>CM056051.1:530943974-531590569 GCA_029574335.1 Rana kukunoris
TTATACTTCTGGTAAAAAACAATATACAGTTTTCTTTTTTGGGGTTTAGATACAACTTTTGTTTAGCCTCAAGATATCACTATTCCCCTCACCTACTGAATCTAGACTTTCAGCACTTGAATTGTTCATTAATTTGGATAGGGCCCTTTTTGTCTTGGGCCTTGAAGGCTGTATGTATTAGTATTATTGTTATTCATTTACAATTACAACAAAATATACTATCAATAATGAAAAAAAATATTATAATAATACTTTACAGCAGGGGTCTCAAACTCAAATTACCTGAGGGCCGCAAAACAAGTTTTCATATCCCATGGGGGGCCGCATGCAAACTTTGAAACTTCAAAAACAGTACTGGTGTCAGCGAACGTATTATTAATCCCCAGCTCTGTGTCAGCGGAACACATTATTAACCCCCAGCACTGGTGTCAGCGGACACATTATTAACCCCCAGCACTGGTGTCAGCAGACGCATTATTAACCCCCAGCACTGGTGTCAGCAGACGCATTATTAACCCCTAGTATTGGTGTCAGCAAACGCATTATTGACCCTGACCACTGCACACGGACCACTGCACACGGACCACTGCACAGCTGACAGACCACTACACTGCCGACAGACCACTACACTGCCGACAGATCACTACACTACACACTGACCACTACACTACACACTGACCACTCACCATCATGGCACAGCACATCAAGGCTCAGAGCCCAGCAAATCAGGGCACAGCACATCAGGGCACAGCACAACAGGGCACAGCACATCAAGGCACAGAGCCCAGCACATCAGGGCACATGGCACAGCACATCAGGGCACATGGCACAACACATCAGGGCACAGCACATCAGGGCACAGCACATCAGGGCAGAGGGCAGAGCGCACATCAGGGCACAGCGCACATCAGGGTACAGTGCACAGCGCACATCAGGGTACAGGGCACAGCGCACATCAGGGCAGAGCGCACAGCCATACCTCCCAACTTTTCAACTTCAGAATGAGGGACAATTGTTGTTGAGCGGGGGTGGGGTGCCGATCGGATCAAAGTTGTTGAGCGGGGGGGTCCATAGATCACAGTTGTTGAGTGGGGGGCCGTGGATCACAGTTGTTGATCGGGGGGTTTCCGCGAATCGCGGTAAACACGGGACCACGGTAATCGTGGAACCGCGGTAATCGTGGGGGGATGAGGGGTGCCGCGGATCCGCGGGACTGTAGCCATGTTCGCGGAACCGCGGGATTTAACGCAAATCGCGGGACGGTTGGGAGGTATGGAGCACAGCACATCAGAGCACAACAGGGTACAGGGCACATCAGAGCACAACACAACAGGCCACATCAGGGTACAGGGCACGGCACATCAGGACAGGACATATCAGGACAAGGCACATGGCACATCAGGGTACAGGACATGGCACATAAGGGCACAGCACATCAGGACAGGGCACATGAAACAGCATATCAGGGTACATGGCACACATCAGAGTACATGGGCCACAATCAGGGCACATGGGGCATATCAGGGCACATGAAAGCACACCAGGGCCCTGATGTACAGAGCCCAGCACATCAGAGTACATGAGACACATCAGGGTACATGAGGTACATCAGGGTACATGAGGCACATGGCACATCAGTTACATGAGGCACATCAGGGTACATGAGGCACATCAGGGCATATGAGGCACAATCAGAGCACATCAGGGCACAGGTCAGCGTTTACTTGTTGTTTTCTTCAGATGCAGAGCAGTGCAGGAAGGGTCTGTCAGAGGTTCACTTCTCTCTCATGTCAGGCTGCTACTCCCCTGCAGCCTCTCCTCTCTTCTCGTCCATCCCCGATGAGGTCACAAGCAAATCGGAATGGACAAGAAGAGAGGAGGGGCCACCGGGGAGTAGCAGCGTGACATGAGAGAGAAGTGAACCTCTGACAGACGCTTCCTGCCCTACTCGTCATGCACCTCGATCTACACTTCCGCGACCCCTGCCCTGCATGTGGGCAATTTATTACTGGTCTGCGGGGCCGGTACTTTGAGACCCCTGCTTTACAGTATCAGCAGTCACAGAATATTAATATAAGGTTTATTTTGTTAATAGTCAAACCTAAAGTTTCTGTATTTGTTACTTTAACTTGTTTGTATTGCTGATATATTAAAATGTATATTTGTATTGGATTTACCGTAAGTCTCTTTACATGTATAACTGATTTTATTAAAAGTCAAAACTGATTTTACTGATTCAACAAGAGAATAGATGTCCTGGGAAAGACTGTAAGAGATAATGAATTGATTGAGTCTCATTGTTCATACAAAGCCCCCCGACACCTCATCAAGGTGCACATCCAGACAAGGGGCAATTTACAGTGTATGACTGATGAAAAAACAAGAGAGCCTGCCAGTCTCATTGATGGGAATACCTAGGTGCAAGAGTTTAATGAACTGACACAGAAATAGCAATTGTAATGTTAGAGATACCCAAGATGATTCATTAGATTCCTCTGGATAAAAAAAGTAATAATAACAATAATTAAAAGTTTTATCAACATTATCATAATACAATATAGAACAATAGTGTCACCATGTCAATACAATGCAATACAATGTTTGCAGTCTTTGTAATTCATAATTGTTGAATATGCAAAGCAGACATAACTGTATAGATTAACATTAATACAATAACGGCAACTTTAGACTACAGCTTCAACACAATAGAAAAGATCATTGAGTTAACTGCTATCTAAAAATATATTACAAGCAATGAAATATTGTGTACAATAATTGTATGATAGATAGATAGATAGATAGATAGATAGATAGATAGATAGATAGAGATATAGATAGATAGATAGATAGATAGATAGATAGAGATAGATAGATAGACCAATTGTCTAGATTAACATTACTGGCCTTAAGTGTATTGTATACTAGAGCTACAACCCAATAGAAAAACAGAGTCAGCTATTATCCTAGAATATTGATACATTTAACCACTGTACAGGACGCCAGGGTTGGGTCCTGGATGGATGCTACACAGCACCCATTTTTGGAGTCTGGTTACTTTGAAAACACGGCTTCAGGCACATAGAGGGTTAACAGCTTCCAGGAAGTCAGTTAAAAGGAGAGGAAGTGCTGACATAGGGTGGGAGGAGTGTGGAAGGAAAAGTGTCTGCAGAAGGTGTAAGCTGCTGAGAAGGACTGGGATACTCACCAAACCGTATGTGCCTGTATTTTGTTTTGTTTGCTGTGCTGAAAGGAAAACAGACTTTTTATTTGTGCTGAAGACAAACAGGACTTTTGTGTTGATGACTTTCCCTTTGCTGAAGTAAGCATTGTTTTATTTGGTTTGGTTTTGCAAATAAAAAACCTTTTTTTTCATTATCAAGGTTTAAGCACTTGTCTCGCTGAGCTAAAGAACCCCCAAAGTTCACAACTGGTGGAGAATGCGGGCAAAGTGCATTTGCAGGCGCAAAAAACGTTTAAAAAACTGACATTTAAAGAGACAGTGTACTTATGGCATGTCTTGGGTGAAATCATCTCAGATATTACAAACAGCACGCAACGACATGGAAGAGGTCATTAGGGCTTTGGCACAAGCCACTGTGACCCAGCAGCAAGCCACCATTACCCAGCAGCAAGCCACTGTGACCCATCAGCAAGCGTCAGCAGATGCCAACCGTCGCCATGACGAAGCGATGGCTCAGCAGCAGCAGGCCCTGGCACAGGCTATAGCTGTGCAGCAGGAAAACACATGGCTGTTAGCCGCCCAGTTTACGGCCCAGCAGGAGTCCACTCAAGCACAGGTGGCTGCCTTGCAGGAGGAAGTACAGCGGCTGGCTCAGGGACAAGAGCAATCGGTCGTTGCCGTTAGCAACCCAGTGTTTGTTTATAGCCAGCCATTTCTTGCAAAAACTAACACCCAGCGATGACGTGGAAGCCTTTCTTACCACCTTTGAAAGGATATCAGAGAGAGAAGCATTTCCGGGACCAATGGGCCGGCATTATCTCCCCTTTTCTCACTGGTGACCCGCAAAAGGCCTATTTTGACCTCCCAGCTGAACACATAAAAGACTATGAACGTCTATAAGCCGAGATCCTGGCCCTCCTGGGGTGACCACAGCAGTCCGGGCTCAGAGGGTGCATCACTGGTGATACAAATCGAACCAACCACCCAGGTCCCAAATGCATGAACTAATTCAGTTAGTTAAAGAATGGCTGCATCCGGAAAAGTTGTCAGGTCCACAAATAGTGGAATGGTTGGTGATGGACTGGTACCTACGGTCCCTACCAGATGACCTACAGCGCTGAGTAAGCCATGGAAACCCCACTAACGCTGACCAGCTGGTCGAACGGTACACCGTGGTGGAGGACCTGCTTGGGCCCGCCAAGCGTCGGGAACTCATGCCAAGGACACCCAGACCAGCCACCACCCCGAGGAGAGAAGCCTTGCCAGATGTTGGTGTCCGCAGATCTACACCGTCTGCCATAGAACCACGGAGGTCGGTTCCTGTGCCAAAGATGGGAAACATTCAGTGTTGGCGATGTCGGTCCTGGGGCATACCCGGGCACAGTGCCCGCTCCAGGAGGAGCCTATGGATTGCGGGGCTGCCCGAAGAAGCTCTTTCTATGCGCAAAGAGCGTGTGCCACGCATCTTGACCTGGCTTCTGGACAGTTCGAGTGTGAAGTGTGGGTAAACCACCTTCCTGCCAGGGCTCTACTGGACTCTGGTAGCATGGTCACGCTGGTACATGCCAGGGTACTTGGAAGGATTGGTCCAGTAACTAAGACCCTAGAGGTAGTGCGTATCCATGGGGACACCAAGAAGTACCCCTTGGTCCCAGTAACTGTGTCCTATGGTCAAACCTCGGTTACCCAGGAGGTTGGGGTGGTAAAAAGCCTGATACATGATATCATAGTGGGACGGGACTGTCCAATATTTTTGGAACTATGGAACCAGGTACAGACGGGTCTGCCAGAAGAACTAAGGACACTGAGTTCGGAAGGGACAGAGTCTGGGGGATCCGGACCTGAAACCTCCACAACACACCCCTCTAATATGGAGAGACTTGTTAGTGATAATGACGTTGCAGAAAATCTTAGTTCTAATAATAGTAGTCCTGTGTCCGTTCTGAAAACTGAGTTGACCTCTGAGGGGGGGACGTCTCCCCATTACAAGTCATGCTGGGGGAGGATGACGAGAAGCTTACCCCGGTTGAGGAGGGTGAGGGGGAAACATCCCAAAGGCCAGTGCATCCAGACCTGGACATACCCAGGGGTTCATTTCGCACCGCCCAGTTACAGGACCCTACCCTGGTCAACGCTCGAGAGCAGGTTTCTGTCATTGATACCAGATGCAGATCAGAGGTTTCCTCATTTTTCATTGAAGGGGGACCTAGTCTATCGTTTGGTTGAGAGCCGAGGGGAACCCATAAAGCAGTTGCTGGTCCCTCAACCGTATAGGCGGATGCTTGATCTAGCCCACAACGATGCACTAGGAGGACACCTGGGTGGCGGAGAAAACCGAGGCCAGAATAACCGACCGGTTTTACTGGCCAGGGGTGAAGGCTAAGGTTAAAAGATATTGTGAGTCTTGTCCTGTTTGCCAGTTAACTGCCCCGGTGCCTCGCTATAGAAACCCCCTAGTACCCTTGCCAATTATTGAGGTCCCGTTTGAGCGGATCGGTATGGATCTTGTAGGACCCCTGGTAAAGTTGGCAAGGGGGCACCAATACATATTGGTCATCCTGGACTACGCCACTAGATACCCAGAAGCAGTCCGTTGAGAAAAACGTCCTCTAAGGCCATTGCCCGGGAGTTATTTCAAATGCTCTCACAAACTGGGTTCCCCAAGGAAATAATAACGGATCAGGGCACCCCTTTTATGTCCAAGGTGATGGCGGACTTGTGAAGGCTGTTTCAGATTAAGCAGTTGCGGACGTCCGTCTATCACCCGCGCAGACCGATGGCCTAGTTGAGAGGTTTAACAAAAACTCTGAAGTCTATGTTAAAAAGAGTCATCCAGAAAGACGGGAAAGATTGGGACATGTTGCTCCCTGCCCTATTGTTCGCTATCCGGGAGGTACCACAGGCATCCACGGGTTTCTCACCATTTGAGCTAGTGTACGGACGGAGGCCCCCGGGGTTGCTTGATCTGGTAAAGGAGACATGGGAAAGTGAGTCCTCCCCGCACAAAACCGTGGTGGAACATATTTCTCAAATGCGAGAAAGGGTGGCTAAAGTGATGCCGCTAGTAAGAGAGCACATGCAGAAGGCTCAGGATGCCCAAAGAAGGGTATATAACCGGTCGGCTAAAGTGAGACAGTTCCAAGTAGGTGACCGGGTAGCTGTCCTAATACCAACGGTAGAAAAGCAAGTTCTTGGCCAAGTGGCAAGGTCCGTTTGAAATAGTGGAGAAAGTGGGTGAGGTAAACTATAATGTACACCAACCAGGGAAAAGAAAACCCTACCAAATTTATCACGTAAATTTGTTGAATCTCTGGAAAGACAGAGAACCGGTGTCCGGAGTGGTGGCGGTACAGTCAGGGGACCAGGTAGGGATCGACCTGGTTCAGGTTGTGGCTACCCTAACTAGGCCCCAAACCCAGCAAGCAAAAGAGTTTCTGCAAAGGAATAGAGACATGTTTTCAGGGTTGCCAGGACTCGCCAACATCATCAAGCATGACATTGTGACCGAGCCCAAGGTGACAGTCCGGCTTAAACCCTACCGTATCACAGAAGCTCACAGGGTGGCAGTGTCTGGAGAGGTGAAAAGGATGCTTGAACTTGGGGTCATCGAAGATTCGCAGAGCGAGTGGTCCAGTCCGATCGTATTGGTGCCCAAACCCAATGGTACTCTCCGCTTCTGCAACGACTTTAGAAAACTCAATGATGTCTCCAAGTTCGATGCATACCCCATGCCACGGGTAGATGAGCTGATTGAGAGGTTGGGTCCTGCCAGGTACATCACCACACTGGACCTCACAAAAGGTTACTGGCAGATTCCCCTAACCAAAGAGGCCAGAGAGAAAACAGCTTTCTCTACCCCGGAGGGTCATTTCCAGTACAAGAGAATGCTGTTTGGTTTACACTCCGCCCCCGCCACATTCCAAAGGGCCATGGACAAAACTTTGCGTCCACACCAACGGTATGCTTCCGTTTACCTGGATGACATTGTAATTTTCAGCACGGACGGATTGGGATGCCTACCTTCCCCGAGTACAGGCTGTGGTAGACTCCTTGAGCAGGGCAGGGTTCACCATCAATCCGGAGAAGTGTGCGGTTGGGGTGGAGGAAGCCAAGTATCTAGGGTACATTGTAGGTAGAGGGTTAGTGAAGCCCCAAATGAGCAAAGTAGAGGCCATACAGGGCTGGCCCCGCCCCCTAACAAAGAAACAGGTCAGAGCGTTTTTAGGCCTAGTTGGGTACTACAGGAGGTTTGTTCCCAACTTCGCCACCATCGCGGCACCGCTGACTGACCTCACCAAAGGCCGAAAGTCTGTCATGATCAAATGGAATGCCGAGGCTGAGAAGGCATTTCAAATGCTTAAGATGGCACTATGCCAAGACCCGGTGCTTGTAGCGCCAGACTTTTCTAAGGATTTTATAGTGCAGACAGATGCCTCAAGTGAACGGCTAGGAGCAGTTCTGTCTCAAGAAATTAACGGAGAGGAGCATCCAATAGTTTTTCTTAGTCGGAAACTGACGCCAGCTGAGAAAAACTATGCGGTGGTGGAACGCGAATGTCTCGCCATCAAGTGGGCTTTGGACTCCCTACGTTATTTTCTCCTAGGTAGGAAGTTTCGCCTCATATCAGACCATGCTCCTCTTACATGTATGAGACAGAACAAGCACACCAATGCCAGGGTAACTAGGTGTTTTTTGTCTCTGCAGGAGGCAGAGGGGGGGGATGTGTACAGGACGCCAGGGTTGGGTCCTGGATGGACGCTACACAGCGCCCATTTTTGGAGTCTGGTTACTTTGAAAACACAGGCTTCAGGCACATAGAGGATTAACAGCTTCCAGGAAGTCAGTTAAAAGGAGAGGAAGTGCTGACAGAGGGTGGAGGAGTGTGGAAGTAAAAGTGTCTGCAGAAGGTGTAAGCTGCTGAGAAAGACTAGGATACTCACCAAACCGTATGTGCCTTTATTTTGTTTAGTTTGCTGTGCTGAAAGGAAAACAGACTTTTTATTTGTGCTGAAGACAAACAGGACTTTTGTGTTGATGACTTTCCCTTTGCTGAAGTATGCATTGTTTTATTTGGTTTGGTTTTGCAAATAAAAAACCTTTTTTTTCATTATCACGGTTTAAGCACTTGTCTCTCTGAGCTAAAGAACCCCCAAAGTTCACACCACTTAAGGACCGCCTAACGCCGATATACGTCCGTAGAATGGCACGGCTGGGCACAATCACGTAAGGATACGTCCCCTTTAAGTGCCCCCTAGTGGTTAACTCCTAAACTGCAATTGTCATTTTCACAGTAATCAGTGCATTTTAAAGCACTTTTTGCTGTGAAAATGACAATGGTCCCAAAAATGTGTCAAAATTGTTCAATGTGTCCGCCATAATGTCACCGTCATGAAAAAAAAAAACACTGATCACCACCATTAGTAGTAAAAAAATATATATTAATAACAATGCCATAAAACTATCCCCTATTTTGTAAACTCTATAACATTTTGCACAAACCATTTGTTAAACACTTATTGCGATTTTTTTTTACCAAAAATAGGAAGAAGAATAAGTATCAGCCTAAACTGAGAATTTTTTTTTTTATATTTTTTTTGGGATATTTATTATAGCAAAAAGTAAAAAATATTGCATTTTTTTCAAAATTGTCGCTCACTTTTTGTTTATAGTGCATAAAATAAAAAACGCAGAGGTAATCAAATACCACCAAAAGAAATCTCTATTTGTGGGAAAAAAAAGGACGCCAATTTTGTTTGGGAGCCACGTCGCACAACCGCGCAATTGTCAGTTAAAGCGACGCAGTGCCGAATTGCAAAAGGGGGCCTGGTCCTTTAGCTGCATAATGATTTGGGTCTTAAGTGAATTAAGTAATGAAAAAATATGTTTAAATGAAAAAGTTGAGAGATTGATTCAGCGATATACAGTATAGTTAGATAGACATACAAATACAAATAAGAACATTCAAATAAATGCCCTGTACACCCGATCGGAATTCCAAAGATCTAAACTACGATGGATTTTTTCATCGGAATTCCGTTTAAAGCTGTCTTGCATACACACCATCGGACAAAATTCCACCCGTCTACAACGCAGTGATGTAAAAACACTACGACAAGCCGAGAAAAATTAACTTCAATGCTTCAGAGCATGCGTCGACTTGATTCTGAGCATGCATGGATTTTTCTCTGATGGAATTCCACACAGACGATTGGAATTTCCCAACAGATTCTTTTCCATTGGAAAAATTTAAAACATGTTCTTATTTTTTACTCCGATGGAAAAAAGTCTGATGGGGCCCACACATTATCGGAATTTAAGATGAAAAAAGTCAAATAACACAATATTAAATAACAATTATATAATGTTTTATTATTGTTGCATACAAAAAAAAAAAAAAAAGTGTACATTAATACATTTTCTTCATACAGATGTTCCACACTTTACGTTCTAAATGTTTCGCCTTACAACTTCCTCAGGAACATGCATGGATATTCTTTTCTATTAAATGAATGGGGTCAGAGTTACAGATACATATCTATAGCACCATCATATAACATTTATGAAAATGTACTGTCAAGTTAGTACATAAGTACACTGCTTGAAAGGAAATTAAAGGAACACTTTTGAATCAGAACTCCTGGGATATTGATCTGGTCAGTTAAGTAGCAGAGGTGGAGGGGTGTATATAGAGCGGGTTGTTAATCAGTTTCAGCTGCTTTGCTGTTAATTACAATTAACAACAGGTGCACACAGGATGAGCACTGCCAGAGCCCTACAAAATGACCTCCAGCGGGCCACTGGTGTGAATGTCTCAGACCAAAAAATCAGAAACAGACTCTATGGGGGTGACCTGAGGGCCTGACATCCTCTAGTGTGCACTGTGCTCAATGCCGGACACTGTGGAGCTCGATTGGCATTTTCCATTGAACACCAGAATTGGCAGGTCCGCCACTGGTGCCCCATGCTTTTCACAGATGAGAGCAGGTTCACCCTGAGCATATGTGGCAGACGTGAAATAGTCTGGAGAAGTCGCAGAGAACTTTATACTGCCTATAGCATTGTTCAGCATTACCGGTTTGGTGGTGGGTCAGTGATGATCTGGGGATGGTCATGGAGGGATGCAGAGACCTCTACAGGCTGCTCAATGGCACCCTGACTGCCATTAGGTATCAGGATGAAATCCTTGGACCCATTGTCAGATCCTACGCTGGTGCAGTAGGTCCTTGGTTCAGCACGACAATGCCTGGCCTCATGTGGTGAGAGCATGCAGTTCCTGGAGGATGAAGAAATTGATACCATTGAATGGCCCCCATGCTCACCTGACCTAAATCCAAAAGAACACCTCTGGGACATTATGTTTTGGTCCATCCGGTGCCACCCGTTGCACCTCAGTCTGTTCAGGGGCTCAGTGATGCTCTGGGAGGAAATACCTCCGGGCACATTCGTCGTCACATTAGGAGCATGCCCTGATGTTACCAGGCATGCATACATGCACTTGGGGGCCATACAAACTACCGAGGACCATTTTAAGTTGTTGCAATTAAATTTCAGCAAAATAGGTTAGCTTGCTGCATAATTTTTACACTTTGATTCTCGGGGGGGGGGGGTTGAATTCAGCCCTCTGTAGGTGGATAATTTTCATTTCCATCAAATGATGTGCCATCCATTCATTCCTAACACATTACCCAGTCTATATCAATACAGATATCCAGCATGAGATTATTGCCCGTTGAGATCTGTTATGTTTTCAAAGTGTTCTTTTAATTTTTTTGAGCAGGGAATAATGGCTCTACCTAGATAGTTATGGAGACCTTCAAAGAAATAACTCTGAGTCCACTTGACGGGTATTCAGAGGTTAATTTATGATTACAGAGCAGCTCATCACACACATATATGGAGCTCACCACCTGTCTGGCTGGATTATCCAAAGTGAGAGGTAAAGTTCTTAATACTGTACGGCCCTTTAAAATTCTTAGTTTCCTATAGACAATAGATAGGTTGATATGACATGTGATATTTCAATCCACATCGCTATATGGTAAATACTTATATAGTTAAAATCCTTTCTAAAAAATAAATCAGTTCAAAATAATGATTACGTATGAGCGTTCACTCAGTTCATAAACTAGGAGCTCATATTATCCTATAATTCAGAGTAGATCCTTAGGCAAATTTTCAGAAGAATGAACAAAAAAATGTATACGAACCGGCCCTTCTCCTGATTTGGTCAACAATTACCTCAATTGCTTTCATTTTTGTTAAATATGTTTTTATTTCAGGCGTGTGGAAAATTTTAAAACTTCCTCTGAACAATAATAAATGAGGTGCTGATTTCACAAACTCAGGTTTGAAGACAATTTGGCCAATCCACAGCCAATGGAAGCTTGGTGAACAGTAGATCACCAAATCACTCTGGCAGGTGAACTCATCTACTCAATGGACCGATAAAGGGATCCTTTTGGCACCTTGCTGTTTTACCTTGTGGTTTCAGAATGGGCAGCATACCTCCTTAAAATCCACACCTCCTTTCAAGATTTTGGCATGGATCCCTGTTGTCTCATGCTGACCTTTGTGGGCCATAAAGTTGATGCAACAACCTTTACCCAAAGTCTTATAATTGGGTTAAGTTTAAATACAATCATTTATGTTATTACACCAGGGGTGGGATCTTCATTTTACAAATGCACCACAATAGAAACGTGGACTTTTGTTGGGGATTTAACCAATAGGCTGAGCTGAATTTCAGCCACAAAATTACCCAATAATATACCTTCAACAAGTCTACAATATAAATCATGAATTTCACGGTTACAATACAAAATCGTATGGTAAACCAACCTCCCCATATTCCCTCACCCACATCATATCCTTATTGTCTATATCTCATGGTCCACCCTAGTCACTGAAGGGGTGGTACCGTCCCTCCTGTATGGCTGCAGATGCTTGGAAAGGGAAGAAGTGATACATTTTTATTGAAAGTTTGTCAATACAAGAAAAAGGGAAATGGAAATAAAAAGGTATATCACAAAACATAAGAAGTCTCTTCCAGAATATTGTAAGGTAATGTACATGGAAAAACAAAATATCATCATCAATCACAAATTACGGGTGCAAGTCTGAACATACAGTGCTGTGAAAAAGTATTTGCCCCCTTCCTGATGTTTTTTTTTTGCATATTTCTCACAATTCAGATCATCAAAATACATTTCAATATTACACAAAGATTACCCAAGTCATTTCAGGATGCAGTTTTTTTTAATTACTATTTCATTTATTACATTTTTAAAAAAAGGCAGTTTTTAAAACTTCCTTTTTGACGAGAAGTGATTTTAATAATGCTCAACGTGAAACAATAAAAATACATGGCTCACATTCAATTATAGCAGAAATTGTCTCCATTGAAGTACCTCCAACAGGTTAATTTTTAGGTCTTCTTTTAACTTTCAGATTTGATGTAATGAGAATCCCTGATAGGTAAGAACCCCAAGTACATGGCACAACTACTTTATGTAAGGCAGGTCATAGACCAAGGGAATTTCCTTCCTGCAACCATAGGTTGCAGTAAAACATTTTTGCACAATTCCCCTATCAACACAGACACTGCTGACATTCTTAATTCTCAATGTCTCAATTTCTCCCATTGAGTTATTGAATTCTCCCAGCGGGGGGGCAGTAAAGCCATCCCCTTTGGGAGAAGACAGTGAATATTGCTAGAGGCTATAACAGCCACTAGTGATAATTGCAAATAAAATCGGTCAGGCTGGTTGTACTGAAGTTGATTGATCAACCAGTTTGGTGCATTCAGCCTGCCCATACAAGGTTCGAATCTCAGCCAGGTCCTGCTTAACCATCCAAGATTCAAACCGTCTATGGCCAGCCTAAGAGAAATCCTGAAAAATTAAAATTTTGGGAAACTTCAGGACTGGAGTTAAGAAACACTGTTTGTGATGACCTATTCTGTGCTTTTTCTCTCAGTGTTAAAACATGCATGGCTTTCTAGCTTTCTATAAATGTGTAACTGTATATGAAACCTTGCTGTTCCTATGGTTATCTTTATCATTATCTATTGTGGCCGTTCTGGCCAATGGCAATGTTTAAAATGGCAGTCTTGGCCTTGTTTTCTGGGAAGCAAGCACACTAATGGCTCAGGAGTAAAACTAATTTAGCTTCCACATTTAAAGTAGAAATAAAGTGAAAAGTTTTTATATATATATATATATATATATATATATATATATATATATATATATATATATATATATATATATATATATATATATATTGAATATATTAATATAGGGTTATAACCCCTGTCAGTTTATGTTTTGACATGTGTGTCCCATCGGGAAAATTTACCTTCACTTCCTGTCCCATAACAGGAAGTGAGAGGTAATCCCTGCAAATTAATGGAGTTCTTTGGGAATTCCATTTTAACAGAGCTAGTGTCCCCACTGAAGGATTTTCCCTCTATACATTTTCTGGGGACAACCCAAAATGTGGTGTTTTTTTTTTTTTTTTTTACGATGATAATGGTAAAAACGATAAATAAAGAGAGTAAATCTCCCTAACAGGGACACAGAATGCACTAAAAACATGACCATCTCCACTTGTCCAAAACGAAAAAAAGTTTTGCCTTTAGTTATACTTCTGGTAAACAACAATATACATCAGTTTTGTTTTTTGGGTTTAGATACAACTTTGGTTTAGCCACAAGATATCACCATTCCCCTCACCTACTGAATTAAGATTTTCAGCACTTGAATTGTTATTTAATTTCGATGCAACCCTTTTTTTTCTCGGTCCTTGAAGGCTGTATGTATTAGTATTATGGTTATTAGTTTACAATTACAACAAAATATACTATCAATAATAAAAATAATTATAATAATACTTTACAGTATTGGCAGTCACAGAATATTAGTATAAGGTTTATTTTGTTAATAGTCAAACCTAAAGTTTCTTTTTTTGTTACTTTAACTTGTTTTTATTGCTGATATATTAAAATGTATATTTGTATTGGATTTACCTTAAGTGGTAAATTCTATTTACATGTATAACTGATTGAATTAAAAGTCAAAATTGATTTTACTGATTCAACAAGAGAATAGATGTCCTGGGAAAGACTGTAAGAGATAATGAATGGCTTGAGTCTCATTGTTCATACAAAGCCCCCCGACACCTCATCAATGTGCACACCCAGACGAGGGGCAATTTACAGTGTATGACTGATGAATAAACAAGAGAGCCTGCCAGTCTCATCGATGGGAATACCTAGGTGCAAGAGTTTAATGAACTGACACAGAAATAGCAATTGTAATGTTAGAGATACCCAAGATGATTCATTAGATTCCTCTGGATAAAAAAAAGTAATAATAATAATTAAAAGTTTTATCAACATTATCATAAAACAATATAGAACAATAGTGTCACTATGTCAATACAATGCAATACAATGTTTGCAGTCTTTGTAATTCATAATTGTTGAATATGCAAAGCAGACATAACTGTATCGATTAACATTAATACAATACCGGCAAACTTTAGACTACAGCTGCAACACAATAGAAAAGATCATTGAGTTAACTGCTATCTAAAAATATATTACAAGCAATGAAATATTGTGTACAATAATTGTATGCATGATAGATAGATAGATAGATAGATAGATAGATAGATAGATAGATAGATAGATAGATAGATAGATAGATAGATAGATAGATAGATACAACACTATAGAAAAACAGAGTCAGCTATTATCCTAGAATATTGATGCATTTAAAGTAATGAAAAAATATGTTTAAATGAAAAAGTTGAGAGATTGATTCAGCGATATACAGTATAGATAGACATATGAATACAAATAAGAATATTCAAATAAAAAAGTTACTGTTTACTGGATTTTTTTGTCGGAATTCCATTCAAAGCTGTCTTGCACACACACCACACAACATTTCGACCATCTACAACGCGGTGACGTAAAAACACTACGACGAGCCAAGAAAAATGAAGTTCAATGCTTCAGAGCATGCGTCGACTTGAATCTAAGCATGCATGGATTTTTCTCCTATGGAATTTTCCATCAGATTTTTTTCCATCTGAAAAATTTAAAAAATGTTCTATTTTTTTTACTCCGAAGGAAAAAAGTCAAATTGGGGCCACACACGATCGTAAAATCTGATCGTGTGTATTGTACCAAATAACACAATAATAAATAAAATGTATATAATGTTTTATTATTGTTGCATACAAAAGAAAAGAAAAAAAAGTGTACATTTTCTTCATACAGATGTTCCACACATGCGTGGCTATTCTATTCTATTAAATGAATGGGGACAAAGCTACAAATACAGATGTCTGGCAATGTCACGTATTGATGTGCCATCCTAGAGGAGTTGGACTGCCTGTGTAACCTTTATAGGGTCCAAGTATTGCACCATCATATAACATTTATGAAAAATTTACTGTCAAGTTACTACATAAGTACACTGCTCAAAAAATGAAAGGAACTCTTTTTTTTTTAAGGTTTTAAATATTTATTGAGATTTTGCAAAATTACAAAAAGATAATAAGGCAATCAGTGAACATATCATAAAAAAGACAGCAGAAAACCTTGACCATGAGATCACAAGAAAGCGAGCAGAGCAGTTGTTAACTATAGACAAATAAAAAGTCAGGAGCCCCCGCTCAAGTCTTACCCACACCCCATAAGGGATCAAGCTGTGTGGAGAGCTGACAGGCCGGGTCTACTCAAACCAACACGTGCTCCAAAGAAAAGAAAAAACAATCATAGTGAGGTCAGGTACGTATAAGTTTGCTTATCTAAATTCAGGAACAGGGGTTGAAAAAACTTGTGGGTCACAATAAGGGAGAGAAAGAAAAAGACAAGGTCCAAGGGCCAGTAGAGGAGAAAGGACCCAAACCTCCCCTGGCTCTATCATATAATAACCGGTAGACCCACAGTACTTAGGGCACATAACCAAACTGTAACTGGAGAACATTAACACTGGTACCATCAAGGGTACTGGTCTGCCTTATGTGCTGAAGTGGCTAATCAAAAAAAAAAGAACAAGAGAACAGGGAAAGAAAAGCAGAGAAAGAAGAGGTGGAAGGACAGAAAAGAGAGAGGAGGTCAGGAAGCAAGGAAGTACACGGAAGGCCAAGGACTAATCGGGGATGTAAGCCAGGAAGTGAAGAGAAAGCCCAAATTTCTGATGAGCAGCGGCATGTGATCATGTTGGAATACCAGAATAGGAAGCCCAAGGTTCCCATATGAGCTTACATTTTTCCACAGTATCAAGGATAATGTTGGAGATCTTCTCATTCGACATTATCCAAGATATTTTTCTTTTGGCCATTTGATGAGAGACTGACGGAGATTTTCAGGCTCTGGCAATAGTCATCTTGGCTCCTAGAAGGATGAAGTGAATTAGAGCCTGGGTATTTTTGGGGATTTTCGGGATGGGTTCATTAAGTAAGGCAATAGCAGGGTCCCGAGCTACTCCCACCCCTGTGATCTTTTCCGAATCATGGTAAAAAATGTTGTGCCAAAAGGATCTGATCCTAGGGCATTCCCAAAGAATGTAGAGGAGAGAGCCCGAGAGACCACAGCCCCGAAAACAGAGAGGGGAGGATTGTGGATAAAATTTAGCAAGGCGGATGGGTACTAAGTACCAGCGAGTTATGACCTTAAGACTTGCTTCTACCAACGATACATTCAAGATGCCCTTAAAAGCACACGCGCAATTCGAGTGCCATAAATCTAACGTCCAATCAAGGTTTAGGTCCCGTTCCCAACTCTTCATGTAAAGCGATTTCTCCTCAGGCTCAGCTAAAGCCGAGTAGATAAGAGAAATACCTCCTCTCGTGTCCATGGCTGAGGAGCACCATTGTTCATAAGGGGTCACCGATGGTGTGCCCACACAAGTTCTTTTAATCTCATTTAAGAAATGATAAAGTTGATGGAACCGAAAGTTCTCGGAGGGGGGCATTTTGAGTCTAGAAATGCAGTGTTTCCGGGTGAGAGGACCATTTGAGTTAAAAAAGTGTCCTATTCTGTAAAGGCCTTTATCCAGCCACCACTTAAAGGCCATGATGTCCATCCCTGGGGGGAAACTGGGGGTTACAGAAGATGTGGGCCAAAGGGCACCAGTGGGTCGTAAGGGTTTTCAATTTGTGCAAGGAGTCACATAAAGTCATAGAGTGGGATAGTGTGGGAGCTACGATCAGGGGATGCAGTTTGGGGTGGCTCCAGAGTAAGAAGTCCAGGGTATAACCAGGAGTCGCCTCTCTTTCCATGGAGACCCAATCGGGTTTAGGTCCTTTCAAGTAAATAACAGAGAATTGGCTAAATCGGGCTGCCCGATAATACCACCAGAAATTGGGTAGGCCTAAGCCTCCCTTCCTCCTGGGTCTAAAGAGGACGGTCTTCGAGAGCCGATGTCCCCCTTTATCCCAGATGAAACGGAGAATTTCCGATTGTAGGGTACAAATGTAGGATTTATTAACAGGAATAGGTAAGGATCGGAAAAGGTACAAGATTCTAGGGAGGAGGGTCATCTTTACTGCGTTAATGCGACCTAACCAGGACAATTTGTAAACAATTTGTAAAGGGACCATTGGTGTAGATCTTCCATAAGTTTCTTGACCATGGGGGGATAATTATGTTTGTGAAGCAGATCAATGCGTGAGGTGAGATTTATGCCTAAATAGGGTATGGAAGTGGAGTTCCAGGAGAAGGGAAAGTGTTGTTTCAGATTATCTACCTGATCTTGGGGGTCGAAATATTAAGGGCTACTGATTTAGTCATGTTAACCGTAAGGCCAGAGATGTTACTAAAGTCTTTAAGGAGTCGGGCTACATTGGGGGTTGAGATAAGAGGTGACGTAATAAAAAGGAGGATGTCACCCGCAAACAAGGTGCATTTATGCATTGATTGCCCACAACGTACTTCCTGAATGTCTGGGTGAATCCTGACTGCCGCGGCCAAAGTCTCGATGGCCACCGCAAACAAGAGAGGGGATAGGGGGCAACCCTGCCTCGTACCCTTCTCGATGGGGAATTGTTCTGATACATGGCCACAAAGTCTAACTTGTGCTTTAGGTTGTGAATAAAGGGCCTCTAAAATTTTTACAAAGTCAGGTCCATAGCCCCATTTCTGGAGTATAGCGTAGAGGTAAGGCCAGGCCACAGAGTCAAACACTTTTTGTAAATCGATGGATAGTAAATAGCCTTCTTGGGGTGGCCCGCCGTCCCAGCCTGACCTCATAAGGGAGATAACATCCACCGCTCCCTGAATCAGGTCCGGGCCCTGTCTTCCCGGGATAAACCCTACCTGGTCCTTGTGGATATACGTGCCAATGAAAGAAGCCAATCTGTTCGCTAAAATCTTCGTCAAAATTTGCAAGTCATTATTAATTAGAGAGATTAAAGAAGAGATTAAAGAACCGGGTCAGAAAGGGAGACAAACTGTCTGAGAAGGTCTTGTAATAATGGTTAGAAAAGCCGCCGGGGCCAGGGGCAGGATCTTTTTTGAGGTCTTTAATGACTGCGCTGACCTCAGCCACTTGAAATGGGGAGTCTAAAATAGATCGGTGGGAGTCTGAGAGTTTAGGAAGTGGGACAGTCTGCAGAAAAGTGTCAAGGTCAGAGGGGGAGGGTTGTTTGTCAGCTGAGTACAGATTGGAATAATAGGATTGAAAAGTTTGGAGTATCTTTTCCGGGTTTTGAGTTAGGGAGCCATTTGAGGCCTTAATCATGGGGAGGGTAAATGTTTGGATTCTGGGAGAAAGTTTAGCCGCCAGCTGTGGGCCAAACTTGTCCGCCCACATATAGTGTTTGCTATTCATCCATTGCAGGTGTACATCTGCCGAGGATGTGAGAGCCATATTGAGTGCCACCGTGGCTGAATCAAGCTTGGCCAGGGATGCATGTGAGGGATTTCTTTTGTGAGACATACTAAGGCGTTTGAATTCTTTTTCAAGGTGTAAAATGTCTGCTTTACGTTCCCGTCTCAGCTGTGATAAAAGTTGAATAATTTTTCCCCTAACCACTGCTTTGTGGGCACCCCACAGGGAACTAGGTAAGATGTCATCCTTATTGTTATTCTTGAAGTATTCCTGAATCTCCCTTTCCAAAATAGTGCAATGTGCATTGGTACGGGTTGGATAGGAGCGTTGAATTTAGTCACCATAGGCGGCGCCCTGGTGAGGCCACAGCGTTGGAAAGCAGAGTGAATGTCGGAAGAGGGTAGGAAGATATGGTCTATCCTGGCGTAGGTTTTGTGGGGTGCTGAATAATGCGTGTAATCCTTTGCTGAAGGATTGAGTTCTCTCCAGGTATCAATGAGGCCTAGAGAGTGGAGGAGGCGTGCAATGCGGAGGCTTGGCTTAGGTGGCCTTTTGAGGTGGGGTATGCCATGGGTAGATTTGTCTAGGATACTGTCGAACGTGATGTTGGAGTCACCGCCCAATACAACCCTGCCCTCAAAGAAAGGCGAGAGGGTGTGGAGCATGGTGGAAAAGAAGGCAGCCTGGCCTCGGTTAGGGGCATAATAAGAGACCAGTGTAAATCCTCCCTTCTATAAGCCCTTGTACAGGATTATAGCGCCCATCCTTACAGCTACTGTCAGAGAATGTGTATATAACGTTCAGCTTGGTATCAAAAGGAATTGTACCCCCCCTTTTTTTAGACTTGTCTGTATATACTATGTACAATATAGGTTACAGGGTATCCTCGGTGGATGACCAGGAGGGTTTGTACCCTGCTGGGAAAATACACTAACTTGTTTCCTGAGGAGAAGGACTCAAAACCCCTGAGTAGTGCCACACTCTGGAGCTTTCTTTTTGACGGGAGAATTCAGGCCTTGGGTGTTGTGCGAGGCTTCCATAGGGCTGCCTATACAATCCTCCACCTGCCCATGCTTCAGCATGGACAAGAGAAATGTGGGCCGAGAGATCCATGGAGATGGGCCTACCTTGCCCTCGATTGGCTCTCAGGCATTGGATGGAAGATCCGGGTAGCAGCAAAATCTATCCTAAGGTAGAGGCTCCCAATTCCTGTAGGATCCTCTAGGAAGAAAGGAAAAAAATAACAAGAAAAGCACTCTTCCCTTGCTAAATAAGTCAGGCAAACATAAAAAGAGAGAGGATAAAAATAGAACAGATGGAAGTGAGGCGAAGAGAGAAGAGGCTGCTAGTACAATACAGTAGGTGGAAAAGCAGACGCCCATGCTACCAAGTCCCACTGGGCTGAGACCCAAGCAGGGAGGGATTGGTTCAGAAAAACATATATCGTCCTCCTCGGGGGGTGCCGTTCTCACTGATGAGTCAAAGGGAGCGAAATCCTGCCGAGGCTCCAGAAGGAACGGGGCCGCATCCGATCACATGTTACCGCCCCGAGCGTCTGGGGATCAGGGCCAATCTGATGCCGAAAGTAGCAGAGTGCCACCAGCGCTGAATAGTGTCGGGGGCCCCGAGGCTACGGCTGACAGTCGGCGACACTCGGTACTTGCTTAAAATGGTTAAAGAACGGCACTAAAGGCCGAACCTTCGATTACATCATCTAGGAGCCTTGGTTCTGACTCCTGGGAGAGAAGGCTCGGGGCTAACAATGTGATCGGGATGTGGCATAGGGACTCGGGGCTTTTCGGGGACCCATAGGTCGGGAATATGCTAATGGAGACATTCAGCCCCCCTAGCCACGCCCTAACGGTACGAAAAAATTACCTCTGCCCTGAGCATATGTGACAAAAGACGTGAAATAGTCTGGAAACCCCATAAAGAGAATTTTATACTGCCTATACAACATCGTTCAGCATGAATTCTACGGGGAGAATTTGGTAGGGCAAAATGGGTCAGCAAAAAAAAAATAAAAATTGATGACCATCTGTATAGCCCCTAAAAAATTGGATAAAGGAAAGGTCAAAAAAAATTCACATTACAGGAGGTTGAGGCAGAGTTGACCTCTACAATGCCAGCGGGGGGTAAAACTCAGAGAAAAAATGGAAGCACCCCGGAGGGGTGGGAATTAGGTGAGGAGTCTCTGGGGGGGCGAGAGTCTCATTCTCTTTGGTTGTTGTTTGTTCCACAGCGGGGTATGGGCTGCCTGAAGGAGGCCTCCTTGGAGGAGCCCATTGTCAGAGATGTCCCTACGATCTGTATTTTGTGCAGTAGGTGAGGTCTTCAAGATTGGGGATTCCTGATTTCCTCTTTAACCTCTTTAACATTATAATAGGGGGCTTAACCACCACATCCCTTGGGAGACACCTGACATGGGGCTGTAGAGCTCTATGCCCCTATCCAGCTCCAATTTGTGGTCCGGGATATCCGGGATTACGTTTTTTATGAAAAGTTTCACTGTGTCCGGGACATAAGTGATCTCTTCAAGGATTCCCCTATACGAAAATTGTATCTCCTGCTGCGTTTTCCAAATGCTGAGGATGAAGAAATTGATACCATTGAATGGCCCCCATGCTCACCTGACCTAAATCAAAAATAAAACCTCTGGGACATTATGTTTCGGTCCATACGGTGCCACCCGGTTGCACCTCAGTCTGTTCAGGGGCTCAGTGATGCTCTGGGAGGAAATACCTCCGGGCACATTCGTCTTCACATTAGGAGCATGCCCTGATGTTACCAGGCATGCATACATGCACTTGGGGGCCATACAAACTACCAAGGACAATTTTGAGTTGTTGCAATTAAATTTCAGCAAAATAGGTTAGCTTGCTGCATAATTTTTACACTTTGATTCTCGGGGGGGGGGCTTGAATTCAGCCCTCTGTAGGTGGATAATTTTCATTTCCATCAAATGATGTGCCATCCATTCATTCCTAACACATTACCCAGTCTATATCAATACAGATATCCAGCATGAGATTATTGCCCGTTGAGATCTGTTATGTTTTCAAAGTGTTCTTTTAATTTTTTTGAGCAGTGTATAATGGCTCTACCTAGA
This sequence comes from Rana kukunoris, assembly GCA_029574335.1. Taxonomy (NCBI): domain Eukaryota; kingdom Metazoa; phylum Chordata; class Amphibia; order Anura; family Ranidae; genus Rana; species Rana kukunoris. The sequence goes on from CM056051.1 coordinate 530,966,110, forward strand.
TAGTTATGGAGACCTTCAAAGAAACAACTCTGAGTCCACTTGACGGGTATTCAGAGGTTAATTTATGATTACAGAGCAGCTCATCACACACATATATGGAGCTCACCACCTGTCTGGCTGGATTATCCAAAGTGAGAGGTAAAGTTCTTAATACTGTATGGCCCTTTAAAATTCTTAGTTTCCTATAGACAATAGATAGGTTGATATGACATGTGATATTTCAATCCACATCGCTATATGGTAAATACTTATATAGTTAAAATCCTTTCTAAAAAATAAACATCAGTTCAAAATAATGATTACGTATGAGCGTTCACTCAGTTCATAAACTAGGAATAGCTCATATTATCCTATAATTCAGAAAAGTAGATCCTTAGGCAAATAAATTTCAGAAGAATGAACAAAAAGTCCAATGTGTTGGAAAAGTCCATATAGTGCGAACGTGCGGCCCAAAAGTTCTCCAGTGAAGTTTAAAGCTGTCAACAAAGTGCTAGTGCCTCAACTGCTTTCATTTTTGTTAAATATGTTTTTATTTCAGGCGTCTCACCTTGTGGAAAATTTTAAAACTTCCTCTGAACAATAATGGGTCAAATGAGCCCGTGCTGATTTCACTCCAAACACACAGCCTCACAGGCCTTCACCTCTCAATAGACAATTTGGCCAAAAGCCTCCAAACAGCCAATCCTCTGGGTAAGCTTCAATGATAGTGAACAGTAGATCACCAGGAGCTATCAGTCTCTGGCAGTCTTGTGAACCCCTCGCTGTATCTACTCAATGGGGAAACCGATAAAGAAAGAAAGATCCTCCAATGGTTGTATGCACAACTTGCTGTTTTACCTTGAAAAACAAAGTAATCTCCTTACATCAGAAAGAATCAAAGCAGGCATCAAATAATAAACAAGCGGCATACCTCCTTAAAATCCACGTCACCTCCAGGTTACGTCTGAATTTCAGACGTACACCTGGAAGTGACGTGGATATATGGCATGGATCCCTGCCTTGTCTCATGCTGACCTTTGTGGGCCATAAAGTTGATGCAACAACCTTTACCCATGTAAGGAGATTATAATTGGGTTAAGTTTAAATACAATCATTTACACGTGTGACATATTACACCATTGGGGCCTGGGATCTTCTTTATTTTACCCCGAGTAATACAGCAAGGGGTACTACAAGAAAAATGACTGAATGCTCCTGGTGTCGTCCACTTCATTGAATTTACCCAGGGATTTGTTTGGAGGCTTTATTGACTATTGAGAGGTGAGAGGCAATGTGAGGCTGTGTGTTTGGAGTGGCACGGGCTGTTTGACCCATTTCAGCCACAAAATTACCCTATAATGCCACCAGGTGAGAGGCCTGATAGGCTGAATGCACGGAGGAGCACTACACTTTATTGCCAGCTTTAAATCATGAGAGCAACTTTTGTGCACTGCAGTTTGCACAATATGGACTTTTCCAAAATCGTATGGACTTTTATTTCTATTTTAATTTATTTATCTACTTTTCAACCTTATTATCTATTACATATTCCCTATCACCCACATGTTTTATATCCTTATTGTGTGTTTTTTTGCGCAAATTCATTTTATATTTATACTCATGGTCCACCCTAGTAAACACTGAAGGGGTGGTACCGTCCCTCCTGTATGGCTGCAGATCTGAGCTTATTATTGTCATATTGATTGTTTTAGGGAAGAAGCGATAGATTCACTTTTTATTGAAAGTACTTGTCAATACAGTTAAAATCCTTTCTAAGGGAAAAGGAAATAGTTCAAAATAATGCTTACGTATAGGGTCACTCAGTTCAAACATAACAAGTCTCTTCCAGAATATTGTATCCTAGGTAATGTACATGGTAGATTTGCCCCCTTCCTGATTTTTTTTTTTTGCATATTTCTCACACTCAAATGATTCAGATCATCAAATACATTTCAATATGAACTGGCCCTTCTACTGATTTGGTCAAAGATAACCCAAGTCGTTTCAAGATGCAGTTTTTTTTTAAACTACTATTTCATTTATTACTTTTTTTTAAAAAGGCGTGTAGTTTTTAAAACTTCCTTGAACAATAATAAATGACGAGCAGTGATTTTAATAATGCTCAACGTTTGAAACAATAAAAATTCATGGCCAATCACATTCAATTATAGCTTGGTGTAGATCACCATGAGGTGAACTCTCTGCTCAATGAAGTACCGATCCAACAGGGATCCTAATGGCACCTTGCTTTTTACCTTGGTCTTCAGAATGGGCAGCTTACCTCCTTAAAATCCACACCTCCTTCAAGATTTTGGCATGGATCCCTGTTGTCTCATGTACCTTTGTGGGCCATAAAGTTGAGAACAACCTTTACCAAGTCTTATAATTGGTAAGTTTAACCCAAGTACATGGCACAACTACTTTATGTAACCAGGCAGGTGGGATCTTCATTTTACAAATGACCAAATAGAAACTTGGAATTTCCTTCCTGGGGACTTAACCATAGGTTGCAGTAAAACATTTTTGCACAAAATTCCCCAATATAAGCCTTCAACATAGTCTACAATATAAATCTGCTTTCACATTCTTAATACGAAATCTCAATGTAAACCAACCTCCCCAATTCCCTCTCCCATTGATATCCTTATTGTCTAATTCTGGTCCCCCTAGCACTGAAGGGGGGGGGGGGCAGTAAAGCCATCCCTCCTTATGGCTGAGATGCTAGAAAGGGAAGAAGTGAAGATTTTTATTGAAAGTTTGTCAATACAAGAAAGGGGAAAAGGAAATAAAAAGGTATATCTATAACAGCCACTAGTGATAATTCTTCAAATATTGAAATCGGTCAGGCTGGTTGTACTGAAAAAACAAAATTGATCAATCAGCAAATTACGGTACATTCAGCCTGCCCATACAAGGTTCGTGAAAAAGTCTTGGCCAGTTCCTATTTTTGCTATTTCTCAACTTAAATGATTCAGATCATCAATACATTCAATATTACACAAAGATTACCCAAGTCATTTCAGAGGCAGTTTTTTTTTAATTACATTTCATTTATTACATTTTTAAAAAAAGGAGTTTTTAAAACTTCCTCCCATTGAGACATTGATTTTATAATCTCAACGTGAAACAATAAAAATTCATGCTACATTGCTAGGCAGTAAAGCCACCCCCGGTGGGAGAAGACAATGAATATTGCTAGACACTATAGCAGCCACTAGTGATAATCGCATTGTGAATGATAGATCAGCTTGGTACAATCAGCCTGCCCATACAGGGTTCAAATCTCAGCCAGGTCCAGCTGAACCATCCAAATATTCAAACCGTCTATGGCCAGCCTAAGAGAAATCCTGAAAAATTTTAATTTTGGGAAACTTCAGAACTGGAGTTAAGAAACACTGGGCCAGATTCAGGTACATTGAACCGGCGTGTGCACCGCCTTTACGTTAGACTGGCCAATGTAGAGGCGCAATCACCCTATTCTGTGCTTTTACGCAGAAATTTGCACCTCGCAACGTTATTTCAGAGGCGCAAGGCGGAGTAATACAAATTGGGAAGGACGTGGGCGTGTTAATTGAAATGAGCCGTGACCCCATGTAAATAAAGGCCGGCCGGCTCGCGCATGCGCGCTTGAAGCAGACCATGGTCAGCACCTTTCACATGCTCACAACTCGGGAACGGCGCATCAGTGAAATTGGAAGTGGACTGGGCAAATATAACTACACAAACAGAAAATAGACAGACACAAACGCACTTCCTTTGCAAAAGTACATCTCTTTGTTCCTCCCTATACAGCAAGTTATGTTGTTCTTTGTTTATTAGCATTTGTTTGTTTGTTTGTGACGTGTCTATTGAGAGTGATTTTTGCCTTTTATGTTTTTCTTTGTTGTTATTTTGTTTAAATTATATTTTTGATGGCCATTTTTTATTTTTGCTGGGTCAATTTTTTTTTTGTTTGTTTGTGTAAAATTTGGAAGTGTTGGCCTTGTTGACATTCTGGGAAGCAAGGGGTGTCACACTAATTTTGGCTCAGGAGTAAGGGTTCCCCAGGACTAGGGATTTAGCTGATCCAGGTCATTTAAAGTAGAATGGTGTATGTATGTAAAGTGAAAATTGGAGCTTGGTTGGCGTTGCTGCTCACAGTCCTGCATGGTGGATGGTGCCATCCATGTATAGGATGTGGGGGTGTGTGTGCTAGGGACCACAATGGTGTGCCTGCATGCATTCTCATTGTGCCATATATATGTGTGTGTTTAACGTGCAAAGATGCATATATGTGAGCTGGCATAGATGGGGTCATAGATGGGGTCCCATGCATATGCAGCGTCACCTTGAAGGGAAAAGATAGGGGATTATAACCCCTGTCAGTTTATGTGCCCCTTTGACATGTGTGTCCCATCATGGGGGGGAAAGTCATGCCTGCCACCCATTCACTTCCCAACCAGCCAGCTGTCCCATAACAGTTCTGTTCTAAATCTGTGAGAGGTAATGGGGCCCTGCATTGTAATTAGCTGTCATGGGTAGTTCTTTGGGCTGGTGATTCCTCTCCTGCAGGGTTTGGTAATTCCATTATGAGCTAGAGGGGTGTCCCCAATCTGAAGATGCGATTTTCCCTCTATACCCATGCCATAGCTTCTGGCATGGTGACAACCCTTCCGTGAAAATGTGAAGAGTGAAGATTGAGGGGCTTTTCAGCTAAGAATTTGTATTAGATTAGATAATGAAAAGTTTAAAAGCCAAAAAAAATTAGAAAAAAAAAATTCCTGTGCCCTCCTCATCCCTCCTCAGTGCCCTCCTCATGCCCTCCTCCTTCTTTGCTCATCTAAGTCAGAGTAAATCTCCCTGACAGGATGACACAGACTGCATGTTGGCATAAAGTTTGTTGGGCAACATGTGTGACTGCTCATCTCCTCACTAACATGTTGCTTTATCTGAATGTAACTAAATTTTGTAAGTTTTGCCAGCTTTATATGTTATTTTAGACAGGACATTTAGCTGTTGCGCACAGCGTAACTCCCTCATTACAATTTGATACAAATCATTGGTGTGTTAGCACAGTTTTACGGGACGGATGCGCCTTCTAACGAAATTACGCTGGAAAAAAAAAAGTAGATTTCTTGCGTATCTCGTTTTGGGGAGCCGTGCATCAAACGACGAGCACAATAGACTCACCCGCGCATTCCTGTTACCCGGCGTAATCACCTACTGAATCTAGACTTCCAGCACTTTTGTGATGACCCTTTCTGTGCTATTTTCCCTCAGTGTTAAAACATGGATGGGTCCCTTTTTAGCTTTCTATAAATGTGTAACGGTATATGAAACCTTGAAGGCTGTTCCTATGTATTTTAGTATTATCTATTGGGCCATTCTGGCCATTGGCAATGTTTACAATGGCAGTCTTGGCCAGGTTTTCAGGAAGCAAGCAATATGGCTCAGGAGTAAAACTATTTAGCTTCCAATTTAAAGTAAAAAAAGTAAAAGTTTTTATAATAATTGAATATATTAATATAGGGTTATAACCCCTTCAGTTTATGTTTTGTCAGTGTGTCCCATCGGGAAAATTTACCTTCACTTCCTGTCCCATAACAGGAAGTGAGAGGTAATCCCTGCATATTAGTATAAGGAGTTTTTGGATTCCATTGTTACCAGAGCTAGTGTCCCCACTGAAGGATTTTCCCTCTAAATTTTCTGGGGACAACCCAAAATTGGTGTTTTTTTTTTTTTTTACGTGATAATGGTAAAAACGATAAATAAAGAGAGTAAATCTCCCTAACAGGGACACAGAATGCACTAAAAACATGACCATTCCATTGCCAAAACTAAAAAAGTTTTACCTTTATATACTTCTGGAAAACAACAATGTATACATCAGTTTTGTATTTTTGGATTAGATACAACTTAAGTGGTTTAGCCCCAATTATCTCCATTCCCCTACCTATGAATAAGATTTTCAGCACTGATTTTATTAATTTCGATGCAACCCTTTTGTTTCTCGGTCCTTGAAGGCTGTATGTATTGTTTTAGGGTTTTAGTTTACTGATTCAACAAGAGAATAGATGTCCTGGGAAAGACTGTAAGAGATAATGAATACTTACAGTATTGCTTGAGTCTCAGAATTTAGTAAACGGTTTATTTTGTTATAGTCAAAGCCCCCCGACACCTCATCAAGGTGCACATCCAGACGAGGGGCAATTTACAGTGTATGACTGATGAATAAACATCGATGGGAATACCTAGGTGCAAGAGTTTAATGAAGTGACACAGAAATAGCAATTGTAATGTTAGAGATACCCAAGATGATTCATTAGATTCCTCTGGATAAAAAAAAAAAAGTAATAATAATAATTAAAAGTTTTAATAACATTATCATAATACAATATAGAACAATAGTGTCACTATGTCAATACAATGTTTGCAGTCTTTGTAATTCATAATTGTTGAATATGCAAAACAGACATAACTGTATCGATTAACGTTAATACAATACCGGCAAACTTTAGACTACAGCTGCAACACAATAGAAAAGATCATTGAGTTGACTGCTATCTAAAAATATATTACAAGCAATGAAATATTGTGTACAATAATTGTATGCATGATAGATAGATAGATAGATAGATAGATAGATAGATAGATAGATAGATAGATAGATAGATAGATAGATATAGATAGACCAATTGTCTAGATTAACATTACTGGCCTTATACTGGCCTTAATTATTGTATACTACAGCTACAACACTATAGAAAAACAGAGTCAGCTATTATCCTAGAATGTTGATGCATTTAAAGTAATGAAAAAATATGTTTAAATGAAAAAGTTGAGAGATTGATTCAGCGATATACAGTATAGATAGACATACGAATACAAATAAGAACATTCAAATAACAAAGTTACTGTTTACTGGATTTTTTTGTCGGAATTCCATTCAAAGCTGTCTTGCACACACACCATACGACAAAAAGTCTCAAGAGCATGGAGGAGATTCCAGGAGACAGGTAGTTACTCTAGGATAGCTGGACAGAGCTGACCGGTATCTGCTCCTTTGTGCAAGGAGGAACAGGATGAGCACTGCCAGAGCCCTACAAAATGACCTCCAGCAGGCCACTGGTGTGAATGTCTCAGACCAAACAATCAGAAACAGACTTTATGGGGGTGGCCTGAGGGCCTGACATCCTCTAGTGTGCACTGTGCTCACTGCTGGACACTGTGGAGCTCGATTGGCATTTTCCATTGAACACCAGAATTGGCAAGTCCGCCACTGGTGCCCCATGCTTTTCACAGATGAGAGCAGGTTCACCCTGAGCATATGTGACAGACATGAAATAGTCTGGAGAAGCCGCAGAGAGCTTTATACTGCCTATAGCATCGTTCAGCATGACTGGTTTGGTGGTGGGTCAGTGATGATCTGGGGATGGTCATGGAGGGATGCAGAGACCTCTACAGGCTGCACAATGGCACCCTGACTGCCATTAGGTATCGGTATGAAATCCTTGGACCCATTGTCAGACCCTACGCTTGTGCAGTAGGTTCTGGGTTCCTCCTGGTGCACGACAATGCCTGGCCTCATGTGGTGAGAGCATCCAGTTCCTGGAGGATGAAGAAATTGATACCATTGAATGGCCCCCATGCTCACCTGACCTAAATCCAAAAGAACACCTCTGGGGCATTATGTTTCGGTCCATCCGGTGCCTTCCGGTTGCACCTCAGTCTGTTCAGGGGCTCAGTGATGCTCTGGGAGGAAATTCCTCCGGGCACATTCGTCGTCACATTAGGAGCATGCCCTGATGTTACCAGGCATGCATCAAAGCACTTGTGGGGCCATACAAACTACTGAGAACCATTTTGAGTTGTTGCAATTAAATTTCAGCAAAATGAACGAGCTTGCTGCATAATTTTTAATTTTTATACTTTGATTCTCGGGGTGTCTTTGAATTTAGCCCTCTGTAGGTGGATAGTTTTCATTTCCATAAAATTATGTGCCATCCTTTCATTCCTAACACATTACCCAGTCCATATAAGTATAGATATCCAGCATGAGATTTTTGCCCGTTGAGATCTGATATGTTTTCAAAGCGTTCCTTTAATTTTTTTGAGCAGGGAATAATGGCTCTACCTAGATAGTTATGGAGACCTTCAAAGAAATAACTCTGAGTCTACTTGAGGGGTATTCAGAGGTTAATTTATGATTACAGAGCAGCTCATCACACACATATATGGAGCTCACCACCTATCTGGCTGGATTATACAAAGTGAGAGGTAAAGTTCTTAATACTGTATGGCCCTTTAAAATTCTTAGTTTCCTATAGACAATAGATAGGTTGATATGGCATGTGATATTGCAATCCACATCGCTATATGGTAAATACTTTTATAGTTAAAATCCTTTTTTTTTTTTTTAAACATTTTATTGGGTTTACAAGCAAATACAAGTAAATAATCAAGTACAAGTACAAGTAAAAAGGGGTAACAATCAATATCTCCTTGAGTAGATCGTAGTCAACAGCAAGAACTAACAATAGTGAGGAGTACTAAACCGCTCTCAGGCAGCTGGAACGTATCAAAATAGTGTAAGAGGTAGGGAAACTAGGGACAGTAGTGGGAGTAGTGGAGTTATTGATGGCCCTAGCGGGGTACGTTGTCCAGAAGTGAGAGAGCAGTTGGGGGTTGGAATATAACATACTACCGTTATACTTCATAAATTGGACGAGCGGGAAGGAAAGACGAGAGGGAAGAGAGAAGAAGTGAAGGGGGAGTATTGGAGGGGAAAGTGGGAAGAAGAGGAGGAGGAGTGGGGGGGAAGGGGGGGAAGAGGGAGAAGGAACAAGAGTATGAGACACTAAATATTAGACCAAGGGTGCTAGTGTGGAGAGGAGTGCACATGTGGAAAATTTCACAGAAATACATAATTCAACACAAGCAATAGTAGGATTATCGGATCCGTATAGATGACACACCAAAATCCACCCGGGTTTGTCTCTCGGTCATAAGTGGATAGGTAGAGAAGTAGATGTGGAAGAGGGGGGTGCTGTTATCTATGGGGGGCATCAATCAAGGACTAAAGTCAGGTTAGAAAGGCAAAAGGTGAGGATAGCAAATTTTGTTGCTCAGATTCTGACAGACTATGTCTAATAAAGGCCGCCCATTTCTTGTCAAACTTGTCTCTTGATTGCGATGGGAAGGAATACAAATCCAGGTTTTCCTTGTAGAGCAAGGACTTCATATGTCTTATTGTTTCTGCCAGTGAGGGGGGGTGGCTGAGATCCAGTGGTTGAGAATGGTCCTGCAAGCCATTAGAAGTGTGAGGAGGATCCAGTGCCTTGGTACCTTTGGGGAGTATGATGAAATCTTCATCGGACGCTAGGCTTTGAGGGGGGCATCCAAACAGAAGGAGGCTGGGATCTCTCCTCAAGGGATGGTTAGACACTTCATTAATGTGTTGGAGAATCGAGGACCAGAAAGCGTCAATAGGGGGACAATTCCAGAGGCGGTGTAGCAAACTGGGCCTGCGGGTTAAGCACCAAGGACAGGCGGGACCCATGTCAGGGGATTTTGTGGTGGAGAATGGGTAGTATGCCCTATGCATCAGTTTAAATTGTGTTTCTCTCCAAGTTTCACAGGGGGTGATGGATCTGGTGATCCTATATCCTCTTATAATGTCGTCAATGGCGATCTGGTCAGGTAGATCCCTGGTCCAGGATGACATGGAGGTGCGGTGTAGGGGTTTAATAAATTCCATAGATAATGGGCGGTAGATGTCTGATATAGAGTATTTCTTTTCTGAGACAAGTCTGTCTATAAAGGAGGACTGAAATCTGACAGCTTTCTTGGGGCATGTTTTGGCTATAAAGTCCACATATTGTAAAAACTGGTAAAAGTGGCTGAGGGGTAGCGCATACTCTCTGATAATTTGGGAAAAAGGTTTGGGACTGCCAGCTGAGACTTGGAACAAGGAGCATACTTCGACTAAGCCTTTGTCCTTCCATTTCGAGAAAGGTTCGTATTGGAGGCTAGGCGTAATCATGGGATTACCACAGCTTGGGAGGAGTCTAAAAACGTGGGGGGAGAGGCCTAACTTTTTCCTTATCTCTCTCCACGCCACAATAGTGTCGCGAAAGAGCAAATTTTGCTTAATGGAGTTGGATAGTTTTTGGAGTGAGCTATGGAGGAGAGCTGGGAGGGCCACGGGGTCAACCATGGCCGATTCTAAGGCATAGTTAGAATAGCGGGAAGATTTTAGTATCCAATCCAATCCAATTCTCAGAAGGCAGGCTAGATTATATACCCTTATGTTTGGGAGGCCCGCCCCCCCCCTCGCTTCCCGGGAGATATAACTTTGAAAGAGCAATTCGAGGCCTACTCTTTTTCCATATAAACTTGACAATGGCTTTGTTCAGGGTTTGAACATCTTTATGCTTCAGGAGAAGGGGAAGGGTCTGTAGCGGATAGAGTAGACGGGCAAAGCTAATCATTTTGAAGAGTGCACATCTCCCAAAGAACGAGAGGGGCAGCCCCGCCCATATTTCCATTTCATTCATCATCTTAGCGAACAAAGGTGGGTAGTTTAAATAGTATAGAGAGAATGGTTCCTTACCAATTTTCAGGCCTAGGTAGGTGATATGTTGGTTGGCAGTATGTAGGCAGGAGGGGAGGAGGTGAGATCGTGAGGTGGAGGGCCCTAGGGGGAGGATCTCGCTCTTGGAGAAATGTATTTTCAAACCAGAACACAACCAAAATTGGTCAAAAAAAGTCTGTATGACATGGATGTCTGTGCGGGGGGGAGGTGGAGAATATAAGTACGTTGTTGGCAAATAGAGCCACTCTCATGTCCTCTCGCCCAAACGGTATCCCATGTAGCAGGGGAGTGGAGGTGAGTAGGCGTGAGAGCGGCTCAATGGCAAGATTGAAAAGCAGGGGGGAGAGGGGGCAGCCCTGTCTCGTACCCCTGTGTAGCCGAAAGGGAGGGGACTGAATTCCTGCTGCCGTAACCGTGGCGGACGGAGCAGAGTACATACTGTGAATAAAGTCGTTGAAGGGGCCGACCAGACCGAACTTATGCATGACTAGTGACAACCATCGAAAACTCACATTGTCGAAAGCCTTTTCAGCGTCTAGGGTGACTATTGCCACCTCTTGCGAGGGATTGGACTTTGCATATTCCAAGGCCGCTAGGACTTTTTACGAATGTTAGCAGATGCTGACCTTCCTTTGGTGAAACCCGATTGGGCGCAGTGTATGAGCGACGGCATTATGTCGCCCAGTCTTAAGGCTACTATTTTGGAGAGTATCTTAGAGTCTACATTTAGTAGGGAGATGGGGCGGTAAGAGCCCGGGTCTAGTGGGTCTTTGTCTTTCTTGGCAATTAGTTTAATGTTTGCAAGGTGTCCCATCGGCAGATATGGCCCCCCTCCCCAGATGTGGTTATAAACCGAAAGCAATGCAGGGGTGATTTCAGGTTTCAGCATTTTAAAGAACTCAGCCGTGTATCCATCTGGGCCTGGTGCTTTGCCATTAGAGAGACCCCCGATGGTATCACTGAGCTCTTTTAGGGTGATGGGGGCGTTCAGTCCAGACAGTTGGCTGTGGTTGATCTGTGGCAGGATAGCATCATCCAGCCATTTACGCGCTAACTCAGAATCAGTCGAGTCTTGGCCGTAGAGATTCGCATAGAAAAGCTTGAGTGTCCTGTTCACATCCTTAGGGGACGTAGACAAAGTACTGTCGGGATTGCGCAGCGCGCTGATGTGAGTAGGAGCAAACGGACCTCTAGTGAGCCTCGCAAGAAGCTTTCCTGCTTTATTGCCATATTTGTGGTAGTGTAGTTGTATAGCAGATAATTTCATTTTTTCTACCCTTTTGGCCCAGGTGTCAAAATGCTCCTTGGCTTCCAGCCAAGTGGAGAGATGTTCGTCAGTACGATTGGCATCGAGGAGTGATTTAGCTAGTCTCACGCGTGTGCTGCCATCTAGAAACTGTTTTTGGGCGGTACGTTTGTATGCTGAAGTGAATGATATAATCCTCCACCTCAGATAAGATTTCCCCGCTTCCCAGAACAAATTTGGGTCGTCCAAGTGTTGGCCATTGTTGTGTACATAGTCCACCCAGGCCTGGGATAGCATCGTTTTAAAACTGTCGTTTTGGTTTAGGTAGGCTGGGAACCTCCACTGCCTGATTCCCGAGCTATTCTGCAGATTGCTCAAGGAGATCGAAATGGTGGTGTGATCCGAGATCACCAGATCATGTATGTGCATGGAGTGTATCCTAAGTAATAGAGAGTGGGTGCCTAAAAAGTAGTCTAGTCTGGCAAAAGAACCATGGACTGGAAAAAAGAAAGTGTATTCCTTCTCCATGGGGTGTTGTAAGCGCCATGCATCTAACAGGTTGAGGGCCTGGACCATATTTGAAAAAAAAGTTGGTCGGTCCAAGCGAGCGTTAGTGGTCTGTGTGTGGGCCCTGGACCTATCCTCGCGGTCGCAAAGAGTGGAGTTGAAGTCGCCTCCCACAAGGTGGGGGGCGAGTTCATCGGTGGTCAAGAAGGGTGCCAGCTCATTGAAGTATGTTTGGTCAGGGGAGTTTGGGGCATAGTTAGGTCAGGGGGGTTTGGGGGATCACTCGAGTGAAAGTAAAAGTAAAGAAAGAGCAAATTACCTGGTGGAAGGTGGACGTACGTGTTACGCAAGTAGGTTGTGAGTCCTTGAGGTCGAAGGGGGTGTTGAAAGAACCATCCTCTCGTTTGGAAAAGGGTCACAGGAAGGGGGGTAGAGGGAAACAAAGAGGGAAAGTGAATAACAGAAGAAATACAGCAAACAAAAAAAACATTAAACCATGACTTCGCTTTTTTCCGCATGTTTTCCCACGTCCGGATGAGCCGCCTGACCGTCCATATAAAATATAGTCGATCCAGCATTGCCCCCAAGATGAGGTGATTACTACCGCAGCTAGTGCGTGGACATAGGGAAGTAAAGTCTTCCACTATATGACGGGCGGTAGTAATTACAAAGAGCCCAGCGGTGAGATAACATGGGAGCTCTCCATAGAGAGGAAACAACCGGTACCTAGGATGAATTGGCAACAAATACAAGTTTAACAGAACTGGAGAAAATAACATATCAACCATTAATGAATGAATGAGTCGCACGGCAACCGTGCAGCCACACCATTGCTAGCAGCTCAGAGTTGGACGAGCAGGCGTCAATCGGTGGTTGGAAAGAAAAAGCATATCAGTGAAGATATCCACCGCGGTATGCGGGGAAGCGCACCTACCTGGCTATATAGTGAAAGAGTGGCTGAGTCACACAACATCGGGGAAAACAGGAGGGCATTTCCACAGCCCTCGGTAGCCGTAGATTCAGGAAAAAACAAAGGCTAAGTAAGCCCGGGAGACGCTCCTCAGGTAGACAGGGTGTGGGAGTTCCTAGCTTCACCCGGATCCTTGCAGGCCGGTCTCGGTTGTAGGTTTTAGTCGTTTGGGTGGCTCCTTCCTCTGGCTTCTTTGGTCCCTTGGATTCTGCTTCGCCTTGTCAGCATAGGTGGGCGTCATCGCCTGGCCCCCCGCTAGTGATTGTAGATAGGCACGGGCCTTGTCTGGGGACTGGATGGTGAGTTGCTCCCCGTCCGGGGCTTGCATGCGCAGGATGGCCGGATACGCAAGCGTAAAGCAAATGCCCCTCTTATATAGTTCCGCACAGACTGGCTGGAAGTCTCTCCTCTTGCGAGATACCTCCGCTGAGTAGTCCGCAAACAACAGTATTTTGTGGCCTGCGATCTCTACCGGGCGCGATTTGCGGAAACTTTGGAGTATGTCCGTGCGGTCCGCATAGTTCAGAAATCTTGCGATCACCGGTCTTGGGCGGGCACGGTCCTCTGATTGAGCGCCCATACGGTGCGCTCGTTCCACTATGCAGCTGCGGCCCAGTCCCAGGGTCTCGGGGAGCGTGTTAGAGCAAAAGTCTATCAGGGAGTTGGGTTTAACAGACTCCGGTAGGCCGATAACCCTCAGGTTCTCGAGGTCCTCCATGCGTTTGTGGAGATGTTGCTGGTCTTGGATGAACCGTTCCAGGGTGCCACTCATGTGATATTGGTCATCTTCTACTGAGGCAATCCTTTGCTCAGCCGTGGAAAGTCTCAGGGAGTGCTCTCCTAGCTCCTTTCGTATCTGTTGCATCCCCTCTGCGACCGCCCGTTCAACAGCTGAAGTGATGGAGGGGGAGAGGAGCGCCGCCACGGATTTGGCAATCCTCTCATAGGAGCTATCCGGGTCTGTGTCTGTTCCCTTGGTGGCCACGGTGTCCATGTCCTCGGACGGCGTGTCAGCATCCGCTAAAGAGCCTGGCGATGTCTGTGGTTGCAAGGCCTGTATGGAAGAGGGGCCTCGTGTTGTGGCGGCCATGTTGGAAGTGGCCGCGAGCTCCGACAGAGCGTCCGTGGCGCCGGAGTTCCGAGGCGTACGCGGCTGGGTTAGGTACCGATCCATGGACCGGGGTAGTGGCTGCGTGGGAACGCCGAGAGAGGCTCAAACCGGGGCGGTGCTGAGGTTTTGTATGCCGATTATCAGACGGATAGAGCGGAGCCTCCGGAGCTAGCTTCCCTCACATGCGGCGCCGAAACCGGAAGTCTAAAATCCTTTCTAAAAAATAAATCAGTTCAAAATAATGCTTACGTATGAGCGTTTACTCAGTTCATAAACTAGGAGCTCATATTATCCTATAATTCAGAGTAGATCCTTAGGCAAATTTTCAGAAGAATGAGCAAAAAAATTATACGAACTGGCCCTTCTACTGATTTGGTCAACAATTACCTCAACTGCTTTCATTTTTGTTAAATATGTTTTTATTTCAAGCGTGTAGATTTTTAAAACTTCCTCTGAACAATAATAAATGAGGTGCTGATTTCACAAACTCAGGTTTGAAGACAATTTGGCCAATCCACAGCCAATGGAAGCTTGGTGTAGATCACCAAATTACTCTGGAAGGTGAACTCATCTGCTCAATGGACCGAGAAAGGGATCCTTTTGGCACCTTGCTGTTTTACCTTGTGGTTTCAGAATGGGCAGCATACCTCCTTAAAATCCACACCTCCTTTCAAGATTTTGGCATGGATCCCTGTTGTCACATGCTGACAATCATCTACAGTATGTTATTACACCAGGGGTGGGATCTTCATTTTACAAATGCACCACAATAGAAACGTGGACTTTTGTTGGGGACTTAACCAATAGGCTGAGCTGAATTTCTGCCACAAAATTACCCAATATTTAGCCTTCAATAAGTCTACAATATAAATCATGCATTTCACAGTTACAATACAAAATCGTATGGTAAACCAACCTCCCCATATTCCCTCACCCACATGATATCTTTATTGTCAATATCTCATGGTCCACCCTAGTCACTGAAGGGGTTGTACCGTCCCTCCTGTATGGCTGCAGATGCTTGGAAAGGGAAGAAGCGATAGATTTTTATTGAAAGTTTGTCAATACAAGAAAAAGGGAAAAGGAAATAAAAGGTATATCATAAAACATAACAAGTCTCATCCAGAATATTGTAAGGTAATGTATATGGAAAAACAAAATATCATCAATCACAAATTACGGGTGCAAGTCTGAACATACAGTGCTGTGAAAAAGTATTTGCCCCCTTCCTTATTTTTATTTTTTTTGCATATTTCTCACACTTAAATAATTCAGATCATCAAATACATTTCAATATTACACAAAGATTACCCAAGTCATTTCAGGATGCAGTTTTTTTTTAATTACTATTTCATTTATTACATTTAAAAAAAAAAGGCAGTTTTCAAAACTTCCTTTTTGACGAGCAGTGATTTTAATAATGCTCAACATTAAACAACAATAAAAAATCATGGCTCACATTCAATTATAGCAGAAATTGTCTTCATTGAAGAACCTACAACAGGTTAATTTTTAGGTCTTCTTTTAACTTTCACATTTGATGTAATGAGAATCCCTGATAGGTAAGAACCTCAAGTACATGGCACAACTATTTTATGTAAGGCAGGCCATAGAGAGAGGGAATTTCCTTCCTGCAACCATAGGTTGCAGTAAAAATTGTTTGCACAGTTCCCCTATCAACACAGACACTGCTGACATTCTTAATTCTCAATGTCTCAATTTCTCCCATTGAGATATTGAATTCTCCCAGTGGGGGGCAGTAAAGCCATCCCCTTTGGGAGAAGACAGTGAATATTGCTAGAGGCTATAACAGCCACTAGTGATAATTGCAAATAAAATCGGTCAGGCTGGTTGTACTGAAGTTGATTGATCAATCAGCTTGGTACATTCAGCCTGCCCATACAAGGTTCGAATCTTGGCCAGTTCCTACTTAACCATCCAATATTCGAACCGTCAGAGGCCATGGAAATTCCTCCCATTGAGACATTGAATTCTCCCAGCTAGGGCAGTAAAGCCACCCCCGGTGGGAGAAGACAATGAATATTGCTAGACACTATAGCAGCCACTAGTGATAATCGCTTGGAACAATCAGCCTGCCCATACAGGGTTCAAATCTCAGCCAGGTCCTGCTAAACCATCCAAGATTCAAACCGTCTATGGCCAGCCTAAGAGAAATCCTGAAAAATTTTAATTTTGGGAAACTTCAGAACTGGAGTTAAGAAACACTGTTTGTGATGACCCTATTCTGTGCTTTTTCTCTCAGTGTTAAAACATGCATGGCTTTCTAGCTTTCTATAAATGTGTAACTGTATATGAAACCTTGCTGTTCCTATGGTTATCTTCATCATTATCTATTGTGGCCATTCTGGCCAATGGCAATGTTTAAAATGGCAGTCTTGGCCAGGTTTTCTGGGAAGCAAGCACACTAATGGCTCAGGAGTAAAACTAATTTAGCTTCCACATTTAACCACTTTAGCCCCGGACCATATTGCTGTCCAAAGACCAGAGCACTTTTTGTGATTCGGCACTGCGTCGCTTCAACTGACAATTGCACAGTTGTGCGACGTGGCTCCCAAACAAAATTGGCGTCCTTTTTTTTCCACAAATAGAGCTTTCTTTTGGTGGTATTTGATCATCTCTGCGGTTTTTATTTTTTGCGCTATAAACAAAAATAGAGCGACTATTTTGAGAAAAAATGCAATATTTTTTACATTTTGCTATAATAAAAATCCCCAAAAAGATATAAAAAAACATTTTTTTTCCTCAGTTTAGGCCGATACGTATTCTTCTACATATTTTTCATTAAAGAAAATCGCAATTAGCGTTTATTAATTGGTTTGCGCAAAATGTATAGCGTTTACAAAAAAGGGGGTCGTTTTATGGCATTTTTATTATTATTTTTTTTTACTAGTAATGCCGGCGATCAGGGTTTTTTTTCAGGACTGCGATATTATGGCAGACACTTCGGACACTTTTGACACATTTTTGGGACCATTGGCATTTTTATAGCGATCAATGCTATAAAAATGCATTGTATTGCTATAAAAATGCCATTGGCAGTGAAGGGGTTAATACTAGGTGGCAGGGAAGGGGTTAAGTGTGGTCCTGGGTGTGTTCTAACTGTATGGGGGGGTGACCTCACTAGGGGAAATCACTGATCTTCTGTCCATACATTGTATGGACAGAAGATCAGCGTTTCCGCCGCTGACAGGAACAAGAGGTATGTGTTTACACACATACCTCCCGTTCCCCGCTCTGTAACGAGCAATTGCGGGTGCCCGGCGGCGATCGTACCCGCGCGCGACAAGCTGCTAAAGGGAGGACGTAGAGCTACGTGCTCCCGTGTAGCAGTGCCACCGTCCCGCAGTAATATGACGGCGGGCGGTCGGCAATCAGTTAAAGTAGAAATAAAGTGAAACGTTTTTATATATATATTGAATAAATTATTATAGGGTTATAACCCCTGTCAGTTTATGTTTTGACATGTGTGTGTCCCATCGGGAAAATTTACCTTCACTTCCTGTCCCATAACAGGAAGTGAGAGGTAATCCCTGCAAATTAATGGAGTTCTTTGGAATTCCATTTTACCAGAGCTAGTGTCCCCACTGAAGGATTTTCCCTCTATACATTTTCTGGGGACAACCCAAATGTGGTGTTTTTTTTTTTACGATTATAATGGTAAAAAAGATAAATAAAGAGAGTAAATCTCCCTAACAGGGACACAGACTGCAATAAAAACATGACCATCTCCACTTGTCCAAAACTAAAAAAAGTTTTGCCTTTAGTTATACTTCTGGTAAACAACAATATACATCATTTTTGTTTTTTTGGGTTTAGATACAACTTTGGTTTAGCCCCAAGATATCACCATTCCCCTCGCCTAATGAATCAAGATTTTCAGCACTTGAATTGTTATTTAATTTCGATGCAACCCTTTTTTTCCTCAGTCCTTGAAGGCTGTATGTATTAGTATTATGGTTATTAGTTTACAATTACAACAAAATATACTATCAATAATAAAAATAAATTATATTAATACTTTACAGTATTGGCAGTCACAGAATATTAGTATAAGGTTTAGTTTGTTAATAGTCAAACCTAAAGTTTCTTTTTTTGTTACTTTAACTTGTTTTTATTGCTGATATATTAAAATGTATATTTGTATTGGATTTACCTTAAGTGGTAAATACTCTTTACATGTATAACTGATTGAATTAAAAGTCAAAATTGATTTTACTGATTCAACAAGAGAATAGATGTCCTGGGAAAGACTGTAAGAGATAATGAATGGCTTGAGTCTCATTGTTCATACAAAGCCCCCCGACACCTCATCAAGGTGCACATCCAGACGAGGGGCAATTTACAGTGTATGTCTGATGGATAAACAAGAGAGCCTGCCAGTCTCATCGATGGGAATACCTAGGTGCAAGAGTTTAATGAACTGACACAGAAATAGCAATTGTAATGTTAGAGATACCCAAGATGATTCATTAGATTCCTCTGGATCAAAAAAAGTAATAATAATAATTAAAAGTTTTATCAACATTATCATAATACAATATAGAACAATCGTGTCACTATGTCAATACAATGTTTGCAGTCTTTGTAATTCATAATTGTTGAATATGCAAAGCAGACATAACTGTATCGATTAACATTAATACAATACCAGCAAACTTTAGACTACAGCTGCAACACAATAGAAAAGATCATTGAGTTAACTGCTATCTAAAAATATATTACAAGCAATGAAATAGTGTGTACAATAATTGTATGCATGATAGATAGATAGATAGATAGATAGATAGATAGATAGATAGATAGATAGATAGATAGATAGATAGATAGATAGATAGATAGACCAATTGTCTAGATTAACATTACTGGCCTTATACTGGCCTTAATTATTGTATACTACAGCTACAACACTATAGAAAAACAGAGTCAGCTATTATCCTAGAATGTTGATGCATTTAAAGTAATGAAAAAATATGTTTAAATGAAAAAGTTGAGAGATTGATTCAGCGATATACAGTATAGATAGACATACGAATACAAATAAGAACATTCAAATAACAAAGTTACTGTTTACTGGATTTTTTTGTCGGAATTCCATTCAAAGCTGTCTTGCACACACACCATACGACAAAAAGTCTCAAGAGCATGGAGGAGATTCCAGGAGACAGGTAGTTACTCTAGGATAGCTGGACAGAGCTGACCGGTATCTGCTCCTTTGTGCAAGGAGGAACAGGATGAGCACGGCCAGAGCCCTACAAAATGACCTCCAGAAGGCCACTGGTGTGAATGTCTCAGACCAAACAATCAGAAACAGACTTTATGGGGGTGGCCTGAGGGCCTGACATCCTCTAGTGTGCACTGTGCTCACTGCCGGACACTGTGGAGCTCGATTGGCATTTTCCATTGAACACCAGAATTGGCAGGTCCGCACTGGTGCCCCATGCTTTTCACAGATGAGAGCAGGTTCACCCTGAGCATATGTGACAGACGTGAAATAGTCTGGAGAACCCGCAGAGAATTTTATACTGCCTATAGCATCGTTCAGCATGACCGGTTTGGTAGTGGGTCAGTGATGATCTGGGGATGGTCATGGAGGGAGGCAGAGACCTCTACAGGCTGCACAATGGCACCCTGACTGCCATTAGGTATCGGTATGAAATCCTTGGACCCATTGTCAGACCCTACGCTGGTGCAGTGCAGTAGGTTCTGGGTTCCTCCTGGTGCACGACAATGCCTGGCCTCATGTGGTGAGAGCATCCAGTTCCTGGAGGATGAAGAAATTGATACCATTGAATGGCCCCCATGCTCACCTGACCTAAATCAAAAATAAAACCTCTGGGACATTATGTTTCGGTCCTACCGGTGCCACCCGGTTGCACCTCAGTCTGTTCAGGGGCTCAGTGATGCTCTGGGAGGAAATACCTCCGGGCACATTCGTATTCACATTAGGAGCATGCCCTGATGTTACCAGGCATGCATACATGCACTTGGGGGCCATACAAACTACCAAGGACAATTTTGAGTTGTTGCAATTAAATTTCAGCAAAATAGGTTAGCTTGCTGCATAATTTTTACACTTTGATTCTCGGGGGGGGGGGGTTGAATTCAGCCCTCTGTAGGTGGATAATTTTCATTTCCATCAAATGATGTGCCATCCATTCATTCCTAACACATTACCCAGTCCATATCAATACAGATATCCAGCATGAGATTATTGCCCGTTGAGATCTGTTATGTTTTCAAAGTGTTCTTTTAATTTTTTTGAGCAGTGTATAATGGCTCTACCTAGATAGTTATGGAGACCTTCAAAGAAACAACTCTGAGTCCACTTGACGGGTATTCAGAGGTTAATTTATGATTACAGAGCAGCTCATCACACACATATATGGAGCTCACCACCTGTCTGGCTGGATTATCCAAAGTGAGAGGTAAAGTTCTTAATACTGTATGGCCCTTTAAAATTCTTAGTTTCCTATAGACAATTTGATAGGTTGATATGACATGTGATATTTCAATCCACATCGCTATATGGTAAATACTTATATAGTTAAAATCCTTTCTAAAAAGTAAATCAGTTCAAAATAATGATTACGTATGAGCGTTCACTCAGTTCATAAACTAGGAGCTCATATTATCCTATAATTCAGAGTAGATCCTTAGGCAAATTTTCAGAAGAATGAACAAAAAAATGTATACGAACCGGCCCTTCTCCTGATTTGGTCAACAATTACCTCAACTGCTTTCATTTTTGTTAAATATGTTTTTATTTCAGGCGTGTGGAAAATTTTAAAACTTCCTCTGAACAATAATAAATGAGGTGCTGATTTCACAAACTCAGGTTTGAAGACAAGTTGGCCAATCCACAGCCAATGGAAGCTTGGTGAACAGTAGATCACCAAATCACTCTGGCAGGTGAACTCATCTACTCAATGGACCGATAAAGGGATCCTTTTGGCACCTTGCTGTTTTACCTTGTGGTTTCAGAATGGGCAGCATTCCTCCTTAAAATCCACACCTCCTTTCAAGATTTTGGCATGGATCCCTGTTGTCTCATGCTGACCTTTGTGGGCCATAAAGTTGATGCAACAACCTTTACCCAAAGTCTTATAATTGGGTTAAGTTTAAATACAATCATTTATGTTATTACACCAGGGGTGGGATCTTCATTTTACAAATGCACCACAAGAAAAACTTGGACTTTTGTTGGGGATTTAACCAATAGGCTGAGCTGAATTTCAGCCACTAAATTACCCAATAATAAGCCTTCAACAAGTCTACAATATAAATCATGCATTTCACAGTTACAATACAAAATCGTATGGTAAACCAACCTCCCCATATTCCCTCACCCACATGATATCCTTATTGTCTATATCTCATGGTCCACCCTAGTCACTGAAGGGGTGGTACCGTCCCTCCTGTATGGCTGCAGATGCTTGGAAAGGGAAGAAGCGATAGATTTTTATTGAAAGTTTGTCAATACAAAAAAAGGGAAAAGGAAATAAAAAGGTACACTGTATATCACAAAACATAACAAGTCCCTTCCAGAATATTGTAAGGTAATGTACATGGTATTTGCCCCCTTCCTGATTTTTATTTTTTTTGCATATTTCTCACACTTAAATGATTCAGATCATCAAATACATTTCAATATTACACAAAGATAACCCAAGTCGTTTCAAGATGCAGTTTTTTTTAATTACTATTTCATTTATTACTTTTTTTTAAAAAGGCAGTTTTTAAAACTTCCTTTTTGACGAGCAGTGATTTTAATAATGCTCAACGTGAAACAATAAAAATTCATGGCTCACATTCAATTATAGCAGAAATTGTCTCCAATGAAGTACCTCCAACAGGTTAATTTTTAGGTCTTCTTTTAACTTTCACATTTGATGTAATGAGAATCCCTGATAGGTAAGAGCCCCAAGTACATGGCACAACTACTTTATGTAAGGCAGGTCATAGACCAAGGGAATTTCCTTCCTGCAACCATAGGTTGCAGTAAAACATTTTTGCACAATTCCCCTATCAACACAGACACTGCTGACATTCTTAATTCTCAATGTCTCAATTTCTCCCATTGAGTTATTGAATTCTCCCAGCGGGGGGGGGGGGGGCAGTAAAGCCATCCCCTTTGGGAGAAGACAGTGAATATTGGTAGAGGCTATAACAGCCACTAGTGATAATTGCAAATAAAATCGGTCAGGCTGGTTGTACTGAAGTTGATTGATCAATCAGCTTGGTACATTCAGCCTGCCCATACAAGGTTCGAATCTTGGCCAGTTCCTACTCAACCATTCAATATTCGAACCGTCAGAGGCCATGGAAATTCCTCCCATTGAGACATTGAATTCTCCCAGCTAGGGCAGTAAAGCCACCTTGCTTTCCTCTCTCTTGCTGTTCACTGAGCCAGAAGACAATGAATATTGCTAGACACTATAGCAGCCACTAGTGATAATCGCATTGTGAATGATAGATCAGCTTGGTACAATCAGCCTGCCCATACAGGGTTCAAATCTCAGCCAGGTCCTGCTGAACCATCCAAATATTCAAACCGTCTATGGCCAGCCTAAAAGAAATCCTGAAAAATTTTAATTTTGGGAAACTTCAGAACTGGAGTTAAGAAACACTGTTTGTGATGACCCTATTCTGTGCTTTTTCTCTCAGTGTTAAAACATGCATGGCTTTCTAGCTTTCTATAAATGTGTAACTGTATATGAAACCTTGCTGTTCCCATGGTTATCTTTATCATTGTCTATTGTGGCCGTTCTGGCCAATGGCAATGTTTAAAATGGAAGTGTTGGCCTTGTTTTCTGGGAAGCAAGCACACTAATGGCTCAGGAGTAAAACTAATTTAGCTTCCACATTTAGAGTAGAAATAAAGTGAATTTTTTTTTATATACAGTATATATATATATATATATATATATATATATATATATATATATATATATATATATATATATATATTTATGGTCGTGGCCCTCTGACCGAGAGTGATGTGGATCACATAAACACGCGACAAGACTTACAACATAAATAGACCTGAAGTGTGCCTTGGTGGTCTGGTCAGTATGCCAAGAAAAGGGGGCATACCCAAAGTAAGTAATGGGTAGTTAATTGAAGAAGGATATGCTGAGAAGTGCCCTGAAAAAGGGAAGGGCGGGAGGGTGTCGAATGCGATTGAATGCGCAGACTCACGGACATGAGGTGAGCTGGGAAGAGTCGGCCCAGTGACGTGTAGTACTGCACACTGAACCGACAAAGAGCATGTGTGAGTGGGCTGCTTAAATACCCTCCGGGCTCCTCCCATAAACTCAGGCCACCCTGCTGGCCTTCTTATTTATGGTCGTGGCCCTCTGACCGAGAGTGATGTGGATCACATAAACACGCGACAAGACTTACAACATAAATAGACCTGAAGTGTGCCTTGGTGGTCTGGTCAGTATGCCAAGAAAAGGGGGCAAAAGACTCAGATAGGGAAATAGCTTATATTGATTTCTTGTATTTATTGAGCCAGCATGGTAAAGGCTTGTGCCATTTCTTCCTGAGGATTTGGGATGTATGTGGCAAAACAATGAGACTTCCCATCAGCCTGGTATCTTGATTACGTGGTCTGGTACTCCCTGTTGTGATGCAGTTGAGGCTGCTCTAATTCAGAAAGAATGTCCTGAGAACAGACTGGGATTTGAAGCCCAAGTTGCTTAGGATTCTGACATGCTTGACAAACTGGCTGCCACTCTGGAAGCTGGTTTAGAAAGGGTAGCAACGAGCTACAATCAGATTGGCTGGGTAGATGGAGCAGTAGTCGGTCGAGCACCGTCACTGGGCGTCAGGCATTGTTAGTCTGAAACAGGTTGATGTCAACCCCCGGGGCTGGTTTGTTGCGTTTGCAGACTGAGAGTGTAGGGGTTCGAAAGCGAGTCGGGTGGCGTCGGAGCAGTGTCTGACTGCCGGAGCCACTGATTGTAAATTCACTAGGTCGTAGGGAACCGTAGAAGGCCTGGTAGATGGCTGCTAGGATGACTATGCTGGGCAAGGCCCTAAATGGGGAACGAGTAAGGATTTCAGACATGTGCCTAAAGAGGGCACTCTTGAAAGTTAGGCGCTTGCCACTGACTACAGGTTGGTGCTTCTGTATGCTCTGTAGGAGGGACTTGACTGCATGGGCTCGAGAATTCTGACAGTTTACTGGGGTCCTGCAGGGACAGGAAATGCTGGACGCCATCTAGATATGGCGTGATAGTATTGTGAGAAAGGGTCAGCTGCGTGTGGCAATACGATATGAAGGCTAGGACGTGTCTAACGCTGCCTATTGCTGCTCCGAGGCAAGTGGCCAAAAATTAGCAGTTAGTATTCCAAGCAGTGTATTAGGCCTTCAGTGTGTTGTGTGCCAAGGAGTGGTTAAAAAGCTGGGTTGAGTTGGTGAGATGCTACTTCAGTCCATCGTCAGCAATGACCAGGGTGGGACAGGGATGGTTATTGGGTCAGCTCCAGGCTCTTGCTGGAAAAACAAATAAGGTTAGAATGGGACAGAGCATCAGCTGCGATTTTGCCTGGAATATGACTACAGAAGATATTAAACTGGTGGCGGAGTGACAGCTGCGCGAGCCTGCGCAAGAAGGACGTAATGGGGAGAGGCTTGATCTACCTTAATTGTCGGCTGTGGCCTGATTGTCTGTGGTGAAGAACACTGTCTGTCCAGTTCAAGTGTAGCCCCAGACCTGGGCAGCTGCCACAATGGGGTACAGCACGAGGCGTAATGAAGACTGGGTGAAGCAGAAATTTAAGAGAATTTTTGGGGGCCAAGGTTTGGAGAACCAGTGGCGGACGAAAAATGCACGCAAAAGCCTGTGGTGGCTCGGCTGACACTGCCGGGATGAAGATTGAAATGCTGTTCTATCAGGTGGGGAAGTTGTCCCACATAGCTAAGTCTGCTACTGATGCTTGGTCTAGTTTAAGAACTTGGACTGGATCTTGCATTGGTGTGAGAAAATCAAGACAGTACACAGGTGCTCAACAAGATGATATACGTGCACTCACTGACCAACGTGCACTCGCTGACCAACGTGCCCTCGCTGACCAACGTGCACCCGCTGACCAACGTGCACCCGCTGACCAACGTGCACCCGCTGACCAACGTGCACCCGCTGACCAACGTGCACTCGCAGACCAACGTGCACTCGCAGACCAACGTGCACTCGCTGGTGCTGGATGGAAACCTGAACTAACTGCAGGGAAAAAGACAGGGAAAAGATGAGTGGCCCGTGTGCCACTAAAGATGAATGGCCAACTGGGTGCCACTGTGTGTTTGTTTGGCTGATTGTCACTGAGGTGTGTTTGCAAGTTTAGTTTGTATTCGGGTTTGCACGTAGGTGCGTGCTGCAAAGTGTTTTATACTGCTGCAGACAATATTGTGTGGTTGCAAGGGTCTCAGTCTGGTTTGCTGAGACGATATTGCGTGGTTGCAAAGGTCTCGATGATTATGAGGTTTGTTTTGAGATGGCCTTGTGTGGTTGCACGGGTCTCAACAAGTGAGGGGTTGCTGAGACGATGTTGCGTTTGCAATGGTCTCAAGTGAGTGTCGGGCTGCTGAGATGACTATGTATGGCTGCAAAGGTCTGAACGGGTGTCAGGTTGCTGAGACGATATTGCGTTTGCAATGGTGTCAAATGAGTGTCAGTTTGCTAAGACGACTTTGTATGGCTGCAAAGGTCTGAACAGGTGTTAGGTTGCTGAGACAAGATTGTGTGGTTGCAAAGGTCTAGACGAGTGTGAGGTAGCTGAGATGATATTACATTTTGCAAGGGTCTCAAATGAGTGTCAAGTTGCTGAGACAATATTCCCCACTTTTTTTTTTTTTGTTATAAAAACGACTGTAAATGAAACGCTGGTAAACATGAGTTACCACATGTGGCTGTGTTTACAAGCTGTTACAGGCATTGGCGTTTCGAATGCCTTTGAACATCCGTCTGAACCCATTTTTCTTTTTTTTTTCCGAGAAGGTTTCTGAACTCAACTGCCTAGAAATTACTATAAATGATCCTGTGTACATGTACTGATAAGATAACATAGAGGAGTGATTGGGGATGCTGTGTAGACGTACTGGTAAGATAACATAGAGAAGAGATCAGGGGCGGCTGAAAAACACCCATTTTTCTGGCTGCAAGGCTCTCAATGAGTGTGGGGCTGCTGAGACGGTATTGCGCTTGCAAGGGTCTCAACAATGGTGTGAGGCTGCCGAGACGGTATTGCGTGGTTGCAAGGGCCTTGATGAATGTGGGGCTGCTGAGACGGTATTGCGTTTGCAAGGGTCTCAACAATGGTGTGAGGCTGCCGAGACGGTATTGCGTGGTTGCAAGGGCCTTGATGAATGTGGGGCTGCTGAGATGGTATTGCGTTTGCAAGGATCTCAACAAGGGTGTCAAGCTGCTGAGACGGTTTTGCGTGGTTGCAAGGGCCTTGATGAATGTAGGGTTGCTGAGATGATTTTGCGTGGTTGCAATGGTCTCAACAGGTGTCAGGTTGCTGGGCCGAGATTGTGTGGTGGCAAAAAAAATTTTTTTTTTTTTTTGCACTTTAATGTTTAATTTTGCTTTTTTTTTTTTTTTTGCGTTTTTATATATCTTTTTTTATTTTTTTTGCCTTTTGTAAGGGTCATGTGTTGCAAGGGTCTTAAGGGTGTCAGGCTGCTGAGACGATATACGAGTGGTCGCAAAGATGTCAATGAGTGTGAGGGATGCTGAGACGATATTGCGTTTGCAAGGGTCTCAACAGGTGTCAGGTTGCCGAGGGGCTGAGATTGCGTGGTGGCAAAGGTTTTTTTTTTTGTTTGTTTTTTTGCATTTTTTTTTTTTGCATTTTTTTTTTTTTTTGCGTTTTTATATTTTTTTTTATTTTGCGTTTTGTAAAGGTCATGTGTTGCAAGGGTCTAACAAGGGTGTCAGGCTGCTGAGATGATTTTGCGTGGTTGCAAGGATCTCAATGAGTGTGAGGGCTGCTGAGACGATATTGCGTTTGCAAGGGTCTCAACAAGGGTGTCAGGCTGCTGAGACGATTTTGCGTGGTTGCAATCAGTCTTAACAGGTGTCAGGTTGCCGAGATTGCGAGGTGGCAAAGTTTTTTTTATTATTTTTTTTTTGCGTTTTTTTTTTTGTGTTTTTATGAATGAATGAATGAATGAAAACTTATATAGCGCGGCACCTGCGAACTGAATCGCCTCTGGGCGCTTGTTGTTCCTGTCTCCTTTGATATCAAAAGAGAAAAGTCTTGACCTTTTTCCTAAATGCTAGGTGGTTTTTATATATTTTTATTTTTTTATTTTGCGTTTAGTAAAGGTCATGTGTTGCAAGGGTCTTAACAAGGGTGTCAGGCTGCTGAGATGATTTGCATGGTTGCAAGGTCTCAATCAATAAGAATTGGGTTACTGAGAAAGGATAGAAACACCTGGTTTGTTTGTACCTTAAGCAAGCAGTATAAGGTAGAAGGACAACGCCTGTTTGAATCGTGGTTCCGTAGGGGCCACTAATGAACGATATGGGAGACAACAAATGGTAGCGAATTGATAGGACAAAGAATGTAATAACAAATCTTACTTGCGACAGTGGGCCATGCAAGTGAGTTTGCGGCGGACTGTGGCTGGAGTGAAACATGTCGGGAAGGTGTAGCGTGATGCCGTGCATGGGGCAAAACAATGAGGTTTGGTGTAGAAAATAGAACACGAGAAGTGCGTATTAATGCTTTGTAAGCTCCACTGCGGGAACCAAACATATGGTACGGGTGACACCATGAGTGGCCACAAATTTGACATGACAAACAAGCTAACGAATCCTACCTGGGACAGTGAACGTGCGACTGGGTTTGCTTTGGACTGGAGTGGATGTGCAACACATCCGAGGAGTGTGGTGTGGCGCCATGCATGACGCACAGGCAATAACTTTGGTAAATAAATGAGAAAGAAGAACCGTGTACAAACAATTCGTAAGTTCCGCTGCGGGAACTAAAAACACACGGCATGGGGAACAATGAATGACTTCGGTAGAAAGCATGCAATGTATCTGATACAAAACGGTTGTAAAAATGCATGAAACAAATTCGATACGAATCGGTAGTAAGGAGTATTGAACTAATCTGATACGATTTGGTTGTAGAGTGTATGCTACCCCTTGCTTTGAAACCGAACACCTACCAACCACCCATCCCCCCAGGCTAATCAAGTGCAGAAAAGGCACCATGTGAGTCCAATTACCACCTCAATCTGCCAAAGAACCCATACAAACACATGCTAATCTCCAAATGGATTTACAAATGAATCGTATGTTTGGCAGAAGGAAGTTACAAATGTACTACGCCTGAGCCAAATGATGTTGGAACATGAGCAACAATAACGCAGATTTTTTTTCCAAAAGAGATGCAGGATTTGCAAGATTGCACAAGATACGAAAAGGTTTGAATCCTACCTGCGACAGTAAGCGGGAACCGCCGGCGAAGACCATGAAGGGAGAAGCCACAAAGCGATTGCGATGACAAATGCGATTGAATGCGCAGACTCACGGACATGAGGTGAGCTGGGAAGAGTCGGCCCAGTGACGTGTAGTACTGCACACTGAACCGACAAAGAGCATGTGTGAGTGGGCTGCTTAAATACCCTCCGGGCTCCTCCCATAAACTCAGGCCACCCTACTGGCCTTCTTATATATATATATATATATATATATATATATATATATATATATATATATATATATATATATATATATATATATATATATATATATATATATATATATAGGGTTGTAACCCCTGTCAGTTTATGTTTTGTCATGTGTGTCCCATCGGGAAAATTTACCTTCACTTCCTGTCCCATAACAGGAAGTGAGAGGTAATCCCTGCAAATTAATGGAGTTCTTTGGAATTCCATTTTAGCAGAGCTAGTGTCCCCACTGAAGGATTTTCCCTCTATACATTTTCTGGGGACAACCCAAAATGTGGTGTTTTTTTTTTTACGATGATAATGGTAAAAAGGATCAATAAAGAGAGTAAATCTCCCTGACAGGGACACAGACTGCAATAAAAACATGACCATCTCCACTTGTCCAAAACTAAAAAAAAGTTTTGCCTTTAGTTATACTTCTGGTAAACAACAATATACATCATTTGTGTTTTTTGGGTTTAGTTACAACTTTGGTTTAGCCCCAAGATATCACCATTCCCCTCACCTACTGAATCTAGACTTCCAGCACTTGAATTGTTATTTAATTTGGATGGGTCCCTTTTTTTTCTCGGTCCTTGAAGGCTGTATGTATTAGTATTATGGTTATTAGTTTACAATTACAACAAAATATACTATCAATAATAAAAATAATTATAATAATACTTTACAGTATCGGCAGTCACAGCATATTAGTATAAGGTTTATTTTGTTAATAGTCAAAACTAAAGTTTATTTTTTTGTTACTTTAACCTGTTTGTATTGCTGATATATTTAAATCTATATTTGTATTGGATTTACCTTAAGTGGTAAATTCTCTTTACATGTATAACTGATTTTATTAAAATTCAAAATTGATTTTACTGATTCAACAAGAGAATAGATGTCCTGGGAAAGACTGTAAGAGATAATGAATGGCTTGAGTCTCATTGTTCATACAAAGCCCCCCGACACCTCATCAAGGTGCACAACCAGACGAGGGGCAATTTACAGTGTATGTCTGATGGATAAACAAGAGAGCCTGCCAGTCTCATCGATGGGAATACCTAGGTGCAAAAGTTTAATGAACTGACACAGAAATAGCAATTGTAATGTTAGAGATACCCAAGATGATTCATTTGATTCCTCTGGATAAAAAAAAGAAGTAATAATAATAATTAAAAGTTTTATCAACATTATCATAATACAATATAGAACAATAGTTTCACCATGTCAATACAATGTTTGCAGTCTTTGTAATTCATAATTGTTGAATATGCAAAGCAGACATAACTGTATCGATTAACATTAATACAATACCGGCAAACTTTAGACTACAGCTGCAACACAATAGAAAAGATCATTGAGTTAACTGCTATCTAAAAATATATTACAAGCAATGAAATATTGTGTACAATAATTGTATGCATGATAGATAGATAGATAGATAGATAGATAGATAGATAGATAGATAGATAGATAGATAGATAGATAGATAGATAGATAGACAGACCAATTGTCTAAATTAACATTACTGGCCTTATACTGGCCTTAATTATTGTATACTACAGCTACAACACTATAGAAAAACAGAGTCAGCTATTATCCTAGAATATTGATGCATTTAAAGTAATGAAAAAATATGTTTAAATGAAAAAGTTGAGAGATTGATTCAGCGATATACAGTATAGATAGACATATAAGAAGGCCAGTATGGTGGCCTGAGTTTATGGGAGGAGCCCGGAGGGTATTTAAGCAGCCCACTCACACATGCTCTTTGTCGGTTCAGTGTGCAGTACTACACATCACTGGGCCGACTCTTCCCAGCTCACCTCATGTCCTTGAGTCTGCGCATTCAATTGCATTCGACATCGCAAGTGCATTGCCGCTTCTTCTTACTGTCGCAGGTTGTATTCAAACCTTTTGTATCTTGTGCAATCTTGCAATTCGTTATGCTTCCTATCCTGCATTTCTTTTGTAAAAATCTGCCTCTGACTTATTGTTGCTCATGTTCTAACATCTTAGTTACAAGCTTGGTACATTTGTAACTTCCTCCTGCCAAACAAACTATGTATTTGTATATTCAGTGCTTGCTGTCTCATTAATTTGGAGATTAGCATATATTCTTTGTATGGGTTCTTTGGCAGATTGAGGTGGTAATTGAACTCACCTGCTGCCTTGTCTGCACTTGATTAGCCTGGGGAGATGGGTGGCTGGTAGGTGTTCGGTTTCACAGCAAGGAGTAGCATACACTATACAACCAATTCACAGCAGATTTGTTCAACACTCCTTACTTTCGATTCGTATCGGATTTGTTTCATGCATTTTACAACCGTTTTGTATCAGTCATTTCTCTTTATAACCGTTTTGTATCAGTCATTTCTCTTTACAGCCGTTTTTGTATCAGTCATTTCTCTTTATAACCGATTTGTATCAGATACATTGCATACTGTCCACCATTGCCATTCTATGTTTCCCCCATGCCGTGCGTTTTAGTTTCCGCAGCGGAACTTACGAATTGTTTGTACATGGTTCTTCTCTCTCATTTATTTACCAAAGATATTGCCTGTGCGTCATGCATGGCGCCACACCAAACCACGCCACACTCTTCGGATGTGTTGCACATCCACTCCAGTCCAAGCAAACCCAGTTGCATGTTCACTGTCCCAGGTAGGATTCGTTAGCTTGTTTGTCATGTCAAAATTCGTGGCCACTCATGGTGTCATCCGCATCATATGCTCGGTTCCGACAGTGAAGCTTATAAAATATTCGTACGCACTTCTCGTGTTCTATTTTCTTCACCAAACCTTGTTGTTTTGCCCCATGCATGGCATCACGCTACACCTTTCCTACATGTTTCACTCCAGCCACAGTCCGCCGCAAACTCACTCGCATGGCCCACTGTCGCAAGTAAAATTTGTTACTACATTCTTTATGTCCTATCAATTTGCTACCATTCGTTGTCTCCCATATCGTTCATTAGTGGCCCCTATGGAACCTACGATTCAAACAGGCGTTGTCCTCTACCTTATACTGCTTGCTTAAGGTACAAACAAACCAGGTGTTTCTATCCTTTCCCAGTAACCCAATTCTTATTGATTGAGACCTTGCAACCATGCAAATCATCTCAGCAGCCTGACACCCTTGTTAAGACCCTTGCAACACATGACCTTTACAAAACGCAAAAAAATGCAAAAAAAAAAAAGCAAAAAAAAAATGCAAAAAAAATAAAATAAAAAAAAAACCTTTGCCACCACGCAATCTCAGCCCCTCGGCAACCTGACACCTGTTGAGACCGTTGCAACCACGCAAAATCGTCTCAGCAGCCTGACACCCTTGTTGAGACCCTTGCAAACGCAATATCGTCTCAGCAGCCCCACACTGATTGAGATCCGTGCAACCACGCAAAATCATCTCAGCAGCCTGACACCCTTGTTAAGACCCTTGCAACACATGACCTTTACAAAACGCAAAATAAAATAAAAAATGAATAAATATAAAAACGCAAAAAAAAAAAAAAACGCAAAAAAAAAAAAACGCAAAAAAATAAAACATTTGCCACCACGCAATCTCAGCCCCTCGGCAACCTGACACCTGTTGAGACCGTTGCAACCACGCAAAATCGTCTCAGCAGCCTGACACCCTTGTTGAGACCCTTGCAAATGCAATATCGTCTCAGCAGC
The DNA here is from genome assembly GCA_029574335.1 of Rana kukunoris. Taxonomy (NCBI): domain Eukaryota; kingdom Metazoa; phylum Chordata; class Amphibia; order Anura; family Ranidae; genus Rana; species Rana kukunoris. The sequence continues at coordinate 530,998,886 of CM056051.1, forward strand.
CCTCACACTCATTGACATCCTTGCAACCACTCGTATATCGTCTCAGCAGCCTGACACCCTTAAGACCCTTGCAACACATGACCCTTACAAAAGGCAAAAAAAAAAAAAGATATATAAAAACGCAAAAAAAAAAAGCAAAATTAAATATTAAAGTGCAAAAAATAAATAAAAAACTTTGCCACCACACAATCTCGGCCCAGCAACCTGACACCTGTTTAGACCATTGCAACCATGCAAAATCGTCTCAGCAGCCTGACACCCTTGTTGAGACCCTTGCAAACGCAATACCGTCTCAGCAGACCCACACATATCGAGACCCTTGAAACCACACAAAATCATCTCAGCAGCCTGACACCCTTGACGCAAAGAAAAAATATATATTAAAAAAAAAAAAAACGTTGCCACCACGCAATCTCGGCCCAGCAACCTGACACCTGTTGAGACCATTGCAACCACGCAAAATCGTCTCAGCAGCCCTACATTCATCAAGGCCCTTGCAACCACGCAAAACCGTCTCGGCAGCCTCACACCCTTGTTGAGATCCTTGCAAACGCAATACCGTCTCAGCAGCCCCACATTCACCAAGGCCCTTGCAACCACGCAATACCGTCTCGGCAGCCTCACACCATTGTTGAGACCCTTGCAAACGCAATACCGTCTCAGCAGCCCCACACTCATCGAGAGCCTTGCAACCACGCAATACCGTCTCGAGCAACCTCCCACTCATCAAAGACCTTTGTGACCACGCAGTCTCGCCCCAGCAACATGGCATTCATTGAGACCCTTGCAGCCAGAAAAATGGGTGTTTTTCAGCCGCCCCTGATCTCTCCTCTATGTTATCTTACCAGTACGTCTACACAGGATCCCCAATCACTCCCCTATGTTATATTATCAGTACATGTACACAGGATCATTTATAGTAATTTCTAGGCAGTTGAGTTCAGAAACCTTCCCTGTCTTTTTCCCTGCACTTAGTTCAGGTTTCCATCCAGCACCAGCGAGTGCACGTTGGTATGCGAGTGCACGTTGGTCAGCGAGTGCACATTGGTCAGCGAGTGCACGTTGGTCAGCGAGTGCACGTTGGTCAGCGAGGGCACGTTGGTCAGCGAGGGCACGTTGGTCAGCGAGTGCACGTTGGTCAATGAGTGCACGTATATCATCTAGATGGCGCAAGTCTAACATAATGGCGGTGCGCTACGCCGGACCGATAATGCGCCGATGTACGTGAATCTGGGCCATAGTGTTTACAAAATAGGGGATAGTTCTATGGCATTTTATTAATATTTTTTTTACTAGAAGTGATTTATTTTTTGTGACTGCGACATTATGGCACACAACAGACACTTTTGACACATTTTTGGGACCATTGTCATTTTCACAGCAAAAAATACATTTAAATTGCATTGTTTATTGTGAAAATGACATTTGCAATTTGGGAGTTAACCACAAGGGGGCGCTGAAGGGGTTATGTGTTCCCTAATGTGTGTTTACAATGGTAGGGGGTGTGGCTGTAGGTGTGACCTCATCGATTGTGATTCCCTGTATAAGGGATCAAGAGATCGATGACGCCGCCACAGTGAAAAACGGGGAAGCCATGCTTACACATGGCTATCCCCGCTCTTCAGCTCCGGGGACCGATCCCTGCACTCCAGCGGCGATCATGTCCACGAGTCCTGGTCCCGGAGCTTCGGACCGGGTCACGGGCGCGCGCATGGCTGGGTACTAGTACAGGACGTACCTGTACATGTATGTGCCCAGCCGTGCCATTCTGCCGACGTATATGTGCAGGAGGTAGTCCATAAGTGGTTAACTGGTTATAAAAATATATATAATTAAATACGTTTAATTGAATATGTTTTATAGGAAATATAAACAAATTCTAATTGTATTAGTCACATGTGTAATCAGCAGTGATCTATGTTGCTCATTATGTTGCTCATTAATTTAGTATACGTATAAAGAGCCAAAACATTTTTCTTCTAGTTTTGGATAGATGAAAGAAGTTGTAGAACCACTGTCTGTTTTTTAATGCTGTCTGTGTTCCCTCTGGAGAGGTTCACTCACATGATTTGTCCTGGTGACTAGGGATGAGCTTCGAGTTCGAGTAGAACTCATGTTCGACTCGAACATTGCCTGTTCGCCGAACAGCGAACTATTTGGGGTCTATAGGACTCGAACATTTGAAATCTAAAGTGCTAATTTTAAAGGCTAATATGCAAGTTATTGTTATAAAAAGTGTTTGGGGGACATGTATCAATGCAAAAAAAAAGTTTTAAAAACTGCATTTTTTTTGGCAGCAGTAATTTTAATAATTCCTTTAAGTGAAACAATAAAAGTGAAATATTCCTTTAAATTTCGCACCGGGGGGGGGGGGGGGTGTATAGTATGCCTGTAAAGTAGCTTTTGTTTCCCATGCTTAGAACTGTCCCTGCACAAAGTGTAATTTCTGAAGGAAAAAAAAATAATTTAAAATCACTTGTGGCTATAATGAATTGTCGGCTCCCGGCAATACAGAGAAAAGTCATTCATAAAAAAAAAATGTGTGGGGGTCCACGGCATTTTTTTTTTAAATTTGGGGTGGAGTTCCCCTTAAAATCCATAACAGACCTGAAGGGTCTGAAATGGATGTTTGGGGGGAACCCCACATTTTTTTTTATTTGACGCAGGGTTCCCCTTAATATCCATTCCAGACCTGAAGGGCCTGGTAATTGAATTTGGGGGGACCCCCACGCATTCTTTTTTTATGAATGACTTTTCTCTGTATTGCTGGTATCCGACAATTCATTATAGCCACGAGTGATTTTAAATTACTTTTTTCCTTCAGAAATTACATTTTGTGCAGGGACAGTTCTAAGCACAGGAAACAGGCGCTACTTTACAGGCATACTATACACCCCCCTAGGTACAACATTTAAAGGAATATTTCAATTTTATTGTTTCACTTTAAGCATCATTAAAATCACTGCTCCTAAAAAAACGGCAGTTTTTTAAAACTTTTTTGCATTGATACATGTCCCCTGGGGCAGGACCCAGGTCCCCAAACACTGTTTAGGACAATAACTTGCATATTAGCCTTTAAAATTAGTACTTTAGATTTTAAATGTTCGAGTCCCATAGACTTTAACAGGGTTCTAAAGTTCACACAAACTTTTGGTCTGTTCGCAGGTTCTGGTGCGAACCGAACCCAGGGGTGTTCGGCTCATCCCTACTGGTGACCCTTGTCCCTAAGATTAAAAGTGATGGAAATCCCCAATTATAAAGTTGAGGTAAAGAAGAAGTGTGGATAAATCTTTCCAATGGGGACATTTGTTTCGGTGACAACAGTCTTAAGCCCCATACACACGGTCGGACTTTTAGCCAACCAACTTCAAAATCTGCAACTTTTTTGAATATGTCCGACCGTGTGTACGTTCCATCGGACCAACTTTTTCGGGTTTCATCGGACAAAAAGTTGAGTCTGTGAACGGACCAACTTTTCGGCAACAAAAGTCCGATGGTGCCTTTTCCAATCGTGTGTACAGCAAACCATCGGACTTTTGTACAAAGTGCAAATACGCATGCTCAGAACCAATGTTAAAATCAACCAACAATAGCAGAAGTTATCCAAGGGATGGCGGTAAAGAGCAGAAAAACCATGTGATGTTTGTAAAGTGTTAGAAAAGTTTGCAGAAAAGTCAGAGCGTGTGTATGCTATGGGTGTGACCGGACAAATCAATTAGGACAAAAATCCAAGGGAAATTTTGTTGGATATCTGACCGTGTGTACGAGCCTTAAGATGAGAAGGTTTCATCTCACTTCCTGTTGAGTCTTTGGTACATAAGTAAAGAGAAATCTCCCCCAACAGGACACAGACATAAAAAATTGAATATAGATTAGAATATAGTTTTATAATGCTTTTAAAGTACTACTTGATTGGTTTATTTGTTGCACTATTATATACATTTTAAATTGTTATATACTCTGCTCATAAATCGATATGTTTAGCTCTAATGCTATTTGAATATTGCACCTTCATCCTATATGTACTCAATTTGTCAATCTTTGATATATTTTTTAAAAAAATACACAAAGAAAAATATATAAAATAAATATTAAGTATTAAAATAAAATATTAACTAAACTACTCAAAACTGAAAAGAAGGGTTTTATACAGACACATTGGTTGGTTTACTAAAGGCAAATATACTGTGTACTTTGAAAAGTGCAGTTGCTCCAGAACTCTGCTGACTTCCATCATCCAATCTAGTGTACAGATATATATATATATATACAGTGCCTTGCGAAAGTATTCGGCCCCCTTGAACTTTGCGACTTTTTGCCACATTTCAGGTTTCAAACATAAAGATATAAAACTGTAATTTTTTGTGAAGAATCAACAACAAGTGGGACACAATCATGAAGTGGAACGAAATTTATTGGATATTTCAAACTTTTTTAACAAATAAAAAACTGAAAAAGTGGGCGTGCAAAATTATTCAGCCCCCTTAAGTTAATACTTTGTAGCGCCACCTTTTGCTGCAATTACAGCTGTAAGTCGCTTGGGGTATGTCTCTATCAGTTTTGCACATCAAGGGACTGAAATTTTTGCCCATTTCTCCTTGCAAAACAGTATATATATATATATATATATATATATATATATATATATATATATTTTAGGGCTGTTACTGATCAAAATTTTTGTGTTCGATTAATCATTTTGTTTTTTTAATCGATTAATCGACTAATTTCGATTAATTATAATGCACATACAGATCCAACTACTTTTAGCTGATCTCCTTGCCGGCTGATTCCCAGTGCAGCTACCAACCACTGGAAAAATGGATAGCAGGATACAAAAAACACACAAAGGCGCTCGATGGAAATAGCATTAAAACTTTTATAGTCTTCAAGTAGGTAACCAAATAAATATTGCATTGGAGATAAAATCGATGTAGCTACATAAACTGTAAAAATGGTGCAAGTAATACCAAAGGTACCAAAAGCAGTCATAAAAACATGTAGCTAAGTATGATACTGGTATACAAATGTGTACAACGATACCACTGCTGAATCTAGATGAGGAGAGGTTAACATCAGTCCGTCGGCATGTAGATGTCCCGTGAAGGGAACTATCACAACTCCCAGTGGATGGTTGTAGAATCCCAGGTTGATAGAGGGAAGTGATAGAGGGAAGTGTAACAGCCCTTGCGTGTGGCAGATATTAAAGGGGTTGTAAAGGTACACGTTTTTTTTTACCTTCATGCATCCTATGCATGAAGGTAAAAAAACATTTAGCAGCACCAGCCCCCCCCCGAGCCCCCGTTGTACTTACCTGACCGTTCGAATGTCCCGGGCGCGTCCACGTCGTCCTCTTCGGTTCCCAGCCTGGCCGTTGATTGGCTATGCTGTGCGGATTGATAGCAGCGCAGCCATTGGCTAGCGCTGCTGTCAATCAGGGCGGATGACGCGGCGCGCTGGGGGGCGGAGCCGAGTGATACAGTCGGCGGCTATGGCCGCTGCTGTATCATGGGAGCGCGCTCGCAAAAGCTTTCCTCCATGCGAGCGCCCTCGCATGAAGAGGGAAAGCTTTTGCGAGGAGGAGCCCAGACAGCCGCCGAGGGACCCCAGAAGACAGGTTTCCGGGCCACTCTGTGCAAAACGAACTGCACAGTGGAGGTAAGTATCACATGTTTGTTATTTTTATTTTATTTTTTAAACCTGACTTTAGTGTACCTTTAAGGTCCCGCCGGCATGCAGATATGAAGGCACAGCAAAGGAGCCCCTTCAGATGGACACGGCAAGCCCCACAGGTGTCCGTGACGTTATCGGATCTCTGATGGAACTTCCTGAAGGCCCAGAAGCCGGTGGAGAGGTGAGTACCAATCAAAATAATTTTAATCGATCAAAAAGATTTTGATCGATCAAAAAAATTAAAGATTAATCGATTAATTAAAAGTTAATTTGCACAGCCCTAATATATTTATATATATATATATATATATTAGGAATATCTACATATTTCTTAAAATTAAGCTATGCATACTCTTTTTATGTTCATATGGCATTTAACAAAGGAACGTTTTGGTCTACTTTTTATGTTAGCAAGTAACCATTTATGGATTCAAGCAAAGAAACCTTTGTATTTGTATTTGTTCAGTATTTCGTTTTTATTTTTTTTTATTTTTATTTTACTAATATTTTACAAATCTTTCTTTAAATAGTTTTTGATCAGTATTTAGTTTTTTTTTTTTTTAATAATATTCTACCTATCTTGCTTTAAAGTTTGATATTTTATAGTGATGCGCTAAAACTATTTAAACACCTACCCTGATTTCTAAAAACAATAAGGGCCAGATTCAGGTACAATTACATTGGCGCAGAGTATCAGAGATACTCTACGCCGCCGTACTTTACCTGGCTCTAGGAGGAATTCAGAGAGATTTTGGCCCGTAAGGTACGGCGGCGTAGTGTATTTCTCGCGGCGGAATCGAAATACGCGATTAGGGGGCGTGAAGCATTTAAATTAGGCACGTCCCCGCGGCGATCGAACTGCGCATGCTCCGTTCAGAAATGTCCCGCCGTGCATAGCGCGAAATAACGTCGTTACATCATTTTTTGTTTGAGTAGCGTCGTTTTTGTACATTCCTATTCCCGGACGACTTACGTAAAAAATAAAAAAAGACGTTGAAATTCGACGCGGGAACGACGGCCATACTTAACATGGGCTGTCTAAAACTAGACCAGATAAAAGCTGGAATAACTTTACGCAGCAAAAAGATGACTACAGATGCCGTAAGAGATTGCGAACGACGCTCGTAACTTTGTGGATTGTCGGAAAATGCTCATTTGCATACCCCGACGCGGAAAACGACGGGAAGTCCACCCAGCGGCCGCAAAATTATTGCAGCGTAGATCCGAAGGCGTACGAAAACGTAAGCCAGTCGGATTGAAGCCCGAAGCCGTTGTTTCATGGTTTGAGGCTTCAGACTAATGAAACGGCGCGCATAATTTGAAAGTACTCCAGTCTAACGCGAGATACACCGGAGTAAGGGCTCTGTGAATCTGGCCCTAAGTCTTTATTATATTAGAAGTGAAAATATTATTCTTAAACATTTCAAAGAAACAAGACATACTTTTCATGTATGTTTTTAGAGGTCTTTACAAATCTTTAAGTATATCAAAATCTAAAGTTTTTGGTTTTTTTTGATAGTGTAGGGAGCAGTTATAAAACCCATGTCTGTATTTTTTAATTATTTTTTTTGCCAGCTGTGTCCAATTGGTTAGATTTTCCTTTGCTTCTGGTCCTGTTGACACGATGTTGAAGATTTATGGCCCGTACACACGACCTGAATATCATATGAAAACTGTCGCCCGAGGAAGAATCGTACGGTAATTGGATCATTAGTACAGGAGTTCTGAAGAAGTCACGTGAAGTGACGAATGCGCGTATGAGGTTAACTTAGAGCCACCAAGAGGTAGCGGAGGTGACGTCGGCGAACGCCCTGTTTTTATATGCCTGTTTTTTATCACAATATTGTGAGTACCCAGTGTATTGTTTTGTTTGAATAAACCCCCCCTGTTTAAACGGTACTACACTATTGGCATCTCTTATCTCCCTGGATGCGAGTCACTGTTATCGTTTGGAGGTGATTACCAGGAAGGATCTATCCTCCCCACTATAGTCTATTTGGATGACACCACAAGCGGACCTAACCAGAAAAGTGCTCCTGGGCTTTGCTTTTGCTGTAAGGTAAGGGGACATCCTTACTTATTTTGAAGATAACACCTGAAATCAATTTTTCATCACGTCACTTTGGCTTTTACACCAGCAATTTTTCACTTTGAACTTTTATTTTTACTTTGAATTTACCTGCGGTTATGTTTACCGATACCTGCTGTATGGACATTTAATTTATCCCTTTAACACCGCTGTGTGTTGTATTTGGCACACTGTGCACCCTATTGTGTGTCAGTATTTTTGGTACCACTACATATGTTATTTACACTGTCACTGTTTAGTACCTAATTTTGGCAGCTAGCTTTGGCTGCACTGTAGCACGTTTATTTTGTTGCAAAATGCCACTGTGATTTTTTGATATTGTCATATATGATCACTAGTTGGAGTACTCCTCTTTTTCCATATATCAAGATTTGCCACATTTCCTCTTTGCATGTTATCCCGATGTCCTATGACCGCTATCTAGCCATCTGTTACCCTCTACATTATGTCTTTATTATGAGCAAAGTGCTTTGCATTATTTTTGCTTTTGTAGCCTGGCTGTTAAGTTATTCTGTAGCATCTTTTCTGATACATGGTGTGTGTTCATTAGAATTCTGTGGACCGAATACTATTGATCAATTGTTCTGTGATTTCGCTCCTATGGTGAAACTTTCTTGCTCAGACGCATCCATCATTCAGATGGAGTCCACCTTGCTTAGTACTGCTGTCACAGTTTTGCCATTCCTCTTGACAGTCCTTTCATATATCTACATTGTTGTAACCATATTAAAGATTCCATCCGTTTCGGAGAGACTGAAATCATTTTCCACTTGCAGCTCCCATCTGACAGTCGTATTCATATTTTATGGGACTCTAATCTCCATGTATGTCTTTCCAAATGAAGGGAAGTCACAGATGATCAGTAAGATACTGACTTTGATGTACACAGTGTTAACTCCCTTTTTAAACCCTTTTATATACAGTTTGAGGAATAAAGACATCAAAAGTGCTTTGGGGTATATAATGCATATTAAAAAAGTTTAGAATATCAATGTTAATATTAATTTTTGAATTTGAATTTGAATTTTTGCATCCAAGTTGGGCTAATACCTATTATATATTTATTACATGTCAAAACTCAAAACAAATACGCCACCTTTATTTCCAGATGCTCTTTATTGGAACCTCCAGCAAGAAGACATTCTGCTGGGTTCTCTTTGATGCAACGGGGCTGAGAAGCTGTGTTTACCATAGGAGCTTGGCATTTGTAATGTATGTCAATAGGAACTGGACTCAGCCAGTCCCCAGCCCAGACAGATCACACTGAGCTTGCTAAGAAATCCTTGCAGTTAGCCATGACACCTTCTGCTTAGAAACATCCAAATGTAGGGATTAGGGATGTACCGATATATCGGTGGCCAATACATATCTGCCAAAAACAGCTGTTTTGACGCCATGCCGAAACAGCTTAAAAATTGCTGATATTGGCATCGGGTGCCCGTAAAAAAGATGTCCGCTGGCATCTCACGTATCCGTCGTCTGCCTCTGCCTATGGTGAGTGCACTGCATGAGCCAACGAGTGTCACTGCCAAACTGTCCCCCCTGAGTCCTTCTGATCGGATATTCAATAATGGCGCCGGGTGGCCTTATGCACACTGAACATTTTTTGCTCCAAAAGGCACCTGGTGTTTTTTTTTTTTTTTTTATGTCCATGCATGTTAGCCTATGTGTCAGAAGAGAATAATAGTGGATGAGAGTTTATAGATGTCGCAGATATGAAGATAATTTGTTCCAGAAATATGCTTGTATTCCAAAGAACTTGTATATCAAATCAGATTTCCCCATAAGAAATAATGGAAACTCAGATGATTTGTTCCACAACCATGTATTCAATAGTCCTTCAGTTTATAGTTCATATAAAAAAAATTATAACACTTGACAGAATCCATCAAGAAACTTGGTGGCATAGCTTTTTTGCAGAGGAAAACGGTCGGGTGTATGCTTTCCATCGAGAAAACTGACGTGGAACTCGACGAAAAAAAAAGAGAACAAGTTAGGGCTGGTTTTCGACGAGAAACACGTTTGTGTGTATGCGTAGAAACCCGCACATGCTCAGAATAAAGTATGAGACGGGAGCGCACCTTCGGTAAAAGTAGCATTTGTAATGGAGATAGCACATTTGTCACGCTGTAACAGACTGAAAAGTACAAATTGTCTCTCACCAAACTTTTACTTAACACGCAGTAACATGAGATTAGAAAAAGCAGCCCCAAGGGTTGTGCCAGTGGAATCAAACTTTTCCTGCCATCGTATGTGTTGAATGTCACCGAGTTTGAGAACGAGGAGATTTGGTCTTGACAGTGTGTACGCAAAGAAAGCTTGTCAAGTTTCTTGACAAGCCTAACAAGGAACTCGTCGAGCAAAACAATGGGCCAGATTCACAGAGCGATTACGCCGGCATTACAGGAGATGCGCGGCGTAAGTCTAAATTTGCGCATGCGTTTTGATGCGCCGCATCCCCAAAACGAGATACGCAAGAAATCTATTTTTTTTGACCCGCGTAATTTGGATAGACAGGCGCATCCGTCCGCGCAAAACTGCGCTAGACACACCCTTGATTTGCTATTCAAATATGCAAATGAGGGAGTTACGGGGATCCACAAAAGAACATTGGTGCAGCGCAGGCTACGCGCTATGCGCAACAGCTGCACGTCCTGTCTAAAATTAGACCATATAAAAGGTGGTCTAAAATTAGACAATCCGTCTACATGTCAGCTAAAGCAACACTGTTAGTGAGGAGCTGAGCAGTCACACTTGCTGCCCAACAAACTGTATGCCAACATGCCAGTGGCATCCATGCTCATAGCTTTACTACTGACTTTAGATGAGCAAAGACAGAGGAGGGCACGGGAGAAGATTTTTTTTTTTTCCAAAAAAAAAATCTTTGGGCCAGATTCACGTACATCGGCGCATTTTTGGACCGGCGTAGTGCAACTCCTTTAAGTTAGACCGGCTTAATTTCGAGGCGCAAGTACCGTATCCTCGTAGTATTTTCGGCCAAATTTGCACCGGTGTAATGTAAATTCAGAGGCGTAAGGTGGTGTAATTCAAAGTGGGAAGGACGTGGGCGTGTTCCATTGAAATGAGCCGTGACCCCATGCAAATGAAGGGCCGGCCAGACTGGGCATGTGCACATGAAGCAGACTATGGTCAGCACCTCTCTGAGCATGCTCAGAACTCGGCACAGTGCAATCAGTTAGATAGGAACTAGGCCCGTCAGACTTAGTGAGCTATGCACAGTGCTTAAATAGACCGAGAGAAATGCCCTTCCATTGCAAAAGTACATCCAATTTTTTTCCCTTCCTGAAGCAAGGTGCTTTTATTCTGTTGTCTGTTGCTGTTTGGAGGTTTGTGTCGTGTCGTTGTGTATATATATATATATATATATATATATATATATATATATATATATATATATAATATTAAATAAGATAATTATAATAATATTACAATTAGTAAATTTATATTAGTTAAAAAAAAATATATATATATTTATTATATCAATTATTATAAAATATATACTAAACAGAAAAAAATGTATATAAAATATATATTTACCCATTAGGGTGAAAAGAGCCACTGGCAAGGAAATGGAGTGTTGCCAGGACCTTGCCCAGTGGGGGTCGGCAACACTAGGGCACGGGAGATGTTTTATTTTTTATTTTTATTTGCTTATATAAAATTTACAATTTAATCTAATCTAATACAATATTCTTATCTGATACAAGCCCCTCACTCTTCACTTGATATATCACACACGCATAGACATCTTTGGCATGAGTGATTCTGAGGTGTCTCGCATCTTCAGATTCACCCCTCATGCCATCCTGGAATTACCACAACCTTGCAGGAGGACATCAGCAGCCCAACACATGGCACCACCCATGACACCCATGACAGCTACATATACAATCAGAGCCCCATCCCCACAGATTTCGAACAGAACATGTATGGGGACAGCTGGCTGGTTGGTGAGTGACATGGGTGGCAGGCATGCTTATCCCCTCCCGTGATGCACACCTCACAAGGGGCACATGCATGACTAACATCCTCCTGTCTTTTCCCTTCAAGGTGACTCTGCATATGCACTGGTACCCCATCTCATGACCCTATCTCATGCCAGCTCACATTATGCATCTTTGCACGTTAAACACCAACATTAATCATGGCACAATGAGAATGCATGCATGCACACCACTGTGGTCCCTAGCACAGACACATCACATCCTCATCACATTGGATTGGCACAAGCCCACCATGCAGGACTTGTGAGCTGCAACGCCATGCCACGGCTCCAATTATGTCACTGTACATCCATACACCATTCACACGGACCTGGGGATCACTTCTCCACCACAAATGAGGGTGAAACCCCTTTTCCGTCAGGAATGTCACCCCCACATTCCAAAATCATTCACAAACAGAACCAAAAAAAAAATATTGACCAGCAAAAATAAAAAATGCCCAGCAAAAATCTAATTTTAGAAAAATAACAAAGAAAACACATAAAAGACAAAAATCACTCTGCAAAACAGTCCACAAATATCTCAAAGACACGTCGCAAACAAACAAACAAACAAACGCTAATAAACAACAGAACAAAAGCACCTTGCTGTATAGGAAGGGATACAAAGAGATGTAGGCCCAGATTCACAGAGCGATTACGCGTGCGCAACTGCTGTTGCGCGTGCGTAAGTCTAAATGTGCGCATGCGTATAGTTGCACGCGATTCACAAAACAATATACACCAGAAATCTACGTTTTTTTGTCCGGCGTAATTGAGTTAGACATGCGCTTCCCTTCGCGCAAAACTGCGCTAGACACACCATTGATTTGCTAGTCAAATATGCTAATGAGGGAGTTACGGGGATCCACAAAAAAACGCAGTTGCTGCGCAGGCTACGCGATGTGCGCAACAGCAAAATGTCCTGTCTAAAGTTAGAGCACCTAAAAGCTGGTCTAACTTTTGAAAAAACGTCTACATCTAACAGAAAGCAACACCGTTACTGAGGAGCAGACCACACACACGTGTTGCACTACAATTTGACTGCCAACATGCTAGGGGCATCGTCGCTCATAGCTGCACTAGTGAATATAGATGACCAAAGAAGGAGGAGGGCACGGAGGATGGCACGGGAGAGGGTATACCGCACCCGCATACACCTGTTTGGCATGAATGATTCAGAGGTCTTTCGCATCTTCAGATTCCCCCCTCATGCCATCCTGGAATTAACCACAACCTTGCAGGAGGACATCACCAGCCCAACACAACGCTCACATGCAGTGCAGCCACTGGTCAAGGTACTGGCAACACTCCATTTCCTTGCCAGTGGCTCTTTTCAGCGTACAAGTGGAGTGGTGGCTGGGATGTCACAATCCTCCATGAGCAGATGTGTGCACCAGGTTGTCCCTGCAATCCTCACACGCTTGGCCAACCAAATCATCAAACCCACCACTGAGGACCTGCGAATCAAGGCAATGGCAGATTTCTACCGAATTGCCAGATTCCCACGCACCATCGGGGCCATAGATTGCACACATGTGGCACTCCAGCCCCCCCATGAGACCGAGCACATGTACCGCAATCGGAAGAATTGGCATTCCATCAACGTACAGGTGATAGTTGATGCCCAAGGCCTCATATGGCACGTTCGTGCCAAACAACCCGGATCCACCCATGACAGCTTCATCTACAATCAATGCCACATCCAAACGGAATTCGAACAGAACGTGTATGGGAACACCTGGCTGGTTGGTGAGTGACATGGGAGTCAGGCATGACTATCCCCTCCCGTGATGCACAACAGAAGTGGCACATGCATGACTAACATTCTCCTGTCTTTTCCTTTACAGGTGACTCTGCATATGCCCTGGGACCCCATCTCATGACTCCTATCCGGAACCCCCAAACCCCAGGAGAGGAACGATACAATGAAGCACACATCAAAACCCGTGCAGTGGTGGAGCGCACCTTTGGCCTCCTGAAGTCACGTTTCCGATGCCTGGATAAGTCTGGGGGTACACTGTTGTATTCCCCAAACTTTGTGTGCCATATCATCGTTGCATGTTGCATGCTGCACAATCTCGCAGTGAGGAAGGGCCTGCAGATAGAGGAACGTGATGATCTGACCCCCCAACCAAACAATCAACCCCTAACCGAGGATACCCCGTCTTCTGAGGGAAGAGCAGTCAGGAGACAGCTCATATTGGGCATCTTTGCACGTTAAACACACACATGAATCATGGCACAATGAGAATGCATGCATGCACACCACTATGGTCCCTAGCACACACACCCCACATCCTCATCAAATTGGATTGGCACCAGTCCACCATGCAAGACTGGTGAGCAGTAACGCCACGTCAAGGCTCCAATTATGTCACTGCACATTCATACACCATTCACACGGACCTGAGGATCACTTCTCCCTGGTCCTGGGGAACCCTTCTCCACCAAAATTGAGGATGACACCCCTTTTCCAGCAGGAATGTCACCCCCACATTCAAACAGCATTCACAACCCAAAATATGCAAAAAATGTCAGCAAAAAAAAAAAAAAATGCATCCAAAAAAAAAAAATGCATAGAAGAAAAAAAAATGCTTTCAAACCAAAAAAAGGGGGGAAAAAAATTAATGCCCTCTGCGTGAGCCACGCCTGGGGCGCCCCCGGCCACGGCCCCGGCCCCTCAGGGGAGACCCATGGAGGAGGGGAAAAGCCGGGGAAGGAGGAGCAGCCCCTGAGATCTGCCCACCTGGCGGCCTGCCCTCCAAGGCCACGGCTATTCTGTCCAGGGCAGCACCAAGTGTTGCCGTGTTGCCCTGGATAGCCTGGGTAAGGGCCCTCACATCCTGCCCAACGCCTGCTGCTGTAGTTTGCAGTTCATTTAGGCAGGTTGTGAAAGCCCGGGAGTGGGAGTCCAGGTTACCCAGGCTATCGTTGATGGAGGACAGGCTCTGATCCACCCGCCCCATAGTCTGGCAGAGCTGTCTCAGAAGGTGGGTCTGGATGGCCTGGTTCCTTCTCAGACAGGCGGGCAGGAGATTGGGCGCCCCCCTGGTGCTCTGGGATGACCTCCTGGCTCCAGCTGATGGTTGTGGCCGGGGAGAAGGGGAGGCCCTTGTGAGGGGAGCCATGTTGGGGGAGGAGGGGGGGGGGTCCCCCTTAGGGAGGGCAGGCTTCTTGCAGCCAGAGGGGAAGAGTCCGCAGAAACCAAACGTACAGTGCCTGCCATGGACTCCTCCTCCTCATGATTCTCCTCCTCCTCATGATCGTCCTCCGCATGATCATCCTCCTCCTCTTGTTCCTCCTCCGCGGACTCTGGCCTTGTTGGGGGGGCCTCATTAGGCTGCTGTCCTGGGGTTGGAGCGGTCAGGCCAGATGGCCCTGCACCCTCCTGCACAGCTGTGGATGACACAAAACATTCACAGGTTGGAGGATCCACACACTTGCCACATATTTCCTTTCACCCCCTCCCCCACACATGCTACACACCTGAGAGAAATAAAAACCTTACCTGGCACCACGGGGACCGGACTTGTGTCAAAGCCTGGCAGGCCCTCCACTTCATGACGGTGAAAGGTCAGGGCCACCACACGCTCCGTCGCTGTAAATCTAATCCGGCATGGTGGGCCCCCTCCTGTGCCCCTGGCATGGGCATTTATTGCGGCCAGTTTTTTTTTCACCTGACGCCGGAGGTCATTTATTTTCTTGTCAATCCCAGAGCGGGTCCGTGTCTCCCCCTCCCCCGATGAATTGACCTGCTCCGTGATCATATCCAATATCTCCCTCCTCCTGGCCAGGGTGGTGGTGGCACTCTGCGGGCCGTGGAGAAAACGCCCATAGTCGGTAATGGCCCGGGCAAGAATTCTTTTTTCCCCCACTGTAAAATTCAGCTTTCGTTTTCTCTCAGTCATACTTCCAAACAAACTCACTAGCAGTCACCAAAAATCTGTCACAAATACAAGCACAACCAATCAGGCAAGAACACACACAAAGAGAAAACGAACACCCAAAAATCACACTAGCACTCAGCAAGAAACAGTCACAAAAAAATCAGATGAAAAAATAAAGCAAGAAAACAAACGCTCAGAAATATATCAATCAAACAAACAGTCTCAAACACTTATCAAAACTCACTTTCAGAAATCTACCAACAAGCACTAGATCACACAGAACACTAATCTGACAACTACAAAACACACTCTAACGAACAACAGAACAAAAGCACTTGATTCAATGGGAAGGGACACAAAGGGATGTACTTTTGCAATGGAAGTGTGTTTGTGTGTGTCTATTTATGCTGTCTGCGTAGTTCACAACGTTGCCCTAGTCCATTTCCAATTTCACTGATTGCGCCGCTCCCGAGTTGTGAGCATGCGCACAACGGAGCTGACATGGTTTCCTTCACGCGCGCATGCGCGAGTCGGCCGGCCCTTCATTTGCATGGGGTCACGGCTCATTTCAATGTAACACGCCCACGTCCCTCCCAATTTGTATTACTCCTCCTTACGCCTCAGGAAAAAACCTTACGCTTGCGCAATTTCTTGCGCAAAAGCTACGTGAATCGCAGGATTACGCGGCTAGATTGCGCAAGTCTAACGGAAAAGTGGTGCGCTACGCCGGACCGATAATGCGCCGATGTACGTGAATCTGGGCCATTATTCTTAAACGGTTCAAAGAAACAAGACATAGGCCCAGATTCACGTACATCTGCGCATTATTGAACCGGCGTAGCGCACCGCCTTTACGTTAGACTTGCGCAATTTTGCCGCGTAATCACCCTATTCTCGTAGCTTTTGCGCAGAAAATTGCGCATGCGTAACGTTATTTCAGAGGCGTAAGGCGGAGTAATACAAATTGGGAAGGACGTGGGCGGGTTACATTGAAATGAGCCATGACCACATGCAAATGAAGGGCCGGCCGGCTCGCGCATGCGCGCTTGAAGGAGACCATGGTCAGCTCCGCTGTGCGCATGCTCACACCTCGATAGCGGCGCAATCAGTGAAATTGGAAATGGACTAGGGCAACTTAGTGAACTACGCAAACAGCATAAATAGACAGACACAAACGCACTTGCATTGCAAAAGTACATCCCTTTGTCCCTTCCCATTTAACCAAGTGCTTTTGTCCTGTTGTTCGTTGCGTTGTGTTTTGCATTTGTCAGATTAGTGTTCTGTGTGATCAAGTGTTTGTTAGTAGATCTTTGAAAGTGTTTTTTGATAAGTGTTTGAGAGACTGTTTGTTTGATATATTTCTGTTCGTTTGTTTTCTTGCTGATTTTTTGCTGTTTGTTTTTGTGACTGTTTTTTGCTGAGTGCTTGTGTGATTTTTTGGGTGTTAGTTTTCTCTTTGTGTGTGTTCTTGCTTGATTGGTTGTGCTTGTCTTTGTGACTGATTTTTGTTGACTGGGAGTGAGTTTTTTTGGAAGTATGACAGAGAGAAAGCGAAAACTCAATTTTACTGTGAGGGAAAAAAGAATTCTTGCCCGGGCCATTAACGATTATGGGCGTTTCCTCCATGGCCCGGACAGTGCCAACACCACCCCGGCCAGGAGGAGGGAGATTTTGGACCTCATCACAGAGCAGGTCAATTCAGCGGGGGAGGGGGAGACACGGACCCGGTCTGGGATTGACAAAAAAATTAATGTCCTCCGGCGTCTGGTCAAACAGAAGCTGTCCAAAATGCATGCCCATGCCAGGGGCACAGGAGGGGGCCCACCATGCCGTATTAGCCTGACAGCAGAGGAGTGTGCGGTGGCCCTGACCTTTCATCGGCATGAAGTTGAGGGCCTGCCCGGCTTTGACTCAAGTCCGGAGCCCGTGGTGCCAGGTAAGTATTTTTTTTAATATCAGGTGTGTAGCATGTGTGGGGGAGGGGGTGAAAGGGAATATGTGGCAAGTGTGTGGATCCTCCAACCTGTGAATGTTTTGTGTCATCCACAGATGTGCAGGAGGGTGCAGGGCCATCTGGCCTGACCGCACCATCCCCAGGACAGCAGCCTAATGAGGCCCCCCCAACAAGGCCGGAGTCCGCGGAGGAGGTTTAAGAGGGGGAGGAGAATAATGAGGAGGAGGAGTCCATGTTAGGCACTGGACTTTTGGTTTTTGAGGACTCTTCCCCTCTGGCTGGCAGCAGGCAGCCCTCCCTAAGGGGGAGCCCCCCCCCCTCCTCCCCCAACATGGCTCCCCTCCCAAGGGCCTCCCCTTCTCCCAGGCCACAAGCATCAGCTGGAGGCAGGAAGTCGTCCCAGAACACCAGGGGGGTGGCCGAATCTCCTGCCCGCCACTCTGAGAAGGGACCAGGCCCTTCAGACCCGCCATCTGGGACAGGTCAGCCAGACATTGGTGCGGATGGAGGAGAGCCTGTCCTCCATCAAGGATACGCTGGTGAACCTGGACTCCCACTCCCGGGCTTTCACAACCTGCCTAAACGAACTGCAGATGACATCAGCAGGCGTTGGGCAGGATGTGAGGGCCCTTACCCAGGCTATCCAGGCCAACACGGCAACACTTGGTGCTGCCCTGGACAGAATATCCGTGGCCTTGGAGGGCAGGCCGCCAGGTGGGCAGAGATCAGGGGCTGCTCCTCCTTCCCCGGTTTTCCCCCTCCCCCATGAGTCTCCCCTGAGGAGCCGGGGCCGTGGCCGGGGGCACCCCAGGCGTGGCTCACATAAAGGGCAATCATTTTTTTCCCCTTTTTTTTTTTTTGCTGGAATTTTTTTGATTTTGCTGGTCATTTTTTATTTTTTTTTTGGGTTGTGAATGCTGTTTGAATGTGGGGGTGACATTCCTGCCGGAAAAGGGGTGTCACCCTCAATTTTGGTGGAGAAGGGTTCCCCAGGACCAGGGAGAAGTGATCCCCAGGTCCGTGTGAATGGTGTATGAATGTACAGTGACATAATTGGAGCCTTGGCGTGGCGTTGCTGCTCACAAGTCCTGCATGGTGGACTGGTGCCAATCCAATTTGATGTCGATGTGGGGTGTGTGTGCTAGGGACCACAGTGGTGTGCATGCATGCATTCTCATTGTGCCATGATTACTGTGTGTGTTTAACATGCAAAGATGCCTAATGTGAGCTGTCTCCTGGCTGCTCTTCCCTCAGAAGACGGGGTAGCCTCGGTTAGGGAGGGATTGTCTGGTTCGGGGTAAGGTAATCACGTATGTCAATCTCCAGGCCCTTTCTCACTGCGAAGTTGTGCAGCATGCAACATGCACCGATGATCTGGCACACAAAGTTTGGGGAATACAAGAGGGTACCCCCAGACTTATCCAGGCATCGGAAACATGACTTCAGGAGGCCAAAGGTGCGCTCCACCACTGCTCGTGTTTGGGCATGTGCTTGATTGTATCTTTCCTCTCCTGGGGTTTGGGGGTTCCGGATAGGAGTCATGAGATGGGGTCCCAGTGGATATGCAGAGTCACCTGTAAGGGAAAAGACAGGAGGATGTTAGTCATGCATGTGCCCCTTGTGATGTGTGCATCATGGGAGGGGATAGTCATGCCTGCCACCCATGTCACTCACCAACCAGCCAGGTGTCCCCATATACGTTCTGATCAAATTCCATTTGGATGTGGCATTGATTGTATATGTAGCTGTCATGGCTGGACCCTGGGTGTTTGGCACGGACGTGCCATATGAGGCCTTGGGCATCGACTATCACCTGTACGTTGATGGAATGCCAATGCTTCCGATTGCGGTACATGTGCTCTGTCTCCTGGGGGGGCTGGAGTGCCACATGTGTGCAATCAATGGCCCCCACAGTGCGTGGGAATCTGGCAATTCTGTAGAAATCTGTCATTGCCTTTAGCCGCAGCTCCTCAGTGGTGGGTTTGATGATTTGGTTGGCCATGCGTCTGAGGATTGCAGGGACAACCTGGTGCACACATCTGCTCATGGAGGATTGTGACATCCCAGCCACCACTCCACTTGTACGCTCAAAAGAGCCACTGGCAAGGAAATGGAGTGTTGCCATGACCTTGACCAGTGGCTGCACTGCATGTGAGCGTTGTGTTCGGCTGGTGATGTCCTCCTGCAGGGTTGTAGTTAATTCCAGGATGACATGAGGGGTGAATCTGAAAATGCGATACACCTCAGAATCACTCATGCCAAACAGGTCTATGCGGGTGCGGTATATCCTCTCCCGTGCCATCCTCCGTGCCATCCTCCGTGCCCTCATCCTTCTTTGTTCATCTAAAGTCAGTAGTATAGCTATGCGCGACGATGCCCCTGGCATGTTGGCATACAGATTGTTGTGCAACACGTGTGACTACTGAGCTCCTCACTAACAGTGTTGCTTTATCTAACAAGTAGACTTTTTTTCTCTTTTTAGACCAGCTTTTATATGCTCTAATATTAGACAGGACATTTTGCTGTTGCGCACACTGCGTAGCCTGCGCTGCCCCAACGTTCTTTTGTGGATCCCCGTAAGTCCCTCATTAGCATATTTGACTAGCAAATCAATGGTCTGTCTAGCGCAGTTTTGCGCAGACGGATGTGCCTGTCTAACGAAATTACGCCGGACCAAAAAAAGTAGATTTCTTGCGTATCTCGCTTTGGGGATGCCGTGCATCGAAACGCACGCGCACATTTAGACTTACGCACGCGCATCTCCTGTTGCGCAGGCGTAATCGCTCTGTGAATCTGGGCCATAATGTTCATGTATGTGTTTTTAGAGGTCTTCACAAATATTTAAGTATATTTAATATAAACTTTTTTTTTTTTTTTTTGGTAAGAAGCAGTTAAAACCACATGTCTGTTTTTTTTTTTTTTTTTTTTTGAAATATGTTTTTATTAAGGAAGTTACATAACAGAGAAAACATAAAAAAAAAACGGGACATAAAAGCATTTTCTGTGGAACATTGCTGTAGATTAACAGTGTATGTAGGGGTTCTCAGAGAGAACAAATAAGGGGGGAGGGTATAGGTTAAGTGGTCACGGGGTAGGTGAAATAGTAGTGCTTGCAAACAAAAAGGAACAACAAGAGAGGGGGGGGGGTAGGGAGGAGGGAGGGAGGGTAGGAGAGATGTCAATCCCGAGGGGGATCCTGGTATAGAAAAGACATTTTCTCAAAGTTCAACCATTCAGTAGAAGTGAAAGTATGCGACATAAAGGGATTCCATAAGTGATAGAAGCGGTTCTTGCTCCGTTCGTGGGTCAGGTCCGTGTTGAGCCTGTCCTTGTATAAGAGCTGCAACAGTTCCCTTTTAACTTGAGCAGTGGTTGGGCAGTCCGCTGATATCCACTTCTGGAGGATGGCTCTACGGGCTATCAAGAGGCATATCAGAGTCCAGTCCCTGCCCAGGGGGGTGGAGGGAGAGGACCAGGGGAGTAGTATGGGGTCCCAGTACCCAAATATAAGTAGTAACGGGTCCCTGGGTATGCGTAGCAGGGTGACATCGAAAATGTATTGGATGACTTGGTCCCAGAAACTGGCTATGAGGGAACAAGACCAGAACCTGTGAGCCAAGTTAGGTTTGGGTTGTTTACAGAGGGGGCATTCTGGGGTGGCATGGGCTCGGCTGAAGGGGATGTGGGCTCGGTGAACAATCTTAATCTGCGTCTCTCTCCATATTTCGTTAGGGATAAGTCTGTGGATGGTGGTGAGGCCATGCAGGAGCTTCTCCACCAGGTCAGGGTCAGGGAAGTCTTTCGACCAGTTGGCCGCCGAGGTTGAGGCCAGGGGGGGGATGTTGTGCTGGAGGAGGGGATGGTAAATGTCTGAGATTTTGTATGAGGCCCGGGAAATAAGGGTGTCGGTAAGGGAGCTCTGGAACCTTTTTCTGTCATCTCGACAGGCGTTTTTCAGGAAACTAATGCATTGAATATACTGGAATACATGTGACGAAGGGAGAGAAAATTTGTCTGCCAGGGCTCTAAAACCTAAGGGGCGGCCTGAAAGGGGGTCACATAAAGAATAAAAGGATTTGATACCCTTACCCTCCCAGTCGAGGTAGGGCTGGTTATCTAAGCCTGGTAGGAAGCTCGGGTTGCCCAGGATAGGGAGGTATCGTGAGATAGAGGAGGGGACATTGAGGGCCTTCCTGACCTCTCTCCAGGCGATGACTGTATCCCGGAGAAGGAGATTGTGTTGGAGGGGAGGGGGGGCAGATTTCCAATGGCAATGGAGAAGGGCCGTGAGCGAGAAGGGGCGGACCATCGCCGATTCGAGGGGGTAGTTCGAGCACCTGGAGGACTGGGTTATCCAATCCAAGCCTGTTCTCAATAGACATGCCAAGTTATATAGCCTGATGTTGGGAAGGGCAATGCCCCCCTCTCGCCTGGGAAGATGCAGCTTGGTAAATGCTATGCGCGCCCTCTTGCCACGCCAGAGGAACTTGGAAATGGCAGAGTTAATGGATTTAATGTCTTTGTGGCGCAAGAGTAAAGGGATGGTTTGTAGTGGGTACAGTAGGCGTGCAAAACTAACCATCTTGACAAGGTGGCATCTTCCCAGTAGCGAGAGAGGCAGGTCCATCCAGTTGGTCAGTTCTTGGGATATTTTGGTGAGCAGGGGGGGGTAGTTGAGGTGGTATAGGGAGGAGGGTAGTTTGCCTATTTTTATCCCCAGGTAAGTGATATGTGACTTTGCAACGGCGAATAAGGAGTTTTGGGACCAGGAGGGGATAGATAGGGAGCCTATTGGGAGTATTTCGCTCTTGCTATAATTGATACGTAACCCTGAACATTGCCTGAATTCGTCAAAGGTGGTCTTGATAGTGGACATGTCGAGTGAGGGGCTGGATGTGAAGATAAGGACATCGTCTGCAAATAGTGACGTGCGAAGGTCGTGGCCTCCGACATGGATGCCATGTAGGGGGGCGATCTGGGTTAGGTGGCGGGAGAGGGGTTCAAGTGCTATGTTGAAAAGGAGCGGGGAGAGTGGACAGCCTTGCCTCGTGCCTTTGTGCAGCCTGAACTCCTCAGAGAGGAGGCCCGCCGCGACCACTCTCGCGGCAGGGGCAGTGTACATTGATTCTATGAGGTGCGTGAAGGGGCCCGAGAAGCCCATTTTGGACATGACCATGGAGAGCCATTCGAAACTAACGTTATCGAAAGCCTTCTCCGCGTCTAGGGTGATGATGGCGTGGTCTCCTGCCGGGTCATTTTTTGCGTGTTCGAGAGCTAGCATCACCTTCCTGATATTCATGGTGGCCGTCCTACCCTTAACAAAGCCCGACTGTGCGGGGTGAATCAGGGAGGGTATAATGGATGCCAATCTAGTGGCTGCTATCTTGGAGAGGATTTTAACGTCAAGGTTAAGAAGCGAGATGGGCCTATAAGAGCCAGGTTCTAGGGGGTCCTTGCCCTTCTTCTCTAGGAGTTTTACTATGGCCTGATTGCCCGTTGGAAGATAGGACCCACCCGACCATATGTGTGTGTAGACGTTGTGGAGAGGGGGGGACACAGTCGAGCTAAAGGACTTGTAAAATTCTCCGGTGAAGCCGTCTGGGCCTGGGGCTTTGGAGGGGGAAAGCTGTTTGATTACGGATTGGACCTCCAGGACAGAGATAGGGGCATTGAGGGCTTCGAGCTGGGTGGGGGTTACCTGGTCCAGGGAGATACGTCGTAGGAAATTGAGGGCTGTCGGTTTATCGATAGGGTCTGAGGCATACAGGGAGGAGTAGAATTGGCGCATAGTATTATTGATACCTTTTGGGGTGTAGTGTATGGAACCCGACGGGTCCCTGAGGGACATGATATGCGTCGGGCGGTTGGGTCCTTTACTTAATCTGGAAAGGAGTCTACCTGCTTTGTTACCAAACTTGTGGAGGGAGGCGTCTAGATGCGCTTTTTGGGTACGTTCGAGGGTGGCTGCCCAGCTATCAAAGGCCTGCTTGGCAGCGAACCAGGCGTTACGGTTGCTGGGGGAGTCATCAGTATAGAGGACCCGCTGGGCCTGATGCAGTGTTGCGCTGGCCTGTTTGTAGCGTCTAAGGGTGTGTTTTTTGAATGTGGCGGCGTAGGCGATTATGCAGCCCCTGAGGAACGCTTTGCCCGCTTCCCAGAAAAGGTTAGGGTTGTCAGCGTGTAACGCGTTATCCGATGCGTATCCCAACCAGGCTTTTTCTAGATGCTGGTGAAAATCGGAGTTATTGTGAAGATAGGAGGGGAACCGCCAGATTCTGGGGTTAGAGGCTAAGTCAGGGTCCTCAAGGGTGGTCGAGACCGGGGCATGGTCCGAGATTGCGATGTCGTGTATGTCGGCTTCCGAGATCAGTGGGAGGAGAGAGTCAGAACAGAAAAGATAGTCCAGTCTCGTGAAGACTTTATGAGGGTGGGAATAAAATGAGAATTCTCTGTCAGCAGGGTGTTTTAGTCGCCATAGATCGTGGAGGTGCAGTGAATCGACCGTCGACGCCAATAATGTCTGGGTGAGAGGAGTCAGAGGAGGACGAGATTGTCTGGTAGAGGACCTGTCATCTATCGGGTGCATGATGGAATTGAAATCCCCGCCTATCAGGTGTGGGCAGGCTGGGTCTCTAAGCGCCCAGGAGGTGAGGTCGCTAAAGAAGGCACTTGTGGGGCTGTTAGGAGCATATACATTAGTGATGATTACCACCCTGGATCCCAGTTGAATACGGGCCGAGGTGAATCGCCCCTCGGAGTCCGAATCTGAGGACAGAATCTTGCAGGGAAGGTTTTTGTTAATAAGGATTATTACCCCAGCTTTCCGACCACTTGAGTCAGAACCGAGGACTGTGCCTACCCAGAGTTTCCGCAGCCGCGGGAAGTCGGGGGTGGACAGATGGGTTTCCTGAAGGAGGGCGATGTCGGTCTTGAGCCTTTTAAGGTGGCGCAGAACTTTCATCCTCTTATTGGGGGAGCGGAGCCCTTTGACATTCCAGGAGACTATTCTCATGTTGGGAAGACTAACAATGGGGTGTGAGCAGGACGTGGAGGCGAGGAGAATGGGAGCATGGAGCATTGTAGAAGTGGGGTGCAAGGACAGCAGGTGTTGTGGTGGTTTGCTGTGAGAGAGAGCGGGGGGTGGTAACGGATCCCTAAAAATGGGCGGAGGGTTGAGAACCAGGGAGGGGGAGATGGGGGGAGGGTGATGGGGGCAAACAAGGTGAACAACAACATTTGGGAACTTCACTTTTTTCCGCATGGAGCCACTGAATAGGCCAGCTCCCAACGCAGGGCTCTCAATGCAGCACTTCACCCGCCGCGACCGATGGGGGGGTGTAAGCAGCAGGAGCAGTGCGTGAGGGGGGGGGGGAGGAGTTAGACAGGTTCCTTGCGGAAGAATGGAAAGGCCTACACATGATATATAAACGTATAGGATAACATAATATTAAGGCACAAGTGGAGCTAAGACAACTATTACCGATTGTGCAAGAGAACATAAAACAATGTGAAAACAAAACAGTGTGAAATAAAATGGCATTTAGGAGCATAAGAGAAAAGAAAAGGAGACAGACTGGCATAACAGCAAAATTGCATTAGGCCTACCGTGGTCCCCCGGGTGAAGGGGGAGGCACGCTAAAGGAGAGGGGCCCAGGAGTGGTCCTGGACGGTTAATGAGCAGCAGAACTGCATCGGGATGGTGTGACCGTCTAGAAGAAAAAAAAAGAGAAGGTCCAAGAAAAAAAAGTTCAAAAGGATGAGGTGAGTTGACGGTCGGATCCAGATGCCTTGAATCTTTTAGGAGAGTCCTTGCGTGGGCTTCCGTGTTCTAGGGCCCGGTTGGAAGGTGCCACTCTGGGAGACTGGTTGTGGTGGGGGCTAGAGCGGAGGGATCTCAGGAAGGCCTCAGCTTCGGATGGGTCATGGAAGGAGAGCTGATCTCCGTTGGGTGCTCTGAGTCGAAGCACGGCCGGGAAAGCCAGTGTAAACTTGATTTGCATTCGGTGGAGCTCCGTGCAGGTCTGCTGGAAAGCCTTCCTCCTCTTGGAGACGTCCACGGAGTAGTCCGCAAAGATCAGGATATTCATGCCGTCTATCTGGAGGGTCCTGGACTGCCTGAACTTCTGCAGGATGAGGGATTTTTCTGAATAGTTGAGATATTTGGCGATGACAGGGCGAGGTGACTTGCGATCAGAGTTGAAAAGGCCCATGCGGTGGGCGCGCTCAACAGTGCAGGGGCCCGGCAGGCCCAGGGTCTCGGGGATGCGTCTGGAGCAGAGATCTGAAAGTGCTTGAGGTTGCAGCGATTCAGGGACGCCAATAAAGCGCAGATTGCTCCTCCTGGATCTGTTCTCAAGGTCGTCCAGTTTGTCTAGTATATACTTGTTCGTCTTGTCTTGCGCATGTTCAAAGGATTGGGCCTGGTAAAGATCCTCTTCTATATGTCCGATGCGATTCTCAGCCTCATTCAGCCTGGATGCATGCTCCCCTAGTTGAGCCTGGATTTTCTGTATCCCTGCATTGATGGCTTTTTCCACCGAGGTCGCTATCATGGGGGATAATAGAGCAGCCACGGCCTGGGCCATCAGCTCTATGTTGTGCATATCCCCCGCCTGTGGGGGAGGTGAGGGGATGTGAACAGTCTGAGGGGCTGGTGTTGCACTCACCTCCATTGCAGGTGTCGGATCCACGATCGGATCTACGATCGAATCCGTGTAGGCCAAAGCCGGGGCCTCGATTTGCGGCTGTCCCGTTCGCGCCGCAGCGGCGGCGTACGACCGCGCGCCGCTTTTTTCCAGGTATTTGTCCATCCTCGGGTGGAGGGGGGGGATGGCGGATGGTTAGCCCAGGGGTCGGCAGCGGGTTTGCTGGCTTTTATAGGCCGATTTGGGAGCCTGTGTGCGGGAGCTGAAGGAGTGCACAGCTACTCCATGCGGCGCCGGAACCGGAAGTTGTCTGTTTTTTTTTTGTCAGCTGTGTCCATTTGGTTAGATTTTCTTTTGCTTCTAGTGCTGTTGACACAATGGGGAAGATTTAGAGCCGGTTCACACACAGGCGGCGCGACTTTGGGGATGACTTGGCAAGTCGATCTCAAGGCGACTTGAGAGGCAACTTGCAAAATGACTTCTGTATTGAAGTCAATGCAAGTTGCCCCAAATCACCCTCAAAGTCGTACAGGAACCTTTTTCTAAGTCAGAGCGACTTGCGTCGCTCCTATTAGAATGGTTTCATTGACTACTACCGACCGCGCCTTGTCAGGCGGCTGAGTCGCCTGACAGGTCGCCCCTGTGTGAACCGCCTCTTACTAAAACTGGAGCACTCAGAATCTCTTGCAGCTGTGCATGGTAGCCAATCAGTCTATAACTTCAGCCTGTTCAACTAAAAAGTCTGATGGGGCATACACACGGTCAGAATAACTCTGTCAGACTTTCTTCATCTGAAATTCCGACCGCGTGTACACAACATTAGACAGGTATCAACATAAAAGGTTCCCTGTGAGAATATATTCCTTCTTCCTTTTTTGTTCTAAACTATAGCAACTCAATTTTAAACCTTAAACATTTATAGACAATCAAAAAATTGTAAAATGTAAGTTTATATTTAGCAGTTATTATATGTATGTTTTCATATTTCATATTATACTTATATTCTTACACAGATCGTATCTAAGAGTAATATTACAACAATATTCTTTTTGGGATTCCCCAATATGGCCGAATTTAACCTTTTGGTCTTCTCCTTCATCCTCATGATATATTGTGTGACAATATGTGGAAATATCCTGATCATCACATTGGTGTCCTACAGCAAATCCCTCCATTCCCCCATGTACTTCTTCCTTGTCCAGCTGTCTGTATCTGACATCATATTGATTACTGATATTGCCCTGAACATGCTTAATATTGTCCTACATGAGCAACCATCCATATCTTTTCCTGGATGCATCACACAGCTTTATTTCTTTATTGCATCAGGAACATCTGAATGTTTTATTCTCATGGTGATGTCCTATGACCGCTATCTAGCCATCTGTTACCCTCTGCATTATGTCTCAATTATGAGCCAAGTTCTTTGCATTACATTTGTTTTTGTAGCCTGGCTGTTAAGTGGTTCTTTAACATCAATTATAATACATGGTGTGTGTTCATTAGAATTCTGTGGACCGAATACTATTGATCAATTGTTCTGTGATTTCGCTCCTATGGTGAAACTTTCTTGCTCAGACGCATCCATCATTCAGATGGAGTCCACCTTGCTTAGTACTGCTGTCACAGTTTTGCCATTCCTCTTTATAGTCCTTTCATATATCTACATTGCTGTAACCATATTAAAGATTTCATCTGTTTCGGGGAGACTGAAATCCTTTTCTACTTGCAGCTCCCATCTGACAGTTGTGTCCATATTTTATGGAACTCTAATCTCCATGTATGTTCTTCCAAATGGAGGGAAGTCACAGATGATCAGTAAGATACTGACTTTGATGTACGCAGACTTTACTCCTTTTATAAACCCTTTTATATACAGTTTGAGGAATAAAGACATCAAAAATGCTTTGGGGTATATAATGCATATTAAAAAAGTTTAGAATATCAATGTTATTATTACATTTTTATTAAAATTAAAATGTTTGCATCCAAGTTAGGCTAATATCTATTTTATATTTATTACATGTCAAAACTCAAAACAAATATGCCACCTTTAGTTCCAGATTCTCTTTATTAGAACTTCCAACAAGAAGAAATTCTACTGGGTTCTCTTTGATACGAGGGGGCTGAGAAGTTGTGTTTACCGTAGGAGCTTGGCATTTGTGATGAATGTCAATAGGAACTGGACTCAGCCAGTCCCCAGCCCAGCACTGAGCTAGCTAAGAAATTCTTGCAGTCAGCCATGACACCTTCTGCTTAGAAACATCCAAATGTAAGGATATATTTAAAACATGTGCTGTCAATAGGAACACATAACAAACATATAGTAGGGGTTTCTTATTTGACTACAAGAGTGAGTGAGTGAGTGAGTGAGTGAGTGAGTGAGTGAGTGAGTGAGTGAGTGAGTAAGTGAGTGAGTGAGTGAGTGAGTGAGTGAGTGAGTGAGTGAGTGACTGAGTGAAGAACTTATATAGCGCAGCATATGCAAACTAAATCGCCTCTGAGCGCTCGTTGTTCCTTTCTCCTTTGTCATCAAAAGAGATGAGTTTTGACTTTTCTTCTAAAGGCAAAGTGGTTCTCCTCCAACCGAATGCTGGTTGGTAAAGTGTTCCATAGTCTGGGGCCTTGGACCGCAAATCTTCTTTCTCCTTTGGACTTGTATCTAGCTTTGGGTATCTGGAGCAGATTTTGGTTAGTAGATACACACTTTAAAGTGATCTTGTCATAAACATATTTTTTAGAGCCTCTGTTACCTGTAAAAGTAGGTGGTAAATACTCAAGAAGTTGTTGCTGAAGTCAAGGGGCCATCCCATAACTTCCCGTCTCTATCCAAGTTATTACCACTCAATAAATACCAAAAACTCTCCTCTGACTCTGTAGTGCCTATGAAAATATTGTGTTCCTCGCTGTGCAGGAGTGGGGGATCCAAGTTCATCAGCAGTCCCTACAGGGGGTGTGCTACATTTGAGGGCTTGTCCAGGATATTGCCCACAGCAACCTGCATGGATATTGCTCCTAGAAACCGGAGTTCTTTGAGCCTGCTGCTCCAGGTGAGGTAGAGAAACCTGATGGAAAGTGGGTGCACACCTCGGCTCTCTTCCAGATACAATGCACAAAAAAGAAGAATAGGCTGCACACCACAATGCATTCCAAAATATTTATTCTGACATCCCAAAGTGACACCACAAGAACAAGACCAGATGCCTTATATGCTCTGCCAAGCTGTGAATGTGTTCCCTGAGTCAAGTCCTGTTGTCTATAGCAACCGGCAAAAGTTGCTGCCGAGCCAGTGTTACACTGCATAGCCAGTTGCCCCAACCGCAGTAGGGACAGACACTTGTGCTCAAAACATGCTATTTATTGAGAACTGTGTTATGTTCTGTCACCCATAGATGATGACTGAGAAAAGTGGACATCTCAGCAGTTCTGAAGGGGAGGCTCACAGGAAGTGGTGGAAGTACTGGCCGAAATGCTACAGTGCTAGAGTCTGTTGAAAGGGCCAAAGAATCACTGCAGACCCCTATCTTTGTTCGGCAACAGTTCCATAACAACCCGCCGCAACCCAGACAAGATGTGCTGAGTACAGACAGTGAGTAGTGAGGTCAACCAAGTCCTGGGTTCTCCCTGGGAAAGGCAAGCCAAGGGAACCGTTGAGGTATATATTTTTGATACTGCTAACATATTTGTACAAAATCCCTTGCAAGTTTGTTCTTCCCTTTTACCATTCCTCTTCTTTATGGGATGCCATGTTGTTTTCTTTTCTGGGCTTAGGAGTTGTTTTTTTCCCTAGCCGATGGGGAAATGGCTGCTGTTTAGAGGGTGAGTGTAGCACCCTCTAGTGCATGCTAGAAGTAGTATGAGAGTTTAGAATAGGTACATTCTAGTTTAGCTCAGGGCTAAGCCTGAGCTGTGCAATCTGGGTCAGGGTTTAGTGAGTCAGGCCAGGTGACTCATCCTGACACATTCTCTAGTGCAGGGGTGTCAAACTCAATTTTAATCGTGGGCCGCATCAGCATTATGGTTGCCCTCAAAAGGGCCGCTTGTATCTGTAAGATTAGATGTCCAGCGCATCCCTTCCCCTTACATTAGATGTCAAGAGCCACCCCACCATCAGAAGTTAAGTACCCCTCTCCCTTACATCACAGTGCACCCCCTTTCCTTATGCTGCTGCTGGGAAGAAGTTGGATGCATTGCTTGAAAGCAGAAAGTAAGGGTCTGGAGGATGACTGGAGAGGTGCGAGGGCCACATGAAATGGCCTGGAGGGCCGCATTTGGCCCGCGGGCCTTGTGTTTGCCACTTTGGCTCTAGTGCCTCCACCTGTTTCTGGGACATTAGAGAATGTTCTAGAGCTAGTGGATGGAGGTTAGGAGGATCTGCCTGGAATATTTATGAGGCATCGAACAATCCCCAGTAGTGGGCTGCAAGAGGCAGAGCTTACCTCATAAATAGGCATGAGCCATGCCAGCAGGGGCAGTCATGGAAAAGATGGAATTACATTACTAAGGAGGTTGTTGATGGCCCTCAGGAGTGCTCCCTAGTCTGGGGGGGTATCCTGCCTTGGGCTGGGGCTCAGGTGCTAAAAGGATTATGTCACAACACATGGGAAGTAGTTCTTTCTGGAGGCATGGGAGCAAGAGAGAGGACAGCATGAGTAGATCAGCAGTGCTGGGGGCTAACAAGGGGGGGACTGCCACATGTAGCCAGTCTCCCTGAAGACAGTGTTGTACTCAAGTATTCACCCTTCCCTAGGCAATCTCCTGATGAGAGTCAGCAGGGTGGGATGGTGGAGTGGCAGCTGGATGGACTGGTAAAGAAAAGGTCTGGAGGACTGATGTAGAGAGTTAGCCAGGAGGGCTAGTGAAAGTGGCAGCTGCAGCCAGGTGGGTTGGCTGTGCCTGAAAAGGCGGTGCTGGAATCAGTAGCCAGAGAAGAGAAGTACACGCTGTTCACTGTATTTTTGTTACATAACAAGTGGATGTGAGTTTCTACCTGTAGGCCATGGCTAAATCTGACTGAGAGCCTGTCAGATCAACTAACAGTGATTTAGCTGGAGCCAGCGTACAAGTTTGTGCAGGAGGGAAGTAGAGGACACTGTATATAGGAAGATGCCCCTGAAATTGTTGCTAAACTCAAGTGGGCATCCAATAACCTCTTATCTAAAAAGATTAAAATCAAGCGTATGTGATATCTCACAAGTGTTTTGTGTCTGGATGCTGTGCTGCTCGACCGGTTTCGTCTAATGACATCATCTGGAGCATGATGATGTCATTAGACGAAACCGTGAGATATCACATACGCTTGATTTTAATCTTTTTAATGTGAGTACCTGACCTTTTATTTTAAATACATTTTTATCAACAATACTACGCTATGTGGGCATTCTCTCGCTTCTGAGCTATATGTCAGACTGAAGGGGTCCAAACAAGTGGATACTTGCCAGAGAGCAACACAGGGCTAATACTGTGAAGGCTTCCTACCCTTAATTGGGTACCTGGATCTGGTGAGTGAGGGACCCAATAGAGCATGAAAAGAGGGATCACAGAGTGAACACTGTCATCTGCAATATACTATATGAAGCACAAAGCACAATTTTTTATTTTTTTTGCATGGACTGTAAAAAATAGTAGCAGTTGATTTTCACGGCACAGAGCACTTTAACTGTTCATTTATTTATTATTTATTTATCATATTTATTATTTTTATTATTAATAAAAAAAAAATCCTGAACCATTACTATGGTCACTTTGTTTACAAGTTTTTTGGTTCAATACATGGTTTGATTCACACACCAATACCAAGTCCTATGTGGACCTCACTATAAGGATATATTGGATAAGCACTTTATGTATTTTTATTTTTTAATTTTATTTACACATTGTAATTCATTAATTGAGAGGCGCCATCACCTACTATCTCATCCCCATTATTAATCTTATGATCTACCATAACACCTATATCATTCTCCACCATTGACTCCCTTAGCTGTTCACCTCCTAGTATGTAGGATGCATGCATATTCTTAGCTCCCAGGTGCATAACTTTACATTTATCAACATTAAACCTCATTTCCACATAGCAACTCTGTACTACTCTTGGGGGGGGGTGTAAGGATTTTGTTTTTTTGTACATGCTATCACCACTTACAACAGTGATAATCACTGTTATAAGCAACCATTTGTTGTGTATTAATCACGTGTATACGGTTGTGATTAGCTGTGATTGGCCACAGCTAATCACATGGTACAGATAAGTTGTGATTGGCCCTGTCTGTACCATGTTATTGCTATGACAAATCACAGAGAGCAACACAATAGTACACAGTGAATGGCTATAAATGAAAGCTATTCACTGTGTACAATTGCCATGTGATCTGCTGTGATTGGTCACAACAACCACATGGTACTGGTAGAGGCCCAGTACACTTATTTGTCATCTGTTTGTCCAGTGGACACAGCGGGTGACAGATCGTGCTGCAGCACAGCCCATTGGATGCACACGAGGTACAATCCTGGGAGGTCATCATATGATGTCCACACAGGATGGCAGTGCTCACTCTTGGCCATCATTTGACTATACTGTAGGTTGGACGGGATTTCCCAAATAAAAAGCAGACTGTTGTAAATGTGTTAACTTGAGAAAAAAATTCCACCTTGCTCCTTTGAATTGTCTTTTCACTATGGTTGAAGGTAAACATTGATTTTTTTTTTCTTTTTTTAAAAGGAAGTTTATTAAAGATTAGCACAATACAATATAAATCCTTCAGCCTGTAACGAGGCACCATACTTCGACAAAGGCATACAAAATGATACTGATATCTTTTCGTAAAATACAAACAATACTCATAACCAACACAAACGAAAATTAATTCCTCCAAGATCAAGAAGGTAATCGTTAGACCATAATGAGAGCTCAGTGGAGCATGAGAATCAAAAAAATTAAAAAATCACCGGTCCAGGCGCCCCAACCGGGTGCAAACACTGTCCAGAATCGGTTATTTTGCTCCTGATACTATAAACTCCACTCTTAATGGGGTTGCTCCCTAGGCCCAGTGATGTTTTGCTCTGTCTGTTCACCCATACATATATATAAACAAGTAAGAGTAAAAATACTAATAATAGTTTTGACAATACAAGGTTAGTTTGAAATCCCAAATTTATTACCACAAAACTTTCAACCTCTTAAGACCTGGACCAATATGCAGGTTAAGGGTACTTGCCCCTTTTTGCGATTCGGCACTGCATTGCTTTAACTGACAATTGCGCAGTCGTGCGACGTGGCTCCCAAACAAAATTGGTGTCCTTTTTTCCCCACAAATACAGATTTATTTTGGTGGTATTTGATCACCCCTGTGGTTTTTATTTTTTGCAATATAATAAAAAAATAGAGCGACAATTTTGAAAAAAATGCAATATTTTTTTTTACTTTTTGCTATAATAAATATCCCAAAAAAAGATATAAAAAATAACTGTGAAAATAACAATTGCAGTTTAAGAGTTAACCACTAGGGAGCACTGTAGGGGTTAAGTGTGACCTCATATGTGTTTCAAACTGTAGGGGTGCGGGGCTGGACGTGTGATGTCATTGATCCTCTTTCCCTATATCAGGGAACAGACGATCACTGACACTGCCACTGTGAAGAACAGGGAAGGTGTCTTTACTCACACCTCTCCCCATTCTTCAGCTCCGGTGACCGATTGCGGGTCACCGAGGGCGATCGGGTCTGCGGGTCCCACGGGCACAGTCATGGAGCTTTGGACTGGTTCGCGAGCATGCTGGCGCCGGCGTGCTCAGGACCCTATGGCTACAATATCTAGAGAATGTAGATTCTCTTCCTCCGCGGACTGCAAATCTGGAAAAAATTACAGTAGGACTACACCTTGATTCAGATGGAATCCTGAAACCACTTTAGGTAAAAAAGCTGGGTGGGTACGCAACACCACCCTGTCTTCGTGAATAATCATATATGGCTCTTTACATGAAAGAGCCGCCAACTCTGATACCCTCCTTGCTGAGGATATGGCTACCAGAAAAACTAGTATCTTTGTCAAAAGAACTAAAGAAGCATGAATTAATGGTTCAAAAGTTTGTTTCTGTAAAACAGACAAAACCTAATTTAAGTCCCATGGGCACACAGGAGACTAAACCGGTGGATTCAAGTGCAGTGCTCCCTAAACAAAGGCCCGGATCAGGGAATAAGAGGCAAGCGATTTTTGAAAGAATATCAACAAGGCCAAGATCTGGCCCTTGATAGTGTTCAAGGGCATCTTCATTTCTATGCCTGACTGAAGAAAGACAAGAATCCTGTTAATGGCATACTTCCTAGGATGTCACCCCCTGGGTTCACACCAGAAAACATATGCCCTTCAGATTATATAGTAGACAAGCCTTAAGGCTGGTTTTCTAGCATTAACCAGAGTGGACAGGACTTGGTCTGAGAGCCCACGTCTCCTCAGAATGTGGGTCTTAACAGCCAAACTGTAAAATTTAGACTTTGTAAGGCAGGATGGAATATTGGACCCTGTCAATCCCATATAATTGTGAGGGCATCCCACCCTTGAGCCAACAGATCCCTTGTCCTTGACACAAAGTTGTCTAGTTTTGTGTTGAACCTGGAAGCCAACAGGTCTACATCTGGCGTACCCCAATTCCAACATATGGCCTGAAATATGTTGGGGTATAGAGACCATTCTCCTGAACACAGTTGCTGGCGGCTTAGAAAATCTGCTTGCAACAGATTGTCCATATAGGCTGTTACTTCTATGCCCCATGCCTTCAGCTTTGCCAGGGGTGGGGCTAGTACATTTGTGAATACCCGAGGGGAAAGTAGCAAGACCGAATGGTAGGGCCACAAACTGGAAGTGGCGCTGATCTACCGCTAACCTTAGAAATTTCTGGTGAGCGGGAGAGTCTGGTGAGTCTTTCAGATCTGGGATAGGTCTGAGATCCCCTGTTTGGTTTTGGAACCTTAAAGAGGTTTGAGTAGAACCCTGAGCGCTGATCTTCTGGGGCTACTTCTATGATTAGAGCGGGGGTGCCCTTCATAGGGAAGTTTTGGGGTTCTGCTTGGAAGACCTTGAACCCCAAGCTCTTTTCTGCCCTTGGGCTTGGCTCTGGGCTTTTCCCCTAGTATTAGACTGGGAAGGCCATCGCCACTGCCTGAAAGTCGAAGTTCCAGGGACTGGGGAAAGAGAATGTTTAAATGAGGGATGTTTACTCTTCTTTTTAACTGGTAACAGTGTAGACTTGCCTCCGGTAATCTTTTGGATACATTTATCCAAATGAGAATGCCGCCAAGTATCTTGCAAGAAACCTCAGCTTCCCAATGCTTTAGCCAAAGGGGCCTGCGCATGTGTACCAGCAGGAGATTCAGGCAGGATTCTTGCTGCACAGAGTTCATAAACGCATCAACCTCATATCATAGGGCCTTAGGAAGGTCCTCATAAACCTCAACTTCTTCTACAGGGAGGAGGTTAACCACCTGTTTCATTTGTTCCTTGAGGAACTGGCACATGCCAATTGCTGCAACTGCAGGCTTTACCACAATATCAGCGATAGAGGAGGAGGCTTTAAGCAAAGATTCCAGTTTTTTTATCAGTTGGATCTTTGAAGCCCTGAGCATTGTCTACAGAACAGGTCAGGTTTTTGTTTACACAAGAACTAGCTGTGTTTGTAGCTGGCACCCCCCATTTCTTGGTTAAACCTTCCCCCATAGGGTAAAGGAGGGAAAACTTCTTAGGAGGAGAAAACAGTTTATCTAGGTGAGCCAGTCATCATACATCAATTTCTCCAACAATGGATAGATTGGAAAATCTCCAGATTGGGATTTTTCACCCTCAGAGTGCTCATCTGATGAAAGAGCCAGAGCAGATGAAGGGGACCTACCCCACTTTCTGCTACTTTTTAAGGAGGTCTAAGCCATCCAAAGCAGCTTTCAAAGCCTACTCAGTGAAAAATACAGGAGCTGCAACATTAGGAGAGGCTGCAAAGCCTGACAAGGGTACATACTTATCCTGTGAGGCTGCTACCAGTCTGTTAGGTGGGGATTGGTAATCTGCAGGCATGTCTAGAACCCTTAGGCCTAGGCGGGGATCCCTTAGTGCCTTTTTTACCTGCCCCTGACCCCCTCTTGCTGGGAGACATAATTTTTAAACTGCAAAGCAGAGGTACTAGTACAGGTGCAATCACTGTTGTGCTAATAGTCTTACAATACACATATATTAGCTCACGGTACAACCTGATGCTGAGTAGGTGTCTTAGGCTTACCTGGTCCGATCCATTGGGATGCTTACAGCCAACAGCTCTGTATTCATGCTGCTTACAGAAGGCTCTGGCGTGCTGGGCTTTTTAAAAACAAGCCTCTTGGTGCATGCACACTGGAGAGCCGTGCGCGCACACAGGTAAGAGCAACCACGCCCCCCTATTTCCCCTGCCATCTGAGACAGACAAAAGCATGCTCCCGCCGCATGCATGCATGCCTGTAATTGTGGTGGCCAGGGGTGAAGGGGAAGAAGAAAAGGCTACTGGGGACTTTGTGGGAACTCTCTTATGTATATCATGGCAGAGCCTGTAGCGGAGGAGGTGAGTGGTGTTTTAAACAGACCAACTTCACTGAGCGTGTCCCTGGATGGCATGTAAGAGTACACCAGGTATGTAACTTACTCCCTCTGGTGGTGTAAACCATGTAAGACATGCTTACTCACAGAAGATAACATTTAAAAAAATATCCTCACTTACCTTACCCCCGCCGCAGGAAATCTGCTGAAAACAGCAGATCCAGCCTTCACCCATCACGGCGGGTAGTGTTGTGCCAACCTTCAGGTTTATGGGTTCCTTCTTACAGGATCCTCTTACCTGGACCTGTAGAAGACTCTGCCAGAGCTTTTTGTGCCACTGTTGTATTAGTACACCAAAGCCTGGATCCCAGAGCCCAGACCTCCGAAGAGAGACATTACAGGAAAACCTTGTTTCTTCTTTACACAAGGTGCAGGTACCATCCATCTTAGGCGCTTAGTAATAACCCAAGGTATATATCTGGTTGTATAGCTCCTAGGCCTCTGCAGAGACCATCAATCAGAGCTTTCTTCTTAGCACATGACCAACCACCTTAGACACTGGTGAAAACACTGAGGTGCTCTCCATATGGGAGGGGTTATATAGGGGAGGAACTTGCCTTATAATTATGGTTGCCAGTGTCCAATCAGCTGTGGTGACTATTTAACCCACTAAGTAATTATCTAAGTCTTTGGACCAGATTCTCATATATTTTCGGAGGCGTAGCGTAAGCCATTTACACTACGCCGCCGCTGCGTACTAGGGCAAGTGCTTTATTCTCAAAGCACTTGCTCCGTAGTTTTCGCTGGCGTTTCGTAAATCGCCAAGCGTAAACCCGCGCAATTCAAATGGGGCGGCTTGTATTTAAATTAAGCGCGCCCCCGCGTCGAACAAACTGCGCATGCGCCGGCCGGGGAAAAAGCCCAGTGCGCATGCTCCAGCTCACGTCGGGAAGCGTCATTGAAACCGACGTCAAAACGACGTGAGCGTCATTTACGCAACTCCCTATTCGCGAACGAGTTAGTAAAACGACGTAAGCGACGGAAAAAGCCGATGCTGACCCGACGCCATACTTAACATGGCGTCCGACGGCACCCGACGGCATCCGACGGAACTTCGTAAGGTTACTCCACATAGAAGCTGGGGTAACCTTACGAGTCCGTAAACGACGTACGCGACGACGGGGCGGCGTAAAAGCGTCCGGGAATCGCCTACTAGCCTCATTTGCATATGCAAATGAAAAAACAACGTGAAGGCCACCTAGTGGCCGGAGTTGTCATTACACCTACGATCCGAAAGTGTAATGCTTTTACACTTGTCGGATGTAGAAGCGTATCTATGCAAAAGTGATGCTAAGCATCACTCGCATAGATACGAGGACAAAAAAAAGGCGATACGACGGGGTATCTGAGATACTCCGTCGTAACGCCTCTCAGAATCTGGCCCTTTGTGTCCCGTGATGTATTAACTAGAAATTATGTTTTTTTCAAAATTCTCACTCCTTTTTGTTTATAGCACAAAAAATAAAACCCTTAGAGGTGATCAAATACCACCAAAAGAAAGCTCAATTTATGGGGGAAAACACATAATTTGTTTTGGGGGTACAATGTCCCATGACCACGCAATTGTCAGTTAAAGCAACGCAGTACCATATTGCAAAAAATGGCTTAGTCAGGAAGGGGGCAAATCCTTCCCGGGGCTGAAGTGGTTAAGTATCAATACTAAGGGTATTACTAAAACAGGAAATGTACCCTCAAAAAAGTTTTGGTTATCTTAATCTTTTATTAATCTATTGCATGCATAATTTTTAATTGAATATGTTTTATAAGAAATATAAACACATTCTAATTGTATTAGTCACGTGTGTAATCAGCAGAGATCTACGTTGCTATCTGTGGAATTATTGAGACTCTTTAAATAAGGATTTCCTATTCATTTACCAGGTGTTGTACACTGATCACACATAAATGATGTAGAAGCTTTTTAAGCTACTGCTTAGCTCCTTCCCAATGCAATACATTTATTTTATATACTGTACAGTCACTTTATATTTTTGCATCTCATTCTAAGGCCGCGTACACACGAGGGGATATGTCCGCTGAAAACGGTCCGATGGACCGTTTCAGCAGACATCTCCGCTCGTGTGTATGGGCTAGCGGACAGATTTCTCCACCCGACAGATTTCAAAGCATGCTTTGAAATCCATCCGGTGGAATTTGTCCGCCCGACATGTCTGCTGGTTAGTACACTTACCAGCAGACATGTCGTCCCCCTCCGCCGTGCCGCCGCTGAATGGATTCGGCGCATGCGCGGAAGTGTTTTACTTCCTGGTGCAGTGACGTGGCGGTGACGCGGCGGCGTCAACGTCACCGCGCCGTCCGGCGGCGGGGAATTTGATCCAATGGTGTGTACACGCCATCGGATCAAACTCCCGATCGGACATATCCGATGGAAATGGTCCGCGGACCGTTTTCATC
The DNA here is from genome assembly GCA_029574335.1 of Rana kukunoris. Classification (NCBI taxonomy): domain Eukaryota; kingdom Metazoa; phylum Chordata; class Amphibia; order Anura; family Ranidae; genus Rana; species Rana kukunoris. Next base: position 531,038,169 of record CM056051.1, read on the forward strand.
GGATATGTCCGATCGTGTGTATGGGGCCTTACATTCATTTAGTATAGGTATATAGGGCCAGATTCACGAACACTTGCGCTGGAGTATTTGGATATGCGCCGCGTAACTGTGATGATGCGCCGTCGTTTCTATGTGCCCGTACCCACCAAACTAGATGCGCCCAATAACGGGTCATTTGCGACCGGCGGAACGTTCCGACGCCAGAGTATCGTCAGCGCTAATTTTCGCTGGGCGCATCAGTCGCGCCCATTGATTTCCCCTGCAAATATGCAAATGAGGGATATTTCACAATTCACGAACGGATTAGCACCATACGCTGGCTACATGCGCCGCGCGTATCTGATCCGTCCGGCGCAAAGTTATTTCTACAAAAGGCTGCTTTATCTTTACTCCAGACGGTCACAGGTCAGCAGGAGAGCAGCTACAGCAGCGTTACCGACGATAGGAGCTAGCTGAGCACCCCCACTTGCAAGGACAACACCTCTGTGTGCCAACATGCCAGGGGCACTCGTGGTCCTAGAACTACTGATGGGTCCCCTGGAACCAAGAAGGCGGGCACGTGAGAGGATATACCGCACACGTATGAGCCTCTTTGGCATGGGGGATGAGGAGGTGTATCGCCTATTCAGATTCAGCCCTGATGCAATACTTGAACTAACCACAACCCTGCAGGATGACATCACCAGCCCAACACACCGATCACAAGCAGTGCAGCCACTGGTCAAGGTACTGGCAACACTTCATTTCCTTGCCAGTGGATCATTCCAGCGTACAAGTGGAGTGGTGGCTGGGATGTCACAGTCCTCCATGAGCAGATGTGTGCACCAGGTTGTCCCTGCAATCCTCAGACGCATGTCCAACCAGTTCATCAGACCCACCACTGAGGAGCTGCGGCAGAAGGCAATGACAGATTTCTACAACATTGCCAGATTCCCACGCACTGTGGGGGCCATTGATTGCACACATGTGGCCCTACAGCCCCCCAGTGCCACAGAGCACATATACCGCAATCGGAAGCATTGGCATTCCATCAACGTACAGGTGATAGCCGATGCCCAACGCCTCATATGGCACGTCCGTGCCAAACACCCCGGGTCCAGCCATGACAGTTTCATATACCGTCAGAGTCCCATCCCAGCAGAATTTAACCAGAACATGTATGGGGACAGCTGGCTGGTTGGTGAGTGACATGGGAGTCAGGCATGACTATCCCCTCCCGTCATGCACAACAGAAATCGCACATGCATGACTAACATTCTCCTGTCTTTTCCCTTACAGGTGACTCTGCATATGCACTGGGACCCCATCTAATGACTCCTTTCCGGAACCCCCAAACCAGAGGAGAGAGAAAATACAATGAAGCACACATCAAAACCCGTGCAGTGGTGGAGCAAACATTTGGGCTCCTGAAGTCCCGTTTCCGCTGCCTGGATAAGTCTGGGGGGGCCCTATTGTATTCCCCTACCTTTGTGTGTCAGATCATCGGTGCATGTTGCATACTACATAACTTTGCTATGAAAAAAGGCCTGCATATTGACATACGTGATGACCTGACCCCCGACCCACACAGCCCCCCCCTGCCAGAGGACACCCAGTCTGCTGATGGAAGAGCAGTCAGGAGGGTCCTCGCCGTAGGCATCTTTGGACACTAAACCAAAACATTAATTACACAGACAATGCACGCGTGTACACCACTGATGTCCCTAGATCACACACACCACATGCACATCGCATTGGATTAGCCCAAGTCCAGCATGTAGGAGTTGGGAGCAGTAACGCCAGCGTCAAGGCCCCAATGATGTCACTGTCCATTCACACACCTTTCACACATCATTCATTCAGCCGTGGGGTTCACTTCACCACCACGGCCGAGGGTGACACCCCTTACTTTCAGGAGTGCCACCCTCTCACATTCACACACCATTCACACTGTCCCCTGCACTCCTGACCGTGTGCAGTACAAAAATAAATTAGAAAGATCATATCCTGATCAATAAAAGAAAAATAATCTCATAACCTGAGAAAAATAAAAAATAAACTCATGACCTGAGTATGTGAAAAATAATAATATAAAACCAGCCACAAAAAAAAGGCCTCATCGGGGATGCCGGGGGCTTCTTCTGGGGGCCCCTCTCTGGCTCCGCAGCTGCCTGGATGGAGTGGGTGGGGGTGGGGGGGCATCTGGAGGTGGCTGATCCCCAGGTGGGCCACTCCTGGCAGGTGTGGCCTGCGTGCCCTCCAAGGCCCTGGCTATCCGTCCAAGATAACTGTTGGTCTGGGCCTGCATCCGGAGCTGACGGGTCATCTGGTAATGCTGGGCCCGCCGACTCAGCCTCCCCTGCTCCCGGATGGCAGCACTGTTACCATGGATGGCAGCAGTGTTGGCCTGGACGGCTGCAGTGAGGTGCTGGATATCCCCCTGCACCTCCCCCAAAGTGGTGACCACTGCAGCGCAATTAGAGCTGACATCCTGCACTGCGTTGCTGAGGTTGGCAACGGAGCCCAGGCTGTCCGACACTTTCTGCAAGTGGTCCGCTATGGCCCCCATTTGTTCTGTCTGTCTGGCGTGATCCCTTGCCAACTGGTCCTGGACACCATCAGACACCCCCCTGGTCTTCTGGGTCGCCTTCCTGGGGCCAGAAGATGGAGGTCCTCGGGTGGAAGGAGTCGCCCTTGAGGGGCTTCCAAGGATGGGGGAGGGGACGACAGACGGGCCAGGAGAAGGGGAGGAGACAGACAACACCAAAGAAAAGTCCTGCTCTGCCACAGCAGGATCTTCCACAACCACCTCGGCAGGTGTGGTGTGGCCACTCTCCTCCTCCACAACCTCTTCACCACCCAGTGGCTCAGGCACACGATGGCGTGGGGGGGATGGGGTGGAATGCAGGCTGACAGATGATGGCCCAGCTCCGTCATCTGTGGATGACACAAAGCAGACACATGTTGGTGGTCCCACACACTTGGCACATGTACCCCCCCCCCCCAAATGCAAAACATCAAATAGGGGATTAAAAAACACTTACCTGTCCTTGTGCCTTCCTCCACGGAGTCATAGCCTGCGACCCCCTCCACCTGCTCCCTCTCCAGGCACCGAGCAACCACCTCCTCCTCTGCGGTCAGGGTGACAGGACATGGGGGACCACCACCTGTGCCCCTCTCATACCTCCTGATGGAGGCCACCTTGTCCCTCACCTTGCGCCGCAGGTCATTGATTTTCTTTTGTATGTCCCCAGCAGTCCGGGTGGAGTAGCCCAGGACATTGACCCTGGCAGCAATCGACTCCAGGATGCCCTGCTTCCTCTCCCGGCTGGTCTTGCGGCTTTTTTTGCCATGGAGAAATTCATTCTCCGTCTCCATAGCCGAGATAATGACAGAGACCTCCTGGGTATTAAAATTGAGGTTCCTCCTCTCTCTGGGGGTAGCGGGAGCAGCCATTACAGAGCAAAAGTATCTTCCCTGGGGTGGGGGGAAACGGAACTACTTTTGCGCCGGAATGGCGTTTCCGCCAGCGCTTTTAAGCGCCCAGCGGAACGCATTGCGCTGACGTTTCCCAGGAAGTGGTGCCGACGGAAGTTGTGAGCATGCGCACAAGGGGGCGAGTGGAGCCGCACTCACTGCGCATGCTCCGTGGATGATGCGCTGAACGTAAGCCTCTGCGCCGGGCTCCGCCCATCATTTACATATGATCACACCCACTTCCACTTGCGTCGGGTTACGCCAGCGCATTATCGTTACTCTGGCGCAAGTTTACGCGCAACTGCTATGTGAATTACAGGAATTGCGCTGAAAGGGTCTTCAGAGTAACGTAAATGAGAAGCGTTACTCCAGAGGAAAGATACTCTCATCTACCTGAATCTGGCCCATAGAGTCAAAACATTTTTCCTCTAGTTTTAGATAGATGAAAGAAGTTGAAGGACCTCTGTCTGGTTTTGAATTCTATCTGTGTTCCCTCTGGAGAAGTTCACTCACACGATTTGTCCTGGTGGTGACCCTTGTCCCTAAGATTGAAAGTGATGGAAATCCAAAATGATAAAGTTGAGGTAAATAAGAAGTGTGGATAAATCTTTTCAATGGGGACACCTGTTTCGGTGACAATAGTCTAAGATAAGGTTTAATCTCACAACAGGACACAGACATAAAAAAAAATATAGAATAGAATAGAATTTTATAATGCTTTTGATGTAATACTTTATTGGTTTATTTGTTAATCTACTCATTACATGTTTTAATTTGTATATACTCTGTTCATAAATCGATATGTTTAGCTCTATTGCTATTTAAATATTTTATCTCCATCCTATATGTACAAAATGTGTCAATCATTGTTAAATTTAAAAAATATTATACAAATTTGACGAGAAAAATGTATAAAATAAAACTGACCGATATTTTAAACATATCTCATGCCGCGTACACACGGTCGTTTTTGCGATGAAAAAAAACGAAGTTTTTTACTTCACAAAAAACGTCGTTTTTTTTCATCGCAAAAAACGACCGTGTGTACGCGGCATTACTCAAAACAGAAAAGTAGGGTTATATACTAGAGGCAAATATACTGTGTACATTGCAAAGTGCAGTTGCATTGTGCATGTGTAGTTGCTTCCAGAGCTTAGTGAAGTAACATGACTTCCATCATGTGCAAGATATTTTTTTTTCCTTGCACATGATCAGGTATTCTTTGCAAAGTGAAGCTTTACGTCATTTACTAAGCTCTGGAAAAAAACTGCCACAGTTTATTTGCCTTTAGTAAATTAATTTATATACTGTATTTATTGGCATATAACACTCACTTTTTTAACCTGAAAATAGAGGGTAAACTGTGCCTGTGTTAAGCCTCGTACACACGACCGAGGAACTCGTTGGAAAAGACACATCGTTTTCCTCGACAAGTTCCTTGTTAGGCTTGTCGAGAAAAAAAACAAGCTGTCTTTGCGTACACACTCTCAAGACCAAATCTCCTCGTTCTCAAACGCGGTGACTTCAACACATACAAAGGCATGGGAAGTTCGATTCCACTGGCACAACCCTTGGGGCTGCTTTTGCTAATCTTATGTTACTGCGTGTTAGGTAAAAGTTTGGTAAGAGACATTTGCACTTTTCAGTCTGTTACAGCGTGACAAATGTGCTACTTTTACCGAAGGTGCAGGGTTTCTAAGCATACACACCAACGTGTTTCTCATCGAAAACCAGCCCGACAGGGAAAATGACAAGGAAATTGTGACTCCCATCGAGGAAAAAGAGAACTTGCTCTCTTTTTTCCTCGTCAAGTTCCTCGACAGGTTTCTCGATGAAAAGCATACACACAATCGTTTTTCTCGGCAAAAAAGCTCTCCCACCAAGTTTCTTGATGGATTCTGTCGAGTTTCTCGGTCGTGTGTATGAGGCCTCTTATGCAGGGGGCTGTGAATAGTTTTTTTCCTGAAAGTTCCCTCTTAAAGTTAGGGTGTGTGTTATACGCCTGTGTATGTTATATGCTGATAAATACGGTAAGTTGGTTCCATTTGTTTTTGTTGTAAATTTGAATTGAATTGAATTTTTCTGTACTTATAAACTGCTGACATATATATATATATATATATATATATATATATATATATACACACATACATACATATGAATATCTACATATTTGTAAAAAATAAGCTATGCATCATTTTTTTATGTTTAAAAAAAGCTCGGTCCAACCCGATGAAAATGGACTGAAGTCCAGTTTCATAGTTCCAAACCGACCGTGTGTACGGCCCATCGGTCTGTCATGCTTCGGACCAAAGTTTTAAAACTTGCTTTAAAATTGGACTGATGGATGCCTGACCATCGGTCCAAACTGATCGTTAGTATGCCAAAGCATCGGTTCAAAAACCTGTGCATGCTCAGAATCAAGTCGACGCATGCTTGGAAGCATTGAACTTTGTTTTTTTCAGCACGTTGTTGTGTTTTACGTCACCGCGTTCTGACACGATCGGTTTTCGAACTGATGGTGTGTACGCACATCAGACCATCAGGCTACTTCAGCGGTGACCCGATGAAAATGGTCCGTCGGACCATTCTCATAGGGTTGGACCGATCGTGTGTACGTGGCCTAAGAACCGGTGCTAATTTAAATTTAGAGAGTGTCAGAGAGTTAGTTAGCTCTGACCAGGCTGATTTGTTTAAATTTGAGTCTCTGTCTCAGCTTGGCTATGCTGTGGGCTCATTATGACACTTCTGGGGTGCTGATGCCACCCCAGGATGACAGGTGGAAGCAGTGGAGTCAATGTTTGGGTGCTTTTCCCCAGCAGCCTATCAGGAGGGGTTTTCCTCACTGTGCATGCTAGGGAGGGTATTTATGGGACAGACGCCATTGGTCTGGGTCTTCTTCCAGTGTGGCACCCACCTTTAGGGTGACCCCATAACGACACCCCGCAAAATGGCCTACCAGGCCAGGGTGTGCATGTCACGCGGTGTTCCTTGTTCTGGGACCATGTTGGTCCAAGAACATTTGAGCTGTGACTGGGCCCCAGTGATCGACTGAGTCCCCAATCAATCTTGAGAAGATCCCAAGCGTTGTTCCCTTGAGAGGAAGCTGTTCGGTGGGGAGTCCACCTGAAGAGAGCCAAGAGAGGTTGTCGATCCAATAGGGTCTTGACAATCCACTGGGGATCAAGGTAACCAGACACTGAAAGGCTGGATTTTGGTCACCTATCAGTCGGTAACCTAACTGCAAACTTCCTGAAGGAGATCCAGTCACAAAGTCTATCAAGGAGGATTATCTTTGCTATCTCAATTCTAAGGAGTCTGTGGCAGAGACTTTTTCCCTTAAAGTTAGGAGTGATACTCTGGCTGCCAGGTCAGTAAGAGAGAGGCCTGTCCAGGTACACTACACCCACTCTGGCTAGAGTGACGAAAAAAACAAAGTGTTGTTGGAAGGCATGACCTATTTGTTACAACTTAGTCTGCTGTTTCTTCTCCTACTACATCTTTACTCTTCACCACAAGTTGTATTGTTTTTACCCGGCTGGGTAATAAAGAGCACAGAAAAAGACACCTGTCATGAACATTCCGTTACTGCTGCTTTCACCATACACCCTTCGATGGCGAAGGAGCCACGAGGTAACATGCCACCCAAAACAAACCAGCAGCTCCGGGGGTAGTGCTACACAATGTTAAAATAAATCCTTCCAAAATTAGGGAAATGCCCTCTTCGGCTGCGTACACACGACCGGTTTCCTCGACAGAATCCATCAAGAAACTTGGTGGGAGAGCTTTTTTGCCGAGGAAAATGATCGTGTGTATGCTTTTCATCGAAACTGTCGAGGAATTCGACGAAGGAAAAAGAGAGCAAGTTCTCTTTTTCCTCGACGGGAGTCTTTGTGTTCCTCGTCGGGCTGGTTTTCTATGAGAAACACGTTAGTGTGTATGCTTAGAAACCTGCGCACCTTCGGTAAAAGTAGCGTTTGTAATGATAATAGCACATTTGTCACGCTGTAACAGACTGAAAAGTACAAATGTCTCTTACCAAACTTTTACCTAACACGCAGTAACATGACATTAGCAAATGCAGCCCCAAGGGTTGTGCCAATGGAATCAAACTTCACCTGCCGTTGTATATGAGAACGAGGAGATTTGGTCTTGACAGTGTGTACGCAAAGACAGCATGTCAAGATTCTCGACAAGCCTAACAAGGAACTCGTCGAGGAAAACGATGTGTCTTTTTCGACAGGTAACAACATAAAAGGGTCCCTATAGGAATATATTCCTTCTCTTTTTGTTCTAAACTATCACAACTCAATTTGAAACTTTAAAAGTTGATTTATATACCATCAAAAATGTAATAAATGTAAGTTTATATTTAGCAGTTACTATATGTACGTTTTCTTATTATACTTATATTCTTACACAGATCGTATCTAAGAGTAATATTACAACAATATTCTTTTTGGGATTCCCCAATATGGCTGAATTTAACCTTTTGGTCTTCTCCTTCATTCTCATTATATATTGTGTGACAATATGTGGAAACCTCCTGATCATCACACTGGTGTCATACAGCAAATCCCTCCATTCTCCCATGTACTTCTTCCTCACCCAGCTGTCTGTATCTGACATCATATTGATTACTGATATTGCCCCGAACATGCTTAACATTGTCCTACATGAGCAACCATCCATATCTTTTCCTGGATGCATCACACAGCTTTATTTCTTTATTGTATCAGGAACATTTGAATGTTTTATTCTGATGGTGATGTCCTATGACCGCTATCTAGCCATCTGTTACCCTCTACATTATGTCTCCATTATGAGTCAAGTTCTTTGCATTACGTTTGTTTTTGTGGCCTGGCTGTTAAGTTGTTTTTTAAACTCTTTTCTAATACATGGTGTGTGTTCATTAGAATTCTGCGGGCCAAATACTATTGATCAATTGTTCTGTGATTTCGCTCCTCTGGTGAAACTTTCTTGCTCAGACGCATCCATCATTCAGATGGAGTCCACCTTGCTTAGTATTGCTGTCACAGTTTTGCCATTCCTCTTTATAGTTCTTTCATATATCTACATTGCTTTAGCCATTCACCTCTGCAGCCAAGGGTTCGGATCCCGGTCTCGGCTACATGTGAATTGAGTTTGGTGGTCTCAGCCCGGCTCCCGGTGGGTGTGCTATGCAAGGTACGCCTGTGCTTAGTACGCCCACCCCCCCCCCCACAAAAACCACCACACTTGCACGCACACAAAAAAATTGGTTTAAAACACATGCACTTTGGCCATGCGGTCTCTTAAAATAAAGAGAGGCGAAGGACCTACAGGGCTGGCTGGGTGGGCTAGGCCCCCTCACTCCCTCATAGGGGGAGTCCCTCTGCCCCACTGGGGTCCCGTTGGGCCCCAGTTGGGCTCCCAAGAGGAGCAGGTAGGGCGGGGTGAGTGGGAGGCCCCCCTTCACACCCGCCATTGCCACCAGGGGCATGGAGAAGGATGGCGATTGCCTCCGGGGGGAGGGTCTGCCTACTCCCAACTCCTGCAGTCCGGCTCCTCTCTCTCGAGTTCACGCACAAAAATACACTTTAAAAAAAAAAAAAAATATCTACATTGCTTTAACCATATTGAAGATATCGTCCATTTCGGGGAGACTGAAATCCTTTTCTACTTGCAGCTCTCATCTGACAGTCGTGTCCATATTTTATGGGACTCTAATCTCCATGTATGTTCTTCCAAATGGAGGGAAGTCACAGATGATCAGTAAGATACTGACTTTGATGTACACAGTGTTTACTCCCTTTTTAAACCTCTTTATATACAGTTTGAGGAATAAAGACATCAAAAATGCTTTGGGGTATATAATGCATAATAAAAAAGTTTAGAACATCAATGTCAATAATGAATATGAATTTTTAAGAATATTTAAATTTTTGCATCCAATTGACTTGATAATTATTTTATATTCATTACATGTCCCCATACACATAGCAAAATAAAATAAAAACATACAAATTGCTCCTTTTTTTTAGATGTTCTTGTTTGGAACTTCCAACAAGGAGTAATTCTACTGGGTTCTCTTTGTCATGGGAGGGGCTGAGTGTGTGTGAGTGTGTGTGTTTATAGTAATCAACCATATCTGGAGGCAGCTATATCATCATATATATTAGACTTGAACACCGTGGGGGAGATTTACTAAACCTGGTTGTGACAGACTCATCCGAGACAGAGGCTTTTGAAGAGGACTGAATGCTAGCCTTTTGGCTACCGATTATGGGCCCTTGCATTTGGGTGAACGGTGCTCTTTGTGAGCTGTATGTCTGTGGGCCCTTGAGGTGGTGTTACTTTGGATTCAGGTCCATGTCCCCCCAGGACACACAGACTCTGGGAACACTGTATATGTCATATTAGAAATAGTGACTGATTCATATTGTTGGGACACATACTGTTAGAATATGCTGATGTCAACTCCAGAAAAATGTGTATATCCAGGGAGCTCCAAGCATTTTAATGCTGACAGATGAAGTCTGTGTTGGAGAGGGTAGCAAATCTTCACACACTTTAGGCAGCACTCAGGGAGACAAACAATCTTTAATGGAAACAGAAAAACAAACAAGGCGCCTCTAAGTGCAGAAGTATAAGACTTTTAATATCCCCTAGAGGGGTTAAAAACACTTACAAGATAGTGGATGAAACAGGCATGTAGCAGGTAAGTGTGCCCAGGAGATGTTCCAGTAGCAGGGCAGTCCCAGTCTGTGATGGTAAAGCTTCCAGGGAAGCCCACAAGATAACAGCAGACTTGTGCTGTGAGTGTTCAGAGGACACAATAACGCTGGAGCCTGGGGATGACGTCAGAGGAAGCAAGACAAAAACCAGCATGGAACACAAACAGGAAGTGGACAGGAAGTGTGTCATAGAGGCTGACTACAATAGTAGATATACACTTTAAAGTGAATCTGTCAGGAACATATATTTTTAGAACCTCTGTTACCTGTAAAAGTAGGTAGTAAATACTTGACTTTCACTAGTACTTTTTCATTAGGAAAGGGTCAAGCCAGTGGAAGTGCGTGTATAGAGGGCGCCAGAGCACCGCTCCCTCTGGCTCTCTCACCGCCACTGACACAATACATAGAGATTCATGCATTGCATCAATATTTATGTATTGTTGTCGGCCTCTGCCCTAGAGGTTCTATCTTCTAGGTCTCCCACATGTAGGTAGGTTGAGGTTGGACCCATTCATGTTGTCCATTTTAGAGTGTTACCCTTTTAAATCCTTCCAGGAAAGAGGATGGGTTTATTTTCTTTCTGGCAGGATCCCTTATATACAGTAGAGGGAGGAGAAGGTTGCTGGCCATGAAAAGGATAGTCACAAGCGGGAACAGCATGTAGGAGCAAATATTAACCTTCTCCTTTACCCTGGAAATGGTTCCCCTAGAGATGGACACAAGGGATACCACACTAGCATTTTGGGAATGATAATTATAGGAAAACTTTTTGTTACATAGTTAGTCAGGTTGAAAAAAGACACAAGTCCATCCAGTTCAACCATAAAAAAAATAAACAAACAAAATAAAACACAGTGCATCCCATACACCCAACTCCATACCCACAGTTGATCCAGAGGAAAGGCAAAAAAAACAGCAGAGCATGATCCAATTTGCTACCGGAGGGGAAAAACCTCCTTCCTGATCCCCCGAGAGGCAATCGGATTTACCCCGGATCAACTTTACCTATAAAACGTAGTACTCAGTTATATTATGTGCATTTAGGAAAGAATCCAGGCCCTTCTTAAAGCAATCTACTGATCTGGCCAGAACCACCTCTGGAGGGAGTTCTTACTGTGAAGAAACCTTTCCGTATTTGGAGGTGAAATCTCTTTTCCTCCAGATGTAAAGAGTGCCCCCTTGTCCTCAGTGTTGACCTTAAAGTGAATAACTCAACACCAAGTTCACTATATGGACCTCTTATATATTTGTACATGTTGATCATATCCCCCCTTATTCTCCTCTTCTCAAGAGTGAATAAATTCAGTTTTTCTAATCTTTCCTCATAGCTGAGCTCCTCCGTGCCTCTTATCAGTTTAGTTGCCCTTCTCTGCACTTTCTCCAGTTCTCCGATATCTTTTTTGAGAACTGGTGCCCAAAACTGGACTGCATATTCCAGATGAGGTCTTACTAATGATTTGTACAGGGGCAAAATGATATCTCTATCTCTGGAGTCCATACCTCTCTTAATACAAGAAAGGACTTTGCTCGCTTTGGAAACCGCAGCTTGGCATTGCATGTTATTATTGAGCTTATGATCAACTAAAACCCCCAGATCCTTCTCCACTACAGATCCCCCCAGTTGAACTCCCCCTAGCATGTATGATTTTGTATTGATTTGTGTTGGGCCTTGGGCCTGAATGTCTGTTGTTGCATTGCATTCTTAAATAAAGAAGAAGTATATCTGCATGCTGCCTCTGTGTGTGTTCTTCAGGTAAAGCAGTAGATGTGGTAATGGAGCAAAATATTCTGTGATGCCACCTGACTGTTAAAGCCTTGAAAAAGAGGGCTAGCGTCTAGATACCCCTAGGAGTGATAGGTGCAGCCACATAACCAGGAGGGTTGGCAGAGAATCCCATCACTAGCTCCCACATGCAGCTCTCAATAGTTCCTCCTGTATCCTAAACTGATGAAGAGTCTGAGGGAAAAACCTGTGAAAGCTGTGGAGACCCAGAGGTTGACACTCCTTGAAGTGTTGGGTTTTTTGGGGGACAAGAACTTATAAACAAAACATTTTATTTACAGCATATGTATCAGGTAAAGTGAATATTTGCTGTCTTCTTTTATAGATTCTCTCTTTTTTAGAGTATCTTGTTCCCTCCCTAAGGTGGCACCCCTATCTATGCTTCCGGGTCCAATTAACTCCCATAAAAAGTGCCTTCTCAGATTCATTCTATCCACAGCTCACCATGTCATAATGCAGTATTGGAAAGCAGAAGTCACCCCCCTATCAGCAATTGGATAGACATTATCAATGATACCATGCTTATGGAGGAGCTGCGGGCAAAGATGAGGGATACATGGGATAAACAAAAAATATTATGGCACATTTGGCTTCACCACTTATCCTCTGATCTTCTCCTTAACAGGATTTCTACATAGGGAGCATGTCTGATTTCATACAGATGCATGTTCACTAACTACTTAAGCCCCTTACCATTTGGCTGGCCAAAGACCAGGCCACTTTTTGCGATTCAACACTGCGTCACTTTAACTGACAATTGCACGGTCGTGTGACGTAGCTCCCAAACCAAATTTACGTCATTTTTTCCCCACAAATAGAGCTTTATTTTGGTGGTATTTTCTCACCTCTGTGGTTTTTATTTTGTGCGCTATAAACAAAAATATAGCAACAATTATGAAAAAAATGCAATATTTTTTAACTTGTTTCTATAATAAATATCCCCCAAAAATATATATAAAAAAATACTGTTTTTCCTCAGTTTAGGCCGATACATATTCTTCTACATATTTTTGAAAAAAAAATCGCAATAAGCGTTTATTGACTGGTTTGCGCAAAAGTTATAGGGCCAGATTCACAGAGCGATTACGCCGGCGTTACAGGAGATGTGCGGCGTAATTCTAAATTAGCGCATGCGTTTCGATGCGCCCTATCCCCAAAATGAGATACGCAAGAAATCTACCAGCGTAATTTCGATAGACAGGCGCATCCGTCCGCGCAAAACTGCGCTAGACACACCATTGATTTGCTATTCAAATATGCTAATGAGGGAGTTACGGGGATCCACAAAAGAACGTTGGTGCAGCGCAGGCTACGCACTGTGCGCAACAGCTGCACGGCCTGTCTAAAATTAGACCATATAAAAGGTGGTATAAAATTAGACAATCCGTCTACATGTCAGAGAAAGCAACACTGCTAGTGAGGAGATCAGCAGTCACACGTGTTGCACAACAATCTGTATGCCAACATGTCAGGGACATCCTTGCTCATATCTATACTAGTGACTTTAGAGGAGCAAAGAAGGAGGAGGGCACGGAGGAGGGCACGGAGGAGGGCACGGGAGAGGATATACCGCACCCGCATAGACCTCTTTGGCATGAGTGATTCTGAGGTGTATCGCATCTTCAGATTCACCCCTCATGCCATCCTGGAATTAACCACGACATTGCAGGAGGACATCACCAGCCCAACACACCGCTCACATGCAGTGCAGCCACTGGTCAAGGTCCTGGCAACACTCCATTTCCTTGCCAGTGGCTCTTTTCAAAGAACAAGTGGAGTGGTGGCTGGGATGTCACAATCCTCCATGAGCAGATGTGTGCACCAGGTTGTCCCCGCAATCCTCAGACGCATGGCCAACCAAATCATCAAACCAACCACTGAGGACCTGCGGCTGAAGGCAATGACAGATTTCTACAGAATTGCCAGATTCCCACGCACCGTGGGGGCCATTGATTGCACACATGTGGCACTCCAGCCCCCCCCATGAGACAGAGCACATATACCGCAATTGGAAGCATTGGCATTCCATCAACGTACAGGTGATAGTCGATGCCCAAGGCCTCATATGGCACGTCTGTGCCAAACCCCCCGGATCCTGCCATGACAGCTACATCTACAATCAGAGCCCCATCCGAATGGAATTCGAACAGAACGTGTATGGGGACACCTGGCTGGTTGGTGAGTGACATGGGTGGCAGGCATGACTGCCCCCCCCCCATGATGCACACATCACAAGGGGCACATGCATGACTAACATCCTCCTGTCTTTTCCCTTACAGGTGACTCTGCATATGCACTGGGACCCCATCTCATGACTCCTAACCGGAACCCCCCTACACCAGGAGAGAAAAGATACAATGAAGCCCACGCCCAAACACGTGCAGTGGTGGAGCGCACCTTTGGCCTCCTGAAGTCACGTTTCCGATGCCTGGATACGTCTGGGGGTACCCTGTTGTATTCCCCAAACTTTGTGTGCCAGATTATCGGTGCATGTTGCCTGCTGCACAACTTCGCAGTGAGAAAGGGCCAGCAGATTGACCTACGTGATGACCTGACCCCTGAACCAGACAATCCCCCGTCTTCTGAGGGAAGAGCAGCCAGGAGACAGCTCACATTAGGCATCTTTGCACGTTAAACACACACATTAATCATGGCACAATGAGAATGCATGCACACCACTGTGGTCCCTAGCACAGACACATCACATCCTCATCTAATTGCATTAGCACAAGCCCACCATGCTGGACTTGTGAGCAGCAACGCCACGCCACGGCTCCAATTATGTCACTCATACACCATTCACACGGACCTGGGGATCACTTCTCCCTGGTCCTGGGGAACCCTTCTCCACCAAAACTGAGGGTGACACCTCTTTTCCGGCAGGAATATCACCCCCACATTCCAAAAACATTCTCAACACAAAAAAAAGAAAAAAATTGTCGAGCAAAAAAAAAAGAAATTCCAGCAAAAAAAAAAAAAACGTGAAAAAAAAAGAGGGGGAAAACAAATTCATGCCGCTGGGGCGCCAACCGCCACGGCCCCGGTTCCTCAAGGGAGACTCATGGTGGGGGGGGGGGGATCCAGGGAAGGAGGAGCAGCCCCTGGTCTCTGCCCACCTGGCGGCCTGCCCTCCAAGGCCACGGCAATTCTGGTCAGGCCAGCACTTAGTGTTGCCGTGTTGGCCTGGATAGCCTGGGTGAGGGCCCTCACATCCTGCCCAACGTCTGCTGTTGTAGTCTGCAGTACGGTTAGGCAGTTTGTAAGACCCCGGGAGTGGCAGTCCAGGTCCCCAAGCGAATCCTTTATGGAGGACAGGCTCTTCTCCATCCGCACCAAAGTCTGGCTGACCTGTCCCAGATGGCGGGTCTGAAGGGCCTGGTCCCTTCTCAGATTGGCAGGAAGAACCTCGGCCACCCCCCTGGTCTTCTGGGATGACTTCCTGCCTCCAGCTGAGGCTTGTGGCCGGGGAGAAGGGGAGCCCCTTGGGAGGGGAGCCCTGTTGGGGGAGGAGTGGGAGGGGCTAGCCCTTATGGAGGGCTGGCTGCTGCCAGCCAGAGAGGAAGACTCCTCCAAAAACAACAATCCACTGACTGACATGACATCCTCCTCCTCCTCAACCTCCTCCTCTTCAACCTCCTCCGAGGACTCCGGCCTTGTCGGGGGGTCCTCATCAGGCTGCTGTCCTGGGGATGGTGCGGTCAGGCCAGATGGCCCAGCACCCTCCTGCACATCTGAGAATGACACAAAACATTCACAGGTTGGAGGATCCACACACTTGCCACATATTCCCTTCCCCCCCCCCCCACATGCTACACACCTGATAGGGCAAAAAAACCTTACCTGGCATCACGACTTCATGACTGGAGTCATAGCCAGGCAGGCCCTCCACCTGTTGTCTATGAAAGGTCTGGGCCACCGCACGCTCCTCCGCTGTCAGCCTAACAGGGCATGGTGGGCCCCCTCCTGTGCCCCTGGCATGGGCTGCCATTTTGGCCAGCTTCTTTCGGACCAAACGCCGCGGGTCATTGATTTTCTTTTCAATCCCCGGGCGTGTCCGGGTCCCCCCCCCCAATGCATTCACCTGGTCAGTAATGTGCTGCAAAATCTCCCTCCTCCTGGCCGGGGTGGTGTTGGCACTCTCCGGGCCGTGGAGGAAACGCCCATATTGGGTAATGGCCCAGGCAATTATTTGTCTCTCCCCCAAAGTAAAATTGCTCTTCCGCTTCCTCTCAGTCATACTCATACAACAACTCTCTCCCAAACAATCAACACAAATCACTCAGAAAAACAAGCAGGAAAAATCAAGCAACAAAACAAACAAACAAAAATCTATCAACCAAAAAGTCTCACAAGCAGTCACCAAAAAACACTTTCAAATATATTCTACAAAACACTAGATCAAACAGTCAACAAATATAACAAAGACACGTCACAACGCAACAAACAACAGAACAAATGCACCTTGCTGTATAGGGAGGGATACAAAGGGATGTACTTTTGCAAAGGAAGTGCGTTTGTGTCTGTCTATTTATGCTGTCTGCGTAGTTCACAAAGTTGCCCGGGTCCACTTCCAATTTCACTGATTGCGCCGTTCCCGAGTTGTGAGCATGCGCACAGAGGTGCTGACCATGGTCTGCTTCATGCACACATGCGCGAGCCGGCCAGCCCTTCATTTGCATGGAGTCACGGCTCATTTCAATGTAACACACCCATGTCCTTCCCAATTTGAATTACTCTGCCTTACGCCTCTGAAATTACGTTGCACCGGCGCTAATTTCTGCGCAAATCAAACGAGAATAGGGTGATTGCGCCGCTACATTGCGGCAGTCTAACGTAAAGGAGGTGCGCTACGCCAGTCAAAAAATGCGCCGATGTACGTGAATCTGGCCCATAGCGTCTACAAAATAGGGGATAGTTTTATAGCATTTTTATTAATAATTCATTTTTTACCAGTAATGGCATCTATCAGCAATTTTTATCATGACTACGACATTATGGTGGACACATTGGACACTTTTGACACATCTTTGGGAGCATTGTCATTTTTTCAGCAAACAGTGCTATAAAAATGCACTGATTACTGTGAATATGACACTGGCAATGAAGTGGTTAACCTGTAGGGGGCGCTAAAGGGGTTAGGTGTTCCCTAATGTATGTTTCTTACTGTAGGGTGGCGTGGCTGGGAGTGTGATGTTAGTGATCGTCATTCCCTATGATCAGGGATAGCCACAGTAGGAAGCACAGGGAGAGGTTTGTTTACACTTACCTCTCCCCGTTCTTCAGCTCTGTGACCTGGTTGCGGCACACCAGTGGCGGTCAGGTCCGCGGGTACGGCAGGCGTGGTCACGGAGCTCAGGACCAGGTAGCGAGCATGCCGCTGGCGGTGCGCTCGCAACCGACGGCTGGGTTTCTTAAAGGGGACGTACCTGCATATGTCCATATACTCAGCCGTGCCATTCTGCCGAAGTATTAAGTCGTGCGGTGGTCCTTTACTGGTTAAGATCATCAATCCACACAAGAAGGTCACAAAAGCCCCTATTTTTGAACAGCGCCACCGCTTCGACTTTTGAACATCAAGTGTCTTCTTCAGGATTTGATTGAGTAGATGTGTGCTACAACATACAAAAGATAATAAAAAACGAAAGCCTACAAAATAAATCCGTTAACATCTGTACATCATTAAAAGTAATGTATAATTTATAAATATAGAATTGCGCTAAAAGTTCAAAATTAAAAACAACATATAAAGAGCCATATGTCCATTAACCAGTCCACCAATATTTGTGACAGTAAATCTTGAGTCCTTGGTGTTAAGCCTCATACACACGACCGTTTTCCTCGGTCATGTGTATGTTTTTCGTCGAGAAAACTGTGGTGGATCTTGACGAGAAAAAAAGAGAACATGCTCTCTTTTTTCTCGTCGGGAGTCTCAATTTCCTTGTTGTTTTTCTCGTTGGGCTGGTTTACGCCGAGAAACACGTTTGTGTGTATGCTTAGAAACCCGCGCATGCTCAGAATAAAGTATGAGACGGGAGCGCACCTTCGGTAAATGTAGCATTCGTAATGAAGATAGCACATTTGTCACGCTGTAACAGACTGAAAAGCGGTAATCGTCTCTCACCAAACTTTTTCTTAACACGCAGTAACATGAGATTAGCAAAAGCAGCCCCAAGGGTGGCACCAGTGGAATAAAACTTCCCCTTTATAGTGCTGTTGTACGTGTTGTACGTCACCGCGTTTGAGAACGACAAGATTTTGTCTTGACAGTGTGTATGCAAAGAAAGCTTGACAAGATTCTCGACAAGCCTGACAAGAACCTCGTCGAGGAAAACTACGTTTCTTTTACGATGAGAATCTCGGTCGTGTGTATGAGGCCTTAGGCCTCGTACACACGACCGAGAAACTCAACAGAATCCATCAAGAAACTTGGTGGGAGAGCTTTATTGCCAAGGAAAACGGTCATGCGTATGCTTTTCATTGAGAAAAAAGAGAGCTTCTCTTTTTCCTCGACGGGAGTTTCAATTTCCTCGTCGTGTTACTCGTTGGGCTGGTTTTCGACGAGAAACACATTGGTGTGTATGCTTAGAAAACCGTGCACCTTCGGTAAAAGTAGTGTTTGTAAGGCCGCGTACACACGATCGAATTTATCTGCTGAAACCGGTCCGACGGACCGTTTCAGCAGACAAATCCGATCGTGTGTACGGGCGAGCAGACAGGTTTGTCCATCGGCCAAATTTCAATGCATGCTTTGAAACTTGTCCGCTACAAACCTGTCCGTCGGATCTGTCCGCTGGTTAGTACACTAATCAGTGGACAGAACTGTCCGCGCATGCGTCAAATGGATTGGACGCATGCGCGGAAGCATTTTATTTCCGGGTTTGGTGACGTGACGGCATCAACGTCACCGCCACGTCACAGCGTTCCCTGGCCGAGGGGATTTTGATCCGATGGTGTGTACACACCGTCGGACGAAAACCTGGAGGAGACATGTCCGATGGAAGCGGTCCGTCAGACATGTTTCCGCGGACATGTCCATCCGTGTGTACGCGGCCTAATGGAAATAGCATATTTGTCACGCTGTAACAGACTGAAAAGTGAAAATGTCTCTTACCAAACTTTTACCTAACACGCAGTAACATGAGATTAGCAAAAGCAGCCCCAAGGATTGTACCAGTGGAATCAAACTTCCCCTGCTGTTGTATGTGTTGAAGTCACCGCGTTTGAGAACGAGGAGATTTGGTCTTGACTGTGTGTATGCAAAGACAGCTCAAGTTTCTCGACAAGCCTAACAAGGAACTCGTCGAGGAAAACGATGTGTCTTTACCGACGAGTTCCTCGGGCATGTGTAGGAGGCCTTAGTCTCCTCCATCCATCACCATGTATTCTGCTGTCAGAACACCCAAACAGTCCCTATTAGGGATGAGCTTCGCGTTCGAAACTAACGTATGTTCGACTCGAACATCGTCCGTTCGATCGTTTCTTTGAATTTCGAACAAAAACGATCGTTTGCGGCAAATTCGAGTGAAACCAAACGACCATTTTTAAGACTTTTTTTCCATTGATACATGTTCCCTGGGGCAAGACCCGGGTTCTGAAAGACGTTTTCCAACAACAACTTGAAAATTGGTCTTTAAAACGACCGTTTTTGAATTCGAACGTTCGAGTCCCATAGACTTCAATGGGATTCTAAATGTTCGTGCGAATGATCGGACCGTTCGACGGTTCTGGTGCGAACCGAACGCGGGGATGTTTGGCTCATCCCTAGTCCCTATATCTGATCGAAGAAGTGACGCCATGAGTACAGGAGAGCCTTGCATTTTGGAGAAAGGCCCAGGCTGGGTTATAAGCCATAAGCACAATGTGACCCTTTGTAATAAGTGGTCTATAGGAGCTGGTAAGTCGTTTTTTTCAGCTTTTGGTGGAGGCATTGTTGCACATGGTGAGGAAAAAATTATCTGCACTTCGGCTGTTACTCTTTAAAAAATCTTTGTTTTTATTGACAAGCCATAGTGAACAAATGCAAATGAAAACAGTTGACGTATTTCAGCCTATAAGGCCTTAGCTTTTGGTGGAGGAATTGTTGCACATGGTGATGGATGGTGGAGACTGAGGCCTCATACACACGGGCAAGAATCTCGTCAGGAATAAAACGTAATTTTTCCTGACTAGATTCTTGGCAAGAATCTCTTGCCGCCCGAGTGTACACACAGACCTTTCAAAAGAACCGCGGTTCTCTTGAAAGGCAAGAACGTGGTGACCTCATTGCATACGACGAGCATGCCATCTTGCTTCACCCTATCTATGCCGTGGAAGCAACTGCACATGCATCAAAGTTATTTCGAGCATGCGCGGGTTTCCACAGCAACAGGTAAATATACACACTCTCGAGTTTCTCTTTGGGAAACAGGCCGACAAGAATCTCAACGAGAAAATAGAGAGCAGGATCTCTATTTTTCTTGACGAGATTCTGGCCAGATTTCCAGACGAGAAACCTGAAAGCCTCGTAAATAGGGATGAGCTCCGCGTTCGATTCACATGTATGTTCGACTTAAACATCATCTGTTCGACCGTTCGTCGACATTTGAACGTTATGGGCCGTTCGCGCCAAATTCGAGTGGCCCATAATTCACTGCGGCATTGCGCGCTGATGATTGGCCAAGCATGCATTATGACCCACATGCTTGGCCAATCACAGCGCACAAAAAAACGGAGAGCCATAATTGGCCAAAGCCAGGGTGGCTTTTGGCCAATTATGGCTCAGAGGGTTTAGTACACGCCCCAAACTATAAAAGGCTGCCTGTAGGGCCGGCCTTGTGTACAGTGGCGTCTCCAGCTTTCATATTTAGGGGGGGCACATGGGGGGACAGGGACAAAAGTAGGGGGGCCAACTATAAAATGAAATCATATATATATATATATATATATATATATATACATATATATATATATATATATATATATCTCCTGGGGCCCTTTACTACGATCCCACAACGGGCCCTTTTACATGTTCTGCAGTTTGCTCCCTTCCTACTATACTGGGGCCCCCCAGGGTGGCAGAAAACAAGAGATATATGTCACCAGCACACCAAGAAAATATAAGGGTCCAAAGCAGTGGGAGAACTTTAAGGGTTGCAAAGGTTGTCTGGTGTTCTGCCACTGTGGGGTTCCCCAGCTGTCCTGTTCCTGCTATTGACAGTGCTGGTCTGGCATCTGTCTCCTTGGCAGTGGCGGCAGTCTATTAGGACCTAGTGCTGGTGACATTATGGGTGCATGCAGGGGAAGGCTGGCACTATTGGTTATAGAGAGCTGAGCCCCCAGCTGGTCACCTAGCAGCAGTAATGCTGTATAACCTTCTCTGGTGACATGCTGATCGGAATGTGATCCAGGTGATGCTCCCAGTCAGATCTAATAAACACAGTATTTATTAGCATCAAGAGTACAACCACACACACACACACACATATATATATATATATATATATATATATATATATATATATATATATAAAATCAAACGAATGTTCCGCAGCCATGTGGGCTCTATGCCTGTAAAGTGTGGGCTTTGATCAATAAAATCACTGATATTTAACATTAGGATTTGACTGGGAGCATCACCTGGATTGCATCCCGATCAGCATGTCAGAGAAGGCTCCACTGCTGCTAAGCAATGTGCAGAGAGCTCAACTGTCTACAACCAACAGAGGTGGACTCGGGTGTGTTTGAAATCCCACATGCCCAATCCCGCCAGGAAGCCAACACTCCACAGCGCTAATCACAGGCAGTGAGACATTTCCTGATCTGTGCAGCAGCGGACCGTTAAATGTCTCACTGCCTGTGATTAGCGCTGTGCAGTGTGGGCTTCCTGACAGGCTCTGGCATGTGGAATTTTGAACATGCCCAGCTCATCTCTAACAACAAATTGTCCTGGCCCTCCTGTACATCAGCCCCATAAAGTAACCAGCACTGGGTTCCAATGTGCTGCCACCGCTGCCAAGGAGACAGAGACCAGCGCTGTGAATAGCCGGGACAGGACAGCAACTCTGGTTATTCCAGCACTGGTCCACACTGGGAGGATTCCCCCGTCCAACTATAATGTGTAGATGGGGGAATTGGATCATTTCTTTTTTTTTTTTTCATTCAACCTAATAGTTGAATGAAAAAAAGTGATCAATGTATGGGCTGCCTAAGAGCTAAGGCCAGCCATAGACAGTTTAAATCTCAGCTGGTTCAGCAGGAACTGGCTGAGATTTGAACCATTAATGAGCAGATTCTCTTATGATTATCACTAGTGGTTGCTGTATAGCCACTAGTGAGAATCACTGTTTGTCGGGAGAATACAATTGCTGGGCAGGAGGGATATTCCCCTGTCAACACTGTCTGTGTTGATGGGGGAATCATGCACGTTTCTTTCCTGCAATCTGTGGATGTAGGAAATAAATTTGCACTGTATATTACCTGCCTAACTGAAAGTGAAAGTGTAACAGAATGGCCCGTGACACCCAGAGACTTTTGAAGGATGGGGGGTACTCGAGTGCCAGCATCACTAATGACTCTTGGGTCTAGGGTCATCCTGTGCCCCTTTTGGACATAGGGTGACTGAGAAATGATAAATTACATGGGATGGGACATTACTGATAATTCATGTTTTGCAAGATATCTTTAAATATTACAAGTTGTTAAAGTCTGACTCCAACAGGTCAATAGAGTGTTTTCATTCAATGTGGGGACAAATGCTTTTGAAGTGTTAATTGAGTCTGCTCCTAGACATTCCTTTGTGTGATGCTAATACTGTTTTGTGTCCATTGTCCTAATTAGGTCTGCTCCTAAGACCTGTTCATTGTGTATGCTAATGACACTGTTAAGATGTGGAATGTGACTTGTCAAGCTGTAGTAATTAACCCCTCTAAATGCAGAGCCAGACCGTCTGGGTAATGAGTAGTAATTAACTCATCGGAATGTCATTATCTAAAAGAATGTGTATGAAGCCCCCCATTGTGTGATGTGTGGGTGGAGTGTGTCTTTGTCCCTGTGATTAACTGTAACATGCTTGTACTGTATATAACAAAGCTAAGTTACCATTAAAGGATTCATTCGTTCATTTTGGAACCAGTACCAGAGCTTGTTTTGTCTCGGTTATTCTGGGAAATGAAATGGGTCGTGTCTGATGTCTGTCGGACTGTCGGATAAGCTGTCGTGGGGCAATGGAATGGAATATCGTAAACGGTGGTGACCGTTACAGAAAGTAAATTGTGAATGTCTTGAAAGAACAGGAGAGGCGGAGGGAGACAGATGGGGGAGAGAAGGGATGGAGATAATGCAGTTCAGTGATTACAGTGTACTGCAGTCTGCAGTGCACACACATACCCACGGTCCAGGCTAGAATCTCAGGCATCATTCACACACATGCTGCTGATTTTCATATTTCCTGAACACACATCCCCTCTCTTCAGATACAGCACACCGAGATAGTGTGGGCGGGACTGAAAGGAGGAGGAGCTGTATTCCTCCCTGCTTGTATGTGAGGAGAGTGGGGGGGAGGTGGCTGGACTCGCTGTGCTGTAAAAGAGTGTCAGACTGACACTCGGCTCAGCTTGCAGTCACCACTCTCGGAATTTACAGGCTGGTTCTTCTGTCCTAAGGACGGGAGAAATCAGTCTGTTTTTTCAGTAACTGAGATGAAGGCTTGAGCCCCCTCCCCCACAGTGCTCATGGAGTTCTTTCTGCAACTCGCTCTTCTCCGTGCCAATGAGGATGCAGGGAAAGGAACAGATCGGGCGGCTGTGGTTGTGTGAACGCTCGCATTATGCAGTGTCAGCGAGCTGAGGGAGGGGGAGGAAGCCCCGCAGAGCTGACTGGGGACGCTCTCCCTCTCAGGAGAGACTGTTACTCCAGCGGCAGCCCCCTAGAGATGCCTCTGCTTGTGTAGTGTGTTGCGGCAGTTAACAGAGAACAGAGAGAGACAGAGAGAGTGTCATTTTTTGCAGGTAGATAGAGCAGGCAGGCAGGCTAGTCAGTTAATGTTACAGTGTGTAGAGGTTATATATACATCCCAGGTGTTGTATATACATGTTTACACTGTATAGCTTAGCTAGATCAGTTTTTCCTAATTTACTGGCAGGCAGGTGATTGTGCAATTTAAAGACGTTATCACACGTATAGACACCCAGCAGGTACAATATTTAAAGGAATTTTTCATTTTTTATATTTTTATTTAAGCATCAGGAGCAGTGATTTTAATGATGCTTAAAGTGGAGGTTCACCCTCAAAAAAAATTCTGACATCACATTCTGACGAGTCATCCTACCGACAGAATGCCAGTGTTTTTTTTTCTTCTCAGCACACACCTCGTAACCTAGATTTTCACCCCCCGGCTCTCCCACGCGATTGGGCATTCCCAATCACTGCCTGTGATTGACAGGCTTCCGTCCGGCGCATACTGCGCGTCACAGGTTGCCGAAAGAACTTGAACGTCGGTGCGGCTCTATGTGGCGCATGCGCACCGACGTTCGGGTTCTGTCGGCAACCTGTGACGCGCAGTATGCGCCGGATGGAAGCCTGTCAATCACAGGCAGTGATTGGAAATGCCCAGTACCGCGGGATAGCAGGGGGGTGAAAATCTAGGTTACGAGGTATGTGCTGAGAAAAAAAAAACACCAGCATTCTGTTGGTAGGATGACACGACAGAATGTCATGTCATAAATTTTTTCGAGGGTGAACCTCCACTTTAAATAAAAAAATTAAAAAATTAAAAATTCATTTAAATATTGTACCTACTGGGTGTCTATAGTTTGCCTGTGAAAACATGTTTGAGAACCCGGGTCTTTCCCGAGGGAACATGGAAAAAAAGTTCTAAAAAAAAGACCGTTTTGAAAACTTTTTTTCCATTGATACATGTTCCCTGGGGCAGGACCCGGGTTCTCAAAGACGTTTTATGACAATAACTTGCATATTAGGCTTTAAAATGAGCACTTTTGAATTCGAACGTTCGAGTCCCATAGACGTCAATGGGGTTCTAAATGTTCGCGCGAACGGTCGGTCGGTTCGAAGGTTTTGGTGCGAACCAAACGGGGGAGTGTTAGGCTCATCCCTACTCGTAAACACGCTCAGTTTACTCAGTAGTGATGAGCGGAATACGCCATATTCGATTTCGCGAATATTTCGAAGAATATTCGCGAATATTCGTTAATATCCAATATTTGTGATATTTTATAAAAAAAATAAAAAATAAATTTGCGAATTTTCGCCAATGCGTGATATTTTGGCAAAAAAAAAATAGCGAAATTTCGCAATTATTTTCGCTTTCGCATATGCGAAATTTCGCATTTTTTTTTTTTTTTTATAAAATATCACGAATATTCTATATTTACGAATATTCGCTATATTTTATAAGAAAAAAAATAGCGAAATTTCGCATATGCGAAAGCGAAAATGATTGCGAAATTTCGCTATTTTTTTTGGATAAAATATCACGAATATTCGATATTTACGAATATTCGCTATATTTTATAAAAAAAAAAAAAATTGCGAAATTTCGCATATGCGAAAGCGAAAATGATTGCGAAATTTCGCTATTTTTTTTGACAAAATATCACGAATATTCGATATTTACGAATATTCGCTATATTTTATATAAAAAAAAATTAAAAATTGCGAAATGTCGCTATTGCGAAATTTCGCTATTGTGAAAGCGAAAATGATTGCGAAATTTCGCTATTTCTTTTTTTTACAAAATATCACGAATATTCGATATTTACGAATATTCGCTATATTTTATATAAAAAATAAAAATAAAATTGCGAAATTTCGCTATTTTTTTTTTTTGACAAAATATCACGAATATTCGGCATTTACGAATATTCGCTATATTTTATATAAAAAATAAAAATAAAATTGCGAAATTTCGCTATTTTTTTTTTTGACAAAATATCACGAATATTCGGCATTTACGAATATTCGCTATATTTTATATATAAAAAAAAAAATGCGAAATGTCGCTATTGCGAAATGTCGCTATTGCGAAATGTCGCTATTGCGAAATTTCGCGAATGCAAAATTTATTGCGAAATTTATTGCGAAATTTATTGCGAAATTGATTGCGAAATTTATTGCGAAATTTGAAAAATACGAATATTCGAAATAGCGAATATTCGCTGCGATATTCAAGATATTCGCGAATACTCAAATATGCAATATTCGTAGCGAATATTCGCAATGCGAATATTCGTGAGCAACACTATTACTCAGCAAGAAAGCTCTGCCAGCAGTTCTTGCCAAGAAAACTGAGCGTGTGTATGAGGCTTAACACCAAGTACTCAAGATTTATTATCACAAATTTTGGTGGACTGGTTCATTTGGCTCTTCATGTGTCATTTTTAATTTTGATCTTTTAGGGTGATTCTATATTTATACATTATTGTTGTACTGTGATTATGTCATACAGGAGAATTGCTGCTTGATTTGTACATCTACAATTACTTAATAGCACATTTTGTTACTGCTTTTATAATTAAAAGTAAGCCTACATGTCCATGTACACATAGGGCCAGATTCAGGAAAGAAATAAGACGGCTTATCTCCAGATAAGCCGTCTTATTTCTGCGTCTGAGCCCTCCTATCTATGCGACTGATTCACAGAACCAGTTACGCATAGATTTCCATAAGATCCAACTGGCGCAAGTCTCTTACGCCGTTGTATCTTATTTTCATATTTTAGGCTGGACGCTAGGTGGCGTTCCAGTCTAAAATATGCAAATGAGCCTATACGCCGATTCCCGAATGTGCGCCCGGCCGGCGTATCTGGTTGCGTCGTTTACGTAAGACTTACGCACGGCCTAAAGTTATCCCTGCTATAGCTGGCGCAGCCAATGTTAAGTATGGACGTCGGAACTGTTTGTGTACGTCCATTCACAATTGAGCTGGGTGTCAGTTACGCTGACGTCGCTTTCATTGACAAGTAGCGACGTGATTTGGAGCATGCGCACTGGGAGTCAATCATGACCGGCGCATGCGCAGTTCGTTCGATGCAGGGACGCGCTTCATTTAAATGATACACGCCCCATACCCGCCAAATTTAAATTCTGCCGGGTGATTTACGCTACACCGCCTCAACTTTACAGGCAAGTGCTTTGTGAATAAAGCACTTGCCTGAAAAAGTTGCGGCGGCCTAACATAAATGAGATACGTTAGGCCAAATTAAAGATAGGCTCTCCTACCTGAATCTAGCCCATAGACTTTTAGAAGAGTTTGGAGGCCTAAGCACTTACAGGCAGGAAAATAAACTCACTTCCAGTGCGTCCAGAAGGAGCAACGTTTTGGCAGAAAAAAAGGTTGTAAACATGTGTAAACATGTCTAACTATGCATTAAAGGGGTTGTAAAATGGTTGAAAATGAACATTAAACTAGCAGCACTAATAATTTGAAAATGGAATGAATGGCCTTAAAATAAAAAAACATATAATACATTTCTGTTAGTGTATAGCCAGCTTAAAGTGGAACTTCTGTCCACCTCCCAGGTGACTCCTACCCCACTTGGGCACCACCATTAAAGCATATGTGCAGATGTGCCCAAAGGCTCTGCCCAGCCTTTGGGTATTGGGAGAGCCCAGGGCCAATCCGCCCTATAGGCTCACTATGCAAGCCGCTTAGGGCCCCACAAAGCTGCGGAGGGCCCCTCAAATCACTAGAGGCCCCACCTGGTCAGAAGTCATTTTTGGCCCCTCACCCCGCTTCTCAACTCGCTGGCTGCATGGGAGAAGAGGTACGAAGTTAGCACCCCCGCTTCTCACCTTAATGTAAGATGTAATTTCCCGACAGCCTTTCTCCCCCCACTTCTCAACTTTAATGTGACATGTTATTTTCGGCAGCCCCCCCGCTTCTCAACTTTAATGTGACATGTCATTTTGCTTAGGGCCCCAAGGAGGTCAGGATCGGCACTGGGAGAGCCCATCAGGACATCTGGGCATGCTCAGGTGTTTTTCTATGCAATACATGGAAAGTTTTGGACTTATGTGGTAGCAGTGGTGCAGATATGCCACAGGGGTCTCCTGGCCCTGCATGTCCATGGAGCAGGGAGAAATTCCTCCCTAGTTGAGAAACACAGAAGTGTTGTTTTGCAGCACAAATAAATGACTTTGTTAAAAATATAAATTTGTAAGAAAGTAAGGGGGAGTTAGAAAATCGAAAGTGATAGGGACAGAGATTGGATTTACACTATATTACTATAAGTTTTGGGGCGCCTGCCTTTACACGCACATGAACTTTAATGGCATCCCAGTCTTAGTCCGTAGGGTTCAATATTGAGTTGGCCCGCTCTTTGCAGCTATAACAGCTTCAACTATTTTGGGAAGGCTGTCCACAAGTTTTAGGAGTGTGTCTATGGGAATGTTTTACCATTCGTCCAGAAGTGCATTTGTAAGGTCAGGCACTGATGAGGGATGAGAAGGCCTGGTTTGCAGTCTCCACTAATTAATCTCAAAAGGTGTTCTATCGGGTCAGGACTCTGCGGGCCATCTTTGTGGGAACAGTTTGGGGATGACCCCTTCCTGTTCCAACATGACTGTGCACCAGTGCACAAAGCAAGGTTCATAAAGACATGGATGTGCAAGTTTGGGGTGGAGGAACTTGATTGTTCTTACCTCAACCCAATAGAACACCTTTGGGAGGAATTAGAGCTCAGATTGTGAGCAAGGCCTTCTTGTGCACACCAGTGCCTGACCTCATAAATGCTCTTTTGGAAGAATGGTCAAACATTCCCATAGAGTGAGTGAGTAAATAAATTGTAAAGTGCTACAAATGCAAACTGAATCGCCTCAAGGCGCTTATTTCCATCCAGTGTCATCCTTATCCTTCAGAAGAGATGAGTCTTAGGCGATGCGGGCAGTTGGCCGGGTCTGGGTGTGGGGGGGCTGGCTGGGGCCATTGACCAGAATTTGTCTGGGGGAGGAGGGTCCATACAGTAAAATTGTTAAAATGTTTATAATATGCCTTCACCTATTGTGATGGGCGCCCTCTGTCTCCTGGGTTGCCAAACTATGTTTATCCTGGTTGTTGCTCATCTTCCATGTGTCATGTGATGTGTATTTGCAAGTGCACTCTTGGAAATTAATAAAAAAACTTTGAAATAAAAAAAAAAAAAGAAGAGACGGGTCTTAAGTTGTTTCCTGAAGGGCCGAATGTTTTCTTCCATGCGGATGTTTTTGGGCAGAGTGTTCCATAGCCATGGTCCTTGGACTGCAAATCTTTGTTCTCCCTTTGATTTGTAGCGGGACTTGGGGTTGTGGAGGAGGTTTTGGTTAGTTGATCGGAGAATGCGATTAGGGGTGTAACACTTTATTTTCTCACACAA
This sequence comes from Rana kukunoris, assembly GCA_029574335.1. Classification (NCBI taxonomy): domain Eukaryota; kingdom Metazoa; phylum Chordata; class Amphibia; order Anura; family Ranidae; genus Rana; species Rana kukunoris. The sequence continues at coordinate 531,067,468 of CM056051.1, forward strand.
GTATTGAGGAGCGTTTCCTTGTGTGCACTTGTGGGTAAGACAGAGGGTCTTGAATGTGATCCTATCCTTTACGGTTTGCCAATGAAGGGTCCTCGGTGAAGGGGTGATGGATTCCCATGTTTTTTTCCCTGTTAACAGTCTGGCTGCCATGTTCTGGACGACTTGTAAACACAAAATCTGATATTTAGGTAGGCCAATATAGAGAGAGTTTGCGTAGTCGAGTCGGAAATTGATGATAGTTCCAACTACTACTGCTATCTTCTTTTGGAATGAAGGGAATGAGTCTACGCAGCAGCCAGAGGAGATGGTGGGATCCGAAGACTACTGATCCTATTTCTGCATCCATTGACATTTCAGAGTCAAAGATGACTCCGAGACTTTTGACGTTGGTGCTTGGGGTGATCATCTGTCCAAGGATGGTGGGTGGTGTCCAAGAAATCTCAGCTTTTGTCTTTCGGTTTGCATGGAGGAGAAGAAGTTCTGTCTTGGATCCATTGAGTTTGAGGGAGCTCTCAGTCATCCAATCATCGCTCAATGTGAGGTATTTTTCTAGACCGCTATATTGGACTTTTTTCCCGGTGATGCAAAAGTAGAGTTGAGTGTTGTCAGCGTATGAGTGGTACAGTAGGTGACCACGATATTGTGTAAATCTCGCTCCCTTTCTCGGTGAGATTGACCACCTACAAGCCCCGCTGTGGGAGCCAGCAGCGAGCCGGCTTGCCGCTGTGGGAAAAAGCCGACATAGGAGCGACGGGGATCCAAATTGGATTCCCACCAATTCTAGCCACGGCGTTTGGTATGAATCATGAGTGGGAACTCCATGCCAAGTTTTAAATAAAAAAACGGCATGGGTACCCCCCTCAGGATAATACCAGGCCCTTAGGTCTGGTATGAGTTGTAAGGAGAACCCCTAGGCTGAAAAAACAGCCACGTTCCATACCGGACCCATATCCGAGCACGCCGCCCGGTCAGTCAGGAAAGGAGTGGTGACGAGCGAGTGCCCCCTCCTAAACCAAACTAGGCCGTACCAGGCCAAATGCCCTTAACATGGGGGGGTGGGTCCTCTCGGGCAGGGGGTGATCCTTGAGCGACTCTGCAAGAAATTGAGCAAATTTCAGAGGAGAAGGCTCCTAGTCTTACTGTCTGGGAACGATTTTCTAGGAAGGATGCGAACCAAGGTAGGTCTATGTCTGTGACTCCTGCTACTTCTTTAAGGCAAATTAGTACAGTTTTGTGGTCTGCAGTGTCGAAAGCTGCACTGAGATCCAGCAGCACCAGGAGACATGATTCTCCGTCATCTGCTGCTTTGAGGGCATCATCCCATACTTTGAGAAGTGCTGTTTCAGTGCCATGGCCTGGGCAGAAACCTGATTGAAGTGGGTCCAAGAGTTTGTGTGTGTCCAAATGGAGTTGTAGCTTTTGTACTACAGCTTCCTCCATAATCTTGGAGATGGTGTTCAGGCTTGTTATCGGTCTGCAGTGATTTGGATCTTTTTGGTCGAGGTTAGGTTTCTTTAGGAGGAAATGATTATGCCTTGCTTGAGGGAGATTGGAACAATACCTTCTTTGAATGATTGGTTTACGAGATGTGTTATGGTGGGTGCCAAGATATCGGTACATTATTTCATGAGTTTTGTCGAAATGGTGTCATTTGGTGATGTGCTGTCTCAAAGGCTTTTGATTATGTTTTTGGTAGTGTTGATGGTGATCGGGATCAGCACAAAATGTGTCGGTTGTATAATGTTTGTATTGATTTCCTCTTCTTGCTGAGGCTGTGTGAGGTTGGTTGTTTTTTTTCAGTTGAATTATTTCCCGAATGTTTTCAATTTTGTCGATAAAAAAATCCGATAGTTCATTACAGAATTCTTGAGCACCAAAGTCAAAAGCCTCAGAGTCACATTTGACTCCGACATGACAATGGATGCTCAAATAGGTTCAGTAGTCAGCAGATCTCACCATCTGCTGCACCTGCTATGTAGGCTCATTCCCTTCATCCCAAAAGAAGACACAGCAGTCGTGGTGGGAACAATAATCAACTCCAGACTCAAATATGCAAACGCCCTTTACCGCGGACTCCCAAAATACCAGGTTGCTCGTCTACAAGTCGTCCAGAATACGGTAGCACGACTGGTAACAGGAAAAAACCCTGGGAATCAATCTCTCCCTCCCTCATTTCCCTCCAGTGGTTGCCTGTAAAAGATCATATCACATTTAACCACTTAAGACCCGGACCATTATGCAGGTAAAGGACCTGAGCAGTTTTTGCGATTCGCCACTGCGTCGCTTTAACTGACAATTGAGCGGTCAGGCGACATGGCTCCCAAACAAAATTGTCGTCCTTTTTTTACCCACAAATAGAGCTTTCTTTTGGTGGTATTTGATCACCTCTGCCGTTTTTATTTTTTGTGCTATAAACAAAAATAGTGTGACGATTTTGAAAAAAAAACAATATTTTTTACTTTTTGCTATAATAAATACCCCCAAAAAATATATAAAAACTATTTTGTTTCTCAGTTTAGGCCGATACGTATTCTTCTATCAATTTTTGGTAAAAAAAATTGCAATAAGCATTTAACGATTGATTTGCGCAAAATGTATAGCGTTAACAAAATAGGGGATAATTTTATGGCATTTTTATTAATATTTTTTTTTTACTTCTAATGGCGGCGATCAGCATTTTTTTCCGTTATTATTTTCTTAATTGTGGCGGACACATCGGACAATTTTGACACATTTTTGGGACCATTGTCATTTTCACAGCAAAAAGTGCTATAAAAATGCATTGTTCACTGTGAAAATGACAATTGCAGTTTAGGAGTTAACCACTAGGAGGGTGCTGTAGGGGTTATGTGTGACCTCATATGTGTTTCTAACTGTAGGCGGGTGGGGCTGGATGTGTGACGTCACTGAATTTCCCTATATCAGGGAACAGACGATCAGTGACACAGCCACTGTGAAGAACGGGGAAGATGTGTTTACACTCACTTCTCCCCGTTCTTCACCTCCTGTGACCGATCGTGGGACAGCGCTGGTGATCGGGTCCGCGGGTCCCGCGGGCGTGGTCATGGAGCTACGGACCCGGTCGTGGGTGCGTGCCCGCACGACCCACGGCTGGGCACTTACAGGTATGTGCCTGTGCCCAGCCGTGCCATTCTGCAAGGAGGCGATCCTTAAGAGGTTAAGGCACTCTGCCTGATGCACAAATGTGTACAAGGAAGTGTGCCCCAATATCTATGTGATAAATTAAAATGCCACAATCCCAATTGCGTTCTCCGATCTACCAACCAAAATTTACTTTAAGTACCCAAGTCCAAAAAAGAACGAAAATTTGCAGTCCAAGGACCTAGACTGTGGAACACATTACCAACCAGTATCCGAGCGGAAGTGAATCACCAGGCCTTTATAAAAAACTCAAAACCCATCTATTCTGAAGGCAAAAAAACGAAGGAAATGAATACCAAGCGCCTTGAGGCGATTCATTTCGCATGTGCAGCGCTATACACATTTTTCACTCACTCACTCAAGGAGGGGCAAGAAGTGCAGGTGGGGGGCCCAAGAAGAGGAAGTTCGGGACTGCTCTGTGCAAAACCACTGCACAGAGCATGTAAGTATAATGTGTGATATTTTTTTTTTTAAGGACAAGCATTTACAATAGATTTAAAGTTCCCCTTCAATAACAATACTGAGGGTATTACTGAAACTGGAAATGTACCCTCAAATATGTTTGTTATCCTAAACCAGGGGTGGCAAACACAAGGCCAGCCTCCACTTCCTCTTCTCAAAGCCGCTTTCTGCTGCTAACACGGGTATCCTTGGCAACCCGGTTAAACACTTCCTCCCTCTCCTCCTCAGTACTGTGTGTAGCTGAGCACATGCAGTGGATCCAGCATGTACCTGCCCCGGCAGTTTTCTAACCTATCTCCTGCAGGCTGCTGCTTGAGTGGGAGGGAAAGGGATGTGCCTGACCCCTGAGGCCGCGCCCGCCTGAAAGAGGGAGGTGTGAACAGATGAGCAGAGGGAGCCGAGTGACTGAACTTCCTGGAAGGTAAGCTCAGCAAGCAGTACATCGTGGATTCGTTTACAAGCACCTCTATGCTGAGGAGACTGCTGAGTCACTGCAGCTTAGCATAGAGGAGCTGTTAGCTGAAAAATCAGGTTGAATCTTTTCATGTGGCACAGTGAAAAATTGGGCTCATTAAAGCATTGTAACCCTCCAGTGTGTGCTCTCCTCGCCTCCCTGGTGTGGTGCATGATTTCCTGACCTCCCTGGTGTGTGCTCTCCTCGCCTAACTGGTGCATAATTTCCTGACCTCCCTGGTGTGTGCTCTCCTCACCTAACTGGTGCATGATTTCCTGACCTCCCTGGTGTGTGCTCTCCTCACCTCCCTGATGCATGCTCTCCTGACCTCCCTGATGCATGCTCTCCTGACCTCCTTAATGCGTGCTCTCCTGACCTCCCTGGTGCGTGCTCTCCTGACCTCCCTGGTGCATGCTCTCCTGACCTCCCTGATGCATGCTCTCCTGACCTCCCTGATGCATGCTCTCCTGACCTCCTTGATGCGTGCTCTCCTGACCTCCCTGGTGCGTGCTCTCCTGACCTCCCTGGTGCGTGCTCTCCTGACCTCCCTGGTGCGTGCTCTCCTGACCTCCCTGGTGCATGCTCTCCTGAACCTCCCTGGTGCATGCTCTCCTGAACCTCCCTGGTGCATGCTCTCCTGACCTCCCTGGTGCATGCTCTCCTGAACCTCCCTGGTGCATGCTCTCCTGAACCTCCCTGGTGCATGCTCTCCTCGCCTAACTGGTGCATAATTTCCTGACCTCCCTGGTGTGTGCTCTCCTCACCTAACTGGTGCATGATTTCCTGACCTCCCTGGTGTGTTTTCTCCTCACCTCCCTGATGCATGCTCTCCTGACCTCCCTGATGCATGCTCTCCTGACCTCCCTGATGCATGCTCTCCTGACCTCCCTGATGCATGCTCTCCTGACCTCCTTGATGCGTGCTCTCCTGACCTCCCTGGTGCGTGCTCTCCTGACCTCCCTGGTGCGTGCTCTCCTGACCTCCCTGATGCATGCTCTCCTGACCTCCCTGATGCATGCTCTCCTGACCTCCTTGATGCGTGCTCTCCTGACCTCCCTGGTGCGTGCTCTCCTGACCTCCCTGGTGCGTGCTCTCCTGACCTCCCTGGTGCGTGCTCTCCTGAACCTCCCTGGTGCATGCTCTCCTGAACCTCCCTGGTGCATGCTCTCCTGACCTCCCTGGTGCGTGCTCTCCTGACCTCCCTGGTGCGTGCTCTCCTGATCTCCCTGGTGCGTGCTCTCCTGACCTCCCTAGTGCGTGTTCTCCTGACCTCCCTGTTGCATGCTCTCCTGACCTCCCTGTTGCATGCTCTCCTGACCTCCCTGGTGCATGCTCTCCTGACCTCCCTGGTGCATGCTCTCCTGACCTGCCTGGTTTGCTTTGGGAGGTGAGGGAATGTGGAGGTGTGTAGAAAAATGCGTTTAGAGGTGGGAGTTGGGGACAGAGTGCTAGGTGCAGGGGTCAGAACCCAGGAGGAGGGGTGAAAGTGAGATATTGCACATTGGGCACAGCCCACCCCTAAGCTCTGCCTTCTGTACGTAGTGCACCTCTGAATTTCTGTACGTAGCACACCCCTGAATTTAAAGCACATGCCTGAATTTCTGTATGTCGCAAACCCCTGAATTCCTACCCTCTGTACATAACGCACTGCTGAACCCTGCACTCTGTACTTAGCATAATCCTGACGTTATCCTAAACTCTGCACTCTATATGTAGTGCGACCCAGATACAACTGGCCCTTTGAGGGCAACCACACTGCTGATGCGGCCCTCGACGGAATTGAGTTTGACACCCCTGTCCTAAACCTTTAATTAATCAGTTACATTCTTTAGAACAGTTAATAAAACATAATCTACTTATAGAAACAAATTATAATTTTATTAGTCACATGCATAAATCAGCAGAGATATTGCTTGCTCCCTGTGGGATCATTGAGGCTCTTTAAAGAAGGGTTTCCAATGTATTAACCAGAGGATGCACACAAGCTTTAAAAGAATAGCTTCTGCATCTGTACAGTAAGTGTAATACATTATTAAATCATATACTGTCATTATATTGTTTTATCCAACTCTCATCCATTCATTCAAATGTACTGCATGTACAGGCAAAACATTTTTTTTTTCTTTTCAGTTTGAATAGATCAGAAAAGTGCTAGAACCATTGCCCAGTTTTTACATCTGGCAACGCTTCTGCTGTTCGTTCTGGTGACCATTGTCACTGAGACTGAAAGCAATGGAAATCCAAAATTTTAAAGGGCTTGTAAAGGTATTTTTTTCCCCTAAATAGCTTCCTTTACCTTAGTGCTGTTCTCCTTCACTTACCTCATCCTTCCATTTTGCTTTTAAATGTCCTTATTTCTTCTGAGAAATCTTCACTTCTTGTTCTTCTGTCTGTGAAGCCGCGTACACACGGCAGAGAACCTCGACGGGCAGAACACATCGTTCCGCCCGTCGAGGTTCTCTGTCGGCCGTCAGATTCGGCGACCCGCCCGTCGGGAATGGCAACCAGCCATTCATCCAGGCGGGCCGTCAAGCAAATAGAGAACATGCTCTCTATTTCTGCTCGACGGCATTCCCGACGGGATGCTCGCCGAGAGCGTACACACGGCCGAGGTTCTCGCTGGAATGCAGCTTCCAGCGAGGTTCTCGCTGGTTTCTAGCGAGAACCTCGGTCGTGTGTACGCCGCCTAAGGCCTCGTACACACGACCGGTTTCCTCTACAGAATCCATCAAGAAACTTGGTGGGAGAGCTTTTTTGCTGAGGAAAAACGTTTGTGTGTATGCATTTCATCGAGAAAACTGTCAAGGAACTCGCCGAGGAAAAAAGAGAGCAAGTTCTCTTTTCCTCGACGGGAGTCTCAATTTCACATGGACCCTGCTTTGCTCAATGGGGGGGGGGGGGGGATTAACCAACTCGCTGATGCCCACTGAGCAGCCGGATGACAGGTCCGTCTCCACTCACTGTGCTAAGAAGGACATGTCAGAGCCCTGCTATCCTCTATAGGGAGATTGCATGAAAATAAAATGCCTGTCTGTTTTCATCCAATCCTATCTAATTTGATCCTCCACTCAGATGGAAAATAGGGGCACCATCCATCTGGATTTCACGGACAGGATCGGATTGGATAGCAGCGGGTGTCAGCGGACATGTTGCTGCTGACATTCCCTGCTCCATAGGAGTGAATGCAGGGCTCCGATCAGGTCCACCTAAAAAACTGATAGGCGGACCTGATCGGAAAGCCTGTGTGAAAGGGGCCTTAGACACAAATAATTTTTTATTTATTTTTTAATCTTTATAAGGTGTTTAACAAAGCATTGTTTTGGTTTACTTTATGCTGGAAAATAACCACATATGGATGATTTTCATCAAGCGTCAACAGAAAATATGGAAAGTACATTCTTTTTTTTTTGCATTTGGTATTTTTTAAATTAACCATCTTCCATCATAGAATTTATTATTTTATGATAATGCACCATAAATATTTAAACACCTACTCCCGATAACATATTAAATCTTTATGTTATTACATTTGAAAATATTATTGTTATTTTAAATCCAGAAAATGTATGTGTACATCATCCGGTCTTAGTGGTTATACCGAGATGATGCCCGCAGCTACAGGCATCGTTCCTGTATTGTTTTTTCAGGCAGGCAATTATCTTTCAAGTAAAAGCAATCCTAGTGGCTAATTAGCCACTGGAATGCTTTACAGCCAGTGAAAAAGGCTTCGCCCTCCCTCCACCCTCCGGTGCCTATCCGACTCTCCCGTCAACCCGAGACTGAAGCTGTCAGTTTACCATAGATGTGATCAAAGACCATCAGTGATCATTTCTGTGGTATTAGAAACTGGAAGCAATGAGTATTTTGTAATTGCCAATACATGTAAACAATCACCATGCTTATGTGCAAAGGCAAACGTATGCGTCAGTCGTGCACGCATATGTAAACAGCGATCATTCCACACATGTGAGGTATCTCAGAGAACATCAGAGTGATAGTAATAATTATAGAACCAGATCTTCTGTGTAAGGCTGGGTTCACACTAGAGCATGGAGCAGCTTACAGTAGGGGTCCGGTGCTGTCCCCATTCGCCGTTTCAGGTCTGAATTTTGGGCCAAATCAGACCTGAAATGGACCAGATGACGCACAGGTCTCCTGTGCAATTTGAACGGCAGCCTCTGCTGAGATGTGGAAACCGGCTCCATAGACAGCCGGTCACAATCTCCTGACATGCAAATTGGGTAAGGGGAAACTCGCATCCAATTTGCAATAGTGTGAACCCAGACTAACTCTAAACTGTTAACCTTTAAAGGCTTTTAAAGTTTTGCCTATAAAGATATTTAGGTACCATAGTATGACACTATTCCACAAGTGTGTGCAATTTTAAATCATGACATTTTAGGTATCTATTTACTTAGCGTAACATCATCTTTTATGTTTTGCAAAAGAAATTGGACATTATATTTTGTTTTTGTGCATTTAAATTAATTAAAGTGTATTAAAAAAAAAAAAAAAACATAAATACTCACCACTGTGCAAATACTGTGTGACATTTTTTTTCCAAAACCCACCATTTTTTTCTCTAGGCACTTTGCTTAAGATATATATATATATATATATGTCCTTGAACTGTTAACATGTTTAACCACTTGAAGACCAGACATATTCTGATATTTTTATTTTACATGTATAAATCTGTATTTTTTTGCTAGAAAGTTACATATAACCCCTATATATATATATATATATATATATATATATATATATATATATATATATATATAATGTCTGGGGGTTATATATAACTTTCTAGTAGAAAAAAATACAGATTTTTACATGTAAATTAAAAGTATCAGGCCTCGTACACACGACCGTTTTCCTCGACAGAATCCATCAAGAAACTTGATGGCAGAGCCTTTTTGACGAGGAAAACGGTCATGTGTATGTTTTTCGTCATGAAAACTGACATGGAACTCGGCGAGAAAAAAACAAAAACAAGTTCTCTTTTTCCTCGTCAGGAGTCTCAATTTCCTCGTCATGTTTCTCGTCGGGCTGGTTTACGACGAGAAACACTTTTGTGTGTATGCTTAGAAACCTGCGCATGTTCAGAATAAAGTATGAGACGGCAGCGCACCTTCGGTAAAAGTAGCGTTCGTAATTCAGATAGCACATTTGTCACGCTGTAACAGACTGAAAAATGTGAATCATCTCTTACCAAACTTTTACTTAACACGCAGCAACATGAGATTAGCAAAAGCAGCCCCAAGGGTAGCACCAATGGAATCAAACTTCCCCTTTATAGTGGGGTAGTACGTGATGTACGTCTCCACGTTTGAGAACAACAAAATATGGGCAAATTTATATACAATCAATTATTTTTATTTTATTTAAGTTTATATTTAGCAGTTATTATATGTACATTTTCATATTACATTTATATTCTTACACAGATCGTATCTATGAGTAATATTACAACAATATTCTTTTTGGGATTCAACAATATGGGCAAATTTAACCTTTTGGTCTTCACCTTAATCCTTTTGATGTATTGTGTGACAATATGTGGAAACCTCCTGATCATCACATTGGTGTCCTACAGCAAAACCCTCCATTCTCCCATGTACTTCTTCCTCTCCCAGCTGTCTGTATCTGACATCATATTGATTACTGATATTGCCCCGAACATGCTTAATATTGTCCTACATGTGCAACCATCCATATCTTTTCCTGGATGCATCACTCAGCTTTATTTTAGTATTGTATCAGTAGTATCTGAATGTTTTATTCTGATGGTGATGTCCTATGACCGCTATCTAGCCATCTGTTATCCTCTACATTATGTCTCCATTATGAGCCAAGTGCTTTGTATTATTTTTGCTTTTGTAGCCTGGCTGTTAAGTTATTCTGTAGCATTTTTTCTGATACATGGTGTGTGTTCATTAGAATTCTGTGGACCAAATACTATTGATCAATTGTTCTGTGATTTCGCTCCTGTGGTGGAACTTTCTTGCTCAGACGCATCCATCATTCAGATGGAGTCCACCTTTCTTAGTATTGCTGTCACAGTTTTGCCATTCCTCTTGATAGTCCTTTCATATATCTACATTGCTTTAACCATATTAAAGATTTCATCCGTTTCGGGGAGACTGAAATCCTTTTCTACTTGCAGCTCCCATCTGACAGTCGTGTCCATATTTTATGGGACTCTAATCTCCATGTATGTCTTTCCAAATGAAGGGAAGTCACAGATGATCAGCAAGATACTGACTTTGATGTACACAGTGTTTACTCCTTTTATAAACCCTTTTATATACAGTTTAAGGAATAAAGACATCAAAAATGCTTTGGGATATATAATTCAAATAAAAAAAGTCTAAAACATCAATGTTAATAATTATTTCGAATTTTAAAGGATATTTCTATTTTTGCTTCCAACTGAGTTATTACCTACCGTATATACTCGGGTATAAGTCGACCTGAATATAAGCCGCGGCACCTAATTTTACCACAAAAAATAGGAAACATGTTGACTCGAGTATAAGCCTAGGGCGGGAAAATGCAACAGCTACTGGGTAAACAATGTCCATCTGCAGTCTCACTGTGCCCATTTACAGTCCAATTGTACCCAGTTGCAGTCCCACTGTGCCCAGTTGCAGTCCCACTGTGCCCAGTTGCAGTCCCACTGTGCCCAGTTGCAGTCTCATGGTGCCCAGTTGCAGTCGTACCTTTCATTACTAAAGCATCATGTGTCTCATGTGTAATTCAGTCTGTTCCGCCGTCCATTGAAACAAAGTCCCGCCTTCTCGTCTATCCTTAATAGAGGAACACTGATACGATGCTGGGAAACTGTATACGTTTTTTGCCTATCACAGATGAGGAGGCTGGGGTTCCGCCTATCACAGACGAGGAGCCTGGGGTTCCACCTATCACAGATGAGGAGGTGGCAGGGCACCTATCACAGATGAGGAGGAGGCGGGGGCACCTATCACAGATGAGGAGGAAGCAGGGGCACCTATCACAGATGAGGAGGAAGCAGGGGTGCCTATCACAGGTGAGGATGAGGTGGGAATTTGTTACAATGGACAGGCGAACAGAAAGCATTACACATCGTGTTTTTGTAATGAAATGTACGGTGCACTTGAGTATAAGCCGAGAGGCAGTTTTTCCTTTTGCCTTGCGATCATGGGCCCTGGCATTTGGGGGAACAGTGCTCTGTGTGAGCTGTATGTCTGGGGACCTTGTATATGTCATATTAGAGTGACTGAGTCATACTGTTGGGACATACCATCCCCTCCAGCCATCTGTATTTTCTATCTGCTAATTGATCATGCTTTTATGTGAAGATGTCCTGTGTTTACACTTATGATACTGTGTATTGTATAGCAGGTGAGCAAGAAGATGTGACGTCTACCCTGAAAGGTCATATCTATGAGTCACCTAGTCTGAGTAAATGATTAGTTAATTAGCTCATGTTAATTTATGTTCTGGTTACCTCCTCCTTAAACTGTATATAAAGTTGTATTCTTGGTTCTATTAAACACTCCATGTTCAGCCTACAAACAAGTCTGGTCTCGATGTGTGCTTGTTAGCAGCTGGAATATTTGATAGCTATATCCAGACTGATAGGAAGCAGTATATGACGAAAGCACTCAAGCGGAGTGTTGGACGTTCTGTTACAGTAGGGTTTTCTTAAAGTTGGCTACAATAGTAGATATACACTTTAAAGTGACCCTGTCATGAACATATACTTTTAGAACCTCTGTTACCTCTAAAGTAGGTAGTAAATAATTCATTTTCACTAGTACTTTTTCATTGACAAACTGTCAAGTTCCAGGTTCCACTCTCTCTCTTCCTCTCGATGTGGGTACGGGCAATGACCAGATCCTTTGCCAACCCTCGTGGTTGTGTGGCTGTTCCCCTTAACTCCCAGGGGTATCTAGATGCTGGCCCACTTCTCCCAGGGCTCAACAGCCAGGTGGCATCACTAAGACGTTTGCTCTCTCACCACATCTACTGTGTTAACTGAAGAACTCACACAATGGCAACATGTAGACAAACATCTTCTTTATTTAAGAATGCAATGCAACAACAGACATTCAGCCCCCAGGCCCAACACAGTTCAGTAGGAAAGGATTTTATCATAAAGTGTCATCAGTTCCATAAGGCTAGATAGGTATCTCTTGTGCCCATCTTAAGGGAAATCGCTCCAGAGAGAAAAGGGTTAAATCCCTGTTCCAGTGTGCTGTTTCCCTTCATGCCTCTCCATTCAATGTCAAGCAAGGTCTGGAATGCCCAGAAGGTCAGTGTATCAGTGCGTTAACCTAGTAGGGGGTATCCCAGCTGCCTTCTTTGGCCACGAAAGAGGCATACCCCCACTTGTCTACACAATGCTCTCCAAAGTTTCTCCTGTATCCTAAAGTGATGAAGGGTCATTGGCTGTTCGCCTCGTTCAGGGAACACCCAAATTGGCAGGGTGTTTGGCAGGTGTTTGCCCCCTGCAATGCACTGCACATTGCACAGTGCATTCTGCTCCCTGATTGGGCAAAGCTAAAACCCGGTTGTTAAGGAGCAGGGCCAGGAAACCGGCCGTGATATCTTTGACAACCGATGAGTCATCAGCTATCAATGGGCTTCCCTGCTGACAGATGAATAAAAAAAAATGCAGGTAAAAAGTAGTACAAAAAATGGCGTTGCGTACCCCAAAACCCATACCAGAGCTCTCCCTGTTAAAAAAACACATCCCATGTTGAGGGCATGTGGCCTGGTATGGTTCAGGAGGGGGACTCGCTCACCCCCCTTTCCTGATCTACCAGGCTGTGTGCTTGGAAAAGGGTCTGGTATTGATTTTGGGGGGACCCCATGCCATTTTTTATAAAGTTTTGGGAAGGGTTACACTAAAATCCACACCAGACACAAAGAGCCTGGTATGTACTGGGGGGCATGCCATTTCCTGCATTCCTGAATGAATGAATGAATGAATGAATGAGAACTTATATAGCGCGGCACATGCGAACTGAATCGCCTCTGGGCGCTTGTTGTTCCTGTCTCCTTTGGTATCAAAAGAGATGAGTCTTGATCTTTCTCCTGAATGCTAGGTGGTTCTCCTCCAACCGAATGCTGGTTGGTAAAGCGTTCCATAGCCTGGGACCTTGGACCGCGAATCTCCTTTCTCCTTTGGACTTGCAGTTGGATTTCGGTATCTGGAGTATATTTTGATTGGTGGATCGCAGAACGCGATTGGGATTATGAGCTTTTATTTTTTTGCATAGATAATGGGAAGCTTTGCCATGGATACATCTATGCGTTAGACAGAGTGCTTTAAAAGTGATTCTGGAGCTCTATCACAGTGCAGCCAACTCCTCTAGCTGCAGGCACCAGCCCCCTCCCCTAATTGGGATCTTAAGACAGTTAGGATGAGGCATTGAACTTCATTAGAAAGAAGAAATTCACTGACTAAAATCTAGACCTGTACCACATGCTCTAAGGCCTCGTACACACAATATGATCGTCAGAGGAAAATGATCTGATGGACCGTTTCATCAGTCAAAACCGATCGTGTGTGGGCCCCATAGGTTATTTAACCTTCAGTTAAAAAAAAAGGCAACTTGCTTTAAAATGTAACCGATGGATACCTAACCAATAGGTCAAAACCGAACGTTAGTAGGCATGGCCTTCGGTTAAAAATCCATGCATACTCAGAATCAAGTTGACGCATGCTTGGAAGCATTGAACTTCATTTTTTTCAGCACGTCGTTGTGTTTTACATCACCGCGTTCTGACACGATCGGTTATTTAACCGATGGTGTGTGGGCGCGACGGACCATCAGTCAGCTTTATCGGTTAACCAACGACAACGGTCATTCAGACCGTTCTCATTGGATGGACTGATCGTGTGTACGAGGCTTTAGGCTAGCCATAGATGTGTAGCTTTCTCTGGCTCAGCTCCATGGCCAGAACCAAAGAAACCAATACTTTTTTTTTTCAATCTATGCTAAAAATTAGGGATGGGCGAACGGTTTTTCCGCTAGTGATGTAATGAGAATCTCTGGTAAGTAAGAATACTAGGTACATGACACAACTTGTCTAGGTAAAATAAATCTTGAAAACTGGAAATGTTGGGATACTTGAAGACAGGAGTGGAGAAACAATGTTTTTGGTAACCCTATTTATGTTTTCTATCAGCGTAAAGCATGCATGGATTTCTGTCTTACTAAAAATACATGACTGTATATGTAACCTTTCTGTTCCTATGGTTATCTTTATATCTGTCATGACCTTGCAGTAATACTTGCATGACCTGTCTGTCTCTTACCTTGTCTGTGTATCAGCCTTAGGGCTTGCTCTCACATCTGCATGGTTAAGTAATCTTCCCTCAGTGTGGCTCCACCCTAGCCTCAACAGGTTTCCTGTTTCCTGCTTTCCGTGTGCTTTACATTTGACTCAGTTACTGATCTTGGCGTGTTTCTGACCATCCCTGCTTGCTTGTGACCCTGACCTTTGGCATGTTCTTGACTATCCCTGTATGTTTGTGACCCTTGACCTTTGGCTTGGTTTGCTTGTTGCCTCGACCTTTGTCTTATCCTCCTAAAAGCTACTGTGAGCATGAGCTCAGAGACCCTGGGGGGCGCGACCTGAAGTCAGCTGCACCAAAGTCCATCCTCACCACTAGAAGCTCTGGTGAACACCCACTGGCTTTTAGACTTCGCACCTGGGGAATCTTACATTTTAGCTCCCTGTGGGATCCGTGTTGGCGCCCCCCAGTGCACCTGCCTTCCTGCACCACCCAGGGTTCAAACCGCAGCAGTCAGCCGTAGGGTCCACTATCATAGTGGTGCACTCCTGACCCAACGGTGTGCATCTGTCACCTGGACTCAGGTGACCTGACAATATCTATGAATAATCAGATGAATTCAGAAGTTCTATCAAGCACATGCTTGAATCTGAATATTTCTGGGATAAGATAAACACCTATCACCTATCTCAAAGGGCCTGGTATGGACTTTGTTTTTCTATTGCGGGCAATTGCCAGCATTCTTTTCTTTACATTTATCTGTCAGTGGGGAGGACCGCTGATAGATGATGACTCATGGCAGCTGGCTTCCTGGCCCGCTGCTTAACAACCAGCTATTTCTGCACACAGAATTTGAATTGGTCCATCGTTTTTCAATCAATCCAAGTTCTAATCTTTATGAACAGTTGGAATTCATTAGACAATGAATAAACAAAACACATTTTAACGGATTTCAATGAAGTTCTTTACTATTAATTTCTATTTCATTCAGCGATTTGGATACATCCAAGTCTCCGAATAACCTTAAATTCGGACCAAAACAAATTGCACATGTCTAAAGTGCATAGTCAATTTGCCTTTAGTAAATCAACTCCATAGTCCTGTCTACTCGGCTTCCTGCAGAAGACATCTATTTTTTTTAAACTTGACAGTCTCAGCTAGTGCCACTTCTTGGGGGAGGTGGTTCCATATTTATGCTATAACAGTAGAAAACATTTTCCACACCTCAAGGTAAACCTCCTTTCTTCTAACCTCTTCAGGGACCTTAGAGTACACATGTTTATCACAGTTACTGGTGTAGCCTTTCATATACTTGTAGATTATAATTGTATCCCCTCTTAAGCACATATTCTTCAGAGTTGCTAACAAATCTATGTAATCAATACTCATAGCTGAGGTCCTTTATCCTCATTAATAGTGATGGGCCGAGTGACCCCCTGTCTATGGGACCCAAACATAAAAAATCAAAAGTGCCCATTTTGAACGTTTATATGCAAGTAATTGGGCATACAATGGTTATGGGGATCCGGGGCTCTGGGGAACGTGTATCAATAAAAAGAATGTTTTAAAAAACTACATTTTTAAATGAGCAGTGATTCAATGATGCTTTAAGTGAAAGTATAAACATAAAAAAATTCCTTTCAATATAGTGCCTGGGGGTCCCCTTAGTCTACCTGTACAGTGGCACATCTGTATTGTGTATAGAAGCTATGCAGCAATAATTACA
Organism: Rana kukunoris; assembly: GCA_029574335.1. NCBI lineage: Eukaryota > Metazoa > Chordata > Amphibia > Anura > Ranidae > Rana > Rana kukunoris. The sequence goes on from CM056051.1 coordinate 531,083,563, forward strand.
TTTATAAAACCCAAAAAATTTCATTTTCCCTGTAAGCTTTCTTTATTTTGTAAGCAACAGCTTGGGGGGCCAGTCTGTATGATGAGGCCACAATATAGTGCACAGGGATTCAAATTTGAGATCTTTTGTATAAATTCTGGTGTCTCTACCATAGACTTTGTATTTCTACTTCTGTAATAGGTGTGGAAAAGTTGGTCTTTGGGTGTCGGTGGCGCCTTTACACCATAACCTTATAGAGGTATTCTTAATGAAAGCAAGAATTGGCCTTGCTGTCAAAAATGTTAATGCTATGCACCTGTCAAACAGGTGTGGAAAAATTGGTCTTTGGGTGTTAATTGTGCCCATGAAACCTACACCAAAAACATTCTTCCAGGTGAAATCAACATCCACAAAACTAGGTAGCCTAGAAGTCCTGAAGAGATTCCACATCCCAGACACACTAATTCGGTGAAATCGCCATCAGGAGTTTCATAGCTAATGGAAATCCAGGACTAATTCATTTTGATAAAATTCAGATGGTCCATGGAGTCTGTGGACAGACGCGTTCTATGATTAGTCACAAAACCTTCAGCAGCACTGAATTCCCATTCGGAAAGCACACTGGATGAAGTGCAGCCCAGCAGCCCAACAGCTTACTGGGCAAGTTCTGCCAGTGGTCAATTCCCATGACCCAGTAAGCCAGTGGATCGTTGACTGGAAATCTCTCCATCTCTGTTTTTGCCTCTAGAAAATCGCCCACCATTTGATGCAGATGCTGCCGAGGGGATGTGGAAGCTGACAAAGCTGAAAAAACAGAAATGCATCTGTACCAGGGTCGCCCTGTCTGAGTCTAGTGACAGGCCATCCCGCTGGAACTTGATGCATCATTTGTAAATATGTTAGACATTGTTGTGAAGTCATGCATTGCAGGATTACCAGTAGTGGGAGATATGGATTCCATTGACTCTTTAGAGAAACAGACTACATTTCCCGCAATGCCTTGCCCTGTTGGAACATGTGATGCCTCTGCATAGACTTGTGGGGGAGGTTACTTAAGGAAAGGGAGTGGCGCTTTTTCGCTCTCTCGGATCCAGCCTCTTCTCCTCTGCAGAGCTGCTGACAGAGACAGCCGTGTGGTTAGGCCACAAGCCTGTCCACATGTTGGTGGACACACACACTTGTCACATGTTCCCTTCCACCCCCTCACATGCTCCACACCGGATGGGGGATAAAACACACTTACCTGTCCTCAACTCCTGATCAATGGAGGCAAAGCCCTCCAGGTCCGCCACCTGGTCCCGCTCCAGGCACATGGCGATCACCTCCTCCTCTGGGTTCAACCGCACACCAGATGGTGGTCCACCCCCCGTGTCCCTCTGGTGCTTTCTGATGTTGGCCACTTTATCCCGAACATTCCAAAGCAAATCGTTGATTTTTTTGTTAACGTCCTTAGATGTCCGGGACTCATGACCAAGGGCATTAACTTGAAGGGTGATCTGCTCCAGGATCTGCTGTTTCTTGGCCCTGCTGGTCTGGGAACTCTGTGCGCCATGGAGGAACACATCATATTTCTCCATTACAGAGATGAGGACAGCCTTTTCATCTGGGGAGAATTTTTTCTTCCTCCTGTCCCTCTCAGACTCAACATCAGCCATCGCAAAAACAAAAGTACCTTGCTTCAGGGGGGGAAACAAGCATGGATGTACTTTTTGCGCCGGACGGGCGTATGGCTGGGCGTATTTATGCGCTCGGCGGAAGCTGGTGGGCCAGCGTATCCCAGGAAGTTGCGCCGGCGTGGTTCTGAGCATGCTCACAGGGGTGCGGACATACGTCCGTGTCACTGTGCATGCTCTGTTCCTTATACGCCGGGCATAAATCATTGCACCACACTCGGACCATCATTTGCATAAGGTCACACCCACTTGCAATTACGCTGGCTTACGCCTACAAAATTACGTGCTTTGTGAATACTGTGCTTGCCTCTCTGAGTTACGTCGTCGTAGCACATATGAGATGTGCTACGCTGGCATAAATATGCGCCGATCTACGTGAATCCGGGCCTATGTCTAGGATTGGACGACAACCTGGCACGGGTGGCCGAGGAAAACCTCTCAAAGAACAACAAGAACAAGAGATCTGTAACATGGTGATTGCAAATAATGAGATCACATTGAGACAGATCCGCACTGCAATCCTACAAGACAATGCCATATTCCAAAATGTCAGCTCTATAAGCATCTCCCCATTAGGCCACGTACACACGATGGGATGTCCGCCGGACTGTTTGATCCGATGGCTGTACACACCATCGGATCAAATTCCCCGCCGGCGGACAGCGCGGTGACGCGGTGGTGACGTTGACGCCGCCACGTCACCGCCACGTCACCGCACCAGGAAGTAAACACTTCCGCGCGCATGCATCGGATCCATTCACAGGATACGACGCATGTGCGGGAGGATATGTCCGCTGGTTTCCCGTACTAACCAGCGGACATATCCGACGGACAGGTTTGTAGCGGACAAATTTCAAAGCATGCTTTGAAATTTGTCCGATGGACAAATCTGTCTGCTAGCCCGTACACACGATCGGATTTGTCTGCTGAAACGGTCCATCGGACCGTTTTCAGCGGACAAATTCGATCGTGTGTACGCGGCCTTAGACCGCACATTGAAGAAGCATCAGATGACAATGAAGCAAATTTACAGGGTACCATTTGAGAGGAACTCTGACAGAGTGAAAGAGCTGCGGTACCAGTATGTACATGTAAGTCAGTCACTGGTTGTCCATCAATATAACCTTTTTACAATTACCATAAGCAGTGGCTCCCAAAATGTATTGGTTTCAGGACCCACTTTACCTGATTTCTGAATCCAGGTAATCCAGGTATGAAAGTATTTGATTTACGTATCTGATTTCTAAACATTTTGCCTAAAAACTGCGGCTTACTGTATAATGCAATTATCATTATAATCCTTATTTTGTAGAATATAACATACAATACAGTAAGAAAAAGGGTCAAAGAGCTGCAAATACAGTAGTGTCTCCCATGTAAATCTATCTAATACTGTGGGTTTTACTGTAACATTTCAGTAAGTCTAGTCATTGATAATTTTTCCCCTCCCCTTTCTGTCAAATACCCCCTGTAGTACCTCTGCATAGGGAACATGTTCCCCAGGTTTGGAACAACTGGAATACTGGCCAGTAGTATATTGAACTTGTGTAGAACATAGAACATTCCTATGTAACTGTCTGTAACTGTAGTGAATGACTCTTCTGTATGACTGATTTGATGTTTTCTGTTTTTTTACTCAATTGTAGAGAATAATGGCATCGGAAGGAAACAAGACCTCTCACATACTCGTGTATGTGGATGAGGCTGGCTTCAACCTGGCCAATGGCTGAAGACGTAGCCAACTTTTTTTGGCCACCAGGCCAAGGTGGATGTTCCAGGCCAGCGAGGGGGCAATATAAGTATGTGTGCTGCCATTTCTGAGAATGGTGTGGCCACTCACATACCCAGTCTTGGTCCATACAATACACAGAAGCTCCTCATGTTCTTGGACAGCCTTCATTTGGATTTGATCCCTGAAAATGAGAGAGGTCTCATAGTGCCTCACCTACCACAATATATAATTGTATGGGACAATATGAATTTCCACCGTGGCCCACTTATCAGGGTCTGGTTCACTGCTCATCCAAGGATAGATATGGTGTTCCTACCACCTTACTCTCCTTTCCTCAATCCCATTGAGGAGTTTTTCTCCGCTTGGAGGTAGAGATTATATGAGCATCGGGCTCAAGATCAGAGGTCCCTGCTCCATGCAATGGATGCTGCCTGTGAGAATATTACAGGAGATCAGTGTAGGGGGTGGTTGCGACATGCATGCCGTTTCTTCCCTCGTTGCATCGCAAGGGAGGATATACGCTGCGATGTTGACGAGAATCTGTAGCCAGACAGACAGCAGCATGTGGATGGGCTGGAGAGTGAGGGTGGTGGCCAGGAGAGGGAGGGTGAGGACAGAGACCAGTGAAGAGATGTTACAGTAGTTTTGAAACTCCAGCTTTATTTACAGCATTGTAGGCTAAATGTAATTTTCCTTGTTTTTTGTTTGTGTGTTTATTTTTATTTTTTCAAAAACAATTTTATTGAGATATTTTGAGAGAACATACAGAAATGCATATATGATGTACAGAAGATGGCATAAAATAGAAACTACAATTGGGAACAGTAGACCAGGTACATTATGCAAAAAAAAAAGAAAGGGAACATCAGTGTCACATTAAGTAGCATCACAGCCATAGCCTAAACCGTAAACTAAAACATTTGTGGCCCACTAAAGAAATGTAAGGCGATTAACCACCAGCATTGAGGGTAAGGCCGCTACCTCTAGGGGAGGTGAAGGTAATGGAATAGGCTGGAGCCCCTATGAGTAGACATCCCTCCCACCCACCCCAACCGGGATCAATCTGTGGGTGGGGGGGGGAGACCCATGGAGCTTGGCGACCAAGGGAGCTTGGCGACCAAGGGACGCAGGCGTGGCTCAAATATCCAGAGTACCGAACCCCTTAACGAGCGTTGGAAGCCCGACCTATACGATACGAAGGGGCGAGGAGACGTATATCAGTAACTGAGGTTGTGATAGAACAGTAACAGGACCGCCTAACAGGGAACATTGTGTGCTGAAGCATCTGTGGGTGGGGTATTCCGCCCCAAGGAGTCCCTGTAGTGGATCCAACAGGCCCACGTTTGATAAAACTTATCATGCGTGTCGTGGGCTTGGTGTATAAGTTGCTCCATTTCTTCGATCTTGCCTACTCTGACATGCCAATCCTCTAGTGTTAGAGGCAGAACGGTTTTCCAGCGTAGGGGGATGCATTGAGTGGCTGCATTTATAAGGTGCAGGGCGAGAGATTTGTGATATTGGGATCTCGACAGGGAAGTGTGATGTAAGAGATATTGAGCCGGAGTGAAATCCACGGCTAGGGTCATGATATTGATCAAGCTGTCATGTACCTCTCTCCAAAATGGCTGGAGGCGGGGGCACTCCCACCAGATGTGGAGGAGTGTGCCCGTGGCTGAGCCACATCTCCAGCAGTCAGGGGGAACAGCCGGATAAATTCGGTGTAGCTTATCAGGGGTCCTATACCAACGAGTACATCTTATATCTGTTTTCCTGAGCAGATACGTCAACGGACCCCTTGTGTGTATGTTCCCACACCCGATCCCAATCAGTATTCGATAGTCCCTTACCTAGATCACTATCCCAGTGCGTTCGGGCAGTATTACGGGGCTGTGCATGAGACATCAGCATGGCGTATAAAGAGGAAACTAGGTGCCGTTGGGGACCCTGCGAGGTACATAGTTGTTCTAGGGGGGTAAAGGGTCTACACCATACAGAGGGCGTGGGGGCGTTGTGGAGAAAGTGCCAGATTTGTAGAAATGTGAAAAAAGGCAATGACAGTTGTGGGAGTGCGGCGACCATCTCAGAGTGGGTATAAAGAGTTGCGTTACGGAAGAAAATATGTACTCTTATCTGCGGGGGTTGGGAGTCAGTCATACTATCAATAAGCCTGATGCCTGACGGAAAGTCGGGGTTGTGTTGCAACGGGGTCAGGGGGCCCGGTGAGGGAATCGTCCCGTGGGACAGACACATTGCTCTAAAGGTCCGTAAGGTGGGGCCGATCAGGGGGTGTGACAAGCATTCCCTAGGGGTCGTGAGGGTATTAATCCAAGGAAGGTGTGCGATCGGGAAGTCAAGAAAGGCATTTTCTATTGCAACCCAAGCTTTATTGTCAGCGTGAATGTGCCAGTCAACCAGTCTTACAAGTAGACATGCCTTGTGATACAAGGCCATGTCTGGAATGCCAAGGCCTCCCTTTTGAAAGAAATAGCAGTATATCGTCCGCGTACGCAGCTACTTTGCACTGCTTACCGGGGATATCAATGCCTTGGATATTGGGGTTATCTCTGAGCTTACGGAGGAGCGGCTCCATTGTGATAATGAAGACTATAGGTGATAGCGGGCATCCCTCCCGGGTGCCATTCGCAATAGAGAAGGCGTCCGATAGGTGGCTATTGACTCTGATTCTCGCCGTAGGGACAGAATATAAAGCCATAATCATTTGGCTGAAGCGGGGCGGGAGTCCCAGCATGCTAAGAGCCGCAGACATATAATCCCAGGCCACTCTATCAAACGCCTTCTCAGCGTCCAGGGAGAGGAAGAAACCCTTTTTACGGGAAGAGGTCAGCCAGTGGTGGATGTTTAGGGCCTTGGTGGTGTTGTCCCTGGCTTCCCATCCAGGGACAAAACCGACCTGATCCGAGGAGATGATGTCAGGGAGGAGTGGTAACAGTCGAATAGCTAGGATTTTGGCATAGAGCTTTACGTCAACATTCAACAGCGAAATTTGGCGGTAGTTTGAGACTAACGTGACATCTTTACCGGGTTTGTGTATCAGGGAGATATAAGCTTCTAGCAGATCCTTCCTGTGTGGGGCGGGGGTCATAACATCATTGTAAGTCGCTAAAAAGTGGGGGATCAGAATATTTCAGTACGTTTTGTAATAACTGACCGGTAGGCCATCTGGCCCCGGGCTTTTCCCGGGTTTAAGTTGTTTTAGGGCCGAAAGCGCCTCTTGCGACGAGATGGGTACGTCTAGATGGGATAAGTCCCCGAGGGGAGATTACGGGGAGCCGTAATTGCGCAGGAAATCCTGGATAAGAGTTTTCCTGTCTGGGACTGAGGGTGACGTCGCGGGTGTGGGCAGATTACAGAGGTTGGAATAGTACCGCACAAACTGATTCGCAATGTCTCTGGATGACGTGAGTGAGGTTCCCGAAGGGGTGTTGATATTATGAATAGTATGCGCCAATTTCCTTTTCTGGAGGGCAGCAGCCAATAATTTCCCCGACTTATTGCCGAATTCATGGAAGAGTTTGTTAGTGAGGGTGTATCTGCGTTTTAGTGTTTTCTGGAGTTCCTCCAGCAGCTCTTGTCGAGCTTTCAATAGATCAGCATGGGTTTGAGCAGCCAACGTGCGTTTGTGGGTACGTTCCAAAGTCTTAACATCGGTTCAATTGTAGCATCCACTAGGGACGTGAGGTCAGACTGAGTAAGAAAGAGGTGATCTATCCTGGTGTATTTCTGGTGAAGTGAGGAGAAGTATGTGAAATCTTTTACATTCGGGTGTAGCGTACGCCATGCGTCATGTAGGGTCAGTGTGGCCAATTGCGATTTTATAGCATGCAGGGCCCTGTAAGTCAGGCAGGACGAGCCATCGGACGTGTCAAGGGAAGGCACAAGGGAGACATTAAAATCCCCTCCCACCACTAGAGTACCCGAACGGAACAAGGTCAATTGGTAGAGCATTGTGCGGAAGTAAGTGACTTGTTGGGAATTTGGGGCGTATACATTAGCTATCGTGAGTGTCCGGCCGTGTAGCGTGCCCTTTACAAAAATGTATCTACCTTGTGGGTCCCATTGCACGTTCGTGACTTGAAAAGGGCATAGCCTTGATATCAGCACCGAAACCCCCTTCGACTTCGCAGAGTCGTTGGTGGCATGGTAGACTATTGGAAAATTCCGGTCGTGTAGCTTGGGAACATTGTCGGACCTGAAATGTGTTTCTTGGATGAGTGCTATGTGGGGTTTCTCTTTCCAGAGCGAGTGAAGGAGGCGGGCACGTTTTTCAGGCGTGTTGAGGCCTCGAACATTTAGAGAGTACAGTTTAAATTTGGACAAGTGTGTAGCATCTCCCGAACCGTGGGATTGGGCTGCGTCCCCGGTCGCCATCTCTTAGGGAGGGGAGGTAGGGGCCCCTTTCGGGGAAAACTTGGCAGTTGACAACTAACTGATATAGGGGGCAATATGCGTAGTTCGTAACACCTTGGTGAGTGGTACCACTATATGTATGTAATATAATACTGATTAAGTGTTAAGACGGAGTCCTTTCACTTAGAGTGTGTAGTCACAAAAATCGGAACGGTACAGGGTGCACCGTACCCCCAGGCTCTAAACGTGGATCCTGGGAGTTACCATGCACCACTGTTGGGGGGTTGACCTAACCCAGAACAGGACCTAAAACAGTATAATTACATCCAAAAAAAACTATTTGATATGAACACAAAAAACACAAAAATAAATACAAGTAATATCACGTGGTGGTGAGCCACCCCAGGACGGCCCCATAACTGGACTTCGAGCTTTAGGAGGTATTTCCGGTAGAGGCCAAACCGTAAAAATGAAACAAAAAACCTATGCCGTTGTAGGGAATGTGGAAGCTCAGCCGGCATGATGGGGCTATGAAGTGGTGGCTTCTATAGGACACACCGTTGCAGCTCAAATCGTGGTACTGCAAACCTTGGGAAGGGGGATACCCGGGGCCGCCCCCACCCGTCTACCGCAGCACCCCCCAACGCGCTTTAAATAACCAGCCACAAGAGGGAGGGGATGGAGATCCTAGCTTCTACAACCCCGCTACCTGCCGGGGGAAGAATACATGGGGGTGGGGGGGGATGTTCCCCGCCATTAACCTAAATACTAGAAATCCCTCAGCCGAGACTTACAGCACTACGTAATATATGACCGGCAGGAACGCTCAACCCCAGTCCAGTCAAGTCTGCCAAACAGGTATAAGAGGCCAGCAGGGCACCCGCTCAGGACAGCAGGCAATAGCTCCTCTAATGTCCAAATACGGCTGACAGTTCCGGGGGAGTTAGCCATGGAGGATAGGAGCTGTATTTAGGGGAGGGGGAGTGAACCCCCTGTGTTACTTGGATCCTCAAACCTTCCGCCAGTCTTTAACAAGAGCACTTGCCTGTTCCTCAGCGGTGACTGTCCATCGGGAGATGCGGTGAGCCGGTGATGTTACCTCATGACTGAAGACTGGTGCCGAGAGAGACAGTAAGCACCGCAACCTGACCGTGCGGGAGATGAGCGGGAGAAAGCACCTCTGTTCATCAAGGCAAGATGATAGGGCTGCGTGAGCTCAATACGACAAGTTCTCCGGCATCGAATTTCCAGGGGGGCAAGCAGGAACCTGGCCAAGGATTAATTTGGACCCCGCCAGGGGTAGGGGTAGATGACCAAGCGTTCTTGTTCAAAAAGGCGCGACAGGGGCGGAACCAAGCTGACGCGAGGGACCAGCAGTATGACTCGGCCAATTGGGAGTGGCCGTTGTGGCGTCCATCTAATGCATAGGGAAGAAAGGCGGCAAGTCAGACCCTAAAACAGACCAGCCGCGCGAAGCATTCTGGGGGTTGTAGTTTCCTGTTAAGTGCTTAGTGACCGTCGGTCGGGATAGGGATGGAATACTTCCAACAACTATTCGCCAATCTGAAAGTCCCGATCAGCAAAGCAAAGTCACAGGGGTTAAAAGTCACAACCATAATAGCAAACCGGGGGTAACTGGGAGTACCGAGCAGAACGAAGGAGGTGTGCAGCATAAGTCCCTGGAGCGAAGTGATTAGTTGTCCCTCCTCGCTCGCCTGGCCCCAGGTGGGGTCGCTGGGTCCCGTTCACCTCTGGTGGGTTGAGATCTGAGGAGGTTCCTGGATTAAGATGGGGACCTGCGTCTACGGTGCCTAGTAGCCTGGGTCTCAATGGGGACCTCCCGCAGCTTATCCCATCTGCCAACCGAACGTCGGTATGGGGCATACCAGTCGGGAACCTGAACTAGCGGTATGCCCAGGGTGTCGCAGAAGCGCGGCATGGCTTCAGGGACTCAGGGACTCTCAGTGCCGCATTACGACCTTGATGGGAGGCCGCCAAATAGAAAGGGAATTTCCACTTATATTTGGTGTCCCGCTCCCTAAGTACATCCAATAAGGGCCGGAGGTCTCGGCGGTGCTGTAAGGTGATCCCCGAGAGGTCTTGATATATTTGCAATGGAGCGTTTCCATGCGAAAGTCTCTGCCCCCGGGCTCACTGCAGAATTTCCTCCTTTAGGCCAAAGTTCACCAAACAGCAGACCACGTCTCTGGGAGGGTCGGTGTCCCTGCCCCTGGGGCAGAGGGCCCGGTGGATTCTCTCAATTTCAATCTGGGACTGGGGGGTCACACTAAAAATCGCAGTGACCTCCTGTTTCACACAATCCCCTTCGATGTTCTCAGGGAGTCCCCTCACCCTCAGGTTATGGCGGCACCCCCTGTTGTCCAGGTCCTCCAAATGTCTGTTCACGTCCCTTAGCTGAAGGGTGTGATCATCTATCTTCCTTGTAGAACGATGGAGGACCTGGTCGTGTTCTTCCACTACACGCTCGGTTGTTGCGACCCTGTCAGAAAGGGCTCTGATGTCTATCCGGAGCTCAGCCACGGCCGCCGTCAGGGCCGCCAAGAGGGTGTCCTTGATGTCGGCAGCAATTGCCCTGAGGTCCATAATATTGAGCTGGGGTTGTGGAGACGGGCTCAGCTGGGCCCTGTGAGGCAGATTGGCGGGAGGACGCCATGTTCCCTCGGGAGGTGCGGAACATCTCTGTGATGTTGTGGCCCTGGGATCCGGTATTTTCTTTGCGGCGAACGGGAGCGGGAGGTCGAGGATTGCCTCGACGCAGTGCCCATGGTCCTTTCTGGACTGAAAGTGGGGAGAAACCTCGGCGTATGGTGGCATCACTAAGACTTTTGCTCTCTCACCACATCTACTGCGTTAACTGAAGAACTCACACAAAGGCAACATGTAGACCAGGGCTCAAAATTTGAAGTCACAAGCCACTAGCCAGGCCTTGAAAGTTACTCATCACCAGTTGCCCCTCCCAACCCAGGACATAAGAGCGGCTGCGGCTACTATCAATGGAATTTTTTTTTTTTAAAACAGTCGATTTTTCAGGAATCCTGCTCCTGAAAAAACAACCGTTTTTAAGACTTTTTTCCATTGATACGTGTTCCCTGGGGCAAGACCCAGGTTCTGAAAGACGTTTTCCAACAATAACCTGCTCCTGAAAAAACGACCGCTTTTAAGACTTTTTTTCCATTGATACATGTTCCCTGGGGCAAGACCCGGGTTCTGAAAGATGTTTTCCAACAATAACTTGAAAATTTGTCTTTAAAATGATTGTTTTTGAATTCGAACGTTCGAGTCCCATAGACTTCAATGGGGTTCTAAATGTTTGTGCGAACGATCGGACTGTTCGACGGTTCTGGTGCAAACCGAACGCGGGGGTGTTCTGCTCATCCCTAAACCCAGCCTTAGGCAGGATGTGATATTGCAAAAAGGCCACAAGGTGTCACTCTCCTTCTCAGGGGGTCTGCTCTAAGCTTCCAACAATCTCGTAGGTAACTCCTTTACGTCTTATAAAAGGAAGCACAAAGCCCACTCCATAGTATAGTAGCATAAAATAGTGGTTTATTTAACTTAAAATTGCATTTACATGAATCTGAAAAAAAATTGTTATATCAACAAAAGCAGTCAGTACTTCCAGTTTCCAGCATTTGACATAAATCAGTCAACATAATTAATCACATGGACTTCATTGACTTTATCAAGAGGATGTACACACCTTGATGAAGTCCATGTGATGAAAAGTGTATAGGAAGTGACATCAGACGCAACCATCGGACCAGAAGCCAGAAGTATTCCCCTATGTTTGTTTGTACCTACCGCTCTTGTTGATATAACAATCTGGTTTTAGATGTATGTAATTTTAACCTATTAGCACCTACAGTACACAAATATAAGGCCACACATGTGTGGGTCCTGATGCAGAGACGCCACATTTTCTCATACCAAAATTAAAACAAACCTGTGCTGAGAGTGTGCACTCTGCACGCTCCCAGCATTGTAACCGTCACCTAACGGAAAGCTCCTGATCGGCACTTGCGATCGTGAGCTTTCCCTATCATGTGACCACTGTGACAGTCAATCACGGCAGTCACATGATAATAAACCCCACCCACCTCCTGGCATCAGAACCCCTTAAAGGGTCGGGAGGCTCAGACATTAAGGGGTTAAGATAAAATGGTGTTTTATAGATTACTACATCATGAAGGGGGTTTTGGGTTTCCTTCTATGAAACTTAATGGATGTATTCAGGAGATTAGTGGAAGCTTAGATTGAACACCTGAGCTGGATAAAGACACCTCATAGCCTTTCTGCAATATTACATCCTGCCTTCCATGTCCTGATAATATGTAAGGGTCTTACCATTTGAAATTAATTTTGCTGCACAGTATTCTCCCTCTTTTTTAATATAGTATAAGGACTGCCGTTCTGATCACTCCCATTGTGAATGGTTATCGGGTACATAATACTCCGATAAGCCCCTTTTTTTTCAGGTTGACAGGCAGCGTGATTGACGACAGATCTACAATGGAGCCACTGTTTTTTTTTTTTTAAATTGAGGATTTGTCAAAAACTATCTGTGTTTTTATAAAAAATTTTTACACTTGTTTGGTGTCAAAGGGGGCTTCCAGATTCTGATAAGCCCCCTGCCTGCAGACCCCAACAAACATAGCCCAGAGTTGTTGGGGAGATGGCCTTGTCTGCGGGCAGGGGGCTTATGGAATCTGGAAGCCCCCCAAATCCCACCCACCATGTGAATGAATATCAAATACCCATTCATCAAAAAAAGTGTAAAAGACACAGAGACAGTTTTTAACAGTGTCCCCTGGTGTAGATCCATTAACAATCACGCCGCCTGCTGACCTAAAATAAAACTGCTCTCGCCGACACAGAGGTGCTATGCTTACTGCAGGCTATACCGTTTGATAGTTCTTTTATAGGGAAGGGGAGGAACCACCTGTCTACATCACCTGGTGGCACCGCCCCCCTTCTGACATCACAGACCGGTGCATACTGGGTCCGTGATGTACGAACGAGCGATGCCACCGGGTGTTGTAGACAGGTGGCCCCCAGCCCTACTCTATAAAATAGATGTCAAACGGACATTTGGCAAGAGTGATTTTTCTTCGGGTCAGCAGGCGGCATGATTGACGATGGATCTACACCGTGGATATTTTTTAATAAATGAATTGTCAAAAACTGTCTGATTTTCTTTTTTTACGTTTAAAGTTTTTATTGGTTTTCAAAGTATTGCATGACAGAACAAAACATAAACAGGCAAGAGTATGATAGTACAATGGCACAGTACATGGCATTTCAGCGTTATGTAGTGATACAACTGACATACAACCATCTACAATAACTCCCTGTCAGTATCACCCCGTAGATATAGGTTACCGTGAGCCCCTGAGGGCGAGACCCGTTCCTCCAACCCCCCCACACCCCTCATGGGAACTAGCTGTGTCAGGAGGAAGGGGATCGGCTCCCACCCATTTGCAGATCTCATAAATTATTGTCTGTCAGGGGGCACCGTGCAAACGAGATCAGCCAGTTCAGTAGTCTTACTGCGACATCACATACCTTCTAAGTTATCAGATGGTAATAATACAGAGAAAGCTCAATCTTCGGCACTGCAAGGTTTACGAAATAGAACAAAATATAACAAGGAAAAAAAAAGTGCCCAGGTGTACAGGGAATTGTAGGAAAGTGTGTGTGTGTGGGGGGGGGGGTGGGTAAGAAACGATGGGAAGAAGAAAGACAGGAAAAAGAGAGAGAAGACAGCTGCAGACAGTCTAGGTCTAAACCTTATCTGAAGTGCACGACACATAGATAGAGTTCCCTATTCCCATGTATTTAGCCCACGGTTCCCAGATCTCCCTAAATTGAGCAAAGTTATCAAAGATGGAGCTCACCATCTTCTCTTGGGACATTATCCACAATATTTTCCATTTGACTAATAAAATGGAGACCTTGGGATGCTTCTACGCCCTAGCCAGTGTGATTTTAGCCCCTAGGAAGATGAAGAATATCAATCAACGAGTGAATTTCGGGGCCTTGGTGAGTAGCCGGTTGAAAAGGGCCATCAAAGGAGACCTGGGAAGCGCTATACCTGTGACTTTGGATGCTAGTTTGAATATTTTGTTCCAAAAACCCCTGATTTTTGGACACTCCCACCATATGTGTAGCATGGAACCCCTCATCTGGCACCCTCTGAAGCACAAAGGGGAAGTCGTGGGGTACATAGCAGAGAGCCGAAGAGGTGTTAGGTACCACCTAGTAAAAACCTTTATATTAGCTTCAATAAGTGAAATGTTGAGGACACCCTTGAATGATGTCGCAAATGCCTTGTACCAGGTTTCCAAGTCCCAAGTCATCTGCAAATCAGCCTCCCAGGCCATCATATATGGCATTTTATGGGTGTCCATGGCGAGTGACGAATACATTTTGGAGATCCCTCCCCTCTGCTCCAGAAGGCTTCCACACCACTGTTCGTATATTGTGAATTGGGGGACTCAGGTTTCGTGGACCATATAGAATGGAGAAAACGTAACAGTTGGCAAAATCGGAATCTTTCTGAGTCAGGCATTTTCAGATGCTTAACACAATGAGGAAGGGAGATGGGGCCTACAAGGGAAAAGTAGTGCCCAATCCGATATATATCCCTTTGTCTAACCACCACTTGAACGCTCTAATGTCCACCCCTGGCGGAAATTTTGGGTTATCGTAAATGTGCGCTAAGGGTTTACAAGGGGAGACCAAAGACGGATTATTCCTGAGTTTATCCCAAATTGCAAAGGTGTGCGATAAGGATGGGCAGAGTATTGGAGGTCTGGCCTTAGGAGCGCACCACAAAAGGAAGTCAAGAGTGAATGTGGGGACTGCCTGTCTTTCCATATCCACCCAATCAGGTTTGGCTGTTTTAGAATAAAGCGTAGAAAGCTGTGAGAGTCTGGCCGCCTGATAATACCAGAACAGGTTGGGTAAACCCAACCCCCCTCTGTTCCTAAGTCTAAGGCGGCGTACACACGTACGAGAACCTCGACGGGCAGAACATATCGTTCCGCCCGTCGAGGTTCTCGGCCGGCCGTCAGAATCCGCGACCATCCCGTCGGGAAAGGCGACCAGCTATTAATCCCGACGGGCCGCTGAGAAAATAGAGAACCTGCTCTCTATTTTCTCTCGGTGGCTTTCCCGGGGGGATGCTCGCCGAGAGTGTAGACATGACATCTATTACCCTCCTGATTTGATCTGGGCCCTGGCATCTGGGTATGAACCCAACTTGATCCTTGTGGATGTAGGTTCCTATAAAGGACGCAAGGTGATCGGCCATAACTTTAGTCATTATCTTCAGATCATTATTGATCAGAGATATCGGCCTGTAATTGCTAACTTCCCGGGGTCTTTGTCGGGTATCGGAATGACAGAAATGAAGGCTGCATTCAGCTGTGAGTCTAGTCTTTCCTCTAGTCTTGGAATTAATGAAATTTGTTAGGTGTGGCGCTAAGGTATGTGCAAAAGCTTTATAGTAAGGTATGGAGAACCCATCAGGCCCCGGTGCCGAGTTTTTCTTCAGACTCTTAATCACTTCTAATGCCGCGTACACACGATCACCTTTTGTGATGAAAAAAAATGACGTTTTAAAAAACGTCATTTAAAATGATCGTGTGTGGGCAAAACGTCGTTTTATGTCTTCAAAAAAAACGACCAAAAAAAAATTCCAACATGCTTGAATTTTTTGTGTCGTTTTTCAAAATGTTGTTTTTGTGTCATAAAAAGTGACCGCGTGTGGGCAAAACAACGTTTTTAAACCCGCGCATGCTTAGAAGCAAGTTATGAGATGGGAGCTTCAATGGAACAGAGTGCCGTCGAAAGTGTCTTACGTAACCGCTCTTTGCAAGAGCATTGTGGAAAAACGATGGTGTGTATGCAATGTCGTTTTTGAAAATGAAGTTTGAAAAACGTCGTTTTGTTTTGTCAGATAAAATTACATTTTTTTTCATCACAAAAAGTAATCGTGTGTACGCGGCATAACACCTCGTTCGAGATAGGAGCTTCAAGTCGGTCTCTGTGGTCCTTTGATAAAGTGGGCAAGTGGACATTGTCCAAGAAATTGTTTGCGACTTGGTTCCTCTGAGTTCGTCATATAGATCGGAGTAAAAGTTATGGAAAGCAGTTAGAATTTTATGAGGGTTTGCTGTGAGGGGTCTGCCGACCGCTATGTTTATTTTGGGGAAGGCGTAAGTGCGAGGGCACGGCGTAAGTCTAGAGGCCAAGAGATGCCCCGGCTTGTCTTTCATATGATAAAACCTTGCCCCTGCCATCGCATGCTCTTGTCAGCATTAGCAGTACGCGCTAAATTAAGTTCTAGACGTGCGGAGTCAAGACGAGACATGGGATATTAAAAGAAAAGTGTAGCGCTAAAATTATGTGGAAATTAATATCATGCAGTGAAGCATCATATAAGCATAGAAAGTGGAAAGTTCAAACACACATATATTGAAGTATGGCATTGAAGCTCAAAACAGTTCATAATAATGTGAAATGACCAGAGGGTGTCTCAGTCTGAGTGTCCAAATGAACGTGACAACTATAAGAGTAGTGTTGATAGCAGATCCACCACCAAAGGTAATTGAGGGGGCTTACCAGAAAATGTGGACTCAACTAAGCGATAAACTTAGTGAGTCGCTGAGGCATGTATATGATGACAACCAGGCAGTAGACCTCCCAATGATAAGTAGTAAGCGATATCCCAAAACAGGTCAACTCTTCATGCGATGAATGAGAACCAAAAAAAAGGGTGTATGGTACCAGGGCCAACATACAGCACCCCAGATGATGATCTTTTGATCGAAACGCGTCGGGTTTCCTGCTGACTCCACTGCTAGACTGTACAATACTTTGATTTATCTGCTGAAATGTGAGTGTAACCTTTGTGAAACTTTTTAGTAAAGATTTTAAACGGTATCACACTATGTCCACATTTATTTTTTCCTCCCCTCGCTGTTGCACATTGAGCTCTTCGGATCCTATGTAAAGAGCCCACGGTCCCTGTATGTTGGCCCTGGTACCATACACCCTTTTTTTTGGTTCTCATTCATCGCATGAAGAGTTGACCTGTTTTGGGATATCGCTTACTACTTATCATTGGGAGGTCTACTGCCTGGTTGTCATCATATACATGCCTCAGCGACTCATTAAGTTTATCGCTTAGTTGAGTCCACATTTTCTGGTAAGCCCCCTCAATTACCTTTGGTGGTGGATCTGCTATCAACACTACTCTTATCGTTGTCACGTTCATTTGGACACTCAGACTGAGACACCCTCTGGTCATTTCACATTATTATGAACTGTTTTGAGCTTCAATGCCATACTTCAATATATGTGTGTTTGAACTTTCCACTTTCTATGCTTATATGATGCTTCACTGCATGATATTAATTTCCACATAATTTTAGCGCTACACTTTTCTTTTGTTATCACTTGTTTTTGGTGCAGAATTGATCCAATTCTGTGGTGTTTGGCAGCTTTTTTATGTTCTGTTGGGTAGCGCGGTGTTATATGTACTAGTGTATATATATTCTTTTTTCACTTGAGACATGGGATATTGCCCAGGATCATTCTTGTGTTCTGCGCAAAGAGCTGGAAATTTCTGTTCTAGGTTCTCAATGTCTACTCTCCGGGCCTTATTAATTCTAGCTTTAATTTGAATTAGCTTACCTCTAATAGTGGCTTTGTGCGCTGACCACAATGTCTCTGCCGAAACATCAGGGGAGCTGTTCAGTGAGAAATATTCAGAGATGGCCATTTTTACCTCTCTTTTGTGAACAGGGTCCGACAATATTGTTTCGTTAAGTCGCCAGTGGGGAGACTTGAAGGGCGAGGTGTTGTTATGTATTACCATACTCACTAGAGAGTCGTCTGAGCAGACCATATCAGTGATTTGGGCCTTTGAAACCTAAAGATGATCAATTCTGGCATAGGTCTGGTGCGCGTGGGAGAAGTGTGCGTAGTCTTTTTGGGTAGGATTCATTTCCCTCCAAACGTCAGTGAGGCCCTGCTGAAATACCATTTTAGCTGTCTGGTGGGGCGTACATTCTGTGCTGTCAGTGGTTTTGATTTATCTAAGCCCTGGTCAAAGGCGACATTTGAGTCCCCTCCTAAAATAACCGAGCCCTCAAGCAGCGGTTCTAAAGTTTTGAAATGATTAATGAAGAATCGCAATTGACCTACATTGGGGGCATAGTAGGACACCAAAGAGTACAGGTGACCGTCAATCATGCCCTTTAGTGAAAATCTGCAGTTTTTGGAAATAAGAATCGCCACCCCCTTAGTTTTATCTTCCGCGCTAGCTAAGGAGAATTGAGGGAACTCAGCGTGTAGAAATTTCGGTTTTTATCGGATTGGGAAATGAGTTTCCTGTAGAAAAAGGACATGAGTTTCCTGTAGAAAAAGGACATCCAAATTGCGTGATTTCATGAAGTCTAGGACCTTCCATCTTTTAGAGGGGGAGTTAAGACCCTGCGGGTTGTGGGTAGCTATCCTTAACGGGTTAGCCAAGGGTTGAGAGTCAGCCATGGAGCAAGAGGATGGGGTAGATCACCAAATCATCGTCACCTACCTGAACGTAATGTCCATGGAGAGAAGGGGGAGAAGGATGGAGAGTCCCAAGTCCGGTAGGGACTCAGGCGAGTGGCGAGTACTATTATCCCTATCACCTATAGAACCCTGTTTTGAATACCCGTACCCTGTAAGCAGGGCGAGCACCTAGCCCAGGGAGAAGGCATTGCCAAATCCGTGGGGTAGGAGGAGGATCAGTAATGCCACTCCAACCCCGACGCACCAAGTAAATAAAAACAGAACTAAAAACATCATCAATAATTAGGGAAGCGGGGGGCGTGGCCGACCGGCGATGGAAGCAGCAGCCTGATCACCTCGCTCGTCTACCCAGGGGAAAACTACCACGACGACAGCCTGCTTAGACTCCTGCTACACGGCCACATCACCGCAGTGAAACCCCAGGATCATGGAGGTAGCATCGCGGAAGAGGTTTTCGGACTACAAACCTCAAAAACTCACAGCCTTTGCCTTCAAGCCAGCAGAGAAGGTTAGTGCTTCCCAAGATGGCGCCGGCCATGCCGCGCCGCGGCGCTCGAACACAGATCTACCTGTGACAGAACTATCCTCCCCAGTGTCCCCCGAGCTACTGGATCACCCCTACGGAGGTGACCCGCTCACAAGCAGCCCGGCAAAAGCGAAAATGCGGCTGGATACGCCGTCACGTCGCGCAGCGCGCGCAGAAATCGAGGCCCCGGCTTACAATCCCCTCACGTCGAACCAGGCCTTGCATTCCTCTATGGCGTCATTCCCTACCTCGGGCCAGCCTGTACTCGATTCCACTTTAAAGGACATGCTGTTGTCCCTACAAACCTCACTGATGTCTGACCTCTCATCTATGTTCCACAGAGTTACTGCAGATATTCACTCCCTAGACAATAGAGTGACACACATAGAAGAAAATTTGTCTGATTGCGCCTCCACGGTAAATGGGGTCATAGATATGTGTGAAGGCATTAAAGAGGATCAGGCATGGATGCGTTCTAAGCTAGCAGACCTCGAGGACAGATCTCGTAGAAATAATATCAAAATAAGAGGTGTACCTGAATCTATCTTGCCTGCTGATCTGTCTAAATATGCGAGAGAACTCATGCACCTGATTCTACCTGAGGCTTCCCCCAGAGACCTCCTGATCGATAGAATTCACAGAATTGCTAAACCATCCCACTTAGCCGCTTCAATCCCTAGAGACATTCTGATGAGAGTACATTTCTTTCACATTAAAGAAACTCTGATGATGAACCTCAAATCCAGGAAACCCCTCCCGTCTCCTTTCACTGACGTGCAACTTCTCCCTGACCTCTCCAAGTATACCTTGCAACTTCGCAGACAACTCAACCCGGTGACCAAGGGTCTGCTAAACCACAAAATACAATACAAGTGGAGATACCCGGCAACACTACTTATCACCAAAGAGGATAAATCCTACACGATCAAAGATCTAGAGAAGGGCCTCAAATTGCTCCGTGCCTGGGGTATTATTACAGATGCACCTGCTCCCCTTCCCCAGAGGGCCAACAAAACCACGACCCAAAATGCACCAGAGATGCCCTCCGTTGAGATGTCCTAATGTGGCTGTATAGATTATCCTACAGGCTTATTACATTGTCCTACCCGTTCCCCTGGGCTTTGATGATCGCTTTCGGACGCTATTTCTTGTTCTTCTTGCTGCTGTTCGCCCGTGTTTGGACTCTCGTGAACCCCGAGTAGAGGTTTTATTTTTGAGCAATTTGCTCGCCCTCTGTATTGGTGTACCGCCAGGGCGATACATCTTCTGACATCGTTTTCTCCTTTTTTTTTCCTTTTTTCTGTTTTTTGGTTTATAGATCAACTTGCTACATACCCGATCTCACCTGACAGTGTGCATTTTTTGATTACCTACAGCTCCTTTGGCTACTACATACCCCTAGATGTCATAAACTCTAACAGTATTCTGACACATTGTTTTGTTTCACAGCTCCACTGACAATACTGCAGGTCTCCTTGAGGCCTCCTCCGGGCGACCACTACAGGCTGTCCCTCCGTGCCTGGATATCTGTGTGATACGTCTGACTGTAAGTTTTTGCCGCACATCAATACACCAGACGTCACAATGCCACTCTCGCTTCTCTCACTGAACGTTAATGGGTTGAACCACCCAGTTAAAAGACACTCACTCTGGAAGACAGTTAAAGATCTTCAGAGCGATCTGGTCTTTATACAGGAGACCCACCTACTTCAGGATGACTGGAAGCTATGCACGCATAGCAGCTTCCCACATATCTACCAAGCCTCGCACTCCTCTAAAACCAGGGGTGTTATGATTGCGATCAGGGACTCACTGGACTTCCAACAACTAGAACTGTGTATTGACCCCGAGGGTCGCTTCATAATTCTTGTGTGCTCAATTGATGGTCAAATCTACACACTGATTAATGTTTATGCCCCAAATGTGCACCAAATTCGTTTCCTACGGAAAGTCCTGAGAACAGCTCAACCTCTCAAGAGAGGTCAACTCATAATCTGCGGAGACTTTAATCTGGCCCCGAACATATCCCTAGACTCCACTTCACCCACCAAACGGAGACCGTCCCCATTACAGCACCTCTTGGCTATGAGCGATCTCTATGATGTCTGGAGGTGCCACCATGGATCAGAGAGGGACTACACCTATTATTCCCCCCGTTTTAAATCTTACTCGCGCATTGATTTGATATTGGTGGACAAATGGTTATTACAAAATGTGACAGCCTCGGTAATCCACACTGCCACCTGGTCAGACCACTCCCCAATCTCAATCTGCATAGGCGATACACGCAAAAAACATAGTTCGTTCTTATGGAGAGTGAATAATTTTATACTACAACACAAGGAGTACTCTTCGGTTATCGCTGACCATATCAAAGAATTTTTTGAACTCAATTTGGGTTCAGTGGCAGACCCTGTGGTAGTGTGGAGAGCTCACAAGGCATTTATGCGAGGTATTTTAATGAAATTATCCGCTGTTCATAAAAAAAGAGGACGCAGCGCATAGAGGACATCACAACCAAGATTCAGGACCTTGACTCGCTTCACAAATCTTCCCCTACCCTACCTATCTCTGACCAACTTTTCACCCTGCGACAAGAACTCCGTTCTCTGTTGCTCCAATCTCACGACTATCTACATCGGAAGCTACGGGCTACCATGTACTCCACCTCTAATAAGGCAGGTAAGCGCCTTGCTCAGCGCCTAAAAGGCAAGAGGGTTAAATCCAAAATTCACCACTTATCCCACCCCCACACCCAATCCCTATTGACTAACCCCCAAGACATTGCCAACGCCTTTAGTGACTATTATGGAGACTTGTACAACTTGAAAAGAGACCCCCTAACGCCACAACCCACTCAAGAGGACATTAACGCCTTCCTAGACAAAGCACGCCTCCCCTCTATCACCCATGACCAACTTCGAGCACTGAATGCCCCTTTCTCGGAACAAGAGATACATAAAGCAATACAAGCCCTCCCCATGAACAAAGCCCCCGGCCCTGATGGTTATTCCGGGGAGTACTATAAACAATACTCCGAACACCTAGTACACCACCTAGTAGCAGTATTCAACCGCGCTGCCTCCTCTTCTTGTTTTGATTCAGAAATGCTCAAGGCACTAATTGTTACTATACCAAAGCCAGGGAAGGACCCGTCCGTTGCCCAAAATTTTCGCCCAATCTCACTCCTTAATTTAGATGTCAAAATATATTCTAAAGTTATCGCACTGAGACTTCTAGACATTATGCCCTCTCTCATCCACAGGGACCAGTCAGGATTTACTACGGGTCGACAAGCGTCCGACGCTACTAGACGACTGATTGATTTGATTCACTTTGCAGAATCCACGGGAACGCCTTCTCTGCTTCTATCTTTAGATGCAGAGAAGGCGTTCGATAGGGCCCACTGGACTTACCTAGCCTCAGTGTTGCAGAAATTTGGATTTACGGGGCATATCTTCGATGCCATTATGGCACTGTACTCGACCCCTTCAGCTCAAGTTTTCGCCGAGGACATGTTGTCCCGCCCCTTTAATATATCTAATGGTACCCGGCAGGGCTGCCCCCTGTCCCCCCTCATTTTTAATCTGTTGATGGAACCCCTTGCATCCCAGGTCCGAACCCTCCCATCAATATCGGGCATTCATATTGATCGAACGATACACAAGATCAGCTTGTTCGCTGACGATGTCATACTGATCCTCACGGACCCCGCTTCCTCCCTGGCAGAGGTACATAGATTGCTTACCTGGTTTAGTAAAGTGTCCTACTATAAGGTCAATACGACTAAATCGTTTATTCTAGACTTACACTTAGATGCTACTACTAAGAATTTACTGCAAATGCAATATGACTTCCAATGGGCGAAGAGGGAAATCTCCTACCTGGGCATCAAGCTAACCAGATCTACGAAGCTATTGTTCTCATCCAACTTCCTCCCACTGCTCCACAAATTACGTCAGGACTCTTTACAAATAGCAAAACATGAACTCTCCTGGTCTGGTAGATTAGCGGCCTTTAAAATGATGTGTCTCCCACAGGTTATCTACTTCTTTAGGACATTGCCTATCCCGATCCCTCTATCATACTTTAAGTCCCTTCAAACGATTCTTAATGCCCTCTTGTGGAAAGGTAAAAAACCCAGATGTGCCCACTCTAACCTCATCAAGAATAAATTCTCGGGAGGTGTCGGCTCAACTGATTTCAGTGACTATTACCTGGCCTCCATTCTTGCCCAATTGGCGGATTGGTTCCAACCCTGCCCTAATACTCCTTGGGGGCAAATAGAACTCTCCTCTCTCCACCTCAAAAACTTGAAGGCTTGGATACTGAGCGTGCCATTATCTTCAGAGGTTCCCTCATCCCTTCCACCAACCATGAAAGCCACAGCGTTGGCCTGGGGCAAATTTACCGCCCGAACTAATACTGACCCCGCCTCTCCTACATCCCAAATTCCGTTAGAGTCCCTTCAATTTTTATCTCCAGACCTATCCGTTTCCAGATGGCGCACGAGAGGTATACACCTCGTGCAAGACATCCTACAAGGTAACCTCCTCAAACCTTTCACACAGCTCCAGCTAGAGTTCCAGCTCCCTCCCTCGGAATCCTTTACTTACCTGAGAATATCCCACTGCCTGAAAACAGTCCCTCTCCCTCTCTATATCGTTCCGTCTAAGACGTGGAAATTCCTCTCAGCTGAGAAACCTAAAACTAAAGGCATATCCCATTTCTATAATGCCCTCCAACACAAATTAATATTCACCAAACTACCTGCTCACATTCGCTGGGAATCCGAACTTTCTTGCTCTTTCTCCACAGACCAATGGTCCTCCGCCCTAGATGCCTCCTATAAATTCACTAAATGCTCCGCCCTATGGGAACTCACACAAAAAATTACACTCCGTTGGTACATGACCCCAGCCAGAATAGCTGCTTTTGACCCCAAGACCTCCAATCTATGTTGGCGTTGCACCTCCATCAATGGTGACCTCCTCCATATTCTTTGGACATGCCAAAAGCTCCAGTCATTTTGGACCGATGTTTTCCATCTCCTGTCCACTACTCTTGGTATTATGATAGCTCCTACCCCTGAATTGGCATTGTTAAGTCTAACAATAGATAACATACCTTCCCCTTCCAGATGTGTAGCATCCCATATTCTATTGGCGTCCAGATTGTGCATAACTCGGAGGTGGCGCTCGGAGGAGCCCCCAGTAGTTGCCCAAGTGATAGATCTGGTTAACCTGCACTTCTCCTATGAGTGCATCATGGCGGTCAATACAGGCCAGACTAATAAGATTAGGAAGGCCTGGCTTCCATGGGCATCCAACCCCAGATCTGTCCCTATGATGTGAATTACTTACTGCTCTTATTGTTCTGTGTTAACTTTCAGCGTGAATTTGATACCTTACGTATTTGGAGGTACATAAATGGTAAGTGCTCTCTCCTGCCGGGCCACAAAAGTGCTCCCAACAAGGGGTGGCCCCCCAGGAGAGAGTACACTAATATTGCGCAATGCATTTGCTCCCCATGTACCCCCCAGGCTTGCACGCCACTAGGTCCTACATGTTAACGTCTACCTTGCACATTGTTATGTTACTTACGCGGTTGATCGTTTATGTATTATATACAGTACTCTTTCCTGTTATCTGATGCAACTTGTATGCTTTTGCTAAATTCAATAAAAAAAGATTGAAGAAAAAAAATAATTAGGGAAGCAAGGGACCCCGGGCGCCCGTCCCTGGAGGGCCCGGGCTCCCCCCACGCAAAACATGCGGAGGGAGCCCGAGCCCCCCAGAAACGCACCACCCGCGGCCAGGGCAACAACAACAAGCTCTACAATTAAGCATTGTGCAGAGGGAACAAATAATATGTTATGAACACTGAGGGCCCATCTATCATAGTATAGCAAATTGAGAGGTCCATACTGAAACAAACCAAGACCATCACTGTAAGAATAGAGTGGAACAAAAAAAAAACATTTTTCAACACCCTAGGAAAAAGAAATAAAGAAGAAGAAAAAAAATCTAAAAAAATTGAAGCCCCCCTCCGGAGACTGGGGGAAGTGCAAAGAGGAGATCCTTCTCAAATGGTGCCAGGAAGCTGGTTTTCGGGTGTCATGGTGGCCTGGTGTCCCTGGTCTTCTTGAATTTGGATTTGTCTCAGGTGTTCGTCAGAGGGCTCGCAGGAGAAGGGTGCTTAGCGGATCCCGTACTGGAGTGGGAGAGGTCCATCGCAGCTTCTTGAGAGATGAGACTCAGGTCCAGGAGCAGACGATCTCCCTCTTGGAAGTTGTGAAAGGCATGCACTCTACCTTTGTACTCGAACTTCAAGGCAAAGGGAAAGGCCCATTTATATTTAATATCACGATTCAACAGGACCGCGAGAAGGGGCTTCAATGCTCTCCATTTCTAAATAGTGGTTGGTGAAAGATCCGCAAATACCTGAATGGCATGACCCCGGCAAGTAAGAGGGTTTTGGTGTCTGCACAGTCTCATCACTTCCTCCTTCACCGAGAAGTAGTGCGGTTTAACCACAATGTCTCTGGGGGTGCCATCTTTCCTCAGGGGTCCCAGGGTTCTGTGGGCACGGTCGATCTCCAGCTTATGCGGAGGCATGTTGGACATTCGCTGCTTTAGGAACTCCTGTACTATAGTTAGTGTGTCGGTGAGCGATTCAGGGAGCCCCCTGATCCTCCTGGATCTATTTTCAAGGTCATTGATCTGCGATCCAATTGGTCCTGTAAGGCCTGTATGTGATCGGAATTTTGCCTGGTCTTGGCGATCGTCTGATCTAGCTTGCTTTCTATGGCCTCCATCCTAGAGCCTAACATCTGGAAATCGCCCCTCAAGTCTCCGGTAATTTTGGCGGCAGTCTGTGCTAATCCTCTGTCCAGTTATAAGGACAGCTGAGAAAAGAGTTCTGGTGTTGATGTTAATGGGTTTGAGGTAACCGCCGTCATGACAGGCCCGTCTGCTGCCTGTGGGGAGATAGGCCCTAATGGAGAGTTAAGCAGCTCCTCCATAGTCTGCTCCAATAGTGACTTAGTGGAGTGAGCCATGTTCGCTAGCGGGCATACAGGGGTCCTAGAAGCGTGTGAGCAGGCCACAGATGCATATGATGGCCTGTTGTCAGCAGGGACCTCCGTGCCTGCGTGTGTTACCTGAGAGACGCCCGCCATTTTGCGATAGTCCGCCGCACTTGCCGCTGCCAGCTGAGGTCCCAGGTTCCTCCTCGTCAGTTCAGCCGACATGGACGTGTGCCCCGGGTGTTCTACTGCCCAATGGTGCAGTCACCCAAGCCCCCGGGCCCCCGACACCCCCGCTGTGTGCGCTGGATGGCCGAAGCAGCGCGGAGCTCCTAGCTCAGGCAGCCATCTCGGAGCAGCCCGCACATGCGCCCCCTGATTTTTTTTTTAATTGGAACCCATACCCATTCATATAGGGGGGCCAGGATCTGGGGGCCCCCTTGTTAAAGGGGGCTTCCAGATTCTGATAAGCTCCCCACCAGCAGATCTTAATAACCCCAGCCCAGAGTTGTCGGGAAAAGGCCCTTGTCCCCATTAACATGGGAACAAGGTGCTTTGGGGTGGGGGGCACACAGCTCCCTCTGCCCCAAGGAGCCCAACCCCAATGTTGATAGCATGAGGTCTGGTATGGTTCAGGAGGGGGGTGCTCGTCCCTCCCCTTTCCGTACCTGCTGGGCTGCATGCTTGGATAAGGCTGGATTCACACATGTGTGGTGCAAATTCCAGCTCCTTTTTCCCTGCGAATAGAAAAAAAACAGGTGTTCAACGGTTCCCCTCTGTTGTAGGTGAGGATCAGCTGAACAAGGAAAAGTGTAGTGAGGAAGGGGAGAGAATGTCTGTTCGCAAAGGAATGCATCTGCAAATCAGATGTGTTCCCATAGAAGATAATGTGCTTGCAATTCGCAATGCGGAGTGAAAATTCAATGCACATATGTGAACCAGCCTCATTCAAATTAATGTATTTTAAAATGTCATGCAAATTGGATGCAGTGTAAGCCACATCCAATTCTCATAGGTGTGAACCCAGCCTAATGCCGCATACACACGATCGTTTTTCCTGTCATGCAAAAAACAACGTTTTTCTCAACGTGATTCCTCTCAGGCCTGCCTTGCATACACACGTTTATGAAAAAAAAAGCTTGAGCAAAACACAGAGGCCCGGAATCACAAAGCACTTCCGCCGAAGTGCTTACCATTACATGAACTGCTTAAATAAAAATAAAAAAGGAAAAATAGTGGCGTTCCAAAACTTTTCATGGGTGATGTATAACAAGTAAACATGTAGCTGTTTTAGGCGTGTAAGGTATCAAAAAATGATAGACTGTTTTGGATTTAGAAAGTTCCATATGGGAGAACCTTTTTTATTATTTATTTCATTTGGGGGGGATTTCTTATGAATGGAGCAGTGATCAATGGTAATGAATAAAGTCTAATGCTGCATACACACAATCGGACATTCCGAAAACAAAACCGTGGATTTTTTTTCCGACGGATGTTGTCTCAAACTTGTCTTGCATACACATGGTCACACAAATGTTGCTCGGAAATTCCGAACTTCAAGAACGTGGTGATGTACAACACTACAACGAGCTGAGAAAAATGAAGTTCAATGATTCCGAGCATGCGTAGGATTTTTGTGCGTCGGAATTGGCTACACGCGATCGGAATTTCCGAGCAGAACTTTTGTTGTTGGAAAAATTGAGAACCAGCTCTCAATCATTTGTTGTTGGAAATTCTGACAGCAAATGTCCAATAATGCTGTCACGATCAGGTGTCGGGCTTAAAGGGCCAATTGCAATAGCAGTTGAAGACAGGTACTGTATACAGACAGTCACTTCTGGCAGATGACACAGGCTCACCTGAGGTGCGGAGTCCAAGCGCTAACCGGTGTTCACCAGTGTTAGCACCAGATCGCGTTCCTCAGGATCACCCTACCAGGAAGTGAGGAAGCCGGGGTCCAGTAGTGCATAAGCAGTCAAGGATGAAACAGCAGCGTGGTCAGTAAACAAGCCAAGTGGCTGCAGGTTAGGATCAAACAGAGGAGTAGTCAAAGAACAGGCCGAGGGTCAAACATGAGGGGGATGCAGATTGGGATCAGGCAGATGAGTAGTCCAGCAACAGGCTGAGGGTCAAACGAGGGTGGTTGCAAGTATAAATGGCAGCAGAGCAGACAAATAGCTAGGCACTGGCTGGGAAAGCACAATAATGTGGCAATAGCAGAAGATAGGAGGAAAAATGGACGGCCGCACTCCGGAGAAACTTGAAGAAAGTTTTATTTTATTGATAAAGCTGGGACATGCAAAATCAATACAGCCACAGAGCAGAACAGCCGACGTGTGTGGCCGTCCATTTTTCCTCCTACTGTATCTTCTGCTATTGCTACATGCATCGCCAGCACCCTGTTATCCCGAAGGTTCCTGATTGCTCATAAGACTCACCTGGAGCAGTGATTCTCCTTTCCTAATAATGTGGCAATTGGGAAGTGCTGAGACAAGGCTTTTATAGGAAGTTAATGGGGGGAGCAAGGGGTTCAAGGTTCAACAACAATCAATACACAAGGCAGAGTATTCCAATGGATCAGGTAGGTTTGTCCACCAGATCAGACAGGGAGTTGTCCAGCATCCCAGATAGCTCAATGGGACGCGTTACTGCCAGACACAGAAGAAGTCCCAGGTTGAAACCCAGGTCCTGAAAAATGCCTACACACGGTCGGAATTTCCGACAATAAGCTCCCATCGAACATTTATTGTCGTAAATTCCGATCATTTGTACGTTGCATAAATCTACAAATGCCAAACATAAAGGCAAACCCAATTGAAGTCTATAGGAGGTGAATCTGATAAAAAACGTTTGCCCTTTTTCATATCTAATTTACAATCTTTTTAGAAAAGAACATTGGTGAATCTTTTGGTGCAGCACAAAGAACAACATAACAAATTCCCGAATCTGGCTGGTGGCATACGCCTTTATGCGCCCCTGTTATGGCTTGCCTTTCCTCCCTACAGGGCCCAGAGACTGGCTTACTGCACTTATCTTCCTTTTGCAGGCAACTGTTTACGTCCAAAATACAGATCTGTTGCGCTTAAGTTTGAATAATAAATAAACAGCAGCTGACACAATATTGTTGCTGGGAAGAAATAAAAAATGTGGTGCAGCGCTTATAAAATAAAAGTTCAATAAATGAAAATAAAAGTTTATGAAGTGTCAAAACATTTCTTGAAAGGTACAGTATTCTGGTACACTGGATAGAGAAAGCCATCACCAACACCCAATAGTACTGACTCTTACCTCAAATCAAAGGGTTTTGCACAATAAAGGGGAACCACGGATTGTGAGTAACGCGGTTAACAAGCGTTTCACAATACAAGCATTGTATTTAAAAAAATCCTAACTTGGTATGCAAGTGTTGTCTTGAAAAATTAGCAGGATTCAGGCCAAAGCAGTGTGTGTGCAGTACCGCGCTTAACCTGAGGTGGGGGCGCCGGAGCTAAGTAAAGCCGAATGGCGCAGATCGGCGCAGTTCGGAAATGCTCAGAAAGACTCGAGAAGACATGGAGATACTCTGTTCCCAAGCCTTTCCGAGGTTTGCCGAGTTCAGCCGAGCTGTCCTCTGGCCATTTCGGCTGTTTCCGAGGCTCTCCGGTGCCCCCCACCTCTGGCCGCAAGCGGTATTGCATGCCATTGAAGTCAATTCGGAACAAATTATTTTTGTTTCCATTGACTTCAATGGGGAAACTCTCTTTGAAATGCGAGTACTTTGGATTATGAGCATTCTCCGGAAACAAATTATGCTCGTAATTCAAGGTTCCACTGTATATGGTCAATTGATAGACAAACAGATAAAACCACTCCACTAACGGTATGCTGATCATTGCACAGGTATGGATATCAGTATTCAAATCTTGCCATGGATTTCCCCAGAAGACCAATAGATGGAGCCCACCTCAATGCTGGTATTCTGCATACATTTCCAGATTGATATGAAAAGACTATTAAAACAGCATGTACTGGACACAGTGGTTTCAGAGGGAGATTCTCCAAACACAAAGACAGGAAATTACGCTATCACTCTTTTGACTGGTTTTGTCACTAATCGGACTTCTTCGGGCTGTTTACTTCCACTTAAATTCATTGGTCTTTGAACAAATATGAAAGACTATTCTCTCTCCATGAGACTTTCAGACATCTGCTTTCCTTGCTTTTTAAGTTACTCCATGCATTGTTACACGATGAACTTCCACCCTATCCGAGGATGTGGTCCACAAACTTGGGATAAGACAAGGGAGGGCTAGCAGCCTTAGGCCTGAGGGGCAAGTCCAGTCAAGTGGCCCATTGAACCACCAAATCAGCTCACCATCCATGGCCCACCTGGTTTTTCAATGCAGCCTCACCAGTTCCCATCAGTGCAGCTTGGGCAGGTTACATGGAGTGTATGGGGGAGATGGGGGTCAGCTAGGGGTGTCAGGGTATCTTACCTCAATGATCTCCGCTCAGCAGGTCTTTGCACCCTCCTGGGGGGTAATACTCCTGGTCCTGGGGTCAAGTTGCAGCCATCGCCCAGCCCTGGCACACCCTGCCCTGCCGCTGCTCTGTTTTCCACCCACCAGGAGCTTGAGTGTGGACTACAACTCCCGGAATGCAACAGCTAGTGGTCAGCCCCTGGCCCAACTTCCTATACCAGAATAAAAAAGAAAATGGTAGCGGGCAGCAGCTGCTGGCCATTTTGAACATAAGTTAGGGCATAAGTTAGGGCGGCCTGGAAGGCAATTGCCCCCTGCCCCCCAGCCCAGCCCAGCCCTCCCCTGGGGTAAGAACTGTCAGCTGCTGATTAGCAGACTTTGTTCCATTTCACGCATAAATCTACCATTTCCTGTTGTGCGCAGGAAAATACATTTAAACTTCTGTCGCAATGGTACAGGGATTCCTTGCTGCATAATATGTTTCTGTCCATACCTGCCACCTGCTGGATATGTGGTCCTGCGGAAGGTAATTATTGACATATCTGGTGGTAGTGCAGTGGGATTCCACCCTTTAGTTTACAGGTTTTTTTCTGTATACAATAAGATAAATGAGTCCTTGACCCCCACCCCGGAAATTGCAGCCAGTCCGAGGCAGCTACCCCCTGCTGGCTGCTGCTCACTAGGAGACATTGAGATACTAACCTGTGCCCACTGACCATCCTGATTGAGTCTTTTTGGGAGACTTTAAACACCTGTGTTGTATTTATACATTAAGGCTGGGTTCACACTATTGCAAATTAGATGTGGGATCCCTGCATCCAATTTGCAATAGCAGGGAAATGTGACCGGCTCTCTATGGAGCTCAGTTCACATATCTTCGATGCGGCTCCGGTGCAAATTTACACAGGAGCCCTGTGTTTCTTTTGGTCCTTTTCAGGTCCGAATTCAGCCCAAAATCTGCTGGGAGCTGAATCGGCATCCAATGTGAACCGAGCCTAAGGAAAATTGCATGTATAATAATAGCATCTAGTTCTTCCAAGATTGGTTTTAAGGGACTTAACACTCTCCAAAACATATTTTGTATAACGATTGTGATTTACTTGCATTGTATAGTTCTGTGTAATATGTCTGAATAATAATTATAATACCAATTATTATTTAGTTGTAAATAACAATAATTAATACTACTATTAATACTAATAATAATAGTACTAATAATAATAATAATAATGATGATGATGATAATAATTATAATATTAATACGAAAAAAAAATACTAATAATAATAATAGTAGTATTAATAATAAGAATTATTATTTTATTAGTATTATTTTAATTATTATTTTTATTATTATTATTATTATTATTATTATTATTATTATTAGTAGTAGTAGTAATAGTATTATAATACACTACTAATACTACTTTTTCTACTACTACTACTACTACTACTACTATTATTACTACTAATAATATTAATGCAACTTATTTTTATTATAATTATTATTATTATTATTATTATTATTATTATTATTATTACAGTATGCTATATTAAAACACACAATTTAGTAGATAGTGATGTCAAAAAAAAATATTACTATGATCAAATATAATGTTAAATAATAGGATTTGCTTTTTAACAATTACACCAAGAATTTTTTATGTTTTTTTTAATGTGTTAAATTCTAAACTAGCATTTCTTTCTTTAGATAAACAAGAGAATAGATGCACTTGGAGATGTGTGTACAAGATAATGACTAGATTGAGTCTCATAATTGATACAAAGCCCCCGACACCCTATCAAGGTTTACATGTAGACAAAATATAATTTGCAATGAACAGTTCATTAGAAAATAATAGAGCCCTCCAGTCTCATTTCTGGGAATACCTGTCTGCAGGTGTTTTGAAATGTCATGAAAAGAATTGACGTAATGTTAAAGATTCCTCAGATGATTAATTTAATTCCTCAGGATAAAATAAAATTAAATGATGACAAGAAACCAACACTGATTAACCACAGTACAATTATGATTAACTAAGGTATCGTTAAAGATTCCTCACATGAATAATTAGATTCCTTAGAATAAAACAGAATTAAATGATAACAAGTTACCAACATTGATTAACCACAGTACAATTATGATTAACTAAGGTATCGTTAAAGATTCCTCACATGAATAATTAGATTCCTTAGAATAAAACAGAATTAAATGATAACAAGTTACCAACATTGATTAACCACAGTACAATTATGATTACCCAATGTAATGTTAACAATTCCTCAAATGATTAATTATATTCTTTAGAATGAAACAGAATTAAATTATGACAAGTTACCAAAAATATAAAAATGTATTAGGCAATATTTACACAATATTATCAATACCATTGCTTTGTGTATAATCTTAGTTATTCTGTTTAGTTTACAGAATAAACATAATTCTGTTCAGTAACATTAGTGCAATATTGTCAAACAATAATTCTTAAAACCATTTTTAACCCCAAAAAAAGTTTATTGAGTTATTTAAGTTGAACATTATGTCATGACTTATATCATTATTCATTTTATTTATTTTTTGATTAAAGTATTTTTGGTACAACCGTAATTTTTAACATATTTATGCGCCCAACCCATGAAATGGGTTTATTTATCGTTTTTTTTTAAATCAGTTTTAATCTCATTTAACAGGGGGACATAGTTAATTTTATAGATCTTGTGAACCTTGTTAGCTAATTTGATGCCAAGATATTTTAATTCCCTACACCAAGAGAAGGCACATATCTCTTTTACTAGTCCTTCTTCGATCTTATTCAGATTTATATTTAGTATCTCAGATTTTGTTACGTTTATTTTAAAATTGGAGATAGAGCCGTACTGTTGTAATGTGTAGGAAAGCTTGGGGATAGAGACTACCGAGTTGGTCAGAAAGAACAAAATGTCGTCGGCGAAAGCCGCCAACTTGTGCTCTTCCTCCTCAACCCTGATACCCTTAATTTTAGAGTCTTTTCAGATAGTGGACAGAAGGGGTTCCAATGTCATGATGAAGAGCAGGGGGACAGGGGGCACCTCTGCCTTGTCCCGTTCCTCATCTCAAAAGAATCTGAGAGTGTGCCATTTATTTTAATTTTTGCCGAAGGGTGATGGTAAAGTGATCTGATCCAGTTGGACAATCTGTTTCCAATTCCCATTTCTCCAAGGGTCTGCATCATGAATCCCCAGTCTACCCTGTCGAATGCTTTTTCTGCATCTACCGACAGGAATAGACCTGGGGACCCA
Source organism: Rana kukunoris (assembly GCA_029574335.1). Taxonomy (NCBI): domain Eukaryota; kingdom Metazoa; phylum Chordata; class Amphibia; order Anura; family Ranidae; genus Rana; species Rana kukunoris. The sequence continues at coordinate 531,117,203 of CM056051.1, forward strand.
TTTTGCCTTAACTTCTGGAGCAGAAGCAGTGCTCTGATGCTGTTATCCTTTTCCTCCCTATTGGGGACAAAGCCCACCTAGTCGGGATGGACCAAGAGATGTATAACACTTTTCAGGCGTTCAGCCAAAATTTTCGCGAATAGCTTAATGTCCATATTCAGGAGGGATATCGGTCTATACGCTGAACAGAGTGAGCTATCCTTCCCTTCTTTTAAATGTATTGCCACAGAGGCGGCTACCGCTTCCTTGCTGGTTTCATACTCCTAACCTAAGCCATTAAAATAATTGCACAGTTTCGGTATGAGGATGTTACTAAATTTCTTATAATAAAAAAACGAGAACCCATCAGGGCCAGGACTTTTGCCACCTGCTGTATTTTCTAGAGCTTTTTTAATTTCTGCTTTCGTTATGGCCTGATCCAGATGGGATCTTTCAATCATATCGATTCTAGGTAATCCTGCTTTCTCCAAAAACTCTTGAATTTTGGACTCCTTTTCTCCTGTATGCCACCCTCCTTCGTCAATTGTGTATAGATCTTCATAATAATTTTTAAAGGTTTCTGCAATTTCTGAGGTTGAGTATACCAAATCGCCGTTTTTTTTTTTTATTTTCTCTATATAGTTCCTAGTTTTCTTTTTATGGGACATTTTGGCCAGGAGTTTGCTCGATTTATTACCCCATAGGTATCTTTCTCTAGCAATATTATTTAAAAAAAAATTGTGCCCTGTTCCATGATCTCCTTAAGCTCGTCTCTTTTTAGGGTTAGCCTAAGATACGTCTCTTTTAGTCTTTGCTCTTTATGTTCACGTTCCAAAATCATTATTTCTTTGGACAGAGTATCAAACTTCTTGTTGCTCTCTCTTTTTTTCCTTGCACCCTCAGAGATTAACATCCCTCTGATATACGCTTTATGCGATTCCCAAAGGGTAGCGCTTGAAATCCCTTCTGTGTCGTTGAACAAAAAAAATGTTTTAAGTTCCTCTTCCACCCTTCCTGCCCCTTCTTCATCTCGTATCAGGTTGTTGTTTAAATGCCAGACCGTTTGTTGGATCTTTTGTATAGATGATTTAATTTTCATTGTTATTGGAGCATGGTCTGACAGAGTGATGATACCAAAGTCCGTCTCAATGACCTGATCCAGTAACCTATGATCGACCAATATGTAGTCTATCCTCGTGTACGTTCCGTGTGGAGGAGAAAAATACGTATAATTTTGCACGTGGGGGTGGAAGGCTCTCCACACATCCACTAGTTGGCTTTCATATAGCTTATGCTTTATTTTTTGTATTTGTACGTTAATTGTCTCCTTCCCACGGGACGTACTGTCTACCCTTGGATTCATTGCAAAGTTCAGATCTCCCATCAAAATTACATATCCCTCTGTAAAGTTTTTCAATTTGCAGAGAATTCGGCTAAAATATTGAATTGGGTGGGCATTAGGGGCATATATGTTAGCCAGAGTGTATTCGGTATTACCCAATTTTCCTTTCAAAAATAGGAATCGCCCCTCAGGGTCTGTCATCCTCGCCTTGAGGGTAAACTCGATTCCTCTGGCAAACCCGATTGCCACCCCCTGGCACGGTTGGATATGGAGTCTCCGTAATACCAAGTTGGATAGGTGGTTGAGTAGAGCTTAACATTGGAGTTCAAAGAGAGATGGGATTCTTGTAAGAAAACTACATCTGCTCTGTACTGTTTAATCTCCTCCAACACCTTAAATCTTTTATTAGCGGAATTCAGGCCCTTAACATTATATGATAAGAATTTTACCTCTGCCATATCCTTCTACCACTCCATTTACCATCCTGTTCCTGAAAGGTCCCCGGGAGCCACGTACCCCCACCCCCTCCCACTATCTTCGCCATTTTCCAGAAGGGGGAGAAACAAGTTGTCCAGAATTTTTCTAAGGTCTTCCCCCCTTTCTTCCTTAATGGATCTAATTCTCAGGTTTTGCCTTCTATTACGATTCTCTTGATCTTCCAAGCAGTATTTCAAAAGACACTGGTTCTGATTAATTGTATGATATTGGTTATTTAAGAGATTTATTTCTGCTTCCTGCTTGTCTAGTCTGGTCTCCGCAGCCTCTACCCACGACAAGGTGTGACCGAGATCGGTTCTTAAAGCGCTGATGTTGTCTCTAATCGCTTTCTCCATTCGCCTTAACATCCCATCTAGTTCAGCCATTGTTGGTATGTGCGTGTCCATTCTTGTCTCGTCGAGTTGGCTGGGGTCCTGGTCCCCTTTGATTGACGTATCCATAACTGGCGGGTTTCCCCCCCCCCGCAGCACCTTTTTTGCTTGCCCCCGTTTTTTCTGTTTTTTTTTACATTGCTTTGACTTTTATTGCTGCCTTCCGGGGTCATGTATTGCCTTATAGTGCTAGTATTGGGGTTTTCTTTGGGGATTTTAGAGCCCCTTGTTACTTTACTCATAGTGTATTTTTTCCTGGCTCTGATTCGCTTCCCCAGTTTTAATACAAGCTACCCTCTTATCTTGTGATCATGAAAGGCACCAGGATTTATAGCATGTACATGGCCTGTCAAGAGACCTTGGTTCCACTGTTAGATATCCTACAGGGTTAAGGCTGCTGGAAAAACGCTTTGCCTTTCAGACCTATAATACATGGGGTAGTCCGCAAAACACCCGGAAAGGGTATACAAGGATTATAGTTGTACTTAAATCTCTCCTTAGAATATTCTCTAGGTCGGATTCACTATAGGCCAGGGATCTCCAAACTACGGCCCTCCAGCTGCTGTGGAACTACACTTCCCATGAGGCATTGTAAAACTCTGACATTCGTAGACATGACTAGGCATGATGGGAATTGTAGTTCCTGAACACCTGGAGGGCCGTAGTTTGGAGACTCCTGCTATAGGCATACAGATGAAGAAATAGCCCCCACTCAGATAATTGAGTGGGAGTGTCAGTTCTCTCTAGGAAGGCCCCCACGGGGAGTATATTGATCCTTGATAAATACGCAGGTTAATTTGGCTTTGTCTGTCGACCCCCTTGTCCCCCAAAAAAATGGGGGGGATATTATAGACTCCTATTTGACCTGTGGTCTTCAGGGTTCGATAGACCTAGGCGTCGAAGTTGCGTCGAAGTTGCAATAGGGACAGGCTTGGACGGGCAAGTAAATTGTTACTGGGTTGATATTGATATTCGGAGAGTTGTATCAAGTTCTCACCCTCTCCCTGACTCTCTCCCCTTAGTCCTTACTTCGTAACCTCACACGGAACACTAGAGACCGAGGATCGAGAAAGCTAACAGGTAGCTGTCCTGTACGTTCCAGCTTGCTATTAAGCAATCCGTCCCAGTTATTTTTAAGATTCCTCGGGTCTGGTCAGATTTTATACCGTTATGAGGAACAGGTAACAGCGCTATTCCTTACCCCACCCCCCATCTATGGTGTAGCAGGCTGCACTGTTCTCCCCAAACACTGTGGCCCTCTGTCCACGCGATTGTAACAGAGACGAGTTTGAAGTTATCTTCTAACTATGTTGATTACAAAGTTTATGCCTACCCTAGGCTGAGTGGAGGGTGTGTTTTTTTTGAGGAGAAGAGCGTCAATTAATCAGTATGGTTTTCTGATAGATCAAAAGATGGATCAAAAAAGAAAAAAGTCAGACCTCTAAGTAATGAAGCATTCACCGGACCTTATTGCACCTCTTTGTCAGATGGACCATTATATAAGAACGTTTTCATAGAGGGAGGGGGACATATTTACAGCAGGAAAAGCCACAGCTAAGGAAAGCAAAAGTCATACCTGTCTCCCATATCCTCAGTCTCCAGGATGAAGTCATCACTTTCCAGGCAAGCATTGGCCGCACACAAAATTGTGAAAAGCATAGATTTTACCTGATGGATATAGGTGCCGAAGGATGCATCCGCCTCTGCGAGGGGCGGGGGTCATACGGGTGCCGCCGCCTCACGTCTCGAGCTTTCACCACATATCTTGTGCTGTCACATTGTTACCTTCGATAGACGGCAGTAGGGGGGGTGGAGAGGGGAGGAGGGCATTCCTATGAGCGGCAGGGGAGAGTGCATGAATCTAGATGCTCAAACAGAGGTTACGTCAACTCCACTATCTTTCGCCCTGCAACGCCGCCGCTTCCGCCGCGTCAGCCTCGGATCTTCGGGCGCTCTCATCCTCCGACTCATGGAAGGGTTTGTGGCGTGGGTAGCTCCTCCCTCGGTGTGCGTACCTCACGTACCGCGCATCATCCCATGATCATTATTCATTTTAACTATAAACTGATAATGTAAGTCATTGCTTATAACTACTGTATGTAATGTTACATAGTTACATGGTTAGTCAGGTTGAAAAAAGACACAAGTCCATCCAGTTCAACCATAAAAAAAAAATAAACAAACAAAATAAAACACAGTACATCCCATACACCCAACTCCATACCCACAGTTGATCCAGAGGAAGGCAAAAAAAAACAGCAGAGCATGATCCAATTTGCTACTGGAGGGGAAAAAATTCCTTCCTGATCCCCCAAGAGGCAATCGGATTTACCCTGGATCAACTTTACCTACAGAACTTAGTACTCAGTTATATTATGTGTATTTAGGAAAGAATCCAGGCCCTTCTTAAAGCAATCTACTGAGCTGGCCAGAACCAACTCTGGAGGGAGTCTGTTCCACATTTTCACAGCTCTTACTGTGAAGAAACCTTTCCGTATTTGGAGGTGAAATCTCTTTTCCTCCAGACGTAAAGAGTGCCCCCTTGTCCTCAGTGTTGACCTTAAAGTGAATAACTCAACACCAAGTTCACTATATGGACCTCTTATATATTTGTACATGTTGATCATATCCCCCCTTATTCTCCTCTTCTCAAGAGTGAATAAATTCAGTTTTTCTAATCTTTCCTCATAGCTGAGCTCCTCCATGCCTCTTATCAGTTTAGTTGCCCTTCTCTGCACTTTCTCCAGTTCTCTGATATCCTTTTTGAGAACTGGTGCCCAACACTGGACTGCATATTCCAGATGAGGTCTTACTAATGATTTGTACAGGGGCAAAATGATATCTCTATCTCTGGAGTCCATACCTCTCTTAATACAAGAAAGGACTTTGCTCGCTTTGGAAACCGCAGCTTGGCATTGCATGCCATTATTGAGCTTATGATCAACTAAAACCCCCAGATCCTTCTCCACTACACATCCCCCCAGTTGAACTCCCCCTAGCATGTATGATGCATGCATATTCTTAGCCCCCAAGTGCATAACTTTACATTTATCAACATTAAACCTCATCTGCCACATAGTCTCCCAATTAGACAGAGCATTGAGGTCGTCTTGTAAATTGGAGACATCCTGCAAGGACGTTATTCCACTGCATAGCTTGGTGTCATCTGCAAAAACAGAAATGTTACTTTTGATCTCAGACCCAATATCATTTATAAATATATTGAAAAGTAAGGGACCCAACACTGAACCTTGGTGTACACCGCTGATAACCTTGGACCATTCAGAGTAAGAATCATTAACCACAACTCTCTGAATCCTGTCTTTCAGCCAGTTTTCTATCCATTTACAAACTGATATATCTAATCCTGTAGACCTTACCTTACACATGAGCCGTGTGTGGGGAACTGTATCGAACGCTTTTGCAAAATCCAAGTATACCACGTCCACTGCTACGCCTCTGTCCAGGGTTTTACTTACCTCTTCATAAAAGGAAATCAGGTTTGTCTGACAACTTCTGTCTTTCATGAATCCATGCTGTCTGCTGCTTAAATAGTTTGTTTCCAGCAAGAACTCATCCATGTGGTCTTTTATTAAACGTTCCAGTATCTTCCCAACTATAGAAGTTAAACTAACAGGTCTATAGTTACTTGGTAAAGACTTTGTTCCCTTTTTAAATATAGGCACCACATTGGCTCTACGCCAATCCAGTGGTACTATTCCTGTCCTTAATGAGTCCCTAAATATTAGATACAGTGGCTTTGAAATTTCAGAGCTCAATTCTTTTAGGATCCGTGGGTGGATGCCATCTGGTCCAGGTGCTTTATCCACCTTTATTCTGTCTAAATATTTCTGGACCATATCACTTTTGAGCCATTGTGGATTTGGGGCTGTGTCACTCCCACCCCCATTATGGACATGAGCTCCCCCATACTCCATTGTATACACAGAGCTGAAGAAAGCATTTAATAAATTTGCCTTCTCTATGTCCTCAGTCACCCACTCTAGATTATTTTGTAAAGGGCCTACATGCTCAGACTTGACCTTTTTACTATTAATATATTTAAAGGATTTTTTGGGGTTTGTCCTACTATCTTTTGCAATCTGTCGTTCATTTTGAATTTTTGCATCCTTGATTTCCTTTTTACATATTCTATTATATTCTTTGTACCATTTAAACGACACTAGTGTTCCTTCATTTTTATATTTTTTAAAAGCTATTTTCTTATTGTTTATAGCTTTTTTAACTTTGACCGTGAGCCACATAGGTTTTATCTTTAGCCTTTTAAACTTATTGCCCATGGGAATATACTTTGCAGTGAGGTTCCAAAGAGTCTTTTTGAAGAATTCCCATTTCTGTTCTGTGTTCATCTGTGCCAATATTCCCTCCCAGTCCAAGCCCTGGAGAGCAGTCCTCATGCTTTGAAAATTTGCTCTCTTGAAATTATGTTTTTTTAATCGTTCCTGTATGTATTTCTTGCTTATAGTTAATATTAAATGAAATCATGTTATGATCACTGCTACCCAGGTGTTCCTTTATCTGAACATTAGTAATAAGCTCTGCATGGTTTGAGATTACCAAGTCCAACAGAGCATCATTCCTAGTTGGGGCCTCAATAAACTGGACCATACAATTGTCCTGCAATAGGTTTTTAAATTTTTGTCCTTTAACTGTCCCAGAAATTCCATTATTCCAGTCATTTTCTGGGTAGTTAAAATCCCCCATTATTATCACCGTCCCAGCCCTGGCAGCCCTTTCCATCTGTGCAAGGAGCCGAGTCTCCACCTCCTCATTAACATTGGGTGGTCTATAACAAACTCCAATGATTAACTTTGAACTATGCACATCTGTATGCAGTTCCACCCATAATGCTTCAACTTCATCACACTCTCCATCAACCAGGTCCTCTTTCACGCTTGCTTTGAGGTCACTTTTTACATAGAGACAGACACCTCCACCTTTCCTTTTTACACTGTCTTTCCGAAAGAGAGCATAGCCAGGAATATTAATAGCCCAGTCATGTGAGGATTGAAGCCAAGTTTCAGCAATACCGATTACATCATAGCTCTCCTCATGCACCAGAGCTTCCAACTCACCTGTTTTGCTTGGAAGGCTTCTGGCATTGGTGAACAAACACTTAAATGTATTGTTATATTTTTCGCTGGTGTTTTTCATATAATTTTTAGTAGTGCAAATGGCACTATAATTTCCAATGGCTGTTTGCAACATGGGAACTTTCTCGTCACCTGCCATAACCCCACCTCCATCTATCCCCATTCCACTCTCCATTAATGTCTGACCCCTAACTGACCTGTGTGCCCGATGTAGTTCTAGTTCACCCTCCCCCTCAAGTCTAGTTTAAATACTCCTCCAGCATTCCCCTAAACCTCTCCCCCAGCACAGCAGACCCCCTTCCATTCAAGTGCAAACCATCTTTAGCTGTATAGGTTGCACCCCAATGAAAAGTCATCCCAGTGCTCTAGAAACCCAAATCCCTCCTTCCTACACCAGGTCTTTAGCCATGCATTCAGCTCTCTAATCTCCACCTGCCTTTCCTGTGATCCCTATAGTGCCAAACAGACGGCGAGGCGTGGCCGTGCTCCAGGTGGCTTTGGATGGGCTTGAACCCAGGACCTCATCCTTGCTGGTTCAATGCTTTACCTCTGAGCCACTTCTCAATTGGGGATTTCTGTTTGCTTTCCAGCTATGGTGGTGCTGAATGTACTCTTCACCATTAGCTGGATCTCATTACATTCTACACCTGATTATCTTGCTCCAGCTGACGCAGCTTACCCATTTAGCCAGCGTATAAAGCCCTGCCTCACTATGAGAGCAGGGTCAGTTCATTGTTATTGATCTCCCTGTCTGAGCCAAAGGTTGCTGTATAGATCTACAGCTCCTAGGCTGACCCCGGCTTCTGACCTTCTGTTTTGTACTTTGGATTGCTGCTATCTCCTGTCCTTTGACCCCGGCCTGTACCTTCGGACTTCCTCTACCGTCTCCAGCCCTTGACCCACGGCTTGTGCCCCGGACTTGTCTTTGGTTCCTGTTTGTTGGACACCTGCTGTCACCTTGATAGCTGCTGATCCTTTCTATACACCAGTAGCTTGCATCTGCTTGGGACTTCCAGATATCTCCTACATCATCTGCTACTACTACACTCAGCAGAACCACAAGTACCATATACTACCTGCTTTACCTATAGTCTGTGTTTGTAGATTGGCAGTAATACCTTGCATGTTTAAGATAACAGTCACTTCCAATCTACCTTGTCTGTATCTGAGATACTTACCTGTTCCCCCTCAGTTAGTTGCTTATGATCGAATAAGCATCTACAGTCTTTCAATTGGTTGTCCACAAGAGGTTGTGATGAATTAACCCCAAACTATCGGTTTATTCTGAGAGAGAACTGGTGGTTGTACCTGAGAGACCTCTGTAGTTTTAAAACCAATTGCACTACTGTAATTGCATAGCAGGGATGTTACAATGGCACAGTCAATATTTCAGAGAATATCACCTTGGAGGTCCTTCTCTTCATCTTGCAGCCTAGTTCTTTAAATTGATTCTTAAGGAGCCTCCACCTTCCATGTATACTGTCATTGGTTCCAACATGGACCAAGACAGCTGGGTCATGCCCAGCCCCTCCCAGTAATTTGTCCACCACATGCCGAACCCTGGCACCAGGGAGACAGCAAACCATTCGGTTGAGGCGATCCTGGCGACAAATTATTCTATCAGTCCTTCTGATTATAGAAGGACTGATAGAATAATTTGTCGCCAGGATCGCCTCAACCGAATGGTTTTCACAGGGAATCTAATAAATCACATCTAAAGCATGAGACTGACATACATTTAGTTAACTAGTAATTTTCAAATGTGCATAAGAAGAAAGGAACTAACATAAAAAAAAGCTCTTGTGTTTTAAAAAGCTGTAAAAGGAAGAAACATGTTTTTACAATCCACAATAAAATTTGTTAACAATCATTTTAAGTGTACACACCCTAAATAACAGTGACATTTGTACATTTCTGCTACGGGATCATTGCTTCAGGAATAACTTTGTCATTACTTAAGAGTAGGGATGAGCTCTACGTTCAATTCGAACCTATGTTCGACTCAAACATTCTCTGATTGTACATTAGACGAAATTCGAACAAAACGGGTCGTTCGCGCCACGGGTCGCCCATAATTCACTGCGGCATTGCGCGCTGATGATTGGCCAAACATGCACTATGACCCTGCATGCTTGGCCAATCACAGCACGCAAAAAACAGAGAGCCATAATTGGCCAAAGCCGGGAGGCTTTGGCCAATTATGGCTCAGGGCTTTAGCACACGCCCCACACTATATAAGGCCGCCTGCTGGGCGGCCTCGTGTAGTGTGTTCCAGCGCTGAACAGAAATCAGTCAGAGAGACAGAGAGATTGTCTTTTTATATAGCTAGATAGAGCAGGCAGGCAGGCTAGTCAGTTTAGCTTAATTTACAGTGTGTAGAGAATATATATACATCCCTAGGAGTTGTACATATATTTATACACTGTATAGCTTAGATAGATCAGCTCTTCCTAATTTCCTAGCAGGCAGGTGATTGTGCTGATTAAAGACGTTATCACAGGTATAGACACCCAGCAGGTACAATATTTAATGGAATTTTTCATATATATTTTTTTTAAATTTAAGCATCATTAAAATCACTGCTCCTGCAGCAGTGATTTTAATGATGCTTAAAGAGGAGGTTCACCCTAAATATTCTCTCTCCCATGCGATCCAGCATACTGGCGTCAGCGCCAGTATGCTGTTTTTTTTTTAAATCCCCCACTTACTGTGAAATCTTTAATTGTAATTTCTTTCCCCCCGTGGTGGATGGCGCTAGTGTTGAGCAGAATATGCCATATTCGAATTTGCGATATATCTCGAATATATAGTCGAATATTCGACATATATTCGCTAAATACGAATATTCGTGATATTTTTTGGAAATTAAATGATTGCGAATTTTCGCGAATTTTTGCGAATGCGAATTGCGAATTGCGAATGCGAATATTCAAGAAATGCGGAATGGAGCACTCTGATTGGCTCAGAATATTCGTGATATATTACAATATAAAATAATTGCGAATATTCGAGAAATGCGGAATGGAGCACTCTGATTGGCTCAGAATATTCGTGATATATTACAATACAAAATAATTGCGAATATTCGAGAAATGCGGAAGGAGCACTCTGATTGGCTCAGAATATTCGTGATATATTACAATACACAATAATTGCGAATATTCGAGAAATGCGGAATGGAGCACTCTGATTGGCTCAGAATATTCGTGATATATTACAATACAAAATAATTGCGAATATTCGAGAAATGCGGAAGGAGCACTCTGATTGGCTCAGAATATTCGTGATATATTACAATACACAATAATTGCGAATATTCGAGAAATGCGGAAGGAGCACTCTGATTGGCTCAGAATATTCGTGATATATTACAATACACAAAAATTGCGAATATTCGGCAAATGCGGAAGGAGCACTCTGATTGGCTCAGAATATTCGTGATATATTACAATACACAAAAATTGCGAATATTCGGCAAATGCGGAAGGAGCACTCTGATTGGCTCAGAATATTCGTGATATATTACAATATAAAATAATTGCGAAATTTCGAGAAATGCGGAATGGAGCACTCTGATTGGCTCAGAATATTCGTGATATATTACAATACAAAATAATTTCGAAATTTCGAGAAATGCGGAATGGAGTACTCTGATTGGCTCAGAATATTCGTGATATATTACAATATAAAATAATCGCGCGATATCGCTATTACCGAATAATCGCATTGCGATTTTTCGGCAATATAAAATGAGCGCTGCAGCTACTCGGCCCAAGGTCTCTAATCATACCAGCAATGCTTTTAGACGTCGATGGGGATCTCTAGGATGTGATCTGTTCTAAAAAAAAAATTAAAACATTCGAATATTCGAAATAGCGAATATTCGCCGCGATATTCGCGTTATTCGCGAATACTCGAATATGCAATATTCGTAGCGAATATTCGCAATGCGAATATTCGTGAGCAACACTAGATGGCGCTTGTATAGCGCGTCACAGCTTCCGAAAATACCCGATTTAGGACTCTGGTATTTCCGGCGCAATGCGGCGCCTGCGCACAGACCTAGGAGCTGACTGCGCAGGCGCCGTATTTCTCCGAGTCCTATGGCTAAAAAGTCGAAATAGGACTCGGAGAAATACGGCGCCTGCGCAGTCAGCTCCTAGGTCTGTGCGCAGGCGCCGCATTGCGCCGGAGATACCCGAGTCCTAAATCGGGTATTTTCGGAAGCTTTGACAAGCTGTATAGGCGCCAGCCACCGCGAGGGGAAGAAATAATGATTAAAGATTTCACAGTAAGTGGGGGATTTAAAAAAAAAAAAACAGCATACTGGCGATCACATGGGAGAGGGTATATTTTAGGGTGAACCTCCGCTTTAAATAATACAAAAAAAAAAGTCCTTTAAATATTGTACCTGTTGGGTGTCTATAATTTGCCTGTGAAAACGTCTTTGAGAACCCAGGAAAAAAAGTTTTAAAAACGGTCATTTTTTCAGGAGTCCTGCTCCTGAAAAACCTACCGTTTTTAAAACTTTTTTCCATTGATACATGTTTCCTGGGGCAAGACCCGGGTTCTCAAAGACGTTTTCCAACAATAACTTGCATATTAGGCTTTAAAATGAGCGCTTTCGAACGTTCAAGTCCCATAGACTTCAATGTGGATCTAAATGTTCGCGCGAACATTCGGTCTGTTCGAACGTTCTGGTGCGAACCGAACGCGGGGGTGTTCGGCTCATCCCTACTTAAGAGATAAAGTTGTAAATTAGAGTTATCATTTGTTTGATTTTTAGGAAAAATGGGGCTTTCTATTTGTGATATCTAACAAAAGTGATTTTTTTTTTTGACCACTGTTACTTTCATAACCACTAATGACCCAGACCATTATGCAGGTAAAGGACCTGGCCAGTTCTTGCAAATTCGGCACTGCGTCGCTTTAACTGACAATTGCGCAGTCGTGCGACGTGGCTCCCAAACAAAATTGGCGTCCTTTTTTTCCCACAAATAGAGCTTTCTTTTGGTGGTATTTGATCACCTCTGCATTTTTTATTTTTTGCGCTATAAACAAAAATAGAGCGACAATTTTGAAAAAAATGCAATATTTTTTACTTTTTGCTATAATAAATATCCCCCCCAAAAAAAAAAAAAAAAAAAATATATATATATATATATATATATATATATATATATATATATATATTTTCCCCTCAGTTTAGGCCGATACGTATTCTTCTACATATTTTTGGTAAAAGAAATTGCAATAAGCGTTTATCGGTTGGTATTATAGCGTTTACAAAATAGGGGATAGTTTTATTGCATTTTTATAAAAAAATTTTTTTACTACTAATGGCGGAGATCAGCGTTTTTTTTTCATGACTGCGACATTATGGCGGACACTTCGGACAATTTTGACACAATTTTGGGACAATTGTCATTTTCACAGCAAAAAATGCATTTAAATTGCATTGTTTATTGTGAAAATGACATTTGCAGTTTGGGAGTTAACCACAAGGGGGTGCTGTAGGGGTTATGTGTTTCCTAATGTGTGTTTACAACTGTAGGGGGTGTGGCTATAGGTGTGACGTCGTCAATTGTGATTCCCTATATAAGGTCGATGATCGATGACGGCGCCAGAGTGAAGGATGGGGAAGCCGTGTTTACACACGGCTCTCCCCATTCTTCAGCTCCGGGGACCGATCGCGGGACTCCAGTGTCGATCGGGTCCGCGAGTCCCGTGGTCCCGGTCACGGAGCTTCGTATGTTAGAGTTTTTGTTTGATTTTTAGGAAAAATGGGGCTCTCTATTTGTGATATTATCTAACAAAAGTGATTTGTTTTTGACCACTGTTACTTTCATAACCACTAATGACTCGGACCATTATGCAGGTAAAGGACCTGGCCAGTTTTTGCGATTTGGCACTGCGTAGTTTTAACTGACAATTGCGCAGTCGTGAGACGTGGCTCCCAAACAAAATTGGCGTCTTTTTTTTCCCACAAATAAAGATTTATTTTGGTGGTATTTGATCACCTCTGCGGTTTTTATTTTTTTGCGCTATAAACAAAAATAGAGCGACAATTTTGGAAAAAAAATCAATATTTTTTTTACTTTTTGCTGTAATAAATATCTAAAACATATTTTTTTTCCTCAGTTTAGGTCGATACGTATTTTGGTATTTGGTAAAAAAATCGCATATAAGCGTTTATTGATTTGTTTGAGCAAAAGTTATAGCGTTTACAAAATAGGGGATAGTTTTATGGCATTTTTATTAATAATTATATTTTTACTAGTAATGGCGGTGATCAGCGTTTTTTTTTTTCGTGACTGTGACAATATGACAGACACATCGGACACTTTTGACTTTGTTTTTTACTGTAGGGGTGTGTGGCTGTAGGCGTGACATCACTGATCATCATTCCCTATATCAGGGAACAGACAATCAGTGTGTTCACACTCGCCTCTCCCCGTTCTTCAGCTCCTGTGACCGATCGCGGGACACCGGTGGCGATCGGGTCCGTGGGTCCTGCGGGCGCGGTCACGGATCTTCGGACCCGGTCACGTGCGTGTGCCCGTGACCCATGGCTGGGCTCTTAAAGGCGACGTACCTGTACGTGCTTGTGCCCAGCTGTTCCATTCTGCCAATGTATATAGTCGATTGGGGGTGTTTAAGTGGTTAAACAAATTGTGTTACTGTAGATAGAAAGTATCAGTATAGTTATGTTTTTCATCTCCAGGGGTCTGACCCATGCTTAATCCACTAATGGAATCTACTACTCTCTATTACCTAACTTAACACTCAAATGTGCTCTACCCTCACTATCTTGCCTATAACACTCTTTTTCTTTATTTTTCTTGGCGATTACCCGCAATTGTGTACAACATACTGGTTTTAATCTTAACATTTTAGTTGAGGATTCAGTATATTTGTGTATTGCATACCATTGCTTACTGTTGTGTCGATTCCTTGGGAAAAACAAAAAACAAACAACAAATGCAATTAAGATTTAAAGAAAGTATAATGTTTATTCTAATATTTAAAACCAAAGTATAATTATGATTCTTGTAGAAAGCTTTGCAATGTTATTTATACTGTATTTGCTGGTGTATATATGGAAGAGCCCTGGGGCCATCATAAAAAAAATACAAAATACAGAGTTTCAAAGTCAGAATCCTGAGGCCCTGTACACACGATCAGACCGGTCTGATGAGACTTGTCTGACGGACCGTTTTCATCAGACAACTCTAAACTTGTCTGATGGTCTGATGTGCGTACACACCATCTGACCAAAATCTGATCAGACCAGAACGCGGTGACGTAGAACACAACGACGTGATGAAAAAACAAAGTTCAATGCTTCCATGCATGCGTCGACTTGATTCTGAGCATGCGCGGGTTTTTGGTCTGATGCTTTTGTGTACTAACCATCGAACCTGTCCGACGGACAGGTTCCATCAGACAGGTTTTAAAGCATGTTTTAAAACTTTGGTCTGACGGACAACGGTCTGATGGGCTGTACACACCATCAAACTGGTCTGATGAAACTGGTCTGCAGACCAGTTTCATCAGACTTGTCTGATCATGTGTACAGGGCCTTAGAATAAAAGAAAGAATTCTGTGTTTCAAAGGCAGAATTATGTGTTTCAAAGTCAGAATTCTCTGTTGCAAGGACAGCATTATGTGTTTCAAAGACAGAATTCTGTGTTTCAAAGACAGAATTCTGTGTTTTAAAGTCAGAATTCTGAGATTAAAAGTCAGAATTCTGAGTTTCAAAGTCAGAATTCTGAGTTTCAAAGTCAGAATTCTGAGTTTCAAAGTCAGAATTCTGAGATTCAAAGTCAGAATTCTGAGATTCAAAGTCAGAATTCTGTGTTTCAAAGACAGAATTCTGTGTTTCAAAGACAGAATTCTCTGTTTCAAAGTCAGAATTCTGAGATTAAATGGCAGAATTCTGAGTTTATAAATATAGTAGTCTCTATTAGGGGAATTTTAGGAGAAATTAGCAATACAGTAGAAACACCCATAGACCATCATTCTGCAGACATACAAGTCTTCTGTTCTATATATGGATCTGTAAATCTATCTTAGTTACACCATACAGTATGGGGAAGCAGGCAGTGCTGGGCTCTCTGGTTCCTCTACTGTATTAATAGTTCCTCAGTTTGCTGTTATCTGCTCTAACATAAAGAGAGATGCTAAAAATTAGTGTATTGTGTGTGTGTGTGTGTGTGTGGGGGGGGGGGGTGATGACACAGCTTCCATAGATAACAGAACACAATGCACCCAACTTTTAGGAAACATTGCATTGTTGCCCCAACATAAGGGAATTGTGTTCTCCTAATAGAGACTACTATATTTATAAACTCAGAATTCTGACATTTAATCTCAGAATTCTGAGTTTCAAACTCAGAATTCTGTCTTTGAAACACAGAATTCTGACTTTGAAACTTAGAATTCTGACTTTTAATCTCAGAATCCTGTCTTTTAATCTCAGAATTCTGACTTTGAAACTCTATTTCAAACATTTTTTTTATGATGGCCCCAGGGCTATTCCATACGTATAAGGCCTCATACACATGATCAAATCTGTCTGCTGGAAACGGTCTGCTAGACCGTCCCAGCAGACAGATTCGATCGTGTGTACGGCCGAGCCGACGGATTTGGCCACCCGACAGATTTCAAAGCATGCTTTGAAATCTATCGGGTGGGAATCCGTTCGCCCGACATGTCTGCTGGTTAGTACACTTACCAGCAGACATGTCGTCCCGCACCGCCGCCGAATGGATTCGGCGCATGCGCGGAAGTGTTTTACTTCCTGGTGCGGTGACGTGGTGGCGTCAACGCCACCGACACGTCACCGACATGTCAGCGCGCCGTCTGCTGGCGGGGATTTTGGTATGCTTGTTTGTACACGCGAGCAAACCACAAATAGATTGCCTCGTGTTTACGAGGCCTAAGACAACCTTTTACACCATTGGTCATCTTATACGCCGTGTCAGCTGCTCAGATGCCTGCTGGATGTGCGGTAATACTGTATGTAGCTTTGGCTACATACAGTGGGCCAGATTCAGGTACATTGGCGCATTTTTTGACCGGAGTAGTGCACCTCCTTTACGTTAGACCGGCGCAATGTAAAGGCGCAAGTACTGTATCCTCGTAGTATTTGCAGAAAAAATTTGCGCCGGTGCAATGTAATTCCCGAGGCGTAAGGCAGAGTAATTCAAATTGGGAAGGATGTGGGCGTGTTACATTGAAATGAGCCGTGACCCCATGCAAATGAAGGGACGGCCGGATTGCGCATGCACGCTTGAAGCAGACCATGGTCAGCACCTCTCTGCGCATGCTCACAACTCGGCACGGCGCAATCAGTGAGATTGGAAGTGGACCCGGTCAACTTAGTGAGCTACGCAGAGAGCTTAAATAAACAGACACAAACGCACTTCCTTTGCAAAAGTACATCCCTTTGTATCCCTTCCTATACAGCAAGGTGCTTTTGTTCTGTTGTTTGTTAGCGTTTGTTGGTTTGTGACTTGTGTTTGATATATTTGTTGACTGTTTGGGCTAGTGTTTTGGATAATATATTTGATAGTGTTTTTTGGTGACTGTTTTTGAGACTTCTTTGTTGATAGATTTTGTTTGATTGTTTTGTTGCTTGATTTTTCCTGCTTGTTTTTGTGAGTGATTTGTGTTGATTGTTTGGGAGAGAGTTGTTGTATGAATATGACTGAAAGGAAGCGCAAGGCCAATTTTTCTTTGGGGGAGAAACAAATTATTGCACGGGCCCTTACCCAATATGGGCGTTTCCTGCACGGCCCGGAGAGTGCCAACACCACCCCGGCCAGGAAGAAGGAGATATTGCAGAACATCACCGACCAGGTCAATCCATTGGGGGTGGGGGAGACCCGGACACGCGAGGGGATCGCCAAGGAAATCAATGATCTCCGGCGTCTGGTCCGTGGGAAGCTGGGGCAGATGGCAGCACATGCCAGGGGCACTGAAGGGGGCCCACCATGCCCTGTTAGGCTGACAGCGGAGGAGCGTGCGGTGGCCCAGACCTTTAATATGCAGCAAGTGGAGGGCCTGCCTGGCTTTGAGTCCAGTCAGGAGGCTGTGAGGACAGGTAAAGTTTTTTTTTTCTATCTGGTGTGTAGCATGTGTGGGGGGGTGGGGAAGGGAATATGTGGCAAGTGTGTGGATCCTTCAACCTGTGAATGTTTTGTGTCATCCACAGATGTGCAGGAGGGTGCTGGGCCATCTGGCCTGACCGCACCATCCCCGGGACAACAGCCTGATGAGGACCCCCAAACAAGGCCGGAGTCCTCGGAGAAGCTTGAGGAGGAGGAGTTTGAGTTGGAGGAGGAGGTCATGTCAGGCAGTGGCTTGTTATTTTTGGAGGACTCTTCCCCTCTGGCTGGCAGCAGCCAGCCCTCCATAAGGGGTAGCCCCTCCCACTCCTCCCCCAACAGGGCTCCCCTCCCAAGGGGCTCCCATTCTCCCCGGCCACAAGCATCATCTGGAGGCAGGAAGTCGTCCCAGAAGACCAGGGGGGTGGCCGAAGTCCTGCCTGCAAATCTGAGAAGGGACCAGGCCCTTCAGACCCGCCATCTGGGACAGGTCAGCCAGACTTTGGTGCGGATGGAGGAGAGCCTGTCCTCCATAAAGGATACGCTTGGGGACATGGACTGCCACTCCCGGGCTCTTACAAACTGCCTAAACGAACTGCAGACTACTACAGCAGACGTTGGGCAGGATGTGAGGGCCCTCACCCAGGCTATCCAGGCCAATGCGGCAACACTAAATGCTGGCCTGAACAGAATAGCCGTGGCCTTGGAGGGCAGGCCGCCAGGTGGGCAGAGACCAGGGGCTGCTCCTCCGTCCCCGGATTACCCCCCCATGAGTCCACCCTGAGGAGCCGGGGCCGTGGGCGCCCCAGGCGTGGGTCACGCCAGCGGCATTAATTTTGTTTCCCCCTTTTTTGTTGGTTTTTGCTGGACATTTTTTTTGGGTGCTGGTCATTTTTATTTTTTTTTTTGGTTTTGCCTGATTTTTTAATGTGGGGATGACATTCCTGCCGGAAAAGGGGTGTCACCCTCATTTGTGGTGGAGAAGGGTTCCCCAGGACCAGGGAGAAGTGATCCCCAGGTCTGTGTGAATGGTGAATGAATGTACAGTGACATAATTGGAGCCGTGGTGTGGCGTTACTGCTCACAAGTCCTGCATGGTGGGCTTGTGCCAATCCAATTTGATGAGGATGTGGTGTGTGTGATATAGGGACCACAGTGGTGTGCATGCATGCATTCTCATTGTGCCATGATTACTGTGTGTGTTTAACGTGCAAAGATGCCTAATGTGAGCTGTCTCCTGGCTGCTCTTCCCTCAGAAGACGGGGTAGCCTCGGTTAGGGAGGGATTGTCTGGTTCGGGGTAAGGTCATCACGTATGTCAATCTCCAGGCCCTTTCTCACTGCGAAGTTGTGCAGCATGCAACATGCACCGATGATCTGACATACAAAGTTTGGGGAATACAACAGGGTACCCCCAGACTTATCCAGGCATCGGAAACGTGACTTCAGGAGGCCAAAGGTGCGCTCTATGACTGCACGGGTTTGGGCGTGTGCTACATTGTATCTTTCCTCTCCTGGGGTTTGGGGGTTCCGGATAGGAGTCATGAGATGGGGTCCCAGTGCATATGCAGAGTCACCTGGAAGGGAAAAGACAGGAGGATGTTAGTAGTGCATGTGCCCCTTGTGATGTGTGCATCATGGGGGGGGGCAGTCATGCCTGACTCCCATGTCACTCACCAACCAGCCAGCTGTCCCCATACATGTTCTGTTCAAATTCCATTGGGATGGGGCTCTAATTGTATACAGTGTGTGACCGCGATATTGTGTCAATCTCGCTCCCTTTCTCGGCAAGATTGACCACCTGCGAGCCCCATCGCGGGAGCCAGCGCCGAGCTGGCTTGCCACGATGGAGACAAAGCTGTCATAGAAGCGACGGGGATCCGACGTGGATTCCCGCCAATTCTACACGTGGGCGGCGTTTGGTATGAAACCTGAGAGGGAACTCCCCGCCGGATTTTAAATAAAAATCTGGCATGGGTTCCCCCTCAGGAGCATACCGGGCCCTTAGGTCTGTTATGGGTTGTAAGGAGACCCCCCCGATATGCCAAAAAAACGGCGTGGGGGGTCCCCCACAATCCATACCAGACCCGTATCCAAAGCCACGCCGGCCGGTCAGGAGGGGAGTGGGGAGGGGAGCCGTACCGGGCAGCATGCCCTCAACATGGGGGGGTCAGGTGCTCTGGGGCAGGGGGGGCGCACTGCGGCCCCCCCACCCCAGAGCACCCTGTCCCCATGTTGATGAGGACAGGGCCCCTTCCCGACAACCCTGGCCGTTGGTTGTCGGGGTATGCGGGCGGGAGGTTTATCGGAATCTGGGAGCCCCCTTTAATAAGGGGGCCCCCAGATACTGGCCCCGTAGCACCTGACCCCCCCATGTTGAGGGCATGCTGCCCGGTACAGCTCAGGAGGGGGGGGGGGCTCGCTCACCCCCACTTCCCTCCTGACCGGCCGGCGTGCTTTGGATACGGGTCTGGTATGGATTGTGGGGGGACCCCCCACGCCATTTTTTCGGCGTAGGGGGGGTCTCCTTACAACCCATAACAGACCTAAGGGCCCAGTATGCTCCTGAGGGGGAACCCATGCCTGATTTTATTTAAAATCCCGCGGGGAGTTCCCTCTCAGGGATCATAACAAACGCCACCCACGTGTAGAATTGGCAGAAATCCATGGATCCCCGTCGCTTCTATGACGCGCTCGCTGGAATGTGCTTTTACTATTCCAGCGAGTGCGAGATGTCGGCACCCTGTCGCCGAGAATCAGCGCGAAGCTGTAGTGCTAAAAACACATTCTCGGCGGCAGGCACTGTATGTAGCTGTCATGGCAGGATCTGGGGTGTTTGGCACGTACGTGCCATATGAGGCCTTGGGCATCGACTATCACCTGTAGGTTGAAGGAGTGCCAATGCTTCCGATTGCGGTATATGTGCTCTGTCTCATGATGGGGCTGGAGTGCCACATGTGTGCAATCAATGGCCCCCATGGTGCATGGGAATCTGGCAATTCTGTACAAATCTGTCATTGCCTTCAGCCGCAGGTCCTCCTGGGTGGGTTTGATGATTTGGTTGGCCATGCGTCTGAGGATTGCAGGGATAACCTGGTGCACACATCTGCTCATGGAGGATTGTGACATCCCAGCCACCACTTCACTTGTTCTTTGAAAAGAGCCACTGGCAAGAAAATGGAGTGTTGCCAGGACCTTGACCAGTGGCTGCACTGCATGTGAGCGTTGTGTTGGGCTGGTGATGTCCTCCTGCAGGGTTGTGGTTAATTCCATGATGGCATGAGGGGTGAATCTGAAGATGCGATACACCTCAGAATCACTCATGCCAAAGATGTCAATGCGTGTGCGGTATATCCTCTCCCGTGCCCTCCTCCGTGCCCTCCTCCATGCCCTCATCATTCTTTGCTCATCTAAAGTCAGTAGTATAGCTATGAGCATGGATGCCCCTGGCATGGTGGCATACAGTTTGTTGTCCTGCAAGTGTGGCTGCTCAGCTCGTCCCTAACAGTGTTGCTTTAGCTGACATGTAGACGGATTGTCTAATTTTAAACCTGCTTTTTTATGGACTAATTTAGACAGGACGTGCAGCTGTTGCGAACAACGCGTAGCCTGCGCTGCACCAACTTACTTTTGTGGATCGCCGTAACTCCCTCACTTGCATATTTGACTAGCAAATCAATGGTGTGTCTAGCGCAGTTTTGCGTGCACGGATGCGCCGGTCTATCGAAATTACGCCGGTCGAAAAATATTAGATTTCATGCGTATATCGTTTTGGGGATGCGGCGCATCGATACGCAGGCACATATTTAGACTTACGCCGCGCATCTCCTGTAACTCGGGGTAATGGCTCTCTGAATCTGGCCCAGTATATACAGTACCACTTAGCCAATCCCGGTGAGCGATGTATTCAAATGAATACAGAGCCTGCTCGGATTGGAGTAACAATCCAAGCAGCCTACATACAGTAGCCTTCTCGGATTGGCTTTAAGAGTCAGAAAGGCATGGGCCGATGATGTTACAGCCTCTGCCAATCCAAGCAGGATTTGTATTCATTAATAAAATACATTGCTCGCTGTGATTGGCTACAGATCCAGCAAGAAGGAAGAAGAATATGGCTCCAGAAGGAAGAAATATGAAGCGTCAGAAGCCTCGGAAGGGGAGTCGTCTTATACGGTGAGTACAGGCAAAAAATCGTAAAAAGCTGTTAAATTAGGGGGTCGTCTTATACGCCCGGTCGCCTTATATACCGGCAAATACGGTAATCATAAGAAAAATACATGCTTTTCCTCTTTTATGTGATACAAATAAAGTTAACAAATAAAACTTAATAATAAAGTAACATTTTACCTCTTGTTAAATGTTTTAATTTTGGGTATTTTTCAATACCCACCATACTTTGTACTTTATTGTAATATATTTTTCTTTACTTTTGCAATAGACTTTTTCTTTTTTTTTTTTTTTAAATCAGCCTGAAACTAATGGTTACAGGGTGAAGGAGGAAAAAGGATTAAAGCAGTGTTCAGCCCCCCCCCCCAAAAAAAAACTAGCAGCTACACATACTACAGCTGCTGGATTTTAATAAATGGACACTTACCTGTCCTGGGTTCCAGCAATGTCGGCAGCCGAAGCTGATGTTTCCATCAGCTGTCGGTGCTGCCGCCATCATTGTGGGTAAGGGTACCCGGCAGTGTAGCCTTTCGGCTTTATGCAGGGAACCCTACTGTACACTTTGCACTCCTACTGGCCCGGTGGCCAGGGAGGAGGAGGGAGCCCGGTGCATTCTTATGCATACATTTTTATTCCTTGTATTTATTTTAATGATTTATAATCTGATGATTTTTTTTTTTACATTTGTGCATTGAGGCTGGGTTCACACTATTACAAATTAGATGTGGGATCCCTGCATCCAATTTACAATAGCAGGAAAATGTGACCGGCTCTCTATGAAGCTCGGTTCACATATCTCTGATGCGACTCTGGTGCAAATTTGCACAGGAGCCCTGTGTGTCTTTTGGTCCTTTTTTAGGTCCGAATTCAGCACAAAATTTGAGCTAAATTAATCCTGAAATGGTGAACCAGAACACACAGGACCCCTGCTGGGAGCCGCAACGGCATCCAGTGTGAACCGAGCCTAAGAAGAATTGCATGTATAATAGCATCTAGTTCCTCCAAGATTGGTTTTAAGGGTCTTAAAACTCAGAAATTATTTGCTATACAAAATACATTCCAAAACGTAGTTTGTATAACGATTGTAATTTACTTGCATTGTATAGTTCTGTGTAATGCCTGAATAATAATAATTTAATACCTATTATTATTTAGTAGTAAATAACAATAATTAATACTATTACTACTACTACTACTACTAATAATAATAATAATAATAATAATAATAATAATAATAATAAAATACTGATAATAATAATAGTAGTAGTAATAATAAGAATTATTATTATTATTATTATTATTATTATTATTATTAGTAGTAGTAGTAGTAGTAGTATTAGTAGTAGTATTAGTAGTAGTGTTAGTATTATAATATACTACCACTACTACTACTATTACTACTACTAAAGTTTTATTATTATTATTATTATTATTATTAATATTATACTATATTAAAACGTGCAATTTAGTAGATAGTGATGTAAAAAAAATATTATTATGATCAAATATAATGTTAAATAATAGGATTTGCTTTTAACAATTACACCAAGAATTTTGTACGTTTTTTTAGTGTGTTAAATTCAAAACTAGCATTTCTTTCTTTAGATAAACAAGAGAATAGATGCACTGGGAGATGTGTGTACAAGATAATGACTAGATTGAGTCTCATAATTGATACAAAGCCCCCGACACTCTATCAAGGTTTACATGTAGACAAAATATAATTTGCAATGAACAGTTCATTAGAAAATAATAGAGCCCACCAGTCTCATTTCTGGGAATACCTGTCTGCAGGTGTTTTGAAATGTCATGAAAAGAACTGACGTAATGTTAAAGATTCCTCAGATGATTAATTTAATTCCTCAGGATAAAACAAAATTAAATGATGACAAGAAACCAACACTGATTAACCACAGTACAATTATGATTAACTAAGGTATCGTTAAAGATTCCTCACATGAATAATTCGATTCCTTAGAATAAAACAGAATTAATTGATGATAAGTTTCCAAACTGATTAACCACAGTACAATTATGATTAACTAAGGTATTGTTAAAGAATCCTCAAATGATTAATTTGATTCCTCAGAATAAAACAGAATTAAATGATAACAAGTTACCAACATTGATTAACCACAGTACAATTATGATTACCCAATGTAATGTTAACAATTCCTCAAATGATTAATTAGATTCTTTAGAATGAAACAGAATTAAATTATGACAAGTTACCAAAAATATAAAAATGTATTAGGCAATATTTACACAATATTATCAATACCATTGCTTTGTGTATAATCATAGTTATTCTGTTTGTTTAGTTTACAGAATAAACATAATTCTGTTCAGTAACATTAGTGTAAAACTGTAAAAACAATAATTCTTAAAACCATTTTTAACCCCAAAAAAAGTTTTTTGAGTTATTCAAGTTGTACATAGCCATCAAAAAACTTATTAGAATTATGTCATGACTTATATCATTATTAATTTTAACTATAAACTGATAATGTAAGTCATTGCTTATAACTACTGTATGTAATGTTTTCACAGGGAATCTAATAAATCACATCTAAAGCATGAGACTGACATACATTTAGTCAACTAGTAATTTTCAAATGTGCATAAGAAGAAAGGAACTAACATAAAAAAAAGCTCTTGCGTTTTAAAAAGCTGTATAAGGAAGAAACATGTTTTTACAAACCACAATAAAATTTGTTAACAATCATTTTAAGTGTAGAGACCCTAAATAACAGTGAAATTTGTACATTTCTGCTACGGTATCATTGCTTTAGCAATAACTTTGTCATTACTTAAGAGTAGGGATGAGCTCCGCGTTCAATTCGAACGTATGTTCGACTCGGACATTGACTGTTTGTACATTTGACGAAATTCGAACAAAATGGTTCTTTTGCACCACGGGTTGTTCGCAACAGCCCATAATTCACTGCGGCATTGCGCGCTGATGATTGGCCAAACATGCACTATGACCCTAGGCCAATCACATCGCGCAAAAAAAACGGAGAGCCATAATTGGCCAAAGCCTGGGTTGCTTTAGCCAATTATGGCTCAGGGCTTTAGCACACGCCCCACACTATTTAAGGCCACCTGCTGGGCAGCCTTGTGTAGTGTGTTCCAGCGCTGAACAGAGATCAGTCAGAGAGACAGAGAGATAGTCTTTTTATATAGCTAGATAGAGCAGGCAGGCAGGCTAGTCAGTTTAGCTTAATTTACAGTGTGTAGAGGATATATATACATCCCTAGGAGTTGTACATATATTTATACACTGTATAGCTTAGCTAGATCAGTTCTTCCTAATTTACTGGCAGGCAAGTGATTGTGCTATTTAAAGACGTTATCACAGGTATAGACACCCAGCAGGTACAATATTTAAAGGAATTTTTCATTTTTTTTTTAAATTTAAGCAGCATTAAAATCACTGCTCCTGGAGCAGTGATTTTAATGATGCTTAAATTAAAATAAAAATAAAAATTCCTTTAAAAATTGTACCTGTTGGGTGTCTATAGTTTGCCTGTGAAAACATCTTTGAGAACCCGGGTCTTGCCCGAGGGAACATGTATCAATGGAAAAAAGTTTTAAAAACGATCATTTTTTCTGGAGTCCTGCTCCTAAAAAAACAATCGTTTTTAAAACGTTTTTCCATTGATACATGTTCCCTGGGGCAAGACCCGGGTTCTCAAAGACGTTTTCCAACAATAACTTGAATATTGGCCTTTAAAATGAGCACTTTTGAATTCAAACGTTCCAGTCCCATAGACTTCAATGGGGTTCTAAATGTTCGCGCGAACGTTCGGCCTGTTTGAACGTTCTGGTGCGAACCGAACGCGGGGATGTTCGGCTCATCCCTACTTAAGGCTGCGTACACACGAGGAGATTTATCCGATGAAAACGGTCTGACAGACCGATTTCATCGGATATGTCTCCTGGAGATTTTGGTCTGATCAAACGATCAAACCAAAATCTCCACGGACGGACAGCACGGTGATGTGGCGGTGACGTTGATGCCGCCATGTCACCAAACCAGGAAGTAAAATACTTCCATGCATGCGTCAAATCCATTCGGCGCATGAGGGGGATTTACGTCCGCTGGTTAGGCGTACTAAAGAGCGGACATGTCGGACGACGGGTTTCCAGCAGACAAGTTTTAAAGCATGCTTTAAAACTTGTCTGCTGGAAAAACCTGTCTGCTAGCCCGTACACACGGTCGGATATGTCCGCTGAAACTGGTCTGCGGACCAGTTTCAGCAGACAAGTTTGATCGTGTGTACGCGGCCTAAGGCCGCATACACACGATCAAATCTGTCTGCTGGAAACGGTCTGCTAGACCGTTTCAGCAGACAGATTCGATCATGTGTACGGGCAAACAGACGGATTTGGCCACCCGACAGATTTCAAAGCATGCTTTGAAATATGTCGGCTGGGAACCTGTCCGCCCGACATGTCTGCTGGTTAGTATGCTAACCAGCAGACATGTCTTCTCGCACACGCGCCAAATGATTTTGACGCATGCGCGGAAGTGTTTTACTTCCTGGTGCGGTGACGTGGCGGCGTCAACGTCACCGCCACGTCACCGCCACGTTAGCGCGCTGTCTACTGGCGGGGATTTTGGGTTTGCTCGTGTGTACACGCGAGCAAACCAAAATGCCAGCAGACAGATTTGTTCAAATCGGTCGGACAGACCATTTAGAACAAATCGATTGCCTCGTGTGTATGAGGCCTAAGAGATAAAGTTGTATATTAGAGTTATCATTTGTTTGATTTTTAGGAAAAATGGGGCTTTCTATTTATGATATTATCTAACAAAAGTGATTTATTTATTTTTGACCACTGTTACTTTCATAATCACTAATGACCTGGACCATTATGCAGGTAAAGGACCTGGCCAGGTTTTGTGATTTGCGATTCGGCACTGCATCGCTTTAACTGACAATTGCACGGTCGTGCGTTGTGGCTCCCCAACAAAATTGGTGTCCTTTTTTCCCCATAAATAGAGCTTTCTTTTGGTGGTATTTGATCACCTCTGCGGTTTTTATTGTTTGCGCTATTAACAAAAATAGAGCGACAATTTTGAAAAAAAATATGTTTTACTTTTTGCTATAATAAATATCCCCAAAAACAATGTAAAACATATTTTTCCCTCAGTTTAGGCCGATACGTATTCTTCTACATATTTTTGGTAAAAAAATCGCAATAAGCGTTTATTGGTCGGTTTGCGCAAAAGTTATAGCGTTTACAAAATAGGGGATAGTTTTATGGCATTTTTATTAATAAATATTGTTTTACTAGTAATGGCGGCGATCAGCGATTTTTTTCCATGACTGCGACATTTAAAAGGACACATCGGACACTTTTGACACATTTTTGGAACCATTGTCATTTTCACAGCGAAAAGTGCTATAAAAATGCACTGATTACTGTGAAAATGACAATGACAGTAAAGTGGTTAACCACTTGGTGGCACTAAGGGGTTAAGTGTGCCCTAAGGGAGTAATTCTTACTGTAGGGGTGTGTGGCTGTAGGCGTGACATCACTGATCGTCATTCCCTATATCAGGGAACAGACGATCAGTGTCACTGCCACAGTGAAGAATGGGGAAGGCGTGTTCACACACACACCTCTCCCCGTTCTTCAACTCCTGTGACTGATCACGGGACACCGGCGGCGATCTGGTCCGCGGGTCCCGCAGGCTCGGTCACGGAGCTTCAGACCCGGTCACGTGCGCGTGCCCGCAACCCGTGGCTGGGCTCTTAAAGGCTACGTACCTGTACGTGCCTGTGCCCTGCCGTGTCATTCTGCCGACATATATATTTAATAGGGGGTCCTTAAGTGGTTAAACAAATTTTGTTACTGTAGATAGAAAGTATCAGTATAGTTATGTTTTTCATCTCCAGGGGTCTGACCCATGCTTAATCCACTAATGGAATCTACCACTCTCTATTACCTAACTTAACACTCAAATGTGCTCTACCCTCACTATATTGCCTATAACACTCCTTTTCTTTATTTTTCTTGGCGATTACCCTCAATTGTGTACAACATACTGGTTTTAATTTTAACATTTTAGTTGTGGACTCATTATATTTGTGTATTGCATACCATTGCTTACTGTTATTTTGTTTCCTTAAAAAACTAATACAATTAAAGGGGTTGTAAAGGTACAATTTATTTTTCCTAAATTGCTTCCTTTACCTTAGTGCAGTCCTCCTTCACTTACCTCATCCTTCCATTTTGCTTTTAAATGTCCTTATTTCTTCTGTTCTTCTGTCTGTGACTCCACATAGTAATGTGAGGCTTTCTTCCTGGTGTGGAGTGTCGTGCTCCCCCCCTTCCTTGGACAACAGGAGATCAACCATTTTTTTTTTTAATAAAGGAATGTCATTTTTACTTTTTTTACTTTTTTTGGTGAATGTGTAGGGGTACAATGTACCCGATACCCATTCAGATGGGGGGGGCGGATTCTGGGGGTCCCCTTGTTAAAGGGGGCTTCATGATTCCAATAAGCCCCCCACCCGCAGACCCTCATAACCACCGGTCAAGGGTTGTGAGAATGAGGCCCTTGTTCCTATCAACCTATGGGGACAAGGTGTTTTGGTATTTGTTTTTTGGTATTTTTGTTTATATAGCAATGAAAAAGCAATGATTAAATGCCATCGAAATAAAGCCCTATCTGTCTAATTTGGATACAGTGTTGCATTGACATTCAAAGTATGTCAGTGTTGAAAACTGGACTGGAAGAGGGCGACCATAGAACCATAGAAAAAAGTAAAAAAAAATACAATTCTAAAAAAATGATTTAAAAAAATAAGGACAATCATTTCTGCCATGGCTGTGAAGCATAGCATCCTGGCTGTGGCATATATATACCGCTAGCTACTGCCTCTGTTGCTAAAGGGGTAACGGTTGTTGGGCTGTAAAAGTGCAGCTCAACCATCATGTGTGAATAAGCCTTGAGGACTCATTCATGCAGGTACTCTAGCCATGTGAATGAGTGTATTGTTCATGCGGCTGGAACTGTCTGTTTAAATCTAAGGGGCACAACAGTTGTATTAACCAGAGATCCTAATTTTTATTTGATTTTTAGGCAATTTATTGGTATATTTTTTAAGCATATTGCAATAAACATTTATGACATACAAAATATAAACACATTCAAATCAATTTTTGAGCAAACCTGTGTACATAAGGTTTTGTGGCAGGTGCACACATGCCTGAGAGTAAATATTTATATGAATACTGTGGAACAAAGGAAGAGTATTGAGTATTCAGAGTGGCAGTCTCATTGGAAAATAACTTTGCCATACAGTACTCTCATGTGAAGACAGGGTGAATTTGAGGGGGCACAGGAGTAGTAGGGGGATCCATCAATAGCTGTCTCTCCATGTCTGGTAACATCCTATTGATGTAAAAGTCCCACTTGTGGTGAAATTAGAGATGTTGACAGGTGGTGGGATAGGACCAAATCCATCTTTTCTTTGCGTAGTAGATTCATCAGATCGTGTTTGATATCTTTGATGGTGGGGGTGGAGGGCGAAGTCCATAGTTTGAGGATGGCTCCTCTGGCAGCCATGTAATATGTGGTCAACCAAGGTTTGTTGCATTGGATGATTTTGGTTTGTGCCCTCAGCTGGCTAGAGGGAAGAATATTCAACGAGCCAAAAAGTTGGAAGTATATATCCCTATAAGGTTGGATCCCGGTGACTTTAATCACCAGTATTTCGACTTTCTCCCAAGAATCTTGATATGGGGGGGGGCATGACCATAGTCTGTGTAGCAGGTCCTAATTTAACAGGTGTGCAGACATGGGAGAGTGGCCATTAATGTGCAGTCATTGTTTAGGTCCGTATACTTGCACTCACACACCTGTCAAATTGGGACCTGTGGCTCTGTTCATACAACTGCTAGGCCATGTACACACAATCAGACCGGTCCGATGAGACTGGTTCGACGGACCATTTTCATCGGACCACCGCTGTCCAAAATCCCATCGGTACAAAAGTGAAAATTCAGCGCTGGGATATACAAAAATACAAATAATTTTCAAATAAAAATATGCAAGCCAGCACTGAGGATAAATTCATATAAAATTCCCAAAGCATAAATTAAAGTGAAGAAGTGCAGCGCAAAACATTAAAATAAACAATAAACAATATAAACATAAATAAAGATATAAACCAGTGAAATTAAATGTCCACGTGTCCACAAATAAAGTCCATTAAGTGCTAGTGAATAACACAAATAAATCCGGCAGGAGTGACGGTGAAGGGGAAACACCAAGAAAGGAAATCCACCACCGTAAGCAAGATGGACTCTCACCTTATTGCTTCGACCCGTGAGAGTCACAAAGCATATCAGAAAAATGTCAATCAGATCCGACCTCCAAAATCCCATCGGGCCAGAACGCGGTGACATAGAACACAACGACGTGCTGAAAAAACGAAGTTCAATGCTTCCAAGCATACGTCGACTTGATTCTGAGCATGCGCGGGTTTTTGGTCCGATGCTTTTGTGTACTAACCATCATTTTGGTCCGACGGACAGGTGTCCATTGAACAGATTTTGAAGCAAGTTTTAAAACTTTTGTTCGATGGACAATGGTCCGATGGGCCGTCACACGATCAATTTGGTCCGATGAAACTGGTCTTAAGACTGATCGTGTGTACGCGGCCTTAGAGTAACATAGGCTGTCTGAACAGCCTCAGATGACTTTGGACACATAAACAAAGTGCTGAATCACACTGCATAGGCCACAGCACCCATATAAATGAGTCCCAATACCTCATTCACATACAGCACTTTAGCAGGAATATTTTTTTGTCCACTAATAATGACTTTAGTGTATTTTTTGTGAAAAATATAATTTGATATTTTTGAGGAGCCCTGTCAGGTAGGCTGTACAGGGATCTGTAATTTCGAACAACAGCCCTGTCCACAGAACAGTAACCCTGTCATTTGTGAGCAGCCAAACCTGAGCCAGTGAGCTCCCAAACACATTTTGTCCTCTAACTATCTTGTTTGGACTCACATTGTCCCAGTACCTTTTGGGCCGCGTACACACGGAGGGACATGTCCGCTGAAACATGTCCGACGGACCGTTTCCAGCGGACATGTCTCCTCCGGATTTTCGTCCGTGTGTACACACCATCGGATGAAAATCCCCTCAGCCAGGGAACGCAGTGACGTGGCGGTGATGTTGACGCCGCCACGTCACCAAACCTGGAAATAAAATGATTCCGCGCATGCGTCGAATCCATTTGACGCATGCGCGGACAGTTCTGTCCGCTGGTTAGTGTACTAACCAGCGGACATATCCGACGGACAGGTTTGTAGCGGACAAATTTCAAAGCATGCTTTGAAATTTGTCCGATGGACAAACCTGTCCGCCAGCCCGTACACACGATCGGAGATGTCTGCTGAAACGGTCCGTCGGACCATTTTCAGCAGATAAATTTGATCGTGTGTACGTGGCCTTAGAGGCTTATTTCTTCATTAAAATTGAGTGTTAGAAAACAGTCAAAATTTCTTCCTGCAGCACTCAGATTAGATGATTCACTCTCATTAATTAGGGAAATTATTATAAGGGAAAAGCTTGCGCACTACTATGTTCTAATTTTTAACCACTTAAGACCCGGACCAAAATGCAGGTAAAGGACCTTGCCCCTTTTTGCGATTCGGCACTGCGTCGTTTTAACTAACAATTGGACGGTCGTGCGACGTGGCCCCCAAACAAAATTGATGTCTTTTTTTTCCCCACAAATCGAGCTTTCTTTTGGTGGTATTTGATCACCTCTGCGGTTTTTATTTTTTGTGCTATAAACAAAAATAGAGCGACCATTTTGAAAAATAATCAATATTTTTAACTTTTTGCTATAATACATATCCCCCAAAAATATATATAAAAAATGTTTTTCCCTCAGTTTAGGCCAATACGTATTCTTCTACCTATTTTTGGTAAAAAAAAATCACAATAAGCGTTTATCGGATGGTTTGCGCAAAATTTATAGCGTTTACAAAATAGGAGATAGTTTTATTGCATTTTTATTTTTTATTTTTTTACCACTAATGGTGGCGATCAGCGATTTTTTTCGTGACTGCCACATTATGGCGGACACTTCGGACAATTTTGACACATTTTTGGGACAATTGTAATTTTCACAGCAAAAAATGCATTTAAATTGCATTGTTTATTGTGAAAATTACATTTGCAGTTTGGGAGTTAACCACAAGGGGCACTGTAGGGGTTATGTGTCACCTAATGTGTGTTTGTAACTGTATGGGGCTGTGGCTGTAGGTGTGATGTCATCGATCGAGTCTCCCTATAAAAGGGATCACGGTCATGTGACCAGTGATGCAATGTGTTGGGTGGAGCCTTGTGACGTCAGTTCCCGGTGGTGTTTTATGGAAGTACAGTGAGGAGACGAGTGTATCACTACTCCCATTGCTTTTTACTGCGGTTTTTACCCTTACTTGATGCAAGAAGTTTCTTTTACTAAATGTATTTACTTTTCATTTTGCATTATTGTACTATGGCTGTTCTTTGTTTGCTTTGAGTGCCATTTATATGAGTAGTGTCATTCCTTGGAGTGAGCTGTTTCCTAAATATATGAAATTGAATGAATGAATGAATGAATAAAAAACTTATATAGCGCTACACATGCAAACTGAATCACCTCAAGGCTCTTGGCATACATTTCCTTCCAGTTTGCCCTCAGAATAGGTAGGTCTTGAGTTTTTTCCTGAAGGCCTGGTGATTCATTTCCGTTGGATATTGGTTGGTAATGTGTTCCACAGTCAGGGTCCTTGGACTGTAAATCTTTGTTCTCCTTTTGTCTTGTAACGGGCCTTGGGGATTTGATATAGATTTTGGTTAGTTGACCTGAGAACACGATTGGGTTTGTGGTATTTTATTTTCTCAGATAAATATTGGGGAGCGGTTCCGTGTACACATTTGTGCGTCAGGCAGAGGCCTTAAATGTGTTCCGGTCCTTCACGGGCAGCCAGTGAAGGGACCTGAAGAAGGGAGTGATTGATTCCCAGATTTTTTTTCCTGTTACAAGTCGTGCCACCATATTCTGGACGTGCAACCTGGTATTTTGGAAGACCAAGGTAAAGGGCATTTGCATAGTCGAGCCTGGAATTGATTATTGTTCCCACCACTACTGCTGTGTCTTCTTTTGGGATCAAGGGAACAAGTCTATCAGAGGCGGCTCTAGACTTTGTGAGGCCTTAGGCAAAACTTAGACATGAGGCCCCACTGTGACTGTGTGGCCATGATACAGGAGATGGTCAGAGACTATGCAGAGAATGATACAGGAGACGATTATAGACTGTGCAGACAATGATACTAGAGATGGTCATAGACGCACAGTCTATGACCATCTCTAGTATCATTGTCTGCACAGTCAATGATACAGGAGACAGTCAGAGACTATGCAGACAATGATACAGGAGACAGTCAGAGACTGTGCGGACAATAATGCAGGAGACGGTCAGAGACTATGCACAGAATGATACAGGAGACGATTAGAGACTGTGCAGACAATGATACTAGAGATGGTCAGAGACTATGCAGACAATGATACAGGAGACAGTCAGAGACTATGCAGACAATGATACAGGAGACGGTCAGAGAGTATGCAGACAATGATACAGGAGGTCAGAGACTGTGGGCAGACAATGATACAGGAGACGGTCAGAGAATATGCAGACAATGATACAGGAAATGGTCAGAGACTATGCATACAATGATACAGGAGGTCAGAGACTGTGTGCAGACAATGATACAGGAGATGGTCAGAGACTTTGCAGACAATGATACAGACGATCGTCAGAAACTGTGAAGACAATGAAACAGGAGATGGTCAGAGACTGTGTGGGGACAATGATACAGGAGATGGTCAGAGACTGTGAAGACAATGATACAGCAGATGGTCAGAGACTGTGTGGGGACAATGATACAGGAGATGGTCAGAGACTGTGTGGGGACAATGATACAGGAGACGGTCAGACACTGTGCCCATCAATTGCAGCCATTGTGCCCATCAAACGCAGCCACTGTGCCCATCAAACGCAGCCACTGTACCTATCAAAAGTAGCCACCGTGCCCATCAAAGCAGCCACTGTGCCCATCAACTGCAGTCACTGTGCCCATCAAACGCAGCCACTGTGCCCAATCAAATGCTGCCAATGTGCCCAAACGCTGCCACTGTGACCTATCAAACACTGCCACTGTGCCCTATAAAATGCTGCCATTGTGTCCTATCAAACGTTGCCATTGTGCCCTATCAAACACTGCCATTGTGCCCTATCAAATGCTGCCACTGTGCCCAATCAAATGCTGACACTGTGCCATTAAATGCTGCCACTGTGCCATTAAACGCTGCCACTGTCCCCTATTAAATGCAGCCACTGTTCCCTATTAAATACAGTCACTGTTCCCCATTAAACACAGCCACTGTGCCCCATCAAACGCAGCCACTGTGCCCCATCAAACGCAGCCACTGTGCCCCATCAAACGCAGCCACTGTGCCCTATCAAATACTGCCACTGTGCCCAATCAAATGCTGCCACTGTGCCCATCAAATACTGTCACTGTGCCCCGTCAAACGCAGCCACTGTGCCCCACCAAACACAGCCATTGTGCCAAATCAAATGCTGCCACTGTGCCATCAAATGCAGCCACTGTGCCATTAAACGCTGCCATTGTGCCATCAAACACAGCCACTGTGCCCCATTAAACACAGCCACTGTTCCCCATCAAATGCTGTCACTGTGCCCATCAAATACTGCCACTGTGCCCTATCAAACACAGCCACTGTACCCAATCAAATGCTGCCACTCTGCCCCACCAAACACAGCAATTGTACCCAATCAAATTCTGCCACTGTGCCCATCAAACGCAGCCACGGTGCCATTAAACGCTGCCACTGTGCCATCAAATGCAGCCACTGTGCCCCATCAAACGCAGCCACTGTGCCCCATCAAAAGCAGCCACTGTGCCCCATCAAATGCTCCCATTGTGCCCAATCAAATCCTGCCAACTGTGCCCCATCAAATCCTGTCAGTGTGCCTATCAAATACTGCCTTGATAAGACCATAGAGAGATTGGGTACACACAGCAGCATGTAGTAAGCTGTACCTACCTGCTTCTCGCCTTGGTCCCCTAATGAAGACAGCAGGAGAAGCCAACATGCAATGTTCTCTTTGAGTGTCCACTGCCCTGGTGGAATCTGGGAGTTGTAGTCTCTGCAGAGCACAGGCACCAGAGGGCCAAGTTGAAGTCTGTGCTGTGGAGAACTACAACTCCCGCCATGCGCTGGGGCCGCCGAGTTTGGGCGAAGGACTAGGAGGATGAAGCTGCGGTGGTAGAGCCTGCTATTGGACGCAGCTGACACTCCGAGCTGTGTTGTTGTTCTTCTCCATTGTCCGCGGAGCAGCGGTGGAGGCTCGGCTCAGACAGGCGGTGTCAGTCTGTGTGTAGCGCCCGCCGCCCGCTCACCCCACCGGCTTGCTTGGGCACACACTGATCGTGCCTTCCACTACTGAGTCCCACACTGTTCTCTTAGGCGGCCGCAAGGCCCTCCTGGGGGCAAGGCCTAAGGCGACTGCCTAATTTGCCTAATTAAAGAGCCGCCTCTGGAGTCTATGTAGTAGGCACAGCAGATGGTGAGATCCACTGACTACTGAGCCTATTTGTGCATCCATTGTCATGTCGGAGTCAAAGGTGATTCCAAGGCTTTTGACTTTGGTGCTAGGGCTGATGATTCGTCACAAAATGGGCGGGAGCGTCCATGTTGTCATCGCTAGTCTCTTTCGATTTGCGTGGAGCAGAAGAAGTTCTGTTTTTGATCCATTCAGTTTAAGGTAACTCTCCGTCATCCAGTTTTTTATCAAAGTGAGGCATTTTCTAGCCCAAGAGAATGATCCTTTTTTACTGCTAATGCGTAAATAAATCTGGGTGTCGTCGGCATAGTGGTAGAGTAAATCCTGGTTACTGATAATTTTAAAGAGAGGGCGGAGATAAATATTGAATAATATGGGCAACAAAGGTGACCCTTGGGTGACTCCGTCTGACACGGTACGTTGTTCTGAAGTGAAAGGACCTAGTTTTACTGTCTGGGAAACCCAAGATGTTTTGATGCCAAGTTTTGGACGTAGTTCTTCGTCTGGGACCTGGGTGCCTTTACAGATCCATCAGTAGGATGTTTTTTACAACCCGAAAAACTACATTTTTAAAACAACGTTAAAAAAAGGAGCATGTTAGATTTTTTTTTTTCGTTTTTCAGAACGTTAAAAATGATGTGTAGCCCACACAAAACAACGTTCTCTTCATGGCGAAAAATGATTGTGTGTACGCGGCATGAGACTCTCTAATCAAGCTCACTTTCTATCACTTTGTGTTTTTTTATCGCTATAAATTATGTACATTACAAACTTGGTCCTAGTTAAAAATATAGATTTTCTATTTAATCTTCAGATTGCCAATGTGCAAAAATGACCTGCCAACAGAGACCAATCAGAAATGATATTTCAGTAGCCTTGCATCAGTAAAATGTATTGTGATTGGTTACTACGGCTGTATCGGCTGTGTGTTATGGATACAAAAAATCACTCCACAATTTATATGATCCACCTTTTAGGGTTTCCGAGCCCCAGAAATTTGAATTTTTTGTTCTTTTTTATTTTTTTTACTATTTATTCTTTGACAATGTGTGGAAACCTCTTGATCGCCACACTGGTGTTCTATGGTAAAACCCTCCATTGTCCCATGTACTTCTTCCTCACCCAACTGTCTTTATCAGATATCTTACTGGCAACTGATATTCTTCCTAACATGCTCCATGCTATCTTGATGAAAGTGACTTGCTTTCCGTTATCTGCTTGTGTCACACATTTTTTTTTCTTTGGTGTCTCGGAAACTTTTGACAGTCTTCTTTTGACAGTGATGTCTTATGACAGATATTTGGCCATCTGTAAGCCTTTGCATTATGTTTTGCTCATGAACAATAGGGTTTGCTGGATAATGGTCATCACAAGCTGGATGGGAAGTATTTTAATAGTATTAATTCACACTTTGAGCATATCACAGTTACAATTTTGTGGGCCAGATATTATTGACCACTTTTTCTGTGACCTTGATCCCATTCTAGCATGCTCCTGTTCTGATACCACCACTGTCCATTTAGAAGTCACATCACTAAGTGCTCTTTTTGTAGTCATCCCATTCTTTATCATCATTGTTTCCTATGTTTATATTATAGTCACCATTTTCAAAATGTCCTCCAATGCCGGAAGAAAGAAAGCTTTTTCAACCTGCAGTTCTCACGTGGCCGTTGTTTCCATCTATTATGGCACTCTAGTTTGTGTTTATTTGGTCCCGAGTAGGGGACAATCATGGAACGTTTCTAAGTTCCCATCCTTATTGTATACTGTAGTTATTCCGCTGCTGAATCCCATTATATACAGCCTGAGGAATAAAGACTTGAAAAAGGTTTTAGGGAAACTAATAAGCAATTATTTTACCATGAACTGAAATAAAAGAGTCAATAGAAAACGTTGAGAAGAATTTAACCATGCATGCAAGATAAGATCAAGATAATGTTTGTAAATTCATAGTTAAAAAAAAAAAAAAACATTTGAAATAGTTAAAGATGTAGCAAATGCATTTTTTTATGAGCAAATATGTACCGTTTTTCTTGAAAATCTACAATATGTTATATAATAGTTTCCCATTTATGAAATGTTTATACAATCCTGGATTTTAGTTAAATATTTTTTTGAAAATTACCTAGGCAAGCCTTGACTGTTTAGCTGTTAAACACTTAGGGCCAGATTCAGGTAGATGGGCGCTTCTTTACTTTGGAGTAACGTTTCTCATTTACGTTACTCCGCCGTCACTTTAGGAGCAAGTACTGTTATTCACAAAGCACTTGCTCCTAAAGTTGCGGCGGCGTAGCGAAAATGAGGCGGCGGAATTCAAATTGGGCGGGTAGGGGGCGTGTATTATGTTAACTATGCGCGATCCCGCGGCGAACGTACTGCGCATGCGTCGACTGTCAGTGCGCATGCTCCAAATTCTTTCAGGGAACGTCAATGACGTCAATCCCCATTCACGGACGTTTTACGCAAACGACTCGAATTTTTTTTTTGCGACACGATGACGACGGCCATACTTAACATAGGATACTTCACTAGGGGGCTGCTTTATCTTTACGCCGCATATCTCTTACGGAAACGTCGGAAAGTCACTGCGTCGCGCCTGAATACGACCGTGAATTTCCGTTTCCCGCTGATTAACATATTCTCGGCATTAATCAGCGGGAGCGCCCCGCGCGCCATTTTTAAAATTGAAGTTCCGATACGACGGCGTAATACAATTACGCTGCTCGTATAGGAACTCCAACCCGGCGTTTCTTGTTTTCTGGTTACAGAAAACAAAAACGCCGGCTTAAAGTGACAGTTAGGTTGGAGTATCACTGATACTCCAGCCTAACTCTACCTGAAACTGGCCCTTAACCACTTCTCCACCGGGCCTATTCTGGCACTTCTCTTCTTCATATAAAAAAATCTGCATTTTTATACATAAGTATTAACATAAAATAAATGAGAATGTATAATCTACTATTTTTGCTGCATTATACAATTATATTGCAATGTTTGAATGAAAAAACTTCAATAAAAACATTGAAACTTAAAAAAATCTGATTATTTTTGGTACAAAATTAATCAGAACCCCCAAACATTATCTATATCTATATATATATATATATATATATATATATATATATATTTAGATATTTAGCAGACACCCTAGGGCAGGGGCCTCCAAACTGCGGCCCGAGGGCCAGATGTGGCCCTTTGCTAGCCTTTATGTGGCCCCTGGGGCACTATTCCTCCACCTGATATGAGGCATTATTCCTTTCACTGTCACCAACAAAAGGGGCACTATTTCTTCTACTGATATCAATGATGGGATACTATTCCTCCTACTAATATGGGCCCTACTCCTACTGACCACAAACCCTGAGGCCACATTTATTCTTACTGGTGCTCGGCCCAGGACATTTTCTGCACCCTCCGGCCACAATCCGGCCCTTTCTAAAGTCTGAAGGACAATAAAGTGGCCCTTTGTTTGAAAAGTTTGGAGACCCCTGCCCTAGGGAATAAAAATGTGGTCATTGTAATTTTTTTTATCGCTCTGTATTTGCACAATAATTTTTCAAAGCCTTTTTTTGGGGAAAAAAACGGTTTCATGAATTAAAAAAATAACAAAACAGTAAAGTTAGCGCAATATTTTTGTATAATGTGAAATCTGAAGTGACGCTGAGTAAATAGATACCTAACATGTCACGCTTTAAAATTGCGCACACTCATGGAATGGCGCCAAACTTTGGTACTTAAAAATCTCCATAGGCGACGCCTTATTTTTTTTTAACAGGTTACTATTTCCGAGTTACAGAGGAGGTTTAAAGCTAGAATTGTTGCACATGCTCTAATGCACGTGGCGATACCTCACATGTGGGGTTTAAACGGCGTGTAAATATGTGGACTTACATGCATGTTTGCAAGCTACCGGGAACAGGGACATTGAATTTTTTTTTTTTAATATACTATTTTACTTATTTATTTATTTTTACACTTTTTTTATTTTTTTTTATCACTTTTATTCCTATTTCAAGGAATGTAAACATCTCTTGTAAAAGGAATCAGTGAGATAGGTCCGCCTTATGGTGAGATGTGGGGTCAATAAGACCCCACATCTCTCCACCAGGCTCTCCTCCAGGAAAAAAAATCACCAATCTCATGCTTACTAGCTAAAATTGCGGCTTTGTTTACTTCTGTACTCAACGTGATGTCATCACATCGTGCCCGGGCCTCCGACGGTCATAGAGATGACTGGTGACAGTCACTCTATCATCGCGAGCCGTCACCGGCCGATTCATTCTCTGGGCCCCCAATGGCAAGGGAGAGCCCAGAGAAGCACTGGATGGTGGCGGGAGGGGGGATTTCCCCTCCCGCTGCCTATAAGAATGATCAAGCGGTGGAACTGCCGCTATGATCATTCTTATTGTGCGCAGAATCACTGGCAGAAGATGGTGATATCTGAATGAAGCCTGTAGCTGCAGGCATCATTCAGATATCACTGCACAAAGTCGAGGACGTCATATGACATCCAACCGAGGATGGAACGGAAGGATTTACCCACTTCCTGGGCCCTTTTTGGTGACACAGCACTGCGTGGCTTTACCTGACAATTGTGCGGTCGTACCCAAAAAAATGTAGGTCCTTTTTTTCCCACAAGTAGAGCTTTCTTTTGGTTCTATTTGCTCACCTCTGCAGTTTTTATTTTTTGTGCTCTAACCAAAAAAAAAAACAATATTTATTTTTTATTTTTGCTATAATAAATATCCCCCCCCCCACCAAAAAAATGTAAAAAAAAAACAAATTTCTTCTTCAGATTAGGCCAATATGTATTCTTCTACGTATTTTTGGTAAAAAAAAAATCGCAATAAGTGTATATTGATTGGTTTGTGCAAAAGGTATCACGTGTACAAAATAGGGGAAGGATTTATGGCATTTTATTATTATTATTATTATTATTATTTTTACTAGTAATGACGGTGATCATCATTTTTAGCGGGATTGTGACGGTGTGGTGGACAGATCGGACACTTTTGACACTTTTTTGGGACCAGAGACATTATTACAGTGATCAGAGTTAAAGAAAGCCACTGGACACTTTTTAAATGAGATTGGCAGGAAATAGGTTTACACTCGGGGTGATAATGGGGTTAGATGTGTCCTAGGGGGGTGTTTCTAGCTGTGGGGGGAGGGGACTGACTGAGAGTATGGTGGGATCACTGTTTTTGATCACTAGCAACAGATGATCTCACTGAACTCTCCTGTCAGAATGGGGATATGCCATTTTTTTTAACTTTGGATAGTAAAACATTTTGTTTCTGACAGTAAATACCTTAAACCCCTGCCCAATGATATATATGCACATGCGACCCGGTCCTGAGCTTCATGACAACGCCCATGGGACCCGATAGCTGCCGGTGTCCCACGATCGGGTCACAGAGCTGAAGAACGGGGAGAGGTAAGTGTAGACAGACCTCTCCCCGTGCTTTCTAGTGAGCCTGTTACTGATCGTCTGTTCCCTGTCATAGGAAACGACAATCAGTGACATCAAATGAGCCACACCCATCTACAGTAAGAAACACACATGAGATCACACCTAACTCCTTTATCGCCCCCTACAAGTTAACCCATTCACTGCAAGTGTCATTTTCACAGTTATCAGTGCATTTTTATAGCACTGATCGCTGTAAAAAGGACAATGGTCCCAAATTAGTGTCAAAAGTGTTCGATGTGTCCGCCATAATGTCACAGTCACGATAAAAATCGCTGATCGCTGCCATTACTAGTAAAAAAATATATATTAATAAAAAAGCCATAAACTATCCCCTATTTTGTAGACGCTATAACTTTTGCGCAAACCAATCAATAAACGCTTATTGTGATTTTTTTTTAACAAAAATATGTAGAAGAATACGTATCGGACTAAACTGAGGATTTATATATATATATATATATATATATATATATATATATATATATATATATATATATATATATATATATATATATATATATTTGGGGATATTTATTATAGCAAAAAGTAAAAAATATTGATTTTTGTTAATAGCATAAAAATTAAAAACCACAGAGGTGATCAAATACCCCCAAAAGAAAGCTCTATTTGTGGGAAAAAAGAATGCCAACTTTGCTTGGGAGCCACGTCGTACGACAGCGCAATTGCCAGTTAAAGTGACGCAGTGCAGTATCGCAAAAAGGGGCCAGGTCCTTTAGCTGCAAAATGGTCTGGGTCTTAAG
Source organism: Rana kukunoris (assembly GCA_029574335.1). Classification (NCBI taxonomy): domain Eukaryota; kingdom Metazoa; phylum Chordata; class Amphibia; order Anura; family Ranidae; genus Rana; species Rana kukunoris. The sequence continues at coordinate 531,158,696 of CM056051.1, forward strand.
TGGTTAAACAGCCCACTTTCTGTTTCTTGTCTGGAAATTAGCCTAGGCTTATGACATCATGCACAGCTCTCTCTCTCTCTCACTCTCGTGTGAGTTTGCCAGCAAGGAAAGGGGGAGGCAGGAGAGAAGAGGAGGGATGAGTTTCAGTAGAGCCAAGGAGAGCTGCAGAGTTTGAGGGGGTTGGATGAGGGCTGAGATAACAGGAGTCTGTCTTTCTGTATATATATTTGTGGGTGTGTGCCTGTATACTGTATATGTGTATGCGTGTCTGTGTATCGGTGTAAATCCAGGAAGTAAACAGGTAGCAGATTCAGTTGCCCACAGTTAAAATGGATGCAGCCAGACTTAGTGGAGGGAGATTTCTGCAGCATATTGGGCAAGTACAAAATCACAGTATATATAAAATAATATGCAAAGTGATTTGAGGGAAGCTTCAGAATGGTAAAGATGTTTTTATTACAAATTACAGTATGTGAGAAGACTGTAGTTCCTCTTTAATTTCCTTCACTATATGGTGGTGAGAACATATTTCACTTGCTCGATTAATAGCTAGAGGTGATTGAGGGTCTGGAAATGTTATCAGCTGTGATAAAGCTGAATTTAATAGTAATTTACAAATCTCTGACATTCAGAATTTTCAAATTAGAAATATTGTGAAAGTTATTTGAAATTTGAACAAGGCTTCAAAAACATTGTATTTCAAATACCGGGTCCTTAAATAAATTAGCCAGAGGTTGAAGCTTAGAGATCAAGGAAGGAAGACATAAATTGAGTCCCAAAATGCTAAGGATTGTGAAAGAGTTGGAGACAAAATAGGAGGCCTGATTTTGGAAGGGCGCCATAATAACCTTTCCAACGAGAAGTTGGGTGAAGCCTGTTTTTCAATAGATATCCAGTCGGGTTGTTCGATTTTGAGATACAAGTCTGACAACTGCGCAAGTCTAGCAGCCTGGTAATACCATAAAAGGTTTGGGAGTCCTAACCTACCTTGTGTGGTGAGATTAAAAAGGCTACGGGAAGCTATTCATGGGCCTTTCTTATTCCAAATAAATTTGAAGATTTTACCTTGGAAGGTTTTCAGGTGATTTCTTTTGATCGGTATAGGTAGAGAACGGAAAAGGTATACAAGTCTAGGGAGTAGAGTCATCTCGACTGAATTGATCATGCCTACCCAACCAATATTGTGAGAGTCCCAGACACCAAGATCTTCTACCAATTGTACATAGGAGGATAGTTAGCCTGATATAGGTCTTTAAACTTAGATGTAAGATTAATACCTACAGTGCCTGCCGCTGAGAATGTGTTTTTAGCGCGACAGCATCGCGCTGACTATCGGCGACAGGGTGACGACATCTCGCACTTGCTGGAATAGTAAAAGCACATTCCAGCGAGCGCTTCATAGAAGCGACGGGGATCCGACGTGGATTCCCGCCAATTCTACACGTGGGCGGCGTTTGTTATGAATCCTGAAGAGGAAGTCCCCGCCAGATTTAAAAAAAAAAATCCGGCATGGGTTCCCCCCTCAGGAGCATACCGGGCCCTTAGGTCTGTTATGGGTTGTAAGGAGACCCCCCTACGCCGAAAAAAACGGTGTGGGGGTCCCCCCACAATCCATACCAGACCTGTATCCAAAGCACACCAGCCGGCCGGTCAGGAGGGGAGTGGGGGGCGAGCGAGCGCCCCCCCTTCCTGAGCCGTACCGGGCAGCATGCCCTCAACATGGGGGGGACAGGTGCTCTGGGGCAGGGGGGTGCACTGCGCCCCCCCCACCCCAGAGCACCATGTCCCCATGTTGATGAGGACAGGGCCCCTTCCCACGTGGTACCTACCCACGTGCTACCTACCCACGTGGTACCTACCGGAGCATGATGGGACTGTGACGTCACACGATAGGCCTACATAAGTTGCTGGGAGCCGCGCACCCGGCATAACAGCGAGAGGAAGCGTTGCGTCAACATCTGAAGAAGAGAAGAGAAGAAGAAGAAGACGACGTGACAGAAGCAGCGGCCAGTCCTGAACAGAAAGAAGGCACCGGAGAGCACCGAATCAAGAGCGGAGAGCGGGAGAAGACCCCGGTGAGTGGAGAAGACCCCCCGGTGAGCGGAGAAGACCCCCCGGTGAGCGGAGAAGACCCCCCGGTGAGCGGAGAAGACCCCCAGAGAGCGGAGAAGACCCCCCAGAGAGCGGAGAAGACCCCCAGAGATCGGAGAAGACCCACCCCCCACCGAAGATGTCAGAAGAAGCCCGCCGAGGGGGGCGCTTTTATAAAAGCGACCATACACCCCCCCCCCCGGCGGCCAAACGAATAAAATATTTCAATACCCTATTTGTGTTTACACTTTTCTTGCAGGTGAATAGGTAGGGGTACCCCATACTCATTCACTTAGGGTGGGGTGCCGGTATCTGGGGGCCCCCTTATTAAAGGGGGCTCCCAGATTCCGATAAGCCTCCCACCCGCATACCCCGACAACCAACGGCCAGGGTTGTCGGGAAGGGGCCCTGTCCTCATCAACATGGGGACAGGGTGCTCTGGGGTGGGGGGGCCGCAGTGCGCCCCCCTGCCCCAGAGCACCTGAACCCCCCATGTTGAGGGCATGCTGCCCGGTATGGCTCAGGAGGGGGGGGGAGCTCGCTCACCTCCACTCCCCTCCTGACCGGCCGGCTGGCGTACTTTGGATACGGGTCTGGTATGGATTGTGGGGGGACCCCCACGCCGTTTTTTTCAGCGTAGGGGGGTCTCCTTACAACCCATAACAGACCTAAGGGCCCGGTATGCTCCTGAGGGGGGAACCCATGCCAGATTTTTTTTTTTAAATCCGGCGGGGACTTCCCCTCCAGGATTCATAACAAACGCCGCCCAAGTGTAGAATTGGCAGGAATCCGTAAACGGACTTGTAATGCTTGATTAACGGAGGAATCCCCGCTGAGCCAAACGGGCTAACGGAGCGGATCAATACGAATCCGCTCCGTGTAAAAGAGCCCTTAGTCATATTACCTTGAGACCTGAGACTTTGGAAAATGTATTAAGTAAAGAGTAAATCTCAGATAAAGAGGAAATTGGAGAGGTAATAAATAACAAGAGGTCATCTGCAAACAATGACGTGTCCCCCCACAAATCTTAATGGACCCTGAAAAAAGTCCCTGCAGTCTAATTTTAGCTTCTGAAGTAGAATATAGAGCAGATGGGATACCTAAAATCTTTGAACCAAAACCCCAGTGCTTCAGAACCGAAAACAAGTATGGCCATGAGACAGAATCAAAGGCCTTCTGAAGGTATGATGTTTTTTTTTAATGTTATTAAAAACAATCGTGTGTGGGCTCCAGAGCATTTTTCACGATCTAAAAATAGGCCAATTTTTTTTTGAACGTGCTCTATTTTTTCAGAGCGTTTTTAACAGTCTCGTTCTTAAGGTTGTAAAAAATGGTTGTGTGTGCTTTAACCACTTAAGACCCGGACCAATACGCTGGTAAATGACCCAAGGTGTTTTTGCGATTCGGCACTGCGTCGCTTTAACAGACAATTGCACGGTCGTGCGACGTGGCTCCCAAACAAAATTTGCGTCCTTTTCTTCCCACAAATAGAGCTTTATTTTGGTGGTATTTGATCACCTCTGCGATTTTTATTTTTTGCGCTATATACAAAAATAGAGCGACATTTTTGAAAAAAAAACACTATTTTTTACTTTTTGTTAAAAAAAAAATCAAATAAACTAAATTTTAGTCAAACATTTAGGCCAAAATGTATTTAGCCACATGTCTTTAGTAAAAAAAAAAATCGCAATAAAAAAAAATAGCTACCTAGCGGGAACAGCGGCACTAATACAGCGATCAGAAAAATGATCGCTTAGTGACGCTGGCAATAGGGAGTGAAAGGGTTAACTAGGGAGGTGATCAGGGGGTTAAAACTTTATTAGGGGGGGTGGGGGGGCTATCCTGAACCTAACACTAACTGTTTTTTACACTGCCTGTCACACTGACACTAAATGCAGTGATTAAATCACTGCATTCAGTGACACTGTGACAGGGGGGTGGGGGGGAGGCGATCACAAGGGGTTAATATGCCTATGTGAGTGTGTGTCAGTGTTGTGTTGCTGCACACTTACTTGTGATGTCTTCTCTCATCAGCAGCGCTGGGAAACAGCGCTGCGATGAGAGAATACATCATTTCCTCCTTCCTGTGTAAACACAGGAGGAGGAAGTGACAGGCTGGGAGCGCGCTCCCATTGGCTGGGAGCGATCGCGGGGGGGGCGGATATCACGGACATCCGCCCGCAGATCCCGGATCGCTCCCAGAGGTAGGGGGACCCCCGCACGCCGCGGAGGGGGTCCCGTTGGGACCCCCGAACCGCACTCAGGCGGGGACGTAAATTTACGCCCTTGTGCCTGTACGTGCCATTCTGTGGCCGTATATGTGCGTGCGGGGGTCCTTAAGTGGTTAACGACGTGAAAAATATGCGCATGCTCTAAAGTTATGAGACGGGAGCGCTCGTTCTGGTAAAACTACTGTTCGTAATGGAGTAAGCACATTCATCACGCTGTAACAGACAGGAAGGCACAAATCGTCTTTTACTAACACAAAATCAGCTAAAGCAGCCCAAAGGGTGGCGCCATCCAAATGGAACTTCCCCATATAGTGCCGTCATACGTGTTGTACATCACCGCGCTTTGCTAGAGCATTTTTTTTCCACGATCGTGTGTAGGCAAGGCCGTTCTAATGATCGTGTTGAAAAAAACGTTGCTTTTTTTAACCACTTGCCGACCAGCCGCTGTCATTCTACGGCGGCAGGTCGGCTCTCCTGGGCGAGAGCCCGTAGCTCTACGTCAGCTACATTTTCGGCCACTAGGGGGCATGCGTGCCACCGGCGGCAGTGCGCGCCCCCCCCGCTCGACCCCCCGAGTCCCGCGCGCGAGCCCGGCGGGTACGATCGCCGCCGGGCACGCGTGTGTAAACACATAGCTCTCGTTCCTGTCAGCGGGGGAAACGCTGATCAGTGATTTCCCCTAGTAAGTCCACACCACCTACAGTTAGAACACACCCAGGAACACACTTAACCCATTCCCTGCCCCCTAGTGTTAACCCCTTCACTGCCAATGGCATTTTTATAGTAATACAATGCATTTTTATAGCATTGATCGCTATAAAAATGCCAATGGCCCCAAAAATGTGTCAAAAGTGTCTGAAGTGCCCACCATAATGTCGCAGTACTGAAAAAAAATGCTGATCGCCGCCATTACTAGTAAAAAAAAATATTAATAAAAATGCCATAAAACGACCCCCTATTTTGTAAACGGTATAACTTTTGCGCAAACCAATCAATAAACGCTTATTGCGATTTTTTTTAACCAAAAATATGTAGAAGAATACGTATCGGCCTAAACTGAGGAAAAAAACATTTTTTTTATATATTTTTGGGGGAAATTTATTATAGCAAAAAGTAAAAAATATTGAATTTTTTTAAAAATTGTCGCTCTATTTTTGTTTATAGCGCAAAAAATATAAACAGCAGAGATGATAAAATACCACCAAAAGAAAGCTCTATTTGTGGGAAAAAAAGGACGCCATTTTTGTTTGGGAGCCACGTCGCACAACCGCGCAATTGTCAGTTAAAGCGACGCAGTGCCGAATCACAAAAAGTGCTCTGGTCATTGGACAGCAATATGGTCCGGGGCTAAAGTGGTTAAACCCTTAAAAACATCGGGCCAGATTCACAGAGCACTTAAGCCGGCGTTTCAGGAGATGCGCGGCGTAATTGTAAATATGCGCCTGCGTATCTATGCGGCGTATCCCCAAAACGATATACGCCAGAAATCTAGATTTTTACGAACAGCGTAATTTCGATAGACCGGCGCATCGTGCGTGCAAAAAATGCGCTAGACACACCATTGATTTGCTAGGCAAATTTGCAAATGAGGGAGTTACGGCGATCCACAAAGGTAAGTTTGTGCGGCGCAGGCTACGCTCTGTGCGCATCAGCTGCACGTCCTGTCTAAAATTAGACCATCTAAAAGCAGGTTTAAAATTAGACAATCCGTCTACATGTCAGCTAAAGCAACACTGTTAGGGACGAGCTGAGCAGCCACACTTGCAGGACAACAATCTGTATGTCAACATGCCAGGGGCATCCTTGCTCATAGCTATACTACTGACTTTAGATGAGCGCAGAAGGAGGAGGGCACAGAGGAGGGCACGGAGGAGGGCACGGGAGAGGATATACTGCACACGCATAGACCTCTTTGGCATGAGTGATTGTGAGGTGTATCGCATCTTCAGATTCAACCCTCATGCCATCATGGAATTAACCACAACCCTGCAGGGGGACATCACCAGCCCAACACACCACTCACATGTAGTGCAGCCACTGGTCAAGGTCCTGGCAACACTCCATTTCCTTGCCAGTGGCTCTTTTCAAAGAACAAGTGGAGTGGTGGCTGGGATGTCACAATCCTCCATGAGCAGATGTGTGCACCACGTTATCCCTGCAATCCTCAGACGCATGGCCAACCAAATTATCAAACCAACCACTGAGGACCTGCGGCTGAAGGCAATGACAGATTTCTACAAAATTGCCAGATTCCCATGCACCGTGGGGGCCATTGATTGCACACATGTGGCACTCCAGCCCCCCCGTGAGACAGAGCACATATACCGCAATCAGAAGCACTGGCATTCCATCAACGTACAGGTGATAGTCGATGACAAATGCCTCATATGTCACCTCCGTGCCAAACACCCCGGATCCAGCCATGACAGCTACAGTGGTTGACCGCGATATTGTGTCAATCTCGCTCCCTTTCTCGGCGAGATTGAGCACTTGCGAGCCCCATCGCGGGAGCCAGCGCCGAGCTGGCTTGCCGCGATGGAGACAAAGCCGTCATAGAAGCGACGGGGATCCGACGCGGATTCCCGCCAATTCTACACGTGGGCGGAGTTTGTTATGAATCCTGAGAAGGAAGTCCCCGCCGGATTTTAAATAAAAATCCGGCATGGGTTCCCCCCTCAGGAGCATAACGGGCCCTTAGGTCTGGTATGGGTTGTAAGGAGACCCTCCTACGCCGAAAAAACGGAGTGGGGGTCCCCCCACAATCCATACCAGACCCGTATCCAAAGCACGCCGGCCGGCCGGTCAGAAGGGGAGTGGGGGGCGAGCGAGCGCCCCCCCCCCCCTCCTGAGCCGTACCGGGCAGCATGCCCTCAACATGGGGGGGTCAGGTGCTCTGGGGCAGGGGGCGCACTGCAGCCCCCCACCCCAGAGCACCCTGTCCCCATGTTGATGAGGACAGGGCCCCTTCCCGACAACCCTGGCCGTTGGTTGTCGGGGTATGCGGGCGGGAGGCTTATCGGAATCTGGAAGCCCCCTTTAATAAGGGGGCCCCCAGATACCGGCCCCCCACCCTAAGTGAATGAGTATGGGGTACATTGTACCCCTACCCATTCACCTGCAAGAAAAGTGTAAACACAAATAAACCACACAGTGTATTGAAATATTTTATTAGTTGGCCGCCGGGGGGGGTGTGTATGATCGCTTTTATAAAAGCGCCCCCCTCCGGCGGGCTTCTGCGGGGGGGTGGGTGCCGCTGTTCTTCACCGCCGTCTGGTTCTCTTCCGCCGCCGGGGGGGGCGCTTTGATAAAAGCGCCCACCACCCGGCGGGCTTCCTTCGACATCTTCGGCGGCGGGGGGGTCTTCTCCCACTCTCCGGGGTCTTCTCCCGCTCTCCGGGGGTCTTCTCCGGCTCTCCGGGGGTCTTCTACGGCTCTCCGGGGGTCTTCTTCTTCTTCAGGACTCGCCGCCGCTATCTTCGTGTGTTAGCTCAATTACTGGCGGCGGCGAGTCCCCTCTTCTGTGACGTCGTCTTCTTCTTCTTCTCCAGATGTTGACGCGACGCTTCCTTCCGCTGTTATGGCTGGCACGCGGCTCGCAGCGAGTTATATAGGCCTGTCTTGTGACGTCGCAGTCCCATCATGCTCCGGTAGGTAGCACGTGGTACCTACCGGAGCATGATGGGACTGCGACGTCACAAGACAGGCCTATATAACTCGCTGCGAGCCGCGCACCAGCCATAACAGCGGAAGAAAGCGTCGCGTCAACATCTGGAGAAGAAGAAGAAGACGACGTCACAGAAGAGGGGACTCGCCGCCGCCAGTAATTGAGCTAACACACGAAGATAGCGGCGGCGAGTCCTGAAGAAGAAGAAGACCCCCGGAGAGCGGAGAAGACCCCTGGAGAGCCGTAGAAGACCCCCGGAGAGCCGGAGAAGACCCCGGAGAGCGGGAGAAGACCCCGGAGAGTGGGAGAAGACCCCCCCCGCCGCCGAAGATGTCGAAGGAAGCCCGCCGGGTGGTGGGCGCTTTTATCAAAGCGCCCCCCCCGGCGGCGGAAGAGAACCAGACGGCGGTGAAGAACAGCGGCACCCACCCCCCCCGCAGAAGCCCGCCGGAGGGGGGCGCTTTTATAAAAGCGATCATACACACCCCCCCGGCGGCCAACTAATAAAATATTTCAATACACTGTGTGGTTTATTTGTGTTTACACTTTTCTTGCAGGTGAATGGGTAGGGGTACAATGTACCCCATACTCATTCACTTAGGGTGGGGGGCCGGTATCTGGGGGCCCCCTTATTAAAGGGGACTTCCAGATTCCGATAAGCCTCCCGCCCGCATACCCCGACAACCAACGGCCAGGGTTGTCGGGAAGGGGCCCTGTCCTCATCAACATGGGGACAGGGTGCTCTGGGGTGGGGGTCTGCAGTGCGCCCCCTGCCTCAGAGCACCTGACCCCCCCATGTTGAGGGCATGCTGCCCGGTACGGCTCAGGAGGGGGGGGGCGCTCGCTCGCCCCCCACTCCCCTCCTGACCGGCCGGCCGGCGTGCTTTGGATACGGGTCTGGTATGGATTGTGGGGGGACCCCCACGCCGTTTTTTCGGCGTAGGGGGGTCTCCTTACAACCCATACCAGACCTAAGGGCCCGTTATGCTCCTGAGGGGGGAACCCATGCCGGATTTTTATTTAAAATCCGGCGGGGACTTCCTTCTCAGGATTCATAACAAACTCCGCCCACGTGTAGAATTGGTGGGAATCCGCGTCGGATCCCCGTCGCTTCTATGACGCACTCGCTGGAATGTGCTTTTACTATTCCAGCGAGTGCGAGATGTCGGCAGCCTGTCGCCGAGAATCAGCGCGATGCTGTCGTGCTATAAACACATTCTCGGCGGCAGGCACTGTACATATACAATCATAGCCCCATCCCAATGGAATTCGAACAGAACGTGTATGGGGACAGCTGGCTGGTTGGTGAGTGACATGGGTGGCAGGCATGACTGTCCCCCCCCCACATGATGCACACATCACAAGGAGCACATGCATGACTAACATCCTCCTGTCTTTTCCCTTTCAGGTGACTCTGCTTATGCACTGGGACCCCATCTCATGACTCCTTTCTAGAACCCCCAAACCCCAGGAGAGGAAAAATACAATGAAGCACATGCCAAAACCTGTGCAGTGGTGGAGCGCACCTTTGGCCTCCTGAAGTCACGTTTCCGATGCCTGGATAAGTCTGGGGGTACCCTGTTGTATTCCCCAAACTTTGTGTGCCAGATCATCGGTGCATGTTGCATGCTGCACAACTTTGCAGTGAGAAAGGGCCTGGAGATTGATATACGTGATGACCTGACCCCCGAATCAGACAATCCCCCCTAACCGAGGCTACCCCGTCTTCTGAGGGAAGAGCAGCCAGGAGACAGCTCACATTAGGCATCTTTGCACGTTAAACACACACATTAATCATGGCACAATGAGAATGCATGCATGCACACCACTGTGGGCCCTAGCACAGACACATCACATCCTCATCAAATTGGATTGGCACAAGCCCACCATGCAGGACTTGTGAGCAGCAACGCCACGCCACGGCTCCAATTATGTCACTGTACATTCATATACCATTCACACGGACCTGGGGATCACTTCTCCCTGGTCCTGGGGAACCCTTATACAACACAAATGAGGGTGACACCCCTTTTCCGGCAGGAATGTCACCCCCACATTAAAAAATCAGGCAAAAAAAAATGTCCAGCAAAAAAAAAAAGGGGAGAAAGAAATTAATGTAGCTGGCGGGACCCACGCCTGGGGCGCCCACGGCCATGGCCCCGGCTCCTCAGGGTAGACTTATGGGGGGGTAATCCGGGGAAGGAGGAGCAGCCCCTGGTCTCTGCCCACCTGGCGGCCTGCCCTCCAAGGCCACGGCTATTCTGTTTAGGCCAGCATTTATGCTTGCCGTATTGGCCTGGATAGCCTGGGTGAGGGCCCTCACATCCTGCCCAGTAGTCTGCAGTTCTTTTAGGCAGTTTATAAGAGCCCGGGAGTGGCAGTCCATGTCCCCAAGTGTATCCTTTATGGAGGACAGGCTCTCCTCCATCCGCACCAAAGTCTGGCTGACCTGTCCCAGATGGCGGGTCTGAAGGGCCTGGTCCCTTCTGAGATTGGCGGGCAGAACCTCGGCCACCCCCTGGTCTTCCGGGTCGCCTTCCTGCCCCCAGATGAGGCTTGTGGCCGGGCGAAGGGGAGCCCCTTGGGAGGGGAGTCCTGTTGGGGGAGGAGTGGGAGGGGCTACCCCTGATGGAGGCCTGGCTGCTGCCAGCCAAAGGGGAAGACTCCTCCAAAAATAACAAGTCATTCCCTGACATGACCTCCTCCAACTCAAACTACTTCTCCTCAACCTCCTCAGAGGACTCCGGCCTTGTCTGGGGGTCTTCATCAGGCTGTTGTCCCAGGGATGGTGCGGTCAGACCAGATGGCCCAGCACCCTCCTGCACATCTGTGGATGACACAAAACATTCACAGGTTGGAGGATCCACACACTTGCCACATATTCCCCCCCCCACACATGCTACACACCAGATAGAAAAAAAAAACCTTACCTGTCCTCACAGCCTCCTGACTGGAGTCAAAGCCAGGCAGCCCCTCCACTTGCTGCCTGTTGAAGGTCTGGGCCCATGCACGCTCCTCCACTGTCAGCCGAACAGGGCATGGTGGGCCCCCTCCAATGCCCCTGGCATGGGCTGCAATCTTTCCCAGCTTCCCACGGACCACACGCCGGAGATCATTGATCTTCTTGGCGATCCCCTGGCGTGTCCGGGTCTCCCCCCCAAACGAGTTTACCTCGTCTGCAATGTTCTGCAATATCTCAGGCTACCTGGCCGGGGTGGTGATGGCACTCTCCGGGCCGTGCAGGGAACGCCCATATAGGAGAATGGCCCGGACAATCATTTCTTTCTCCCGCAAAGAAAGATTTTTCTTTTGCTTCCTTTCACTCATATTTATACAACAACTCTCTCCCAAACAATCACCAAAAATCACTCAACAAAACAATCAACCAAAATCTAGCAACAAAACAATCAACCAAAATCTAGCAACAAAACAGTCTCAAAAACAGTCACCAAAAAACAATGTCAACAATAATATACAAAACAGTCAACAAAGATCTCAAACACAAGTCACAAACCGACAAATGCGAACAAACAACAGAACAAAATCACCTTGCTGTATAGGAAGGGATACAAATGGATGTACTTTTGCAAAGGAAGGGCGTTTGTCTCTGTCTATTTAAGCACTGTGCATAGCTCACTAAGTTGACCGGGCCTAGTTCCAATCTCACTGATTGCGCCGTGCCGAGTTGTGAGCATGCGCAGAGAGGTGCTGACCATGGTCTGCTTCATGTGCGCATGCGCAATCCGGCCGGCCCTTCATTTGCATGGGGTCACGGCTCATTTCAATGGAACACGCCCACGTCCTTCCCAATTTGAATTACACCGCCTTACGCCTCGGAAATTGCGTTGCACTGGCGCAAATTTGTGCGCAAATACTATGAGGATACGGTGCTTGTGCCTCTAAATTGAGATGGTGTAACGTAAAGGAGATGCAATACGCCAGTCAATATATGCGCCAATGTACGCGAATCTGGCCCATCATTTTTTAGAACCCGAAAAATTATTGTGTGTACATGGCATAAAAGCTGTGAAAATGTGCAATAGACTCCACCCAGAGGTGGTTCTGGTTAGCTCAATAGGTTATTTAAAAAAAATAGGTCTGGATTATTTGCTAAATGTACATAATATAACTGGATACTATTATTTATAGGTAAAGTTGATCCAGTTAATATCTGATTGCCTCTTGGGGGATTAGGAAAGATTTTTTTTCCCCTGCTGAGGAAAATTGTATCATTGTTTTTTTTCCTCTGGATCAACTGAAGGTATAGGATTGTGTATTTTGAGGTTTTCTATTTGTATGTATTTTTTTCCTCTGTTGGTTGAACTGGATGAACTTTTTTCAACTAGATTAAATATGTAGATTATATACGTAATAGGAGCAAAACAAAAGTCACATTAACTGCTTGTCGACCAGCCACGGTCATTTTACGGCGGCAGGTCGGCTCTCCAGGGCGAGAGCCTGTAGCTGTACGTCGGCTCTTTAGCTGCCACTAGGAGGCGCGTGCGCGCCGCTGGCAGCCTGCGCGCGCGCCCTCCGCTTGCCCTCGAGTCCCATGCACGTGCCCAGTGGGTACGATCTCCGATGGGCACACGCGATCGCCGGGTACAGAAGGAGGTCCGAGAGCTATGTGTGTAAACACAAAGCTCCCGGTCCTGTCAGCAGGGGAAACGCTGATCTTCTGTTCATACAATGTATGAACAGAAGATCAGTGATTTCCCCTTAAGCCACCCTCTCACCCTGAAGAGACCCAAGCCCCTCACATATCCACCCGGACCACACCACCCACAATACCCACTACCCTGCAGGAGCTGGAGAGATGACTATCTTCTACCAAGCCACCCCTTCACCTCCTCTTGTTGAATAGTTAACCCCTTCCATACAGGGCATTTTCACCCCCTTCCTGCCCAGACCAATTTTTCGTTTTCAGCGCTGTTGCACTTTAAATGACAATTGCGCGGTCAGGCAACACTGTACCCAAATTAAATCGTTATGTTTTTTTCCCCCACAAATAGAGATTTCTTTTAGTGGTATTTGATCATCTCTGCGGTTTTTATTTTTTGCGCTATAAACAAAAGAAGAGAGACAATTTAAAAAAAAAAACACAATATTTTTTCCTTTTTATTTAATACATATCACAATATTTTTTTTTAAAAAACGTTTTTTCCCCTCAGCTTAGACCGATACGTAATCTACGTAATCTACGTATTTTTGGTAAATCTCCTCACCACTGACAGGAGGTGGATCTGTGTGTTTACACACAGAGATCCACACTCCTGTTGTGATTGCCGGAAATCGCGGGTGCCCGGCAGCAATCGCAGCCGCCGGGCACGCGCGCGGGATCGCGAGTGGTGCTGCGGGTGCGCGCGCCCTAGAACGTCGTAAAGACAGGACGTTGTGCAACGTCCAGTCTCATCGGCGAGGGGATGACCATAGCGTCATTCCCCTATGGCCAGGTAAGGAAGGGGTTAAGCTAATCCCCTGCAGTGGGAAATGTCCCAAACCAATGCCAGCTCCTCCAAGGGATATAACAATTTCATGTAAATAAGGATAGTCATTATTTATTAAACTGTATATCAAAATAACTGTATTATTATTTATTACTATTATTATTATTATTTTTATTAATATTATATGAATTAAAAATGTTTTACCATATTGACAATCTTCTGCTCATGTTTGTATACATTTTTGTGTTGAGTCTATTTTCGTATTATTATTATTATTATTTATTTATTTATTTATTTATTTATTTATTTATTTATGTCACAATATTACTTGAATATGTTTTACCATCATGATGATCTTCTCCTCATGTTTTTATATTTTTTTATTTATGTGAATTTTGCAATTTTCATCATTTATAAAGCAATTTATGGTCCTCTCTAATACACTAGCATAATGATAATAATAGTAATAATAATAATAATAATAATAATACAGCTTCATCAAGCTACAGTTTAATCACGATATAAATAATAGATTAAAAAATAAAACTGTATTATTATTATTATTATTTCATGATTATGTGACTTTTAAATTCTTTACACATGTGTCTAAAACTGTCATTGTCATCAGTAATGGAACCTGAGTATTGAGTTTGTTTTGTTAATATCCATAGAATACATTTTATCTGCACTGTAATATTAAGTGTTAACTTCCAAAATGATTTTATTATAATTCTGAGTTACTTTAGATGGCAATAACAAGAGGATAGAAGCACTGGGAAATAATGTAAAAGATAATGAATGTATTGAGTCTCATTGTCCTGTACAAAGCCCCTGACACCCCATCAACACAAATATCTAGACAAGGGACACATTATTGTACATAGCTTGTTAGGTAACCAGTTTAGAAATTGATTGGCCCCATTGCTGGAAATAATTATTTACAGTTCATTAAATTACATAAAAATAAATGTAATGTTGGCGATTCCCTTAATGATTAATTTGATTTCTCTTAAGGAAACAAATTAAAATTAAGAAAAGTTTTAAATGAATACATTTTTGGCAAATTTAGATTCTTTCTAATTTATCTATCGTTCTAATTAATTCCATCAGGGCATCTCCCATACAGTAATTATTGAAAATGATTAGGTCATGGCTCGTATTATCATTAACTTCACTAACAAGCTGATTAAGTAATCTGTTATTTCTATCTATGTAATTTTTCCGCAGGGAAATTAGAGAACAGAGCTAATTCAAGATACAGAAAGACATTACACTAACTGTTTACATTAGAAATCACATGAAAAGTAATGAAAACAGAGTATTCAACATTGTCAATATAATATATAGAAAAAAAGATCGATAGACAGCTGATATATGCTACATACAGTTTTTAAAATTATTTTTAAATACATCAAAACATGTAATAAACAATGCAATATTTAAGTTACTGATAATAAATACAAACTTTTGACTTTAGAACTCCAAAAATAAATAAATAAATAACAATAAATGTAATTAAACATCAGATTTTGTATTTATACATTTTAATTACACTATAAACTTCAAATTTATAGTAAGAAAAATTAAACTGTCCTTAATGTTTTTAAGATTTGACAGAGGAAAGGTGGGGAGCTTAAAAAAAAAAGAGTTCTGTTTGCAAGAAACTTTTTTTTTTTTTTACTGTGCTCATTTTTGACTATATAACTGTAGATAAGAATATCACATTTTTTTTTTCATTTGACATCATGATCTCAGGTCATAGGGTGTAATATCATTATTCAATTTTTTGGTGTTAAATGCACCTGGTGTCTAACTTTTTTTTAAAGCGGTACATTTTTTGGCCAATAAAAGAAGCTCATAATGTAAGGTGTTTGTGGAAAAGTCACAAAAACACACACACACACATAGCCAGATTCAGGTAGCTTTACGCCGGCGTAAGTACAAATGTGCGCCGTCATACTTTTACGCCGATTCGCAAAGCTAGATACGCCGTAAAACAAGGCTTCAGCCGCCCGACGTAACTTGCCTATGCTGCTGTATCTTGGGCGCATAGTTACGCATAGTTACGCTGGATGCATTCAGCGTTCCCATGTTAAATATGCAAATGAGTAAGATACGCCGATTCACAAACATTGATGCGCCAGGCGGAAAAGATATGCGGTTTGCGTAAGGGTTACGTCCAGCGTAAAGTTATTCCACCATATAGGTGGCGCAACCCATTCAAAGGTATGGACGTTGGAACAGCCGGCGTCTTTTACGCCGTTTACGTAGTACTACGTGAATAGGGCATGGCGTAAGTTATGTTCACGTCGTAGGCATTGAGCCGACGTATCTTAGGGAGTATATGCAACATGATTATGAGCATGTGCGCGCATGCGCCGTTTAATCGGCCAATCCTTTGCATGGGGTCACGCTTAATTTAAAAAGATGACGCCCACCTCCTTCCTATTTTGAATTAGGCGGGCTTACGCCAGCCAATTTACGCTACGCCACCACAACTTACAGAGCAAGGGCCAGATTCAGGTACATCTGCGCATTATTGGACCGGCGTAGCGCACCGCCTTTACGTTAGACTGGCGCAATGTAGCGGCGCAATCACCCTATTCTCGTCGGTTTTACGCAGAAATTTGCGCCTGCGCAACGTTATTTCAGAGGCGCAAGGCAGAGTAATACAAATTGGGAAGGACGTGGGCGTGTTACATTGAAATGAGCCGTGACCCCATGCAAATGAAGGGCCGGCCGGCTCGCGCATGCGCGCTTGAAGCAGACCATGGTCAACACCTCTGTGCGCATGCTCACAACTCGGGAACGGCGCAATCAGTGAAATTGGAAGCGGACTAGGGAAAATTAGTGAACTATGCAAACAGCATAAATAGACAGAGACAAACGCACTTTGTTTGCAAAAGTACATCCCTTTGTATCCCTCCCTATACAGCAAGGTGCTTTTGTTCCGTTGTTTATTAGCGTTTGTTTGTTTGTTTGTGACGTGTCTTTGAGAGGGATTTTTGTCTTTTATGTGTTTTCTTTGTTGTTATTTTGTTTAAATTATATTTTTGCTGGGCATTTTTTATTTTTGCTGTTCAAATTTTTATTTTTTTTGGTTCTGTTTGTGTATGATTTGGGAATGTGGGGGTGACATTCCTGCCGGAAAAGGGGTGTCATCCTCATTTGTGGTGAAGTGATCCCCAGGTCCGTGTGAATGGTGTATGAATGTACAGTGACATAATTGGAGCTGTGGCGTGGCATTGCTGCTCACAAGTCCTGCATGGTGGGCTTGTGCCAATCCAATGTGATGAGGATGTGATGTGTCTGTGCTAGGGACCACAGTGGTGTGCATGCATGCATTCTCATTGTGCCACGATTAATGTGTGTGTTTAACGTGCAAAGATGCCTAATGTGGGCTGTCTCCTGACTGCTCTTCCCTCAGAAGACGGGGTAGCCTTGGTTAGGGGGGTTCCGTATAGGAGTCATGAGATGGGGTCCCAGTGCATATGCAGAGTCACCCTGAAGGGATAAGAAAGGAGGATGTTAGTAGTGCATGTGCCCCTTGTGATTTCAGCATCATGGGGCGGGGGACAGTCATGCCTGCCACCCATGTCACTCACCAACCAGCCAGCTGTCCCCATACATGTTCTGTTCGAAATCTGTGGGGATGGGGCTCTGATTGTATATGTAGCTGTCATGGGTGTCCTGGGTAGTGTCATGTGTTGGGCTGGTGATGTCCTCCTGCAGGGTTGTGGTTAATTCCATGATGGCATATGAGGGGTGGATCTGAAGATGCAAGACACCTCAGAATCACTCATGCCATAGATGTCTATGCGTGTGTGATATATCCTCTCCCGTGAAGAGTGAAGAGTGAAGAGTGAGGGGCTTGTATCAGATAAGAATATTGTATTCGATTAGATTAAATTGTAAAGTTTAGATAAGCAAAAAAAAGTTTTAAAAAAAAATAAAAAAATAAAAATCCCATGCCCTCCTCAGTGCCCTCCTCCTTCTTTGCTCATCTAAAGTCAGTAGTATAGCTATGAGCATGGATGCCACTGGCATGTTGGCATACAGATTGTTGGGCAACACGTGTGACTGCTCAGCTCCTCACTAACAGTGTTGCTTTATCTGACATGTAGACGAATTGTCTAATTTTATACCAGCTTTTATATGGTCTAATTTTAGACAGGACATTTAGCTGTTGCGCACAGCGCGTAGCCTGCGCTGCACCAACGTTCTTTTGTGGATCCCCGTAACTCCCTCATTAGCATATTTGAATAGCAAATCAATGGTGTGTCTAGCGCAGTTTTGCGCAGACGGATGCGCCTGTCTAACGAAATTACGCTGGTCAAAAAAAAATAGATTTGTTGCGTATCTCGTTTCGGGAATGCCGTGCATCGAAACGCACGCGCACAATTAGACTTACGCCGCGCATCTCCTGTAACACCGGTGTAATCGCTCTGTGAATCTGGCCCCTGGTGTCTAACTCTTTTTTAAAGCGGTACATTTTTTGGTCAATAAAATAAGCTCATAATGTAAGGTGTTTGTGGAAAAGTCACAAAAACACACACACATAGCCAGATTCAGTTAGTTTTACACCGGCGTATCTCCAGATACGCCGTCGTAAGTACAAATGTGTGCCGTTGTACTTTTACGCCGATTCGCGAAGCTAGATACACCGTTAAACAAGGCTTCAGGCGCATAGTTACGCTGGACGCATTCGGTGTTCCCATGTTAAATATGCAAATGAGTAATATACGTCGAATCACGAACGTAGATGTGCCAGGCGGAAAAGATACGCGGTTTGCGTAAGGGTTACATCCGGCGTAAAGTTATTTCACCATATAGGTGGGGCAACCTATTCAAAGGTATGGACGTCGGAACAGCCGTCTTTTACGTAGTTTGCGTAGTACTACATGAATAGGGCATGGCGTAAGTTATGTTCACGTCGTAGGCATTGAGCTGACGTATCTTAGGGAGTATATGCAACGTGATTCTGAGCATGCGCGCGCATGCGCCGTTTAATCGGCCAATCATTTGCATGGGGTCACGCTTAATTTAAAAAGATGACGCCCACCTCCTTCCTATTTTGAATTAGGCGGGCTTACGCCAGCCAATTTACGCTACGCCGCCACAACTTACGGAGCAAGTGCTTTGTGAACACTGCACTTGCCTCTCTAAATTACATCTGCGTAGTGTATTTGAGATGCGCTACGCCGCTCTAAAGATACGCCCCCTACATTAATCTTGGCCACAATCTCCTTTCTGCTCAGGAGCTTGATCACTTAGTGAACAACCAGAGTCATCCGTTGGAATAGGGAATGACCAGGGATCTTGCTGCCCTCCTCAGAATGTTTGGTATTCTTGAGACTAAAATGTAAATTTACATTTTACATGTTTGTGGAAAAGTGACACTGTAGATTTGGGATTACAAACAGATTTAAATTTTTCATGTGTATTTTTTTCATTTTCATTTGTTGTTGATTTTTAATAGTAATAAAAATTGCATTATTCTAAACTGGCCACATTATGTAATTTGCTTTAATTTTGTACATATGCACTTTAGTATTTCTAGTTATTATATAATATTTATTAATTTGTGCATCTTGCGCCCCCTCAATACCATTTTTCCACAAGTACTTTCATGCACTGAAATTATCTGGGAGGCAGCTCACAAACTTGTATATTTAGATATATTAGATT
The DNA here is from genome assembly GCA_029574335.1 of Rana kukunoris. NCBI lineage: Eukaryota > Metazoa > Chordata > Amphibia > Anura > Ranidae > Rana > Rana kukunoris. The sequence continues at coordinate 531,177,817 of CM056051.1, forward strand.
GTTCACTTGGTATTCTATCCAATGTCAGAATTAACAAAAACCCATTTAACAAATTTTTCCGAAAATATTCGTGAATTTGAATATCTGAAAATGTGTGAATTCATAAATTAGCAAATTTGAGAATTTTGGAAATTCGGAAATTTGAAATTCATAAATCTGAAAACCCAAAAATGTGAAAATCTGAAATAATAACTAACTAATAATAACTTAACTATTACTAACTATTAAATTAAAGGTATTTCAAATTTGTCTGTTAGTGAATGTAATGAATATGAAGTTATCCAAAGTTACAAATTATCCAAAATAATGAATGTTATATGTAAACGAATGAAATGTTAAAAATTTATAATAATAAATAGCAGTAATAATAATAATAATAATAAACATGTTTTATTATTATTATTTATTAGTAATTAGATCCATTCCATTTGTTTAGATGTGACATTCATTATTTTGTATAATTCATAACTACAGATAAATTTGTATTCGGAAGTTCCAATACCTATAATTTAATAGTTAGTTATTATTAGTTAATTTTCAAATTTACAAATTTTTAAATTTCCGAGGTGCAATCATAAAAAATGTTTTCAGTGAACATGTCTATCAGCTAATCCTCAGCAACCCTGAGCAAACATTTTGAAGTTTATGTAATCCCAGTTACTCAAGTCTCAAATAAGTTTTAAGGGTGAATTTCAGGTATGATTCTTTTCTTTGTTATAGTTACATTGGATCAGCTTGGACCAATGTAATTATGCGTAATCCATAGCAGGCTGATCCCTCTGGTACATAGGGGGTTGCTCGTTTGGCATGGGCAACGTTAAGAGAATGTTTTGCATATTCTCAATGAAAGTAAAGGGCCAGATTCAGGTACACCTGCGCATTATTGGACCGGCGTAGCGCACCGCCTTTACGTTAGACTTGCGCAATGCGTAATCACCCTATTCTCGTAGCTTTTGCGCAGAAAATTGCGCATGCGTAACGTTATTTCAGAGACGTAAGGCGGAGTAATACAAATTGGGAAGGACGTGGGCGTGTTACATTGAAATGAGCCGTGACCCCATGCAAATGAAGGGCCGGCCGGCTCGCGCATGCGCGCCTGAAGGAGACCATGGTCAGCTCCGCTGTGCGCATGCTCACAACTCGGGAACCGCGCAATCAGTGAAATTGGAAATGGACTAAGGACTACGCAGACAGCATAAATAGACAGACACAAACGCACTTTCATTGCAAAAGTACATCCATTTGTCCCTTCCCATTTAACAAAGTGCTTTTGTCCCGTTGTGTTTTGTAGTTGTCAGATTAGTGTTCTGTGTGATCAAGTGTTTGTTAGTAGATCTTTGAAAGTGTTTTTTGATAAGTGTTTGAGAGACTGTTTGTTTGATATATTTCTATTCGTTTGTTTTCTTGCTTAATTTTTGCTGTTTGTTTTTGTGACTGTTTTTTGCTGAGTGCTTGTGTGATTTTTTGGGTGTTAGTTTTCTCTTTGTGTGTGTTCTTGCTTGATTGGTTGTGCTTGTTTTTGTGACTGATTTTTGTTGACTGGGAGTGTTTTTTTTCAGTATGACAGAGAGAAAGCGAAAACTAAATTTTACTTTGGGGGAAAAAAGAATTCTTGCCCGGGCCATAAGCGATTATGGGCGTTTCCTCCACGGCACGGACAGTGCCAACACAACCCCGGCCAGGAGTAGGGAGATTTTGGACCTCATCACTGAGCAGGTCAATTCAGTGGGGGAGAGGGAGACACGGACCCGGTCTGGGATTGACAAAAAGATTAATGACCTCCGGCGTCTGGTCAAACAGAAGCTGGCCAAAATGCTTGCCCATGCCAGGGGCACAGGAGGGGGCCCACCATGCCGTATTAGGCTGACAGCAGAGGAGCGTGCGGTGGCCCTGACCTTTCATCGGCATGAAGTTGAGGGCCTGCCCGGCTTTGACTCAAGTCCGGAGCCCGTGGTGCCAGGTAAGTTTTTTTTTTTAATATCAGGTGTGTAGCATGTGTGGGGGAGGGGGGAAGGGAATATGTGTGTGGATCCTCCAACCTGTGAATGTTTTGTATCATCCACAGATGTGCAGGAGGGTGCAGGGCCACCTGGCCTGACCGCACCATCCCCAGGACAGCAGCCTAATGAGGCCCCCCCGACAAGGCCGGAGTCCGCGGAGGAGGTTGAAGAGGAGGAGGAGGAGGTTGAGGAGGAGGAGTTTCATGAGGAGGAGGAGTCCATGTCAGGCACTGGACTTTTGGTTTTTGAGGACTCTTCCCCTCTGGCTGGCAGCAGGCAGCCCTCCCTAAGGGGGAGCCCCACCCCTCCTCCCCCAACATGGCTCCCCTCCCAAGGGCCTCCCCTTCTCCCCGGCCACAAGCATCAGCTGGAGGCAGGAAGTCGTCCTAGAAGACCAGGGGGGTGGCCAATCTCCTGCCTGCCACTCTGAGAAGGGACCAGTTCCTCCAGACCCGCCATCTGGGACAGGTCAGCCAGACATTGGTGCGGAGGGAGGAGAGCCTGTCCTACATCAAGGATACGCTGGGGAACCTGGACTGCCACTCCCGGGCTTTCACAAACTGCCTTAACGACCTGCAGACTACATCAGCAGGCGTTGGGCAGGATGTGAGGGCCCTTACCCAGGCTATCCAGGCCAAAACGGCAACACTAGGTGGTGCCCTGGACAGAATAGCCGTGGCCTTGGAGGGCAGGCCGCCAGGTGGGCAGAGATCAGGGGCTGCTCCTCCTTCCCCGGTTTTCCCCCTCCCCATGAGTCTCCCCTGAGGAGCCAGGGCCGTGGCCGGGGGTGCCCCAGGCGTGGCTCACGTCAAGGGCACTAATTTTTTTCCCCTTTTTTTTTGCTGGAAATTTTTTGATTTTGCTGGTCATTTTTTTTTGGGTTGTGAATGCTGTTTGAATGCGGGGGTGACATTCCTGCCGGAAAAGGGGTGTCACCCTTAATTTTGGTGGAGAAGGGTTCCCCAGGACCAGGGAGAAGTTATCCCCAGGTCCGTGTGAATGGTGTATGAATGTTCAGTGACATAATTGGAGCCTTGGCGTGGCGTTGCTGCTCACAAGTCCTGCATGGTGGACTGGTGCCAATCCAATTTGATAAGGATGTGGGGTGTGTGTGCTAGGGACCACAGTGGTGTGCATGCATGCATTCTCATTGTGCCATGATTAATGTGTGTGTTTAACATGCAAAGATGCCCAATGTGAGCTGTCTCCTGGCTGCTCTTCCCTCTGAAGACGGGGGACCCTCGGTTAGGGGGGGATTGTCTGGTTCAGGGGTCAGGTCATCACGTAGGTCAATCTGCAGGCCCTTTCTCACTACGAAGTTGTGCAGCATGCAACATGCACCGATGATATGGCACACAAAGTTTGGGGAATATAAGAGGGTACCCCAGACTTATCCAGGCATCGGAAACGTGACTTCAGGAGGCCAAAGGTGCGCTCCACCACTGCACGTGTTTGGGCATGTGCTTGATTGTATCTTTCCTCTCCTGGGGTTTGGGGGTTCCACATAGGAGTCATGAGATGGGGTCCCAGTGGATATGCAGAGTCACCTGTAAGGGAAAAGACAGGAGGATGTTAGTCATGCATGTGCCCTTTGTGATGTGTGAATCATGGGGGGGTACAGTCATGCCTGCCACCCATGTCACTCACCAACCAGCCAGGTGGCCCCATACACGTTCTGATCGAATTCCATTCGGATGTGGCTTTGATTGTATATGTAGCTGTCATGGCTGGACCCTGGGTGTTTGGCACGGACGTGCCATATGAGGCCTTGGGCATCGACTATCACCTGTACGTTGATGGAATGCCAATGCTTCCGATTGCGGTACATGTGCTCTGTCTCATGGGGGGGCTGGAGTGCCACATGTGTGCAATCAATGGCCCCGATGGTGCGTGGGAATCTGGCAATTCTGTAGAAATCTGTCATTGCCTTCAGCCACAGATCCTCAGTGGTGGGTTTGATGATTTGGTTGGCCATGCGTCTGAGGATTGCAGGGACAACCTGGTGCACACATCTGCTCATGGAGGATTGTGACATCCCAGCCACCACTCCACTTGTACGCTGAAAAGAGCCACTGGCAAGGACATGGAGTGTTGCCATGACCTTGAACAGTGGCTGCACTATATGTGAGCGTTGTGTTGGGCTGGTGATGTCCTCCTGCAGGGTTGTGGTTAATTCCAGGATGGCATGAGGGGTGAATCTGAAGATGTGATACACCTCAGAATCACTCATGCCAAAAAGGTCTATGTGTGTGCGGTATATCCTCTCCCGTGCCATCCTCCGTGCCCTCCTCCTTCTTTGCTCATCTAAAGTCACTAGTATAGTATGCACGACGATGCCCCTGGCATGTTGGCATACAGATTGTTGTGCAACACGTGTGACTGCTGAGCTCCTCACTAACGGTGTTGCTTTATCTAACATGTAGACTTTTTTTCTCTTTTTAGACCAGCTTTTATATGGTCTAATTTTAGACAGGACATTTTGCTGTTGCGCACACTGTGTAGCCTGCGCTGCCCCAACATTCTTTTGTGGATCCCCCTAAGTCCCTCATTAGCATATTTGACTAGCAAATCAATGGTCTGTCTCGCGCAGTTTTGCGCAGACGGATGCGCCTGTCTAACGAAATTACGCTGGACAAAAAAAAGTAGATTTTTTGCGTATCTCGTTTCGGGGATGCCGTGCATCGAAACGCACGTGCACATTTAGACTTACGCACGTGCATCTCCTGTTGCGCAGGCGTAATCGCTCTGTGAATCTGGCCCAAAGTGTCCATTGGATGAGGTATAGAGGTTGGTCAGTGATGTATAGAGAATGCAATGAGATTAATTTACTAAAAATCTGGTGCAGCTGTCAATCAACTTCAGCTTGTTTAAATAAAAGCATCTGTAAAGCAAATATTAAACATTGCACTGTCTGGGTCTACTGTTCTCACCATTAGGAAATTCTCCTAATGCCATACAACCATTGTGGACATAAACTGGCTGTAAAGAGGGTGCAAGAGATTACCAACAATGAGACGTAACAAATGATACAAAACTGTGAAAAAAAATGTTTTACGTACATAGAAACAATGGCAATTGTGATGCACAGTGTTTTCACCAACTGAATAGCAGTCAGTTAGAGTTTACATTTATTTTAATTAGGCAAAAAAAAACTTTATTTACTTTTAACTTCTTTCAACCAATGGGAGCTTCCCTGCCCATGCTTATGTGAACTCGGTAATGTAGTGATGTGGACCGCTGATTAGGTCCAAACCAGGCCTTTGACCAAATTTCAGCTGCTCAGTGGGCTCGGTGAATCTGGCGAACCACGTACTTTAGATCTGGTAAGGATGTCAAGGTAAAAGTAAAAGTAAAGTAAAAAACCCACCCCAGGATATCCTGCCCTTTTGTTTAGATTATTCAGAGGGCTGAGAGTTAGGCACACAGGGTGTTAAAAAAAGACGTTGCGGCAGCCTGACAGGTCTTATGTAGCTGAGGACAGGGCCACCCATCATGTGACCCCGTCCTTAGCTATATAAGACCTGTCAGGCTGTGGCAACATCATTCCCAGGGTGCCTCCAGGGGAGACAGGATGTGCTGCGCTGGACATCTCATCGCTGGAGCCTGGACCTGGATCCCATGCTTAGAACTGTGCCTGCACAAAATGTAATTTCTTAAGTAAAAAGTCATCAAAATCAAGAATAAACTGGGCAACATCAAGGACACTCTAGCTCATCCCTTTGTCAAGATGGCGCCAGCTGCCTCCTCATATCCCAGCACACTGTGCTCTGCTAAGACTCCACAGCCTGACGTCCCAGGATAATGCTAGTGAGTCTGACTCTGACACAGGCAGCTCTCAGTCTGACATTCAATCCAGCATTTTCAAGCAGTTTGAATGGATGCTGCACAAGGCCCTGAAACAGACATCGGACCACTGCACTGACAAGTTGACACATGAGATCAGGGAACTGGGGCAAAGAACAGCAGAACTAGACGTCAGAGTGGATGAACTAGAGAACCACCTGGAAAAGAGATGCCCTAAGGTGATAGTTTGGATGAAAACTGAACCTAGGGTGACAACAAAGAGTAAATAGTTGCTTAAAAGTATCAGTTTTATTGGTATATACCAATAAAACTGATACTTTTTAGCACCTATTTACTCTTTGTTGTCATCCTGGGTTCAGGTCTCATCCACCCTACCCCTTTGGGGTATCTCTTTTCCACAATATTAATTTGAGATGTGATTGGAACTACCAGGATGAGTTCATAAAATAGATTAATATTTAAACTTTTTCCTGAACTAGAGAACCACACACAGATCTATACGGCAGAGTTTGAAAACCTTAAGGAGGAAAACATGATCCTGCAGTTGTGGCTTGAGGACCAGGAGAACAGGGACCGTAAGTCTAATTTAAAGATTAGAGGAATCCCAGAATCTGTCCTAGATCCACAAGCCACCATGCTTGCCTTAATCCAGGAGCTGCAACCTAGCATTCCAGTAGACAGACTGGAGATGGATAGGGTGCCCAGGGCCTTGTCCCCACAAAAAAACCAATGGCCCACCCAGGGACATTATAGCTAAGTTCCATTACTACTGCACTAAGGAACAGCTACTGGCAGAGGCAACAGACAACAACTTTCTGACATTCCAGGGACACACTTATCAGCTCTTTCCAGACATATCCCCTCTCACATTGGGTAAATTTTGGGCCCTTAAACCCCACCTGCAAGTGCTTCAATGCAACCAAATCACATACCACTGGGGATTTCTGTTCTCTGTTCAGTTCACACATCTGGAAAAAAAACATGTCTGTCGCAAGGCTGAAGAATTGAAATCTGCCCTGACAGACCTGGGCCTCTTGGAAGTCACACCACACAGAGACTCCTCTCGCAGGCGTTCAGTCTCTCGACCACCCTACAAGCAAACGGCAGGTGGCTCGGGCCATCTGGATCCCACACGCCAGAATCTATATAAAATAGGAAGATTTGACAACCCTGCACCCTTCAACGAGATCGGATGGACTGACCCCATCTTGGGATTTTACTTTGAACCAACCATTTCCCTTTGAGACCCTCATGGGATGATGAAACTCTTGCCGCCAACAGCCCAATGGAACCATTCCAATGAATTATGCCTTCACTCCCGGGACTTGTTATGGAGTCTGAACTGCTTGAGTTTCACAGGGCTGGTCCCGCCACCCTCCTTGAACTTCCACATTTGGGTCATCCCAAACCGACTTGAAGGCCCTGACAATATCCTCATAGTTCCTAGACTTGGATCCTCGACTTAATGGCTCTAAGGGCCCAAGGTTATGCCTAGCATGTTGATCTTGCACCTTTCTGCCTTGTACCCATGCTCTCCATATATATGTGGTATGCTGTGCTGCGTGAATTGATACATCAATATTAACTAACGATGATAAACATAAATATACATTGAATGCAAAAAAGAATATAAATACTTAATATAAATGAAAAAGAATAAGGACCAACACCAAGTGCTCCAATCAGTGACAATTAACATCAGAGAAAGCAAAACTAAATGAATATATTGAGAAAGTTCATAGGTGTCTATATTCAACTCCAGGGGTAGTCCCAACTTCGGTGAGTTCAGAGAGATGTCCCAGAAAGGTTGTGATTCTACAGGACAGAATAAAGCCTCCACCTCCACCTCTTAATAAGAATCTGCTTACCAGATAATTAAAATCAATGAGCATCAACAACACGCCTGGCTGGATTGCTTAGGCACTATCCTAGTGGGTTTCTGTGTGGATCTCCAAAGTCTGTCCCAAACGACTGGGTCTCAAAAACAATTGCTCTCAATATGTAGCCCGAGGAGAAAAAGAAAAGGGATGCCGACATAGAGTAGTACCGTATGAAATGTATTTAATAAATAAAATTCATTGCACTTACAAATGTCGAATCTTAAAAATGGGAAAAATAATTAGCCGGCCGGCTCTCACAATCCGCCCGTCCTTCCGGATGGTCGTGAGGATAAAAACAATAGTGACGTCAGCACGCCGTTCCTCCCTACGCCGTTTCGTCCAATCGCAGACTTCTTCCAGGGGCACGAGCGGCGTGCTGACTCGCCACCTTTTAAATCGTTGACAACATTCTAAGACCACCCTTCTCTGACGTCTGGGGATCATAGATGGCAATCCGCCATCTTTGAAGAGGGATCGTTTGCCAGTAGTGTGTATTAAACACACTCAATACCTTAAAAGCTAAGACCTCCCTTTGTAGTAGGATCGCCCATAAACTGACATCCGGGGATAGCGGGCAGCAATCAACCATTTTGGAAAAGGGATCGCTAGCCAATAGTTTGTTAACATGGATTACTACCTACTGTCATTAGGAAGCAACCTAAAAACTATGTAAAGCATAAAAAATGAAAAAAAAGGGGAACAATATGGGATATGAGAAATGTATGGAAAATAGGATTAGTATGACCCACTACTAGTTTACCAAACAATAACCCACTAATGGAGGAAAAAATGTATGTGAGTATATAAAAAAAAACGACAAAGCGGGACACTCATTCCATATGTATTAGGAAGGGGAAAAAAGAAAAAAAAATATATATTTTGACATAGAAGGTATATGTCAATAAAGATATAAAACTACCTAATAATCCATATGCTGGATGAAATAATTGCAGCATACACATTTAATGATAAATAAATATGGCCAATGTGGAGACACATCCGCACCGGAAACAACTGCGGGGACAGAGAACCGACAAGTGTGCCAGTGTTAAACAGAAATTTGATTCAAAATGGAAAATAAACAATGATTAGAAAGATTGGGAATATGAGCCATAATAGCTCAACAATGCATCAGCGTGAAAATGCTGCAAAGCCAAAAAAGCTAACCCAATTTAAACTCAATGATTAGCTGATCTGCCCAGACATCAGAGCAGGTTTACAATGTAAACACAATAAATAAATGAATAGATCAACTGTTATCAATAAAAGCATTAACGTCCGTGTCCACATTTAACCCATATGGTAGGTATGTGCGGACACGGTAGATCCAGGACATTTCAAGTCCAGAGAGTCCTCTAACTAAAGAGCTACCTCTCCAGTGGGGATCGAATTTGTCGATCCCCAAAAATATCGTGCCTTCAGGGTTTCGACTATGGTGTTGATCATAATGAGCTGACACTGAATGTTGAGAAAATCCTGATCTAATGTTAGTAATATGTTCCCCCAATCGGACTTGCATTGAGCGTTTGGTCCTGCCAATGTATTGTTTCCCGCAAGGACATTGCAGCAAATATACAATGCCAGTAGAACTACAGGTTATAAAGGGTTCAATCTTATGTTCCCTGGAGGTACTGGTTGAGAAAAATGATGTTGTTTTTTTCGTTTTAATTTTATTAAGCGTACAAACCTGACACCTCCGGCATTGGTGGTAGCCTACAATGCCTCTTTGAAAAAAAGAAACTTTTTTTACCGGAGGATCTACCACATTAGGAGCTCTCCACCCTACTCTACCTCAGACATCCCTCTCTGTTTTAGTCATTTTGGAATAGAGGGGTGTTATCATTGGTTCTACCCTATAGTCAGGCTACTTTATTTACTTGAGTTTCACAGGTATGTCAATCATGACCTGACACAGGTCATTGGTTTCATTCATTTCAGTCCTACTGCTCTCTTATACATGTTTGATTACTGTTTAGCCATGTTGTTTTACTGACACTATAGGATAATCTGAATAAACTGCCCTCTATGATTAACCTCTGCTGCGCTAGAAAAAATCCCTAGCAGCTGTTTAAATGTAAAATGTGGGAGTGAATATAGGTAAAATAACCTGAAATGGAATGTATACCTATACACAGCGCTGTGAAATGTGTACAAATCAGTAAATCACTAAATAACAGTGAATAATAATAATAATAAACAAAAGTGTGAAATAAACTACCAACATAAATTAATACTATTGGAAGTGAATTAAACAATGAACCCGTGCACAAAAAAAAGAGTGAAAAAATATATAGAAGAAATAAATGTCCATATGTTCAGGTGATAAATCTTCAAACAAATCTTCCACCACACCTCCGGTGTTCAGTGCATCCGTCACCCGTCAGAGTGCTCACTCACCAAATAAAGATGCCGCACACTCTTGTGTGCAGGCAAACCCACTTATAACAGCCAAACTCTTCAACTTCACGATCCAAGGATGATCCACACCACTCCACATAAAGTGAAAATAAAATGAAGCACAATAGTGTAATACCGTAAAAGTATTTAATGCACTAAAATCGCAAGCAAAGTTACACTCACAAAAGCCTGTGTAAAAACAGCATTGGATCACATCACTTGTCAAGGTAACATTTACACACACACAGATTGACAGGTCATCATGGGTTGGCAGTTCGGTCAGGGCGGACCCCCAATATACTATAAGGAATCTCACCACTCCGCAGCTAATGTATGGTGGAAAGGTTGCTGAATAGATGTGTATAAAAAGTGGCAGCAAATAAAAACTCCAAACTTCACTCAGGGTGTTTAAAAAAATGTGTCACGTATGGTTCAAACACTCTCTCTTAGGCCACGCCCCGACATGTTTCGTCGTTACCGACTTACTCATGGGATTGGTCGACACTTTTGTTTATTATTATTATTATTCACTGTTGTTTAGTGATTTAGTGATTTGTACACATTTCACAGCGCTGTGTATAGGTATACATTCCATTTCAGGTTATTTCACCTATATTCACTACCACATGTTGTTTTACTGTTTTTTTTTTTTAAGATTTAGGATTTCATATGTTTTTTTTGTTAGTTAATCTATCAGGTGTTGTTCCCCATCTGGAAGTTCTTGCTCCTCCGTTACTGCCCTTGGATCCCTGCCATTATTATTCAGGTTTCTAACGGCAGCCTCAGAGCCTCCACGGGACCGCCTGATGCTCCCATGGGATGCTCCCATACCCGATAATGAGAAAATATGCACTAATGTACATCGCACCTTATAAGGTTGTGCTATTGTGTTTTGTTCTTTCTCTTTCTAACCTTTTCTAACCTGGTCATGGCTCTCTCCTTGAGCAATATCCCCCACGTGTTTAGACTCGCTTCAAAATTATTATGGCCCTATAAACATTCTTTCTTTGAATGTTCAAGGCTTTAATATCCTCATAAGTGCATATGAGACTAACTTTAATAACACATCCTCTCCTAAATTCCACAGTAGCTCGTATCCCCAATTCAATGCTGCTTCAGCCACAACCAAAAAAGAGGGATTCTTATAGGCTTCCATCGCTCTATGCCATTTACCCTCTCATCATAAGTCAAAGATCCAGAAGGCAAATACCTTATTCTTACTGGCCATATTTCAGACACTACAATAGCGTTAGGCTGCGTACACACGATCAAATCTATCTGCTGAAAACGGTCTGACAGACCGTTTCAGCAGTCAGATTCGATCTCGTGTACGGGCGGACAGACAGATTTGGCCAGCCAACAGATTTTAAAGCATATCTGCCCGCACATGCGTCAAATGGATCCGACGCATGTGTGGAAGTAATTTACTTCCTGGTGCGGTGACGTGGCGGCGTCAACGTCACCGCCACGTCACCGCGCTGTCTGCCGGCGGGGATTTTGGTTTGATCGTGTGTACAGCGATCAAACCAAAACGGCCAGCAGACAAATCTGATCAAATCGGTCTGTCAGACCGATTTGAACAGATTTATTTGCTTGTGTGTAGGGGGCCTTAGTGTCATACTTTGCGCCCAATAAGCACATGTTAGCCATTCTTTCACATCTCTTTCAGGTGGTTGACAAGCACAAATTTGGTACAGTAGTTCTCTGCAGAGATTTAAACCTAGCTATTTTTCTCAGTTAGCAAGCGATATACCCACTATTCACACCCATAAAAATCTTTCTCATGCATAGATCATATCTTCATGCCCAATAGCATGATCCTGGAAATCGTCTCTTCTGTCATCACACTTTTCTCATGGACTAATCGCTGCCTCCACAATCCCTAGAAATCATGACACATCCTGGAGCATTACCAACACTATCCTCTCCCACCCCTCTCACTAGATATTGAAGTAGCTCATAAAGAATATATCGCTCTTAATGCGATGGACGATATTTTGGCTCTGACACTTTGGGAAGGTCACAAAGCTGTCATACATGGCAAACTCATTCAACAGACAGCAGCACTTAAATGTGACCATAAAATCCTATTCCAGCAATTAGAGGCCAACTTTAATGCATGCCATGCTGCATTTCAGTCCTCCACCAACGCAACCACCAACACACTCCTCGATAGGGCCAGGTTAGACTTCAACATATTCCTCATTGACTCTGCCGAGAAACTCATTTGTAAACGTCAACATACTTCTTATCTTAGAGCAAACAAACCTGACACTCCCATGACTCGCACCCTCCGGTTGATCCATCAACCCACAACTGTCATACAGTTGAAAACAACCATTGATACAATTAACACTAGCAACCTTGTCAAGTGTTATTCAGATACAACCTGGCAAAACATTACTCCCCTACGCAAGACTTTGACTTTAATAAAACCAATACTCTATTCTCCCACATCTCCCTCCTAACCCTCACACAGGAACGAATAGATCTACTTTAGAGCCGATCACAGATCTTGAAGTCGCAGCTGCCATTAAAGTGCTGAAACCTAACAAGTGACCGGGCCCATTTTTTTTTTTTACCCCCATGTTAACCAAAGCCTTCATGTTGGCTGGGCACTCATTTAGAACTGAGACTCTGGCCTCTATAGTTTCTATGCTATGCAAACATAAATCAGATCTCTGCTCATGGTCCAACTATTGGCCCATCTCTCTCCTCAATTTGGGCATTAAGTTGCTGGCCTAAATTATCGGAACCTGTCTAAACTCTGTTATAGGGCGATTAATACATCGAGACCAAACAGGCTTTATGCTAACACGACAAGCTGGCGACAATATTAGACGAGTCATTCTGCTCTCCCATCCAGCCAAAACTAGACATATCTCGGCATGCCTTCTATTTTGATACGTAGACTGGCCATACCTGCAATACACTCTACAGCACTGGGGCTTTGGGGACCACTTCCTAACCTGGGTCTCCTCCCTTTACATTGACCCCCAAGCCTACATTAAATATGTAGGCTATAAATCAGCAATGATAGCTATTGGAAGAGGCACTAGGCAGGGATGCCCCCTCTCCCCACTGTTACTTGTTTTACTTATAGAGCCTGTAACGGTCACCACCGTTTACGACCTTCGATCCAACCACGACAAGCTTATCCGACACACTCTGACAATCTTGCATACACGATCCAAATCAATTCCCCAGAAAATGAGACTGACTGCTCTATCTTCTGGTTTCCAAATATATGAACACTTTAATGGTTTCTTCTTAGCTTTTTATACAGTTCAAGATGTTACAGGTAATCACAGGACAATGCAATCTCCACCCCCTATTCACACACTGAGGCTAATTATCTAATCAGTAGCTAAACATGTGGGCACCGCATCATCAATAGACTTAACTCAGAGAGAATGACATTCCTGTAGATAATGACATCAAAACAAAATACTGTCACACAATGATTTTCCCTTCAAACCATATCTTTAGACAGACGGCTGTCTCTGAAGGGAAGGTTCTTACCTCTGAGTATCAATACATTCCTAAACATAACTGACATGCTAATTCAATACATCTAAATGGAAAGGTCTTCCAGGAGCCAATGTAATTAGCACCTTTTCAACAGAATGAAAGGTATTTTACAAGCCTGGCTTCACTTAGCATTTCAAAAGCCTATTATACAGAGGGATGAGTCACTTGTCTTATTGACCTGGTCTCAAGTCACCATGAACTTCTTGTAATATTCCAGTCCTGCAATATGAATTATTATTAATGTCCCATCTCATGTAATATATGAATTATGATCCTATTAGCCACCCTACACCCAAAAGGGCACAGGGTGGATTTAGACCCAGGAGTTATTAGTGCCGCCGACACAGGAGTATCTCTCATCCTTCCAACGTCTCTGGTTGTCACGGTTCATTCCGTTACAGAGCCTTTAGCACAACTGATCAGAACAGACCCTGATGTCAAGGGGATAGAAATGGGTGGTCATCACAATAAACTACTGTATGTCTTTTTGTAGATGACATCCTTGTTTAATGACACAACCCCACACCTCCTCCCCAAACTGTTATACTAGATAACTAGCTATACTAGATAATTTTTGGGCAGGGGGTCCCCTGCCCCCCCTGCTCCTTGCTCTGGCCATTGAGCCCCTGGTGGCCCTGGTGCGGGAATGCCCTGCAATCAAGGGCTTCTGCTATGGTGACATGCATGAGAAGATCATGCTATATGCCGACGACATGCTCCTATTTTTGGAGGATGCGGGGGATTACCTGAATCAAGTGATGTCCCTCATATCTGGGTTTGGGCGTTTCTCAGGCCTTACCATCAACTGGACTAAGTCCGATCTGCTGTTTCTGGACTGGTCTCTTATGATCGGGGGTGGAAACCCTTGCCCTGTCCCTGTAATGACTTCCTTCAAATACCTGGGGGTGTACGTCTCCCCCATGGTGACCGACTACTGTATCTCCTTCACAACTCCCTGGTAGTTATAACCCTCAAAATATTTAGAGTCATTCATTCCTTTTTTAGGCAGCTGCTGTGGCGCACTAAAGCTCCCAGGATAAAGTTGGAACAATTACAGCGCCCCAAGGAGGGAGGGGGGCTGGCTCTTCCCAAACCTTGGAATTATTACCTAGCTGCGCAGCTGCAGCACCTGATCGGTGCTATGTCCCCAGAGCCAGTGGGCTCCTCGGCCAGGCTCATGTTGCTTGGCTCGGGGGCTGATTCGATACCGGAAGGCCTAGAGGCCCAACGGTTTCAGAAAACTAATAAGAGAATGCCTACATTTGCACTCCTACAGAAAGTTTGGAATAAGGCGAAAAAGCTCCAGGGGGTCACGGGGTTCACTGAATTTAGCCCGCTCTGGGGGAATAATGCTTATATTGAACTGGCCAAGATAGATCAGGGACCCCGTTGGTGCCTTCTGGGCATAACACACCTCAAACAGGTTTTCCATGGTGGTGCACTGTTCCCGGTAAGTATTTTACAATCCAGATATGCGCTTCCTCCATTCATGTTTTTTTATTACTTGCCATTGCAACATGCCATTAAAGCCCAGGGGGGTGCGGAGGAGCGGGGTCAGTCCCCCACTCCGATCTTCCGCATCCTGCAGGCTGCTTCCGAGACTAAGGGTATTATCTCACAGTGTTACAACATGTTACTGGGTTAATTTCTAGAAGCACATCCCATGAAAGTGGAGGCTCAGTGGGAGGCAGACGTTGGACCGATTATGGCGGAGGTGTGGGAAGAGGCGTTGCAGGCTGTAAACAACTGTTCGCTCAACGTAGCACAGAAGGTGTCCCAGCTGTACATTTTACTGAGGGTCCATTACACACCAGTCAAACTTTGCAAAATGGGCAGGGCCCCTAGCCCGATGTGTAACAGATGCAGGGTAATGTCTGGCGATCTGATTCATCTGCTCTGGCACTGTCCCAAGCTCCACAGGTTCTGGACGGGGGTCTTGGCTACACCTAATTCAGTGTTCCAGACCAACGTTCCGCTTGACCCGCTGCATTGTCTGCTTGGAGTTCTGGAGAGAGTGATAACGGAGGAGTTGACTCGAATAGCATTTACTAGGGCGCTATTCCAGGCCAGGAAGACTATTCTCCTGAATTGGAAATCTTGGCTGTCACATATGGGCAGAATGCTTATCATGGAAATGTTAATTTACCAACACAAGGGTATTGCGGGTAAATTCGATAAGCTGTGGGAGGCATGGTTTGCCACACCTGGACTGAGTCCCACAGAACTTGTACAGATGAGGTTGCTGGGGGGTGCATAATCTTTGTGAGTTACTGGGGGTGCGGGAGGGGGGCTTGCTGCTGGGTATCATCATCAGTTGTTATGTGTTAGATGGAGAGATTCATTGTATGTGGACTGTACATGTTCTGTACGATATGTCATATTGTCATTCCTTGCACGTTATGTGAGCAATAAAAACTTATTTGATTTAAAAAAATAAAAAAAAATACTAGATAACTTTGCCCAGATCTCTGGACTGCATGTCAACCCCAAAAAATTTAATGCACTCAACATATCATTATCACAATTTGAGCTCCGCCTGGCCAGTTCCTCCCTGCCATTCAATTGGGTGACACACATACTTGGGAATACAATTGACAGCCTCGCTATCTGACCTCTTTATAGCAAACTATCTGCCTTTATTACAGGTAATCTCATGACACAATGGTCCTCCCTCCCATTGTCCTGGGTGGGAAGGGTCAATGCCACAAAAATGACAATTCTACCCAAATTCCTTTATCTGTTCAGAGTTCTTCCCATCCCATGCAAGGGGCCGATGTCAGGACAGCCACCTACCTGGTTCTTATTTGTATACTACATGTTCTCGATCCGTGCACTGGGACACAATGCCTGTATTGTGAGAAGTTTATCTTTTTAATAAAATAGTGTTCACATATACATACGGAGAGCACTATGTATGTTTTTTACATCTTAACATGAATGTCTATAAGTGAGTTTGGAGGCCATTAACAGACTGAGACAATAGAGTGAAGGATTATGTATGAAGACAGCTTCCATCTTCACATTTACCTTTGATAAGGGAGTGCTTGCATTACCTTCTGTTTGTTCAGAGGTCCATTTGCTAAGGTGAGAGGCTTGCATCTCTGGTGGAGGAGACACAGAAACGGATGCACATTGATTGTTTTCAAGCACCCTGTCCACTGCTTAAGGAGTCTTCTTTCCTGTCTCTGATTGCTCTTCATTGTCATCATTCTCTGGCCTCAGCATTCTACATCCTTGGACTTGTGCATGTGTTGTTTGTTTTTAGCTTTAGTTTTTTAGCGCTGCACTGCTTATTTACTTCCCATCCTATTGCCATCCTACTCCCTATGACTAACTCAACGAAGAGTAATGTGTTAAATATGGGGGCCACCAAACCCTGAATCCCAAAATATAACATGCATGACAGGGCTTAGTGATGCAGCTTGTTGTGCCCCTATGTTTCCATACAGCTAGTGGTAAAATAAAAAGAAAAAGAAAAGAAAGGAGGGCGCATCGACCTTGTGCATTACCACTTAAAAGTTTTAATAAACATGAAATAAAAAGCAATGGTCCTACTTACAAACATTCAGAAGTAAGTGCATTTAAAAACAGCTGAAACTGGACCTCACGGCACCTGCCAGTCCGACCCTTGACACCAATATGGCTGACGCGTTTCTGGGGCGTACCCCCTTCCTCAAAGCCTAGGTGGTCTGTGATCGCTAGTGGTGTTGATGCCAGATTTGTCAGCTCTAACCCCTCCTCCTCCTCCGCCTCCATACCCTCCTATGCTGAATTGTCCTATGAACCACAAGTACCCCCTAAGCATTCAAGATGCTATTCAATGAGTCAAGCAAAAAGGTGCCATGCAGTGCTACCGCTGGTGTGTCTAGGGGACAGGAACCATACCAGAGCAGAGATTCTTGCAGCTCTGCAGGGACAGGCCCAGAGGTAGTTCACACCATGCCATCTGGAGCCAGGAATGGCTGCGTGTGATAATGGCACAAACCTCCTGTCCACCCATAGACAGGGAAAGTTGACACATGTGCCATGCCTTGGTCATACACAACCAGTGCTCGGTTGGCTGAAATTCAGCGGGAATGCCACCTACACATAAACCACCTGATTTGTGACATGTCCACCAGGTGGAACCCGACTTTGACAATTTTTGCAGCGGCTGCACACAAGGGCAATCAACGAGTCCCTGTGTAAGTATAGCACAATGGCAGGCTCAGGTTAGCACGGCTTTTTTTCCAGGGTGGGAAGGCGCCATTGAAACCCAAAGACCAATTTATCCACACCTGTTTAGAAAGTGCATATCATTGCAATTTTTGACAGCAAGGCTAATTTGTGCTTTCATCAAGAGCACCCTTTATAGAGTTTTGGTGTGAAGGCATCAACGACACCCAAAGACCAATTTTTCTGTACCTGTTTGACAGGTGCATATCATTTCTTTTTTGAACAGCAAGGCCATTTCTTGCTTTAATCAAAAAGTACCTCTATAAGGTTATGGTTGGAAGGCACCACCGACACCCAGATACTTCTATCCAAAGTGTGTGGAAGAACTTATCTAAAAAATCTCTAATCTTCTTCCCAGTTCACTACATTATGGCCTCATGGTATAGATTGGCTCTGCAAGCTGTTGCATACAAAATAAAGAAATCTTGCAGGGATAATGTAATTTTTGGGCTTTATAAATGCAATTATTTCTGCAGCTTCTATACACAGTACAGATGTGCCACTTAACAGGTAGACTAAAGCCGTTGTTTTTTTTTATCAGACAAACCGATCGTGTGTGGGCCCCGTCTGTCTTTTTTCCATCGGTGTAAAAATATAGAACATGCTTTAAATTTTTCCTATAGATTAAAAAAAACAATAGGAAATTCCTATCGTCTGTGTGGAACCCCATCGGAGAAAAATTCACGCATGCTCAGAATCAAGTCGACGCATGCTCCGAAGCATTGAACTTCATTTTTCTTGGCTCGTCGTAGTGTTTTACGTCACCGCGTTTTGACACTGTCGGAATTTAGTCTGATAGTGTGTATGCAAGACTGATGAAAGTCAGCTTCATCGGATTTCTGACGAAAAAATCCAATCGGATTTTATTATATCAGAAATACGATCGTGTGTACATGGCATAAGGGGACCCCTAGGCACTATATTGAAATTTTTCATTTTTATGCTTTCAATTGAATCATCTATACATTTTTTTCATTGATACATGTCCTCCAGGGCAGTACCCTGACCAACATAACCAATGCATGTCCAATTACTTGCATATAAGCTTTCAAAATGGGCACTTTTGATTTTTCACGTTCGGGTCCCATAGACTGCAAGGGGATTCATTATTCGGTTCTGAACTTTCTCGACAATCAAAAGTTATGGTGAAAACTGAACTGGGGGTCATTCAGCCCATCCCTATTGCTTAGTTATGTTTTGTTCTTTACATCTTCCATAAGAGGCATGTTGACCAGAAAACAATAGGAATACACTGTGTTTGTGGCATGTGATGTTTTATTGTATTTTTTCTTTATCTTTTCCCTTTTTCTGTGGAGATAGTGGGGATGTTATTTCCCCCCCCCCTTCTTTCTTTGACTTTACCCTTACTGGTATCCCACTATGTTCTCCCTTCCTTTTCTACCTCTTCTCCCCCCTCCCCCCCTTCCAACCCCCCCCCAACACACACACACATACACATTCCCTGTCACTCCTTCTATATTTGATAATCGGTTTTCCACATTTATCTGTTTCTGGATTGATAATGTTATTTCACCACCTTGTTTGTTATACAATAATGATCTCTTTTTACAGACTATTTTGAATATTTTTTTTCTGGAAATGTTTCCCCTCTATTTGTTGTAAACATTAAAATAAAGATTAAAAAAAAACAAGCATTAATCCTTCAGCAGTTGGGTTAAGAAGTGCTAATGCGGGGGGAGCATGTTTACGATGTTGCTGTCTGGAGTTGGCTGTGAATCTATCACTGATTTGAGACTAGCCCCTCACTTTTTTTATGTGAATTTTGCAATTTTCATTGTTTATAAAGCAATTTATGGTCCTCTCTAATACACTAGCATAATGAATGAATGAATGAATGAAAAACTTATATAGCGCGGCACATGCGAACTAAATCGCCTCTGGGCGCTTGTTGTTCCTGTCTCCTTTGGTATCAAAAGAGATGAGTCTTGATCTTTCTCCTGAATGCTAGGTGGTTCTCCTCCAAACGAATGTTGGTTGGTAAAGCGTTCCATAGTCTGGGACCTTGGACTGCGAATCTTCTATCTCCTTTGGACTTGTAGTTGGCTTTCAGTATCTGGAGTAGATTTTGATTGGTGGATCGCAGAACGTGATTGGGATTATGAGCTTTTATTTTTTCGCATAGATAATGGGGAGCATTCCCATGGATACATCTATGCGTTAGACAGAGAGGTTTAAAAGTGATTCTGTCTTTTATTGGTAACCAATGAAGGGATCTCAGTGAAGGTGAGATTGATTGCCAGGGTTTTTTCCCAGTCACAAGTCTAGCGGCCGTATTCTGAACGACTTTTAGACAAGCGATTTGGTACTTGGGGAGTCTGAGGTAAAGGGCATTTGCATAGTCCAATCTTGAGTTTACAATTGCTCCCACCACGACCGCTATATCTTCTTTGGGGATGAAAGAAATAAGTCTGCGTAGTAAGCGCAGCAGATAGTGAGATCCGCTGACTACTGACCCTATTTGTGCGTCCATTGTCATGTAGGAGTCGAAGATGACCCCGAGACTCTTGACTTTGTCGCTAGGGGTGATGATTTTGCCCAGAATGGGCGGGGGTGTCCAGGTTGTTGCAAGTTGATTCCTACGCTTGGCGTGAAACAGTAGAAATTCTGTTTTTGCTTCGTTGAGTTTAAGATAACTCTTAGTCATCCAGTCCTCATCAAAGAGACGCATGTCTCTAGATTGAGGTGGTGATCCTTTTTATTGCAAATGTGGAAATACAGTTGCGTGTCGTCTGCATATAAATGACAAAGCAGTTTTTGGCTGCTGATGATAATAATAGTAATAATAATAATAATAATAATACAGCTTCATCAAGCTACAGTTTAATCACTATATAAATAATACATTAAACAATAAAACTGTATTATCATTGTTATTATTATTATTATTATTATTATTATTATTATTATTATTATTATATCATGATTATGTGACTTTTAAATTCTTTACACATGTGTCTAAAACTGTCATTGTCATCAGTAATGGAACCTGGGTATTGAGTTTGTTTTGTTAATATTCATAGAATACATTTTATCTGCACTGTAATATTAAGTGTTAACTTCCAAAATGAATGTATTTAAATTCTGAGTTACTTTAGATGGCAATAACAAGAGGATAGAAGCACTGGGAAATAATGTAAAAGATAATGAATGCATTGAGTCTCATTGTCCTGTACAAAGCCCCTGACACCCCATCAACACAAATATCTAGACAAGGGACACATTATTGTACATAGCTTGTTAGGTAACCAGTTTAGAAATTGATTGGCCCCATTGCTGGAAATAATTATTTACAGTTCATTAAAATTACATCAAAATAAATGTAATATTGGTGATTCCCTTAATGATTAATTTGATTTCTCTTAAGGAAACAAATTAAAATTAAGAAAAGTTTTAAATTAATACATTATTGGCAAATTTTGATTCTTTCTAATTTATCTATTGTCCTAATTAATTCCATCAATGCATCTTCTTATACAGTAAATAATGAAAATGATTAGGTCATGGCTCGTGTTATCATTAACTTCACTAACAAGCTGATTAAGCAATCAGTTATTTCTATCTATGTAATTTTTCCACAGGGAAATTAGAGAACAGAGCTAATTCAAGATACAGAAAGACATTACACTAACTGTTTATATTAAAAATCACATGAAAAGTAATGAAAAAAAGAGTATTCAACATTGTCAATATAATATATAGTACAGAAAGATTGATAGACAGCTGATATATGCTACTTACAGTTTTTAAAATGATTTTTAAATACATAAAAACATGTAATAAAACATGCAATATTCAAATTACTGATAATAAATACAAACTTTTGATTTTAGAACTCCAAAAATAAATAAATAACAATAAATGTAATTAAACATCAAATTTAGTATTCATACATTTTAATTACACTATAAACTTCAAATTTATAGTAAGACAAATTAAACTGTCCTTAATGTTTTTAAGATTTGACAGAGGAAAGGTGGTGAGCTTAAATAAAAGAGTTTGCAAGAAACTTTTTTTTTTTTTATGGTGCCCATTTTTGACTAAATAACTGTAGATAAGAAGATCACTTTTTTTTTTTTTTCATTTGACACCATGATCTCAGGTCATAGGGTGTAATATCATTATTCAAGTATTTGGTGTTATATGCACCTGGGGCCAGATTCAGGTACAATTACATTGGCGCAGAGTATCAGAGATACACTACGCCGCCGTATTTTACCTGGCTCTACGACAAATTCAGGTAGATTTTGGCCCGTACGGTACGGCGGCGCAGTGTATTTCTCGCGGCGGAATCGAAATACGCGATTAGGGGACGTGAAGCATTTAAATTAGGCGCTTCCCCCTGGCAATCGAACTGCGCATGCTCCGTTCAGAAATTTCCCGCCGTGCATTGCGCGAAATAACGTTGTTACGTCATTTTTTGTTTGAGTAGCGTCGTTTACGGACATTCCTATTCCCGGACGACTTACGTAAAAAATAAAAAAAGACGTCGGAAAACGTTGAAATTCGATGCGGGAACGATGGCCATACTTAACATGGGCCGTCTAATATTAGACCAGATAAAAGCTGGTATAACTTTACGCGGCAAAAAGATGACTAAAGATGCCGTAAGAGATTGCGAATGACGTTCGTAACTTCGTGGATCGTCGGCAAAAGCTCATTTGCATACCCAGACGCGGAAAACGACGGGAACTCCACCCAGCGGCCGCAAATTTATTGCAGCGTAGATCCGAAGGCGTACGAACACGTAAGCCAGTCGGATTGAAGCCTGAAGCCGTCGTTTCATGGTTTGAGGATTCAGACTAGTGAAATGACGCGCGTAATTTGAAAGTACTCCAGTCTAACGCGAGATAGTAAGGGCTCTGTGAATCTGGCCCCTGGTGTCTAACTCTTTTTTAAAGTGGTACATTTTTTGGTCAATAAAAGAAGCTCATAATGTAAGATGTTTGTGGAAAAGTCACAAAAACACACACACATAGCCAGATTCGGGTAGCTTTACGCCGGCTTATCTCCTGATACGTCGTCGTAAGTACAAATGTGCGCCGTCGTACTTTTATGCCGATTCACAAAGCTAGATACACCGTAAAACATGGCTTCAGCCGCCCGACGTAACTTGCCTACGCCAACGTATCTTGGGCGCATAGTTACGCTGGACGCATTCGGCGTTCCCATGTTAAATATGCAAATGAGTAAGATACGCCGATTCACAAACGTAGATGCGCCAGGCGGAAAAGATACGCAGTTTGCGTAAGGGTTATGTCCAGCATAAAGTTATTCCACCATATAGGTGGCGCAACCCATTTAAAGGTATGGACGTTGGAACAGCCGGCATCCTTTATGTTGTTTACATAGGACTACGTGAATAGGGCATGGCGTAGGTTACGTTCACATCATAGGCATTGAGCTGATGTATCTTAGGGAGTATATGCAACTCGTATCTTCGTGGATCGCCGTAAAAACACATTTGCATATCCCGACGCATCAAAACGACGCAAACTCCTCCCAGCGGCCGCAAAAATAATGCAGCGTAGATCCGAAGGCTTACGAAGACGTAAGCCTCTCGGATCGAAGCCCGAAGCCGCCATATCATGGTTTGAGAATTCAAACTAGTGATACGGCGCGAAAAATTTGAAATTACTCCTGTCTAACACCAGTTAGACAGGCGTAATTGCTTTCTGAATCTGGGCCATGCACTTTAGTATTTCTAGTTATTATATATTATTTATTAATTTGTGCATCTAGCGCTCCCTCAATACCATTTTCCACAAGTACTTTCATGCACTGAAATTATCTGGGAGGCAGCTCACAAACTTGTATATTTAGATATATTAGATTGTTCACTTGGTATTCTATCCCATTATTGGGAGAATTAGCCTTTTCTTTTTCCGTGGTGCAAACTATACACATTTTTTTTTTACACATTATGTAATCCCACTGCTCCCTTACATGCTCCCTTACATGCACGGATGAATTTAAATAATTAGCATAATATTATCTAATAGACATGTGCATTTGTTTCATTCAAAAAATTTTTTTTTCCAAATTTCGACAAATGTCTTAATTCGGAAATGTCAGAATTAACAAAAACCCATTTATCATTTTTTTCCGAAAATATTTGTGAATTTGAATATCTGAAAATTTGTGAATTCATTAATTAGCAAATTTGAGAATTTGGAAATTCGGAAATTTGAAATTCAAAAATCTGAAAACCCAAATATGTGAAAATCTGAAAAAAAAAACTAACTGATAATAACTTAACTATTACTAACTAAATTAAAGGTATTTCAAATTTGTCTGTTAGTGAATGTAACGAATATGAAGTTATCCAAATAATGAATGTTATATGTAAACGAATGAAACGTTAAAAATTAATAATAATAAATAGCAATAATAATAATAATAATAAAAATGTTTTATTATTATTATTTATTAGTAATTAGATCCATTCCATTTGTTTAGATGTGACATTCATTATTTTGTATAATTCGTAACTTCAGATAAATTTGTATTCGTTGTATTCGGAAGTTCCAATACCTATAATTTAATAGTTAGTTAATATTAGTTAGTTAGTTATTCTTTCAAATTTTCTGATTTTCGTTATTATTTTCAGATTGACACATTTTTGAATTAGCGAATTTTCAAATTTACAAATTTTCAAATTTCCGAGTTGCAATCATAAAAACTACCTGAACGAAAAAAAAATGTCAGTGAACATGTCTATCAGCTAATCCTCAGCAACCCTGAGCAAACATTTTGAAGTTTATGTAATCCCAGTTACTAAAGTCTCATATAAGTTTTAAGGGTGAATTTCAGGTATGATTTTTTTCTTTGTTATAGTTGCATTGAATCAGCTTGGACCAATGTAATTATGCGTAATCCATAGCAGGCTGATCCCTATGGTACATAGGGGGTTGCTTGTTTGGCATGGGCACCGTTAAGAGAATGTTTTGCATATTCTCAATGAAAGTAAAGTGTTCATTGGATGAGGTATAGAGGTTGGTCAGTGATGTATAGAGAATGCAATGAGATTAATTTACTAAAAATCTGGTGCAGCTGTCAATCAACTTCAGCTTGTTTAAATAAAAGCACCTGTAAAGCAAATATTAAACATTGCACTGTCTGGGTCCACTGTTCTCACCATTAGGAAATTCTCCTAATGCCATACAACCATTGTTGGCATGTATGTGGACATAAACTGGATGTAAAGAGGGTGCAAGAGATTACCAACAATGAGATGTAACAAATGATACAAAACTGTGAAAAAAAAGCATTTTACGTACATAGAAACAATGGCAATTGTGATGCACAGTGTTTTCACCAACTGAATAGCAGTCAGTTAGAGTTTACATTTATTTTAATTAGGCAAAAAAATACTTTATTTACTTTTTACTTCTTTTAACCAATGGGAGCTTCCCTGCCCATGCTTATGTGAACTCGGTAATGTAGTGATGTGGATCGCTGATTAGGTCCAAACCAGGCCTTTGACCAAATTTCAGCTGCTCAGTGGGCTCGGTGAATCTGGTGAACCACGTACTTTAGATCTGGTATGGATGTCAAGGTAAAAGTAAAAGTAAAGTAAAAAAACCCAACCCAGGAGATCCTGCCCTTTTGTTTAGATTATTCAGAGGGCTGAGAGTTAGGAACACAGGGTGTTAAAAAAAAGACGTTGCCGCAGCCTGACAGGTCTTATGTAGCTGAGGACAGGGCCACCCATCATGTGACCCCGTCCTTAGCTACATAAGACCTGTCAGGCTGTGGCAACATCATTCCCAGGGTGCCTCCAGGGGAGACAGGATGCGCTGCACTGGACATCTCATCGCTGGAGCCTGGACCTGGATCCCATGCTTAGAACTGTCCCTGCACAAAATGTCATTTTTTAAGGAAAAAAAGTAATCAAAATCAAGCATAAACTGGGCAACATCAAGGACACTCTAGCTCATCCCTTTGTCAAGATGGCGCTAGCTGCCTCCTCATATCCCAGCACACTGTGCTTTGCTAAGACTCAGCTGCAGCTCCACAGCCTGACGTCTCAGGATAATGCTAGTGAGTCTGACTCTGACACAGGCAGCTCTCAGTCTGACATTCAATCCAGCATTTTCAAGCAGTTTGAATGGATGCTGCACAAGGCCCTGAAACAGACATCGGACCACTGCACTGACAAGTTGACACATGAGATCAGGGAACTGGGGCAAAGAACAGCAGAACTAGATGCCAGAGCGGATGAACTAGAGAACCATGTGGAAAAGAGATGCCCTAAGGGGATAGTGTGGATGAAAACTGAACCTAGGGTGACAACAAAGAGTAAATTCATTAAAGTTGTGCTATTGTGTTTTGTTCTTTCTCTTTCTAACCTTTTCTAACCTGGTCATGGCTCTCTCCTTGAGCAATATCCCCCACGTGTTTAGACTCGCTTCAAAATTATTATGGCCCTATAAACATTCTTTCTTCGAATGTTCAAGGCTTTAATATCCTCATAAGTGCATATGAGACTAACTTTAATAACACATCCTCTCCTAAATTCCACAGTAACTCATATCCCCAATTCTATGCTGCTTGAGCCACAACCAAAAAAGAGGGATTCTTATAGGCTTCCATCGCTCCATGCCATTTACCCTCTCAACATAAGTCAAAGATCCAGAAGGCAAATATCTTATTCTTACTGGGCATATTTCAGACACTGCAATAGCGTTAGGCCGCGTACACACGATCAAATCTATTTGCTGAAAACGGTCTGACAGACCATTTCAGCAGACAGATTCGATCGCGTGTACGGGCGGACAGACAGATTTGGCCAGCCAACAGATTTTAAAGCATATCTGCCCGCACATGCGTCAAATGGATTCGACGCATGTGTGGAAGTAATTTACTTCCTAGTGCGGTGACGTGGCGGCGTCAACGTCACCGCCACGTCACCGTGCTGTCTGCCGGTGGGGATTTTGGTTTGATCGTGTGTACAGCGATCAAACCAAAAATTTCAGCTTGCGGCACTGCGTCGCTTTAACTGACAATTGCGCGGTCGTGCGATATGGCTCCCAAACAAAATTGGCGTCCTTTTTTCCCCACAAAGAGAGCTTTCTTTTGGTGGTATTTGGTCACCTCTGCGGTTTTTATTTTTTGCGCTATAAACAAAAAAGGATGACAATTTTGAAAAAAAATACAATATTTTTTACTTGTTGCTATAAATAATAGCCCAATTAAAAAAAAAAATCAGTTTAGACTGATACGTATTCTTCTACATATTTTTGGTAAAAAAAAAAAATCGCAATAAGCGACTGGTTTGCGCAAAAGTTATAGTGCCTACAAAATAAGGGACAGAATTATTATTTTTTATTATTTATTTTTTTACTAGTAATGGCGGCGATCTGCGATTTTTATTGCGACTGTGACATCATGGCGGGGGGTGACCGATCTGTGTCCCTATGTACAAGGAACACAGATCGGTCTGCTCTCTCCCTGACAGGACGCTGTCATTGTGAGAGCCGGCAATGAGAAATGATCTCATATGTTTACATATGAGATCATCTCTCATTCGCTGCACAGATTGCATCGCAAACGGCCACTCTGATTGGCCGCTCGCAGCGATCTGTGATTGGTTGTGTCCAAGGGACACGGCCAGTACACAAGTTCCCCACTGCGCGCTCTGGAGCACGCGCTGGGTTCAAAGAAAGGTGCTGCCGTGAAAACACGGCGACCCAGAGATTTAGAACCACCCTGCGGCCGCATATAGTCGTACACTGTAGGGAAGTGGTTAACCCAGTTAGCAAGCGATATACCCACTATTCACACCCATAAAAATCTTTCTCATGCATAGATCATATCTTCATGCCTAATAGCATGATCCTGGAAATCGTCTCTTCTGTCATCACACTTTTCTCATGGACTAATCACTGCCTCCCCAATCCCTAGAAATCATGACACATCCTGGAGCATTACCAACACTATCCTCTCCCACCCCTCTCACTAGATATTGAAGTAGCTCATAAAGAATATATCGCTCTTAATGCGATGGGCGATATTTTGGCTCTGACACTTTGGGAAGGTCACAAAGCTGTCATCCATGGCAAACTCATCCAACAGACAGCAGCACTCAAATCTGACCATAAAATCCTATTCCAGCAATTAGAGGCCAACTTTAATGCATGCCATGCTGCATTTCAGTCCTCCCCCAACACAACCACCAACACACTCCTCGATAGGGCCAGGTTAGACTTCAACTTATTCCTCATTGACTCTGCCGAGAAACTCATTTGTAAACGTCAACAAACTTCTTATCTTAGAGCAAACAAACCTGACATTCCCATGACTCGCACCCTACGGGCGATCCATCAACCCACAACTGTCATACGGTTGAAAACAACCATTGATACAATTAACACTAGCAACCTTGTCAAGTGTTATTCAGATACAACCTGGCAAAACTTTACTCCCCTACGCAAGACTTTGACTTTACTAAAACCAATACTCTATTCTCCCACATCTCCCTCCTAACCCTCACACAGGAATGAATAGATCTACTTTAGAGCCGATCACGGATCTTGAAGTCGCAGCTGCCATTAAAGTGCTGAAACCTAACAAGTGACCGGGCCCATTTTTTTTTACCCTCATGTTAACCAAGGCCTTCATGTTGGCTGGGCACTCATTTAGAACTGAGACTCTGGCCTCTATAATTTCTATGCTATGCAAACCTAAATCAGCTCATGGTCCAACTATTGGCCCAACTCTCTCCTCAAATTTGGGCATTAAGTTGCTGGCCTAAATTATCGGAACCTGTCTAAACTCTGTTATAGGGCGATTAATACATCAAGACCAAACAGGCTTTATGCTAACACGCCAAGCTGGCGACAATATTAGACGAGTCATTCTGCTCTCCCATTCAGCCAAAACTAGACATATCTCGGCATGCCTTCTATTTTGATACGTAGCCTGGCCATACCTGCAATACACTCTACAGCACTGGGGCTTTGGGGACCACTTCCTAACCTGGGTCTCCTCCCTTTACAATGACCCCCAAGCCTACATTAAATATGTAGGCTATAAATCAGCAATGATAGCTATTGGAAGAGGCACTAGGCAGGGATGCCCCCTCTCCCCACTGTTATTTGCTTTACTTATAGAGCCTGTAACGGTCACCACCGTTTATGACCTTCCATCCAACCACGACAAGTTTATCCGACACACTCTGACAATCTTGCATACACGATCCATATCAATTCCCCAGAAAATGAGACTGACTTCTCTATCTTCTGGTTTCCAAATATATGAACACTTTAATGGTTTCTTCTTAGCTTTTTATACAGTTCAAGATGTTACAGGTAATCACAGGACAATGCAATCTCCACCCCCCTATTCACACACTGAGGCTAATTATCTAATCAGTAGCTAGACATGTGGGCACCGCATCATCAATAGACATAACTCAGAGAGAATGACATTCCTGTAGATAATGACATCAAAACAAAAATACTGTCACACAATGATGACAGACGGCTGTCTCTGAAGGGAAGGTTCTTACCTCTGAGTATCAATACATTCCTAAACATAACTGACATGCTAATTCAATACATCTAAATGGAAAGGTATTTTTTTTAGATAATGACATCAAAACACAATACTGTCACACAATGATTTTCCCTTCAAACCATATCTTTAGACAGACGGCTGTCTCTGAAGGGAAGGTTCTTACCTCTGAGTATCAATACATTCCTAAACATAATTGACATGCTAATTCAATACATCTAAATGGAAAGGTCTTCCAGGAGCCGATGTAATTAGCATCTTTTCAACAGAATGAAAGGTATTTCACAAGCCCGGCTTCACTTAGCATTTCAAAAGCCTATTATACAGAGGGATGAGTCACTTTTCTTGTTGACCTGGTGTCAAGTCAACATGAACTCCTTGTAATATTCCAGTCCTGCAATATGAATTATTATTAATGTCCCATCTCATGTAATATATGAATTATGATCCTATTAGCCACCCTACACCCAAAAGGGCACAGGGTGGATTTAGACCCAGGAGTTATTAGTGCAGCCGACACAGGAGTATCTCTCATCCTTCCAACGTCTCTGGTTGTCACGGTTCATTACGTTACAGAGCCTTTAGCACAACTGATCAGAACAGACCCTGATGTCAAGGGGATAGAAATGGGTGGTCATCACAATAAACTACTGTATGTCTTTTTGTAGATGACATCCTTGTTTAATGACACAACCCCACACCTCCTCCCCAAACTGTTATACTAGATAACTAGCTATACTATATAACTTTTGGGCAGGGGGATGTCCCCTGCCCCCCCTGCTCTTTGCTCTGGCCATTGAGACCCTGGTGGCCCTGGTGCGGGAATGCCCTGCAATCAAGGGCTTCCGCTATGGTGACATGCATGAGAAGATCATGCTATATGCCGACGACATGCTCCTATTTTTTGAGGATGCGGAGGACTACCTGAATCAAGTGATGTCCCTCATATCTGGGTTTGGGCGTTTCTCAGGCCTTACCATCAACTGGACTAAGTCTGCTCTGCTGTTTCTGGACAGGTCTCCCGCATCCGGGGGTGGAAACCCTTGCCCTGTCCCTGTAGTGACTTCCTTCAAATACCTGGGGGTGTACGTCTCCCCCATGGTGACTGACTATTGTCGCTTAAATGTTTTCCCCTTACTGACCCATTTTAGGGATACAATTTACATATGGAATAAGCTGAAGATGTCCCTAGCAGGCAAGACAAATCTCATCAAGATGATTTTGATGCCGCAGTTGCTGTATCTCCTTCACAACTCCCTGGTAGTTATAACCCTCAAAATATTTAGAGTTGTTAATTCCCTTTTTAGGCAGCTGCTGTGGCACACTAAAGCTCCCAGGATAAAGTTGGAACAATGACAGCGCCCCAAGAAGGGAGGGGGGCTGGCTCTTCCCAAACCTTGGATTAATTACCTAGCTGCGCAGCTGCAGCACCTGATCGGTGCTATGTCCCCAGAGCCAGTGGGCTCCTCGGCCAGGCTCATGTTGCTTGGCTCGGGGGCTGATTCGATACCGGAAGGCCTAGAGGACCAACGGTTTCAGAAAACTAATAAGAGAATGCCTACATATGCACTCCTACAGAAAGTTTGGAATAAGGCGAAAAAGCTCCAGGGGGTCACGGGATTCACTGAATTCAGCCCGCTCTGGGGGAATAATGCTTATATTGAACTGGCCAAGATAGATCAGGGACCCCGTTGGTGCCTTCTGGGCATAAGACACCTCAAACAGGTTTTCCATGGTGGTGCACTGTTCCCGTTCAGTACTTTACAATCCAGATATGCGCTTCCTCCATTCATGTTTTTTTATTACTTGCAATTGCAACATGCCATTAAAGCCCAGGGGGGTGCGGTGGAGTGGGCTCAGTCCCCCACTCCGATCTTCCGCATCCTGCAGGCTGCTTCCGAGACTAAGGGTATTATCTCACAGTGTTACAACATGTTACTGGGTTAATTTCTAGAAGCACATCCCATGAAAGTGGAGGCTCAGTGGGAGGCAGACGTTGGACCGATTATGGCGGAGGTGTGGGAGGAGGCATTGCAGGCTGTAAACAACTGTTCGCTCAACGTAGCACAGAAGGTGTCCCAGCTGTACATTTTACTGAGGGTCCATTACACACCAGTCAAACTTTGCAAAAAGGACAGGGCCCCTAGCCCAATGTGTAACAGATGCAGGGTAATGTCTGGCGATCTGATTCATCTGCTCTGGCGCTGTCCCAAGCTCCACAGGTTCTGGAAGGGGGTCTTGGCTACACTTAATTCAGTGTTCCAGACCAACATTTCGCTTGACCCGCTGCATTGTCTGCTTGGAGTTTTGGAGGGAGTGATAACGGAGGAGTTGACTCGAATAGCATTTACTAGGGCGCTATTCCAGGCCAGGAAGACTATTCTCCTGAATTGGAAATTGGAGGCGCCCCCCACGATTAAATCTTGGCTGTCACATATGGGCAGGATGCTTATCATGGAAAAGTTAATTTACCAACACAAGGGTATTGCGGGTAAATTCGATAAGCTGTGGGAGGCATGGCTTGCCACACTTGGACTGAGTCCCACGGAACTTGTACAGATGAGGTTGCTGGGGGGTACATAATCTTTGTGAGTTACTGGGGGTGCGGGAGGGGGGCTTGCTGCTGGGTATCATCATCAGTTGTTATGTATTAGATGGAGAGATTCATTGTATGTGGACTGTACATGTTCTGTACGATATGTCATATTGTTATTCCTTGCACGTTATGTGAGCAATAAAAACTTCTTTGATTTAAAAAAATAAAAATAAATACTAGATAACTTTGCCCAGATCTCTGGACTGCATGTCAATCCCAAAAAATTGAATGCACTCAACATATCATTATCACAATTTGAGCTCCGCCTGGCCAGGTCCTCCCTGCCATTCAATTGGGTGACACACATACTTGGGGATACAATTGACAGCCTCGCTATCTTTATAGCAAACTATCTGCCTTTATTACAGGTAACCAATCTCATGACACAATGGTCTTCCCTCCCATTGTCCTGGGTGGGAAGGGTCAATGCCACAAAAATGACAATTCTACACAAATTCCTACCTGGTTCTTATTTGTATACTACATGTTCTCAATCCGTGCACTGGGACACAATGCCTGTTTTGTGAGTAGTTTATCTTTTTAATAAAATAGTGTTCACATTTACATACGGAGAGCACTATGGGCCAGATTCAGGTAGATGGGAGCATCTGTGCTCTGGAGTAACGCTTCTCATTTACGTTACTCTGGCGAAATTTTAAGAGCAAGTGCTGTTATTCATGAAGCACTTGCTCCTAAAGTTGCGGCAGCGCATCGCAAATGAGCCGGCGGAATTCAAATTGGGCGGGTACGGGGCGTGTATTATTTAAACTAAGCGTGCGTCGAGTGTCAATGCATCCCAGTGCGCATGCTCCAAATTCTGTCAGTGAATGTCAATGACGTCACATCCCCATTCATGAAATTTTTACGCAAGCGACGCGATTTGTTTTTTTTCCGACGCGATGGCGACACCTATACTTAACATAGGATACTCCACTAGGGGGCTGCTTTATCTTTACGCCGCGTATCGCTTCCGGAAACGTCGGAAAGTCACTGCGTCGCGCCCGAATACGACCGTGAATTGCCGATTCCCGCTGATTAACATCATTTTTCATCGTAAATCAGCAGGAACGCCCCCGGCGCCATTTTTAAATTAAAGTTGCGATGCGATGGCGAAATTCAATTGCGCTGATCGCATCGGAACTCCAACCCGGCGTTTCTTGTTTTCTGGTTACAGAAAACAGAAACGCCGGCTTAAAGTGACAGTTAGGCTGGAGTATCACCATAACTCTACCTGAATCTGGCCCCTAGTATGTTTTTTACATCTTAACATGAATGTCTATGAGTGAGTTTGGAGGCCATTAACAGACTGAGACAATAGAGTGAAGGATTATGTATGAAGACAGCTTCCATCTTCACATTTACCTTTGATAAGGGAGTGCTTGCATTACCTTCTGTTTGTTCAGAGGTCCATTTGCTAAGGTGAGAGGCTTGCATCTCTGGTGGAGGAGACACAGAAACGGATGCACATTGATTGTTTTCAAGCACCCTGTCCACTGCTTAAGGAGTCTTCTTTCCTGTCTCTGATTGCTCTTCATTGTCATCATTCTCTGGCCTCAGCATTCTACATCCTTGGACTTGTGCATGTGTTGTTTGTTTTTAGCTTTAGTTTTTTAGCGCTGCACTGCTTATTTACTTCCCATCCTATTGCCATCCTACTTCCTATGACTAACTCAACGAAGAGTAATGTGTTATATATGGGGGCCACCAAACCCTGAATCCCAAAATATAACATGCATGACAGGGCTTAGTGATGCAGCTTGTTGTGCCCCCACGTTTCCATACAGCTAGTGGTGTTGATGCCAGATTTGTCAGCTCTAACCCCTTCTCCGCCTCCATACCCTCCTCTGCTGAATTGTCCTATGAACCACAAGTACCCCCTAAGCATTCAAGGGACTATTCAATGAGTCAAGCAAAAAGGTGCCATGCAGTGCTACCGCTGGTGTGTCTAGGGGACAGGAACCATACCCGAGCAGAGATTCTTGCAGCTCTGCAGGGACAGGCCCAGAGGTAGTTCACACCATGCCAGCTGGAGCCATGAATGGTGGCGTGTGATAATGGCACAAACCTCCTGTCCACCCATAGACAGGGAAAGTTAACACATGTGCCATGCCTGGCACATGTCCTCAATTTGGTGCTGCAGCTTTTCCTAAATAGGTACCCAGGGTTGGAAGATCGGCTAAAGCAGCCCAGAAGAGTTTGTAGCCATTTCAGACAGTCATACACAACCAGTGCTCGGTTGGCTGAAATTCAGCGGGAATGCCACCTACACATAAACCACCTGATTTGTGACATGTCCACCAGGTGGAACCCGACTTTGACAATTTTTGCAGCGGCTGCACACAAGGGCAATCAACGAGTCCCTGTGTAAGTATAGCACAATGGCAGGCTCAGGTTAGCACGGCTTTTTTTCCAGGGTGGGAAGGCGCCATTGAAACCCAAAGGCCAATTTATCCACACCTGTTTAAAAAGTGCATATCATTGCAATTTTTGACAGCAAGGCTAATTTGTGCTTTCATCAAGAGCACCCTTTATAGAGTTTTGGTGTGAAGGCATCAACGACACCCAAAGACCAATTTTTCTGTACCTGTTTGACAGGTGCATATCATTTCTTTTTTGGACAGCAAGGCCATTTCTTGCTTTAATCAAAAATACCCCAATAGGGTTACAGTTTGAAGGTGCCAACAACACCCAAAGACCAATGTTTTAGCACCTGTTCGACAAGTGCATATCATTACAATTTTTGACAGCAGGTCCAATTCTTGCTTTCATCAAGAGTACCTCTATAAGGTTATGGTTGGAAGGCACCACCGACACCCAAATACTTCTATCCAAAGTGTGTGGAAGAACTTATCTAAAAAATCTCTAATCTTCTTGCCAGTGCACTACATTATGGCCTCATGATATAGACTGGCTCTGCAAGCTGTTGCTTACAAAATAAAGAAAGCTTGCAGGGATAATGTAATTTTTGGGCTTTATAAATGCAAGTATTTCTGCAGCAGCTTCTATACACAGTACAGATGTGCCACTTTACAGGTAGACTAAAGCCGTTGGTTTTTTTTATCAGACAAACCGATCGTGTGTGGGCCCCGTCTGTCTTTTTTCCATTGGTGTAAAAATATAGAACATGCTTTAAATTTTTCCTATAGATTAAAAAAACAATAGGAAATTCCGATCGTCTGTGTGGAACCCCATCGGAGAAAAATCCACTCATGCTCAGAATCAAGTCGACGCATGCTCCGAAGCATTGAACTTCATTTTTCTTGGCTCGTCGTAGTGTTTTACATCACCGCGTTTTGGCACTGTCGGAATTTAGTCTGATAGTGTGTATGCAAGACTGATGAAAGTCAGCTTCATCGGATTTCCGACGAAAAAATCCACCGGATTTTATTCTATCAGAAATCCGATCGTGTGTACATGGCATAAGGGGACCCCTAGGCACTATATTGAAAGGAATTTTTCATTTTTATGCTTTCAATTGAATCATCTATACATTTTTTTCATTGATACATGTCCTCCAGGGCAGTACCCTGACCAACATAACCAATGCATGTCCAATTACTTGCATATAAGCTTTCAAAATGGGCACTTCACGTTCGGGTCCCATAGACTGCAAGGGGTTCATTATTCGGTTCTGAACTTTCGCGACAATCAAAAGTTATGGTGAAAACTGAACTGGGGGTCATTCAACCCATCCCTATTGCTTAGTTATGTTTTGTTCTTTACATCTTCCATAAGAGGCATGTTGACCAGAACACAATAGGAATACACTGTGTTTGTGGCATGTGATGTTTTATTGTATTTTTTCTTTATCTTTTCCCTTTTTCCATGGAGATAGTGGGGATGTTATTTTCCCTCCCCTCCTTTCTTTGACTATACCCTTACTGGTATCCCACTATGTTCTCCCTTCCTTTTCTACCTCTTCTCCCCCCTCCCCACCTCTCCCCCCTTCCACCCCCCCCCCCCAACACACACACACATACACATTCCCTGTCACTCCTTCTATATTTGATAATCGGTTTTCCACATTTATCTGTTTCTGGATTGATAATGATATTTCACCACCTTGTTTGTTATACCATAATGATCTCTTTTTACAGATTTTTTTGAATATGTTTTTTCTGGAAGTGTTTCCCCTCTATTGGATGTAAACATTAAAATAAAGATTAAAAAAAAACAAAAAAAAACAAGCATTAATCCTTCAGCAGTTGGGTTAAAAAGTGCTAATGTGGGGGGGGGGGGGGGGCATGTTTACGATTTTGCTGTCTGGAGTTGGCTGTGAATCTATCACCGATTTGAGACTAGCCCCTTAACTTTTTTTATGTGAATTTTGCAATTTTTATTGTTTATAAAGCAATTTATGGTCCTCTCTGATACAGTAGCATAATGATAATAATAGTAATAATAATAATAATAATACAGCTTCATCAAGCTACAGTTTAATCACTATATAAATAATAAATTAAACAATAAACTGTATTATTATTATTATTATTATTATTATTATTATTATTATTATTATTATTATATCATGCTTATGTGACTTTTAAATTCTTTACACATGTGTCTAAAACTGTCATTGTCACCAGTAATGGAACCTGGGTATTGAGTTTGTTTTGTTAATATTCATAGAAGACATTTTATCTGCACTGTAATATTAAGTGTTAACTTCCAAAATGAATGTATTATAATTCTGAGTTACTTTAGATGGCAGTAACAAGAGAATAGAAGCACTGGGAAATAATGTAAAAGATAATGAATGCATTGAGTCTCATTGTCCTGTACAAAGCCCCTGACACCCCATCAACACAAATATCTAGACAATGGACACATTATTGTACATAGCTTGTTAGGTAACCAGTTTAGAAATTGATTGGCCCCATTGCTGGAAATAATTATTTACAGTTCATTAAAATTACATGAAAATAAATGTAATGTTGGCGATTCCCTTAATGATTAATTTGATTTCTCTTAAGGAAACAAATTAAAATTAAGAAAAGTTTTAAATTAATACATTATTGGCAAATTCTAATTCTTTCTAATTTATCTATCGTCCTAATTAATTCCATCAGGGCATCTCCCATACAGAAAATAATGAAAATGATTAGGTCATGGCTCGTGTTATCATTAACTTCACTAACAAGCTGATTAAGCAATCAGTTATTTCTATCTATGTAATTTTTCCACAGGGAAATTAGAGAACAGAGCTAATTCAAGATACAGAAAGACATTACACTAACTGTTTATATTAAAAATCACATGAAAAGTAATGAAAAAAAAGAGTATTCAACATTGTTAATATAATATATAGTACAGAAAGATTGATAGACAGCTGATATATGCTACTTACAGTTTTTAAAATGATTTTTAAATACATAAAAACATGTAATAAAACATGCAATATTTAAATTACTGATAATAAATACAAACTTTTGATTTTAGAACTCCAAAAATAAATAAATAACAATAAATGTAAATTAAACATCAAATTTTGTATTCATACATTTTAATTACACTATAAACTTCAAATTTATAGTAAGACAAATTAAAATGTCCTTAATGTTTTTAAGATTTGACAGAGGAAAGGTGGGGAGCTTAAAAAAAAGAGTTTGCAAGAAACTTTTTTTTTTTTATGGTGCCCATTTTTGACTAAATAACTGTAGATAAGAAGATC
This sequence comes from Rana kukunoris, assembly GCA_029574335.1. Classification (NCBI taxonomy): domain Eukaryota; kingdom Metazoa; phylum Chordata; class Amphibia; order Anura; family Ranidae; genus Rana; species Rana kukunoris. The sequence goes on from CM056051.1 coordinate 531,215,446, forward strand.
ACATATTTTTTTTTCATTTGACATCATGATCTCAGGTCATAGGGTGTAATATCATTATTCAATTATTTGGTGTTATATGCACCTGGGGCCACATGGTACCTACCGGAGCATGATGGGACTGCGACGTCACAAGACAGGCCTATATAACTCGCTGCGAGCCGCGCGCCAGCCATAACAGCGGAAGGAAGCGTCACGTCAACATCTGGAGAAGAGAAGAAGAAGACGAAGTCACAGAAGAGGGGACTCGCCGCCGCCAGTAATTGAGCTAACACGAAGATAGCGGCGGCGAGTCCAGAAGAAGATGAAGACCCCCGGAGAGCGGAGAAGACCCACGGAGAGCCGGAGAAGTCCCCGGAGAGTGGGAGAAGACCACGGAGAGTGGGAGAAGACCCCCCCGCCGCCGAAGATGTCGAAGGGTTTATCAAAGCGCCCCCCCAGGCGGCGGAAGAGAACCAGACGGCGGCGAAGAACAGCGGCACCCAACCCCTCCGCAGAAGCCCGCCGGAGGGGGGCGCTTTTATAAAAGCGATCATACACCCCCCCCCCCCGACGGCCAACTAATAAAATATTTCAATACCCTGTGTGGTTTATTTGTGTTTACACTTTTCTTGCAGGTTAATGGGTAGGGGTACAATGTACCCCATACTCATTCACTTAGGGTGGGGGGCCAGTATCTGGGGGCCCCCTTATTAAAGGGGGCTTCCAGATTCCGATAAGCCTCCCACCCGCATACCCCGACAACCAACGCCCCCACTCCCCTCCTGACCGGCCAGCCGGCGTGCTTTGGATACGGGTCTGGTATGGATTGTGGGGGGACCCCCATGCCGTTTTTTCGGCGTAGGGGGGTCTCCTTACAACCCATACCAGACCTAAGGGCCCGTTATGCTCCTGAGGAGGGAACCCATGCCGGATTTTTATTTAAAATCCGGCGGGGACTTCCTTCTCAGGATTCATAACAAACTCCGCCCACGTGTAGAATTGGCGGGAATCCGCGTCGGATTCCCGTCGCTTCTATGACGCACTCGCTGGAATGTGCTTTTACTATTCCAGCAAGTGCGAGATGTCGGCAGCCTGTCGCCGAGAATCAGCGCGATGCTGTCGTGCTAAAAACACATTCTCGGCGGCAGGCACTGTAGAAACAATGGCAATTGTGATGCACAGTGTTTTCACCAACTGAATAGCAGTCAGTTAGAGTTTACATTTATTTTAATTAGGCAAAAAAATACTTTATTTACTTTGTACTTCTTTCAACCAATGGGAGCTTCCCTGCCCATGCTTATGTAAACTCAGTAGTGATATGGACCGCTGATTAGGTCCAAACCAGGCCTTTGACCAAATTTCAGCTGCCCTGTGGGCTTGGTGAATTTGGCGAACCACGTACTTTAGATCTGGTATGGATGTCAAGGGGATCTTGCCCTTTTGTTTAGATTATTCAGAGGGCTGAGAGTTAGGCACACAGGGTGTTAAAAAAAAGACGTTGCCGCAGCCTGACATGTCTTATGTAGCTGAGGACAGGGCCACCCATCATGTGACCCCGTCCTTAGCTGCATAAGACCTGTCAGGCTGCGGCAACATCATTCCCAGGGTGCCTCCAGGGGAGACAGGATGCGCTGCACTGGACATCTCATCGCTGGAGCCTGGACCTGGATCCCATGCTTAGAACTGTCCCTGCAAAAAATTTCATTTCTTAAGGAAAAAAAGTCATCCAAAATCAAGCATAAACTGGGCAACATCAAGGACACTCGAGCTCATCCCTTTGTCAAGATGGCGCCAGCTGCCTCCTCATATCCCAGCACACTGTGCTCTGCTGTGCTAAGACTCAGCTGCAGCTCCACAGCCTGACATCCCAGGATAATGCTAGTGAGTCTGACTCTGACACAGGCAGCTCTCAGTCTGTCATTCAATCCAGCATTTTCAAGCAGTTTGAATGGATGCTGCACAAGGCCCTGAAACAGACATAGGACCACTGTACTGACAAGTTGACACATGGGATCAGAGAACTGGGGCAAAGAACAGCAGAACTAGAGGTCAGAGTGGATGAACTAGAGAACCATGTGAAAAAGAGATGCCCTAAGGGGATAGTGTGGATGAAAACTGAACCTAGGGTGACAACAAAGAGTAAATAGGTGCTTAAAAGTATCAGTTTTATTGGTATATACCAATAAAACTGATACTTTTTAGCACCTATTTACTCTTTGTTGTCATCCTGGGTTCAGGTCTCATCCACCCTACCCCTTTGGGGCATCTCTTTTCCACAATATTAATTTGGGATGTGATTGAAACTACCAGGATGAATTCATAAAATAGATTAATCTTTAAACTTTTTCCCGAACTAGAGAACCACACACAGATCTATACGGCAGAGTTTGAAAACCTTAAGGAGGAAAACATGATCCTGCAGTTGCGACTTGAGAACCAGGAGAACAGGGACCGTAGGTATAATTTAAAGAGCAGAGGAATCCCAGAATCTGTCCTAGATCCACAAGCCACCATGCTTGCCTTAATCCAGGAGCTGCAACCTAGCATTCCAGTAGACAGACTGGAGATGTATAGGGTGCCCAGGGCCTTGTCCCCACGAAAAACCAATGGCCCACCCAGGGACATTATAGCTAAGTTCCACTACTACTGCACTAAGGAACAGCTACTGGCAGAGTCAACAGACAACAGCTTTCTGACATTACAGGGCCACATTTATCAGCTATTTCCAGACATATCCCCTCTCACATTGGCTAAATGGTGGGCCCTTAAACCCCACCTGCAAGTGCTTCAATGCAACCAAATCGCATACCACTGGGGATTTATGTTCTCTGTTCAGTTTACACATCTGGAAACAAAACATGTCTGTCGCAAGGCTGAAGAATTGAAATCTGCCCTGACAGACCTGGTCCTCTTGGAAGTCACACCACACAGAGACTCCTCTTGCAGGGGTTCAGTCTCTCGACCACCCTACAAGCAAACGGCAGGTGGCTCGGGCCATCTGGATCCCACACGCCAGAATCTACAGTATATAAAAGAGGAAGATTTGACAACCCTTCAACAAGACCGGATGGACTGACCACATCTTGGGATTTTACTTTGAACCAATCATTTCCCTTTGAGACCCTCATGAGATGATGAAACTCTTGCCGCCAACAGCCCAATGTTACCATTCCAATGAACTATGCCTTCACTCCCGGGACTCGTTATGGAGTCTGAACTGCTTGAGTTTCACAGGGCTGGTCCCGCCACCCTCCTTGAACTGCCACATTTGGGTCATCCCAAATCGACTTGAAGGCCCTGACAATATCCTCATAGGTCCTTGACTTGGATCCTCGACATAATGACTCTAAGGGCCCAAGGTTATGCCTAGCATGTTGATCTTGCACCTTTCTGCCTTGTACCCATGCTCTCCACCCTACTCTACCTCAGACATCCCTCTCAGTTTTAGTCATTTTGGAATAGAGGGGTGTTATCATTGGTTCTACCCTATAGTCAGGCTACTTTATTTACTTGAGTTTCACAGGTATGCCAATCATGGCCTGACACAGGTCATTGCTTTCATTCATTTCAGTCCTACTGCTCTCTTATACATGAGTGATTACTGTTTAGCCATGTTGTTTTACTGTTTTTTTTTTACGATTTAGGATTTCATATGTTCTTTTTGTTAGTTACTCGGGTGTTGTTCCCCATCTGGAACTTCTTGCTCCTCCATTACTGCCCTTGGATTCCTGCCCTTATTATTCAGGTTTCTAACGGCAGCCTCAGAGCCTCCACGGGACCGCCTGATTCTCCCATGGGAGGCTCCCATACCCTGATACTGAGAAAATATGCACTAATGTACATCGCACCTCATCATAAAGTTGTGCTATTGTGTTTTGTTCTTTCTCTTTCTAACCTTTTCTAACCTGGTCATGGCTCTCTCCTTGAGTAATATCCCCCATGTGTTTAGACTCGCTTCTAAATTATTATGGCCCTATAAACATTCTTTCCTTGAATGTTCAAGGCTTTAATATCCTCAAGTGCATATGAGAAGAACTTTAATAACACATCCTCTCCTAAATTCCACAGTCGCTCGTATCCCCAATTCAATGCTGCTTCAGCCACAACCAAAAAAGGGGGATTCTTATAGGCTTCCATATGCCATTTACCCTCTCATCATAAGTCAAAGATTCAGAAGGCAAATACCTTATTCTTACTGGCCATATTTCAGACACTGCAATAGCGTTAGTGTCATACTATGCGCCCAATAAGCACCCGTTAGCCATTCTTTCACATCTCTTTCAGGTGGTTGACAAGCACAAATTCGGTACAGTAGTTCTCTGCAGAGATTTAAACCTAGCTATATTTCTATCACAATTACCTTCACACATAACCCCCAACCTCACCACCTACTCCTAATAAATGTTTCTTCCAACATCTCCTATCCAAATATAACCTAGCCGACACTTGTCACAAACTTAACCCAGTTAGCAAGCGATATACCCACTATTCACACCCATAAAAATCTTTCTCATGCATAGATCATATCTTCATGCCTAATAGCATGATCCTGGAAATCTTCTCTTCTGTCATCACACCTTTCTCATGGATTAATCACTGCCTCCACAATCCCTAGAAAACATGACATATCCTGGAGCATTACCAACACTATCCTCTCCCACCCCTCTCACTAGATATAGAAATAGCTCATAAAGAATATATCGCTCTTAACGCAATGGACGATATTTTGGCTCTGACACTTTGGGAAGGTCATGAAACTTTCATCCATGGCAAACTCATTCAACAGGCAGCAGCACTCAAATGTGACCATAAAATCCTATTCCAGCAATTAGAGGCCAACTTTAATGCATGCCATGATGCATTTCAGTCCTCCACCAACGCAACCACCAACACACTCCTCGATAGGGCCAGGTTAGACTTCAACTTATTCCTCATTGACTCTGCTGAGGAACTCATTTGTAAACGTCAACATACTTCTTATCTTAGAGCAAACAAACCCGACACTCCCATGACTCGCACCCTACGGGTGATCCATCAACCCACAACTGTAATACGGTTTAAAACAACCATTGATACAATTAACACTAGCAACCTTGTCAAGTGTTATTCAGATACAACCTGGCAAAACTTTACTCACCTACGCAAGACTTTGACTTTACTAAAACCAATACTCTCTTCTCCCACATCTCCCTCCTAACCCTCACACAGGAACAAATAGATCTACTTTAGAGCCGATCACTGATCTTGAAGTCGCAGCTGACATTAAAGTGCTGAAGTCTAACAAGTGACCGGGGCCCATTTTTTTTACCCCCATGTTAACCAAAGCCTTCATGTTGGCTGGGCACTAATTTAGAACTGAGACTCTGGCCTCTATAATTTCTATGCTATGCAAACCTAAATCAGATCTCTGCTCATGGACCAACTATTGGCCCAACTCTCTCCTCAATTTGGCCATTAAGTTGCTGGCCTAAATTATCGGAATCCGTCTAAACTCTGTTATAGGGCGATTAATACATCAAGACCAAACAGGCTTTATGCTAACACGCCAAGCTGGCGACAATATTAGACGAGTCATTCTGCTCTCCCATGCAGCCAAAACTAGACATATCTCGGCACGCCTTCTATTTTGATACGTAACCTGGCCATACCTGCAATACACTCTACAGCACTGGGGTTTTGAGGACCACTTCCTAACCTGGGTCTCTTCCCTTTACAATGACCCCCAAGCCTACATTAAATATGTAGGCTATAAATCAGCAATGATAGCTATTGGAAGAGGCACTAGACAGGGATGCCCCCTCTCCCCACTGTTATTTGCTTTACTTATAGAGCCTTTAGCACAACTGATCAGAACAGACCCTGATGTCAAGGGGATAGAAATGGGTGGTCATCACAATAAACTACTGTATGTCTTTTTGTATATGACATCCTTGTTTAATGACACAACCCCACACCTCCGCCCCAAACTGTTATACTAGATAACTAGCTATACTAGATAACTTTTGGGCAGGGGGACCAGGCAGGGATGTCCCCTGTCCCCCCTGCTCTTTGCTCTGGCCATTGAGACCCTGGTGGCCCTGGTGCGGGAATGCCTTGCAATCAAGGGCTTCCGCTATGGTGACATGCATGAGAAGATCATGCTATATGCCGACGACATGCTCCTATTTTTGGAGGATGCGGAGGACTACCTGAATCAAGTGATGTCCCTCATATCTGGGTTTGGGCGTTTCTCAGGCCTTACCATCAACTGGACTAAGTCCGCTCTGCTGTTTCTGGACGGGTCTCCCACGTGCTGTCCCTGTAGTGACTTCCTTCAAATTCCTGGGGGTGTACGTCTCCCCCATGGTGACTGACTATTGTCGCTTAAATGTTTTCCCCTTACTGACCCGTTTTAGGGATAAGATTCACATATGGAATAAGCTGAAGATGTCCCTAGCAGGCAAGACAAATCTCATCAAGATGATTTTGATGCCGCAGTTGCTGTATCTCCTTCACAACTCCCTGGTAGTTATAACCCTCAAAATATTTAGAGTTGTTAATTCCCTTTTTAGGCAGCTGCTGTGGCACACTAAAGCTCCCAGGATAAAGTTGGAACAATTACAGCGCCCCAAGGAGGGAGGAGGGCTGGCTCTTCCCAACCTTTGGATTTATTATTTAGCTGCGCAGCTGCAGCACCTGATCAGTGCTATGTCCCCGGAGCCAGTGGGTTCCTCGGCCAGGCTCATGTTGCTTGGCTCGGGGGCTGATTCGATACCGGAAGGCCTAGAGGCCCAACGGTTTCAGAAAACTAATAAGAGAATGCCTACATATGCACTCCTACAGAAAATTTGGAATAAGGCGAAACAGCTCCAGGGGGTCACGGGGTTCACTGAATTCAGCCCGCTCTGGGGGAATAATGCTTATATTGAACTGGCCAAGATAAATCAGGGACCCCGTTGGCACCTTCTGGGCATAACACACCTCAAACAGGTTTTCCATGGTGGTGTACTGCTCCCGTTCAGTACTTTACAATCCAGATATGCGCTTCCTCCATTCATGTTTTTTTATTACTTGCAATTGCAACCAGTGTTGCTCACGAATATTCGCATTGCGAATATTCGGCTCGAATATTGCATATTCGAGTAATCGCGCAATATCTCGAATATCGCGCTGAATATTCGCAATGTCGAATATTCGGATTTTTCTAAAAAAAAAATTAACACAGATCACATGCTAGTGATCTCCATCGACGTGTAAAAGCAATGGTGGTATGATTAGAGAGACCCTGGGCCGAGTAGCGCATGCGATCCTTTTATGCTGCCGAATATTCGCAATGCGAATATTCGGCAATAGGAATATTGCGCGATTATTTTCTCCGCCCTTCATTCACATCAGAGCCAATCAGAGTTCCATTTCCACAGGTGTCAGAGGTTAGCAACCTCCACATCAACCAATAGGAACCTGCCTCATGACCATTATATAAACTAGGTCCCAGCATGTGCTCATTGCAGATTCACAAGGTGGATATAGAGGGAGAAGTGTTTCTGTGCTCTGTGTTATATTGCATCAGCATTGCAGTGCCTTTCAGTTCTGTGCTCCTGTTCCGTGTTCAGTTCATTTGAGTATTAGCAGCTGCTAGTGCTTATATTTCTAAACTGCTTTTTTAAAAGCAAGAAGATACCAAACAGCTTTTTTTAAAGCTACTATTTGTGTGTTTGTGTTCCAGTTTCATTTAGTGTTAGATAGATAGGTTTGAGTGTACTTGTACACCTCTGTAAGCTATCTAGCTTCGTTTACTGTGTTTATTTAGTTATCTGTTTTATAAAAAAAAAAAAAAAAAAAGTTATTTTTAGTTTATTCAGATCTCTGGCTCTGCTGTGTTAGCAGAGTCACTGTTCTATCTATATTAGTTTGTTTATTGCTTTTATTCGTTGCCCAGTCAGTTTTTGTCTGTTGTCTGTCAGTCAGTTAGTTTAAAAAAAAAAAAAAATGTAAAAAAATGTACCTTTAGTTTAATTGTTGTTTAGTGGCATAGCTACTAGGTGTTTGTCTGCGTGCCAGTTTTTTCTTTTATCACATTTACCCCCCCCCCAATAAAGTTTACCCACCCCCCCATATCAGCATGAGCAGCATCCGTGGCCGTGGTCGTGGCAGCAGGGGTAGGGGAGTTACTCCCAGTGCTGGGTCGCTGCCAGCACGGGGTACCTCTCGCGCCCCTACTACTGGTAGAGGATCGGGTGGAAGGGGAGTCCGCCTCATCCGGGAGTTTTTCACTTCGGGCAGCCGCCTGATATTGCCTTCCCAGGCTCCAGCAGTGGTGGAGTACATGGGGCACAGCAGTGCCACTCAGTCATCACCAGTAGCCACACCAAGTAGCACCACCACCATCAGTACACCGGTGCCTTTAGTACCCAGCCCCAGCCCCCAAGAGTCCAGCCTCATGCTGTTTGAGGATGAAGGTGAGATGGATATCTTGGGGGAGGCCCTCGATCATGCAGACATAGATTTATGTGCTGATGGTCAGGACCTTTTTGAAGGGTTAATCGAGGAGGAGGAGGATGGGGTACCGGCTGTCAGTAGCCCAGAGACCTCCCTTCATGGTGGTGCTGGTGATTTTCTGCAGGAAACACCAGCACCTAGTCAGACCCATGCGTCTGTGAGGGGACATCAGAGCCAGGCTAGCGGCTCCATGTCAGATGTCTCCTTCAGACCACCATATGTCAGCCCTGGGTCTAACATATCTGGGGGCGAAGAGGAGGGTGACCCAACATGGGTGCCACCTGCCTCGTCGGTTCACAGCATCAGTGACGACGAGGAAGGTAGGCACCCTGGGGAAACGGTGCGCCAGGTCACCAGGGAGACCAGCGTCAGGGTCTCCACTGGTGATGGCAGCAGGAGGTGTCAGCAGCAGCAGCAGCAGCAGGCAGCTCCACCTGTGCGCACCGAGTCCCAGCAGGTGGAAGTCAGCGTCACCCCATCTGACAGGAGGGCGGCGCTGAAGTCACCTGTCTGAGCCTACTTCAACTTGGTAGCAGATAACCCGACAGTAGCCATCTGCCAGCTCTGTCATGCCAAGGTGAAGAGAGGGAAGTGCTTGGCTCGGGTGGGTACCACGGCACTCAACCAGCACTTGAGGATTAACCACTGGCAGGAGCATGACCAGATCAAGCGTGGTGGTGGTAGCAGCGCCACCACCACAAGTGTGCAGGGTACAGCAGCCCCTGCCACAGCTTCATCGGCTACCAGCAGGTCATGCCCCCCCGCTCCCTCTAGTAGAGGTACTGGTACCGGCAGCCAGACCTCCACATCATCACCCTCCTCTTCGGTGTCCCGCACTGCCGTCCGGCGCCAGGCGTCGCTTTCTGACGCCTTTGAACGCAACACTCCCTTCCCCCCTGCAGACCGACGTGTGCGTTCCCTCAATGGGCTCCTGGCAAGGGTTATTGCCCAACATCTGCTTCCCTTTAACATAGTGGACTGCAACCCCTTCAGGCAGATGTTGGAGCAGGCCCAACCCCAATGGCGTGTCCCCAGCAGCCATTTCTTTGCCAGGACTGGTGTCCCTGCCCTACACCAGCACATTGTGCAGAATGTAACCCTGTCGCTGGATCATGCTGTCAGCAACAGGGTGCATCTGACAATGGATGGCTGGACCAGCAGGCATGGGCAGGGGCGCTACATAAGCTTCACGGCCCATTGGGTTTCCCTCCGAGGCGCCGGGGAGGGATTGGCGGCATCTGATTTTGTAGTGCCGCCCCGGGGTGTCCAGGGGAGAACTGCTGGTCTCCGTCAAGCCACTGTCTCCACAGCTGCTGAGCCTCCCAGCAAGCGCCCCCGTAGCTATTCAAGTGTGGGGCACGTGCGCTGTCAGGCCGTGCTCCAGCTTGTTAGTTTAGGGGAACGGAGACACACTGGACGAGAAGTGCTGAGCGCACTTCAGGCTCAGGTCCAGAAGTGGCTGACACCCCGAAGGCTCCAAGCAGGTATGGTTGTCTGTGACAATGGCAGCAACCTCCTCTCCGCCCTCCAGGCTGGCAGTCTGACACACGTGCCCTGTCTGGCACATGTCCTCAACCTAGTGGTGCAGAAGTTCCTGCGCACCTATCCCGGGTTGAGTGACATTGTGCTAAGGGTACGCAGGATTGCCAGCCACTTCAGGCGCTCCCCAACCGCTACCGCGTCCCTGTCAAAGTTGCAGCGGGACAACAGCCTGCCCCTTCACAGGCTGATTGTGGACAGTGTGACGCGGTGGAACTCCAGCCTCTACATGCTGGAGAGGTTGTGGGAGCAGCGAAGGGCGGTGAAGGAGTACCTGCTGGAGCAAGGCACTGGCGGGCCATCACAACACACACTCCCGTACATCACCAGTCTGGAGTGGGGGCAGATACACCAGGTCTGCCATGTGTTGGCCCCTTTTGAGCAGGCGACCAAGATGGTGAGCAGGGAGCATGTCGGCCTCAATGACGTGCTCCCTATAGTGTTCCTGCTGGACAGGGCACTAGATCGCCTGCTCGGAGCTGGGGAGAGTGCCTTGGTGGAGCAGGAGGAGGCAACACTGCTCCACCAAGACCAGGCCCAGGACGAGGAGGAGGAGGAGGAGGATCATGATGATGATCAGGAGGTGACTGGTGGCGTCCTGGAGTCAGGGCCTGGTCAGGAGGGTGAGCCGGTGTTGGGGGCACCGATAGTCCGGGGGTTTGGCATGACTGACCGCGAACAGCAGCGACTCCATGCCGAGGAAGTGGACGTCATGGACCCAGGCAGCCATGAGGAGTCACAGCGGGCTGTGCTCTTCCCCATGGCTGCCCACATGCTGAGATGCCTCAGGAGGGACCCCCGGGTTAAAGCCATCAAGGAGAGGGATGAGTTTTGGCTGGCCACCCTTGTAGATCCCAGATTTAAGGGGAAACTGGAGCAGTTCCTCCCAGCCAGACGGAGGCAGCCCCGGATGGAGGAACTGCAGGCATGCCTAGTCAGCCGGTTGGAGCAGGCAACTCCCCGGCCTCCAGTTGTCCCCCCTCATCTCACCCAGCAGGTGGCTGCACCCAGCAGCAACATCAGCAGCCGAGCAGGGGACCTAATGGGTGAGATGAGGATGTTCATGCAAACTGAGCGACCCAGTACCAGCAGCAGCAGCAGCAGCAGCAGTCACCACCAGCGGCTGGCCCACATGGTGACAGACTACATGGGGTCCGTCAGTGCTTCTGACAGTATGATCACCGACGACCCCATGGAGTACTGGGTTGCCAGATTGGACACCTGCCGCGAGCTCGCTCAGTATGCGCTGGAGTTATTGTCTTGCCCCCCCTCCAGCGGACATTCAGCGCGGCAGGTGGGGTGGTCACGGACAAGAGGACCCGTCTGTCCACAGACTCCGTGGACAGACTCACATTCATCAAAATGAATGAGTCCTGGATCGGCGGTGACTTTCTGGCACCCGCCGTCGGTTCAGGGCGCTGAATGGTCCCTTGTCAGTTAGCAATACCTCTCCTATCTCTTTATACCAGGGGTGTCAAACTCAATTTCATCGTGGTCCGCATCAGCATTATGGTTGCCCTTAAAAGGGCCGGTTATATCTGTAATATTATATGTCCAGCGCATCCCCTCCCCTTACATTAGATGTCAAAGGCCACCCCACCATCCTACCCCACCATCAGAAGTGGAGTTCCCCCTCTCCCTTACATCACAGTGCATCCCCCTTTCCTTATGCTGCTGCTGGGAAGAAGTTGGATATTTTTTTTTTTTAAAAGCCTGTGGCGTGCAAAACACAACCCAAAAACTCCACCCGGTGCCACAGCTACTTAAGGCCTGTGTCATTCTGCTTTTCAAATGTAATCACCATGCTAATGCAATTTCAAGCTTTTGTAATTTTGGCACTATATTGGCTCCTACTGCTAATGCCAAAAGGCTGAGTGATTATGTACCGATATATTACTCATACTGGTGCTGTCACCTTTTGTCTGTGAGATTTGCCACTTTCTTACTACTGCTGGTGCTGCTGCCACCTCTTCCACGACCACGAGTGAAAAAAACAATTAATTGTGTACTGGTACTACTATGCTGCTGCTGCTGCCAGTGCTCAGATACTTATGTGGCAAGTTCTTTGGCACTATATGCTACAATTATCAATGCTGCTGTGCTGCTGCCACCACCTCTTCCACGACCACGAGTGAAAAAACACTTAATTGTGTACTGTTACTACTACACTGCTGCTGCTGCCAATGCTCACTTACCTATGTGACAAGTTCTTTGGCACTATATGCTACAATTATCAATGCTGCTGCTGTCCTGCTGCCACCTCTTCCACGACCACGAGTGAAAAAAACACTTAATTGTGTACTGTTACTACTACTATACTGCTGCTGCTGCCAGTGCTCACTTACCTATGTGACAAGTTCTTTGGCACTATATGCTACAATTATCAATGCTGCTGCTGCTGTGCTGCTGCCACCTCTTCCACGACCACGAGTGAAAAAAACACTTAATTGTGTACTGGTACTACTATGCTTTTGCTGCTGCCGGTGCTCAGATACTTATGTGTCAAGTTCTTTGGCACTATATGCTACAATTATCAATGCTGCTGCTGTGCTGCTGCCACCACCTCTTCCATGACCACGAGTGAAAAAAACACTTAATTGTGTACTGGTACTACTATGCTGCTGCTGCTGCCAGTGCTCAGATACTTATGTGTCAAGTTCTTTGGCACTATATGCTACAATTATCAATGCTGCTGCTGTCCTGCTGCCACCTCTTCATCGATCAAGAGTGAAAAAAACACTTAATTGTGTACTGGTACTACTACTATACTGCTGCTGCTGCCAGTGCTCACTTACCTATGTGTCAAGTTCTTTGGCACTATATGCTACAATTATCAATGCTGCTGCTGTCCTGCTGCCACCTCTTCCACGACCACGAGTGAAAAAAACACTTAATTGTGTACTGGTACTACTACTATACTGCTGCTGCTGCCAGTGCTCACTTACCTATGTGACAAGTTCTTTGGCACTATATGCTACAATTATCAATGCTGCTGCTGTCCTGCTGCCACCACCTCTTCCACGACCACGAGTGAAAAAAATGCTTAATTGTGTACTGGTACTACTATGCTTTTGCTGCTGCCGGTGCTCAGATACTTATGTGTCAAGTTCTTTGGCACTATATGCTACAATTATCAATGCTGCTGCTGTGCTGCTGCCACCACCTCTTCCACGACCACGAGTGAAAAAAACACTTAATTGTGTACTGGTACTACTATGCTGCTGCCGCTGCCAGTGCTCAGATACTTATGTGTCAAGTTCTTTGGCACTATATGCTACAATTATCAATGCTGCTGCTGTCCTGCTGCCACCTCTTCCACGACCACGAGTGAAAAAAACACTTAATTGTGTACTGTTACTACTACTATACTGCTGCTGCTGCCAGTGCTCACTTACCTATGTGACAAGTTCTTTGGCACTATATGCTACAATTATCAATGCTGCTGCTGCTGTGCTGCTGCCACCTCTGCCACAACCACGAGTGAAAAAAACACTTAATTGTGTACTGGTACTACTATGCTTTTGCTGCTGCCGGTGCTCAGATACTTATGTGTCAAGTTCTTTGGCACTATATGCTACAATTATCAATGCTGCTGCTGTGCTGCTGCCACCACCTCTTCCACGACCACGAGTGAAAAAAACACTTAATTGTGTACTGGTACTACTATGCTGCTGCTGCTGCCAGTGCTCAGATACTTATGTGTCAAGTTCTTTGGCACTATATGCTACAATTATCAATGCTGCTGCTGTCCTGCTGCCACCTCTTCCACGACCACGAGTGAAAAAAACACTTAATTGTGTACTGTTACTACTACTATACTGCTGCTGCTGCCAGTGCTCACTTACCTATGTGACAAGTTCTTTGGCACTATATGCTACAATTATCAATGCTGCTGCTGTGCTGCTGCCACCACCTCTTCCTACACCACGAGTGAAAAAAACACTTAATTGTGTACTGGTACTACTATGCTTTTGCTGCTGCCGGTGCTCAGATACTTATGTGTCAAGTTCTTTGGCACTATATGCTACAATTATCAATGCTGGTGCTGTCCTGCTGCCACCTCTTCCACAACTACGAGTGAAAAAACACTTTATTGTGTACTGTTACTACTATACTGCTGCTCAGATACCTATGTGACAAGTTCTTTGCCACTATATACTACTATTACCACTACTGCTGGTGTCAAGTCTTGCCCAACTGTTTAGATGCTATCTATTACTATTACAACTACTGCTTGTAAATGTTGTGTGTGTGATTATTAGTTTATATTTGAATACTACTGCTGCTGCCTTCATGCTGGTTAATGCTTCATGACCTCTCTGACACAGCGGATCCACCAACAGCCTCCGCTACAAGCTACCAGACCGGATCGTAACAGCAAGTGTGACTAAAACAATTAACTTTATGTTAAACCCTGGTTTGCGGCCTGTTGATGTTGATGTGGATGTTGATGTGTGAAGTTAGATGTGTTGAAAAACCTAACAATCTAAGTAAGAAAGGAAACATTTGACAAAAAAACTTTTTTTATTAAAAAAAAAAAAAAAATCAAACATGATTCTTCATGCTCTTGTGGTCTTCTCCCATCAGAGCCAAAATGTCTCGTTGGCGTTGAAACAGCTGCTGGTTTTGAGAAATTAAAAAATGAATCTTCCGTTCGTTTGCTTGTATTTTGGCTGCAATGTTTTCAATTTCGGTTTTTCTCTCAACCATCTTTTTTAAAACTGTTAGGATAAAAGAAAAAAACATTTGGATTTCAAAGAGCGTTACAAAATAAATATAATATTTATGTTGCTTATTAAACAATCATTATCATGTCTATACAATTGTTATGTGTCTAGCACATATACTTGTATCATAAATACCATATTATTGTTCTGAAATCTGACGGGTAAGCTTTAAATGCTGTCCTTTTTTATTTCTACATCTTATTAGGTGGTCTTGCATAGCAAGATCACTTACTATTCTCTCACATATATATTATTATTCTTATTCTTATAGCCAAATTTACCACCCTAACTCCTCCCACAGTTTTTACGCTACATAGACGAGTCATTAATCAAAATGAGCAGATTGTTCCCGAATAGTGGACCATTACTTTGTGGAACGTTTCGCAAAATCGTTTGCGAAATATCGTTGTTATTGTGGCGAAATTTTCCCATAGAAATGAATGGTGAAGCTTAGAGTGTGAAATTTTTAAAACTGAAAAATCATTACATGATTTCAAAACTGCGACCACTCCCTCATTTTCAGGCCGACCTGCACAAATCTTATATCAAAATGTTCAGCTATCCCTGCTGCTATTGCACGTGTCGACGGCTAAGTGATCGGTCAAATGGTTTTCAAGATACAGACATTTGATTGCAAAACACGCCAGTCCATAGCAACCAGTCCATTGCAAACAGTTTTTGAAGGGGCTAATAGAATGGTGCAGTTTTGATGGGATAGGTTTTGATGGAGCAGTTTTTAATGGATCAATGGATAGACACATTGTTGCATCACATTTACATCTGCAGGGGCACCGTCTCCAGTCTGGAGTATTGGTGAAGGCAAGAACACGTCACACAATTTCCCTAGAAATATTACCTTTTCTAGTTTTTGAAATGTTATTAATCTTTGTGCACATATTTACCCTCCTGACCGAAGCTCACAGGAAGAGTGTCACCCTCCTGCTCCTCTTCTCCTACACCACCAGAAGTTTGGGGGGGGGGCGGGTTGCAGCTCCTCATCTTCCTCCTCCACAAGAGCTGTGGCTGACGAGTGGGAGGGCCCTGGATGCTCCTCATTACTCTCCTCCTCTGCATCCTCCTCCTGCTCCTCCTCCTCTACATCCTCCTCTGCGGCCTGTCGCCTTTTGCGTTTATGGTGCACAGATGGTAGAGCAACATCTATAATAACATACTGGACATACTTATATACACATTTGTGGGGTGCACTATACCCTTACATGGGAGGTATAGCACATCTGGTTATATGCACTACTCACTGTAGACACATATTAATTTCATTAAGGCCAGGATTGGAATCTGATTTGTTGGCTCTCTTCCTTACAGTGTTCCTGCCCTTGGCTCAGTTAGATAAATAGTTTATCTATTACTGGAACCATCACTGAATTCGGTGATTTATTGATCTAAATTAGTGCTACACTCTTTCACGTCACTATTTATTCTATAGGGTCCTCCCTCCAGCGAGGCCCTTTTTTTTTTTGGTTTGGGCGCTGCATTTTATTTTTACACTGTTTTCACAATTATCTTTTGTTGTGCTGGCTGCCCAGAAGCTCATTTGGTTTAGCGCAATATATACACTTTATATAAAAATTTTTGGACACATAGATTTCTATATTGCAGCAACCACATATCTATTCCAATGGATATATTTGACTATCGCAGTAGTCGGACCTTTAATGCTGAGGGAGTATTTTCGATTCCTAATGCTGACTCAGAATTAGGAGGTCTATTTATGAGATTAAAAAATGTGATGACTTCAGAGTTACATCTGCAGTGGGACATTGCGTTCTTGGAGCAATATACCAAAGAACGTATGGTTCCCAGGGGACTTAGGTGGGACGTTCACCCCCAACAAGGGGATCCCGACCTAGGATCCTGGTACCAATTTTTTAATGAACAGGGTATTTCCCTATTGACCTTTTTAACAGAAAGGAAAAAGTCCAGAATGGTTACTCTTGATAGAGAAATTAAAGAAATCAAGGACAAACTTTTACCGTCCAAATCCACATCTGAATATAACACACTATCCCTTAACTTAAAAAAACATTTAGAAAAAGAAGAACGAGAACAAAAAGTAAAGAAACAAAAGAAGTATGCCAGGGACACTGCCGACTTTAAAATCGGCTGCGACTTTAGCTGGCAAAATAAAGACAATATGAACACCAACACGGAGTCACAGAATACAGATATGGAGGTAACACAACCTTCAACTAGTGAAGCCAAAGTCCTATCATTCTCTCAACCAGCTCCTATGCCCATTCCCCCTATTAGGAGTATGACGTATAATAACAGATCAGGGGGACCCAGAACCCCTAATGTGTACCAAGGAGGACATTCTTCCAACAATAGGGGGAAAGGGAAAGGCCCCCGGGGCAGGCCCAGGAACCAAAGAGACAGATCCCCAGAGAGACGGACATACGATCAATCCCCATATGACCAGAGAAACCACTATGGATCCCACTCTAGGAACCATCAGAATACCCCTGGACGTGGAAGAAATGGGCCTCCCACACCTAGAAGTCACCACTTGGAGAGACCTTATGATCACCAATATGGTTACATGGAGAGGGAGGATGATCGTTATGAAAAGTCCCCTTATCACTATAATCAAAACCAACCCAGGTCCACCTACCCAGGGGATTTTCATCGGGGTCAGGAAGACTTCCCCAGAGGGGGAGAACAAAGCGGGGCTCGAGAGGGGGAACTTCCTCTAAAAAAGACATATTTGGATCCGAATATAAAAATCGGTCTTAAGAGCCTATGCGAACGAAAAAGACCTCGTAATCCGCCCCGCGGATAAGGGGGGCGGTATCGTGGTTCTAGATAAGTCCGCTTACCACGACGAAATGCTGAATATTTTGGGGGATGTTGAAACCTACTCCAGGATCCCTTCCAACCCCACTTCGAAGTTTAAAGCTTCCCTGACTAAGCTCATAGATGAGGGGTCGCGAAGTGGAATCCTGGATAAGAAAGAACGTGCTTATCTCATACCCAAAGTACCGCGCATTCCTGTAATGTACTATCTCCCGAAAATTCACAAGGATAGCACACACCCTCCCGGACGACCCATTATAAGTGGGATTAATTCGGTAACCTCACGTTTGGGGAAATACATAGATTTCCATTTACAACCAATTGTTAAAAATATCCCTTCTTACCTCAAGGATACAAGACACACTATTGCACGTCTCCAAGACATAGTATATAGTGATGACATCATGCTTGTAACAGGGGATGTCGCTTCCCTATATACCAATATAGCCCACGAACTAGGGTTTCAAGCAGTAGAGTGTTTTTTGGGAAGAGTCGATCATCTTCCCAATGTACAGAAACAATTCATTCTGGACCTACTGAGGTTCGCTACCTCTCACAATTACTTTTGGTATAATGGAGACTTCTACCTACAACAAAAAGGGGTAGCCATGGGGGCCAAATTTGCCCCCAGTTTGGCTAATATCTTTATGGCCAAGTGGGAGGAGGATGTTGTCTATGCCCTTAATCGACCAGAGATGGTTCTCTGGGTTCGTTACATCGATGACATCCTCCTCCTATGGAGAGGAGATCAACAGTCCCTGGATCAATTTATGTCCATCCTCAATCATAACGAGGCTGGAATCAGTCTCTCATACGAGGCGAGCTTTTCCAGTATCCACTTTCTGGACTTGGAAATCCAGGCCCAAGGAAACCAACTGACAACTAAGACCTACTTTAAAAGTACAGATAGGAATGGGTACATTCCAACGGACAGTTGTCACCATCCAGCCTGGCTAAATTCAGTGCCACGCAGTCAACTGCTACGCATTAGACGCAACTGTTCTAACATTACAGATTTCCAAACCCAGGCTCAGATCTTAAAAAATAGATTTATCGATAAGGGATACTCTAGCCTAGAAGTGGATGAAGAGATCAATAGGATTACCTCAATTGAACGCAGTACATTAACAATTGAGAAACAAAAACCCGCCCAAGATGGGAAGTTTAAAAATTCCTTCTTTACTGCATTCTCGACCCAACATAGACAAATCAAAGAGATCATTGTCAAACACTGGAAGGTTTTGAAGAGTGACAATATTTTAGGACCTTCACTCCCTGATAAGGCAGGGGTAATTTACAGAGGAGCTAGATCTCTGAAAAATCAGATCGCCCCAAATATTTCCAACCCCCCAATCAAGCCCTCCTTTTTTCCACTCACCAAAGGATTTCACCCTTGCAGAAGATGCAAGGTCTGTCTGAATAATGTGAGTGGCAGAAAAAGGACAACTGGTTTTAGCTCCACATGTACAGGAAGGGAATTCGAAATGAAACATTTCTTTACATGTGCCACCACTCATGTTGTCTATCTCATCACCTGCCCTTGTGGAAAACAGTATGTTGGACGCACCATACGGAGTTTTTCCACAAGGGTAGGTGAACATATTGCTAAAATCATCAAGGGATGTACCAAACATACGGTACCTAGGCACTACCTCGAGAAGCACAACAAGAAGGTGGTTGGCACTAACTTCCAAATTATAGACAAATTTGTCCCTCATTGGAGGGGGGAACCTAGCATCAGAGGAGTATCCAAGTTGGAGGTATTCTGGATTTATCAACTTAAAAGTTATCAACCATACGGCCTGAACGTCGAATGGGATGTAAACGCCTTCATTAATCAATCATGATACCCTCTTCTTCCCTCCTCCCCTTTTTTTTGACCTTATGTTTACTTCTTTTGTTCACTTTTTAATAACTATTAGTTAATGACCCGCCTTGAGGTGTCCATGTTTACCTCCGTCTCACCTCCCCGTTCTATTTAGACTCTATATATGGCTTTATGATAATTAAGGGTTAATTATTTAGTTACCCCATTGAGACCGATTTATTTGTATTCTATATACACTTTATAATATCCCTCAATGAACTCCATGGATTCGTTATCTGTGTATGGTGAATTACACACGCCGTCACACCTCACTGTTACCAGACTTAGGTGGTATACGACCGTTTTACATATAACTGAAGGAGATACATACAGTGGAGCGCACGGCGTATGTCCACTCCCATCTGGGCGGAGTGATCCACCCTGGCGTCAGAGCACAACAGGAGGATGTGACGAGTGATGTTCAGCTCATGTGGAACGCAGGATGAAACGCATGGCGCTGGGCGTCATGACGTCCGCCTCGTCCACCCTCGCTGAATCACCGGTATTAGACATTTCGATCCCCTTGTTTAAGTACGAGGATGGGAGAGGGATTATCCAACAATTAGACTCTTTTTATATGCTTATTTGACCACTATCCCCATACTGGTATTTCAGTTAGCGGGGATGCACTTCCGGTAGTTGGAACGCAGACACCCGGAATTGCATAACAATTGACACGCACGCTAACAGGGAGACATTTCAGTTGGCGGGGATGTATTTCCGGTAATTGGAACGCAAACACCCGGAAGTGCACGACAATTGACACGCACGCCAACAGGGAGATGGCGGAGGAGGTGGAGGACACATCCAGGTGGGTACAGGCTATTTAAGTGCAGTCAGGAGCTGGGGTTCAGCTATACACCCCTGTTGATGTCTTTTTCAGACGAAACCGGTCGGGTACGCTGACCTTATCATCACCTACTGCACACCATTGGGAATATACTCTCCATTTTAGGTGGAAGAGTCATTGTGTGTTCTGTTTGCTGTTTTTGCAACTTACAGTTTGGATTTTTTGGACTTTTATGTTTATTCCATCTTTTCACTCATGGGACATTGTTGTGATTTTTATTTTATTTTATCAACATTTTTTCACTCATGTGTTTTTTTACTGTGAAGTGTATTAAATCTTTTTACACTATGAGGAGTTTTTTCTTTTATATTCCTCAATACAACACTATTTGAGCACTATCACGGAGCTCACTTTCTACACTGGAAAACCTCAGTGGAAAACCTCAGCGAATCCTTGGACACAGCATACCTCAAAGCCAACAACTAAAGGTGACCAGAGAGGACAATCGGTCCATATAGGCCTGAATGACTCCACCGCCGTAAGGTGTAGTGCGAGTCCACCTTGTCTGGTAAGGGTGTCCATTCTTACCATATTATCACTGAGGATTCCACTGTTGATGTTTGTATCTTCACCCAAGAGGAATTTCCGTGTCTTTATACCTATTTGTGCATGGACTGCTTATATGTTTGTTGAATAGGATCCTTATTGATTTACTGGACATACTTATATACACATTTGTGGGGTGCACTATACCCTTACATGGGAGGTATAGCACATCTGGTTATATGCACTACTCACTGTAGACACATATTAATTTCATTAAGGCCAGGATTGGAATCTGATTTGTTGGCTCTCTTCCTTACAGTGTTCCTGCCCTTGGCTCAGTTAGATAAATAGTTTATCTATTACTGGAACCATCACTGAATTCGGTGATTTATTGATCTAAATTAGTGCTACACTCTTTCACGTCACTATTTATTCTATAGGGTCCTCCCTCCAGCGAGGCCCTTTTTTTTTTTTTTTTTGGTTTGGGCGCTGCATTTTATTTTTACACTGTTTTCACAATTATCTTTTGTTGTGCTGGCTGCCCAGAAGCTCATTTGGTTTAGCGCAATATATACACTTTATATAAATTTTTTTGGACAATGTCCATATATGTGAAAATGTTTTATAATAACATATGCAAATTATGTGAACTCTGCTGTATTGTATATGAATACAAATAAATTTATATAGACAGTTAACCAATGGGACAATGTTATATTAAAGGGTCTTGCGGGCACTACAGGGGACTGAGTGTGAGCTGGGCTGCCACCATGGTAAAATGAGCTGTTTTTGTCTCCTTTGTTTTGTTCAGACGATCTAATGTTAAAAAAAGGGCCTGATGGATCACACGGGATTACTATGACAACCCCACGCCTAACACAGGAATTTAGTGGGAATCTATATATATAAAACTCAACGTGTGTGTGTGTGTGTGTGTGTGTGTGTATGTATGTACCAGCATCGCGTCCAAATGGCTAAAGATATTTACATGAAACTTGGCACACAGGTTACTTATATGTCAGCCACAAACATAGGATAGGTGGTTTAACCCTTACCCACCCCCATTTGCCATGGTCAGGGTTTTTCTTTAAAGTCCCATTCTACTCTATGGAAAATACATGTTACTTCATAACAGCTGTAGATATTTTGATAACACTTGGTCATATGTTACTTTTACGTCCACTTAAAGTATAGGATCGTTAATATATCCCTTAACTACCCCCATTTGTGAGGGTTGGGGTTTTTGTTTAAAGTCCCATGCAAAGCAATGGGAAAAGTATGTTCCCACATAACTTCTGCGTTCCTGTCTGCTGTCCCATGTCTTTTTTCAACAGTACTATAAATACCTTGGCTGGTGGTGGTGATATATGTTACCACAACATGGCGTCTGGGTTAACAACATCTGCCCTTACATTAATTACATATGACCTTACATAACTGTCACCAAAGGAGCTGCGGTGGCTCAATGCGATTGGCACTGCGCTGACAAGCCATTCACCTCTGCAGCTAGGGGTTCGGATCCCGCTCTCGGCTACATGTGAATTGAGTTTGGTGGTCTCAGCCCGGCCCCCGGTGGGAGTGCTATGCGAGGTAAGCCTGCGCTTAGTACGCCCACCCCCCTCCCACAAAAACCACCACACTTACACACGCACTCGAAATTGGTTTAACATGCACGCACTCTGACCACGCGGTCTCTAAAAAGAGAGGCGAAAGACTAACGGGGCTGGTTGAGCGGGCAAATACTCTCACTCCCTTATAGGGAGTCCCTCTGCCCCGTTGGGCTTCAAAGCCACCCGGGGCATGGAGAAAGGTGGCAGATTGCCTCTGGGGGAGGCCTGCCTACTCCCAACTCCTGCAGTCCGGCTCCTCTCTCGAGTACATGCACAAAATACACTTTAGAAAAAAAAAAATACATAACTGTCACCGATAACTTACCTGGATGATATTCCTCCCTTATACGCTTTACCTGGTCCATGTGGCGCCTCTTCAGGTCGGACCATTTTTTTAATACGGCTAAGCGGTCATGTGTGCTGCCATATTGGTCGTGTAACTCCTGAATTATGGAGCTGATCATTTTTTTTTTTTCTGCCTGCGTCCGCTCCTCATCATAGCCCTTTTGCAGGAACCTCTGCAAGATGAAGAACAAAGTATATTACAATACTTTTGTTTAAACCCTTATGGATATATGACGGAAATCTATGGTATTCAACAATTGGAAGCATTCTCGCCTTATTAATCAATGACAGTTAATGGCTGTCCGGTAATACTGGGGAGTTGTTTTGCAACAGCTGTAGGCTCCGTTTAGTAAACAGTGCCGTACCAGATGTTTTTTTTTGTTGTGGAGGGTGGCTATGTAGGGGTACGTGTATATGTTTTGTTTTTTAATTTATATTTAGTGTGGTGGCGTGTTTGTAAGGTACAGTCAGAGGGGCGTGGGGTTCACAGTAGTTTCCCGCTGAGGGTTTGAGCTGCAGTGCCAAATTTGCTTCAGCTAGAAGCACACTGTAAGCCCCAGCCCATGTGAATGTACCCTGTACATTCACATTGGGGAAGAGGGGGGGGGGGTTATTGCAGCCAGTTGCATGCAGGGAGTTATACTTTTGCAACAGCTGGAGGCAGAATGGTTGCAAAACACTGCGCGTTTGTTACCTAACTCAGGGTTTCAAGACCAGTCCACCTCCAGCTGTTGCAAAACTACTACTACCATCAGCCATGGTCTGTCAGTGCATGGTAAGAATTTTACTTTTGCTGCATCTAGGGTGCCACAGTTTAGAGACCCGTGTATAGTGGTCTGAAAAATGTGGGCCTGCAGAACTTGCAAAACTAGAAGTGCCAGCATGCCCAGTAGGGTTGCCACCTGTCCGGTTTTCACCCGGACAGTCCGGGTTTGGACACATGTGCCCGATTTTGAAGCCATCTGAAACCCGGGCACATTTAAAAATGGGGAGGTCGAGTTGTATGCTAATAAAAGGGGGGCCCTGGGGGAGGTCGATGCATGCTGATATAAAGGGGGGCCCTGGAGGAGGTCTGGTCTACGCATGCTGCCAGTGGCGGCTGGTGCCATGCCATGAAACCGCAGCCACCGTGCCATCAAAACGCAGCCACTGTGCCATGCCATCAAAACTCAGCCACCGTGCCATCAAAACGCAACCACTGTGCCATCCCATAAAACGCAGCCACCATGCTATCAAAACGCAGCCACCATGCCATAAAAATTCAGCCACTGTGCCATCCCATCAAACGCAGTCACTGTGCCATCAAACACAACCACTGTGCCATGCCATCAAAACGCAGCTACCATGCCATCAAAATGCAGCCACTGTGCCATGCCATCAAAACGCAGCCACCATGCCATCAAAACGCAGCCACTGTGCCATGCCATCAAAACGCAGCCACCGTGCCATCAAAACACAGCCACCGTGCCATCAAAACGCAGCCACTGTGCCATGCCATCAAAACGCAGCCACCGTGCCATCAAAACACAGCCACCGCGCCATCAAAATGCAGCCACTGTGCCATGCCAACAATTTTCAACACTATGCCATCAAATGCAGCCACTGTGCCCCCAATTGTCGACACCGTGCCCAGTACCCCCCTGGCACTTACCTTTCTGGCTTCTATGTCCCTCGATGTCCCTCGTCCTGCCCTCGATGACGCTTCAGCCAATCAGGTTACCTGATTGGCTGAGACGCCTGTCAGTCTTATCCTCAGAACGCACGGTCGGTACCTCCCGAGGATAAGCTACAAAAAAATTGACGTGCGTCGCTAAAGTGTTCGGGTTTGGCTTGACGAAAAGGTGGCAACCCTAATGCCCAGGCATGCTAGAAGTTGTAGTTCT
Organism: Rana kukunoris; assembly: GCA_029574335.1. NCBI lineage: Eukaryota > Metazoa > Chordata > Amphibia > Anura > Ranidae > Rana > Rana kukunoris. Next base: position 531,240,021 of record CM056051.1, read on the forward strand.
GCAACATCTAAAGGGCAATATGTATTCGAACGTCCTTGGGCCTTAAGGACCCTGAAGTCAGGACGTTCGCATACGTACTATGTCCACAACATGTTAAATTAATTATGCTAAATAGCAAGGAAAGTGCCTAAATACACATTTACCAACCAGGGTGTCTGCAGCTGTGCAGGCATGCTGGTAGTTGTAGTTTTGCAACAGCAGAAGACACAATGTTTGGGAAATACTAATATCTGAACTTATATACTAACTTTTAAACTAGTCTAAAATGCAGTTAAAGCTAAGGAAATAACAGTGGTGAAAATACTTACACTAATCAGCATATTTTCCTCATTGGTTGTAAAATTGCTTCCCACCATTTTCACTCCCAAGGACTAGACAGCACAAAATTGCGAAAACGAGCTGTCAGGTAACTGGCACGGATCCAGGAAATGGTCGCGTGTTGGTCGCGTGTTGTTCTCGCGTTTGCGCATGCGCGAACGAGAATCGCAATAACCACAATAACAATCGCAATAACAATCGCAACCACAATCGCAACCTGCAATCGCAACCCCAATCGCAATCGCATTAGCGAAAAATCGCAATATTGTTTATTCGCTAAAATATCACGAATATTCGATTTTAGCGAATATTTCTCGAATATTCTACTATATATTCGTGATATATCGCGAAATTGAATATGGGGTATTCCGCTCAACACTAATTGCAACATGCCACTAAAGCCCAGGGGGATGCGGTGGAGTGGACTTAGTCCCCCACTCCGATCTTCCGCATCCTGCAGGCTGCTTCCGAGACTAAGGGTATTATCTCACAGTGTTACAACATGTTACTGGGTTAATTTCTAGAAGCACATCCCATAAAAGCGGTGGCTCAGGAGTGCATGCGCGGCGCCGAGCAAGATGGCAGCTTGAAATCTTTGAAATCAATCGCACCCCCTGACTCCTAAGAACTTTGTGCATGCCGTCGTCCAGGAAAAAGCACTCCGAGAGCCGTTCTCAGACATCGCTGACACACTCAGAATAGGGCAAAGAGGAGGAGGACTGGCGGTGATCCATAAGACGCATCTTGTGATCTCTAAACCAGTCTTTCAGCACTCGCTTCCATTTATGGAAACCCTTACTCTGCAACTGCAAACAAACCCCCAGGAGACCATCCATATTCTACTCTGCTATAGGCCACCGGGGCCTAAATTGCAGTTTTTACCCTCATGGACGGAGTTCATCTCCACTTACGCCCTAATCAGCAAACACCTTTTGCTGCTCGGGGACTTTAATCTCTGGGCCAACTCCTCACAAGACCCCGTTGCCGACGCCGGTATCGAACATCTGGAAGGATTAGGCCTTTGGCAACTAGTACGTGGGCCCACACATGCTTCAGGTCACACACTCGATCTTATCTTCAGACAAAATCTGAAAGTAAGTATTTTGGAAAATGAACCATTGCCATGGACAGATCACCATGCAATTAAATTCATAATTTCCAATACTGCCCTATTGATAAAAACACCCAAGCCGGTGACAACACACTGGTCTAGATCTCAGAAGAAGCTCCATTCGGAACTCTTCAAATCTACCTTGGAAAATAAAATTAAAACAATTCAACCAGGTCAAACGGCCGCAGACACACTGGATGCCATAAATGCAGCCCTACTACAGTCAGCCGACTTAGTAGCACCAGAACGCAAAGTCCTTACCCGGAAAAACAAGACAGGCTGGTTCAACAACCAGCTATCGCTACTGAAGCAAGAGCGTAGAAGGGCAGAAGCCGCCTGGAAAAGAAACGCTTCCGAGGTGAACTTCGCCATCTACAAAGTAGCAACAAGAAGATACCACATAGAAATCTTCAAAGCCAAGAAAAACTATTTTTCCATGTCTATCAACAGCGCCTTAAACGGCCCCCAGGAACTCTTCAAGCTGGTCTCACAGACCATGAATCCAGACTGTCTTGAAGCCCCCAACTCAGACACCCAAGAATTTTGCAATTAATTGTCGGATTTCTTCATTAATAAAATTGAGAGAATCCGGGAAAGCATTCCACAAAACAATACCCCTGAGGTACCACACAGCACCCGGAGGAACATTCTACAACCAACAAAGTTCACTCTGGAACCCATCTCCATCGATGCCACAGAAAATATTATCGGCGCTTTGCGTAACAGCACATCGCCTAATGATATCATCCCCACTAAGCTGCTAAAGGAATGTGCCGATATCCTGGCGCCTCCCATTACGCAGCTTATAAACCAGTCATTTAAGGAAGGCATAGTGCCCTCCCTGCTGAAAGAGGGCATAATCCAGCCCATCTTGAAGAAACCAACCATGGATCCCAAGGACCCAAATCACCGCCGTCCCATAACAATGCTAAACGTTTTCTCCAAGGTAATGGAGAAAGTGTTGGTACAACAGCTGCAACAGCATCTAGATACCCACAACCTACTTGATCCACTGCAATCGGGATTCCGTCCCGGACACGGGACAGAAACAGCACTGCTCAAAATATGGGACGACGTTCTGGAGGCCGCAGACGAAGGAGAATCTTGTCTCCTGGTTCTGCTGGACCTAATCGCAGCCTTTGACACGGTAGATCACAAACTGCTACTGACTCGGCTGGCTGAGGTAGCCGGAGTCACAGAGGGTGATTTACCATGGTTTTCCTCCTTTTTGGGAAGCCGATCTCAAACGGTGAAGTTGGGACCGTTCACTTCTGGAAAACACACTGTGTCATGTGGAGTCCCCCAAGGCTCACCTCTGTCACCGGTGCTCTTCAACATCTATCTTCGCCCTCTCTTTGAAGTCATCAGTAGTCAACAACTACTTTATCACTCATATGCAGACGACACGCAACTGTATTTTCGCATCTGCAATAGAAAGGATCATCATCTCAGCTTAGAGAATTGTCTCTCTTCAATAGAAATGTGGATGACTAGGAGTTATGATTTGGACAGACAAAACTGTCAGTTTCTTTGGTATCTGCTTCCTGGCCAAATCTGATAAGAAGTGAATAATTGCATGCATGCATAGAATAATTTCACACTGACAAAAGCTGCAGTTTGAAATACTTCCCCTTTTTTATTTTGGTCTTGACTTAATATATGGTTAATGACGTGCATATTCTTGAATATCCAACCTGCTCATTAATACGTAATATTAGTCTTGTGACGTGTGAGCTATTAACTATTTTGGTGCGAATGGTGCGAAGCATGAAGCAACAATGCTATATATATATTTGGTTTGTCTGATGTCTGATGTCTGATGTCTGGTTTTCTGCGGTTCGATATCCAGACGGGGCTTTCTTTCGCCAATCTATTTTCGACTTGTTTTGCAGACAGAGTTCCCCTTTTTCTTCAGATCTTGTGACACATATCTGATAGCAGCATCATGTGAGCAAGGATTGCAAGGGTTGTATAAGATCATTACAAATTATGACTATGTATGATAGCAATCAATAACATATAGAGTATATAGGATATATATGAGATATAGAGCATGTGGAGCATGTGTTTGCGCATTGAAATAAGCATTTCACCATCTTCTTTTGGCCATTTTTAGCATATCCATAACAGTTCCCCCCTTGAAATGCTATTTTAATCTATTTTAATCTGTTCCTGTCTTAATCCGAGATTCCCCACCCCAGGGCGCGCGGAGTCTAAGGTCCAGCAGGTGTTCCCCAGAGCCTCTAGTGGTGAGGATGGATTTCGCTGCAGCTGAACCCAGGTCGCGGCCCTTGGGTTCCCTACCCTGTCTGTCCCTGTTGTCCTGCCTACTCATGATGTGAGACTGGGAATGTCTGTAGTGGAATGTGTGGTTCTTCGTACTCATCTTTCTCATGTCCTCATCTTGGTTCACGAATGTGGGGATTCCTTGTTCCACCGCTTTCTCTATACATTTCTTCAGACAAGGGAGTATGCAACAACTTACCAAAGCGAGGAGAAATAGGACGATTAATATAGTTTCTCCTATTTGGGTTAAAATTCTCTGCCACCCGTTCATCCAACTGAAGTATTGGTCCCATGGATCTGTGATGCCTGAATTTTTCTTTAATTCAACTGACAGATTCTTCAACTTTTTAAGAGCTACAGTGACTTGGCCATTCGGGCCAGTGTTGTCTGGGATATAGGTACAGCAAGTGGTGCTGGTCATTTTGTCTATCATAGTACAAACCCCTCCTTTCTCTGCAAATATCATATCCAGAGCCATCCGGTTCTGGAAAGTCATTTGAGAGTCGGCCTCCAACTGTTCGGCTATTCCCTGGAATGCATCTCTCGTGTAGTTGACAAACCTTTGCTGATTGTAATATATATAATTTATCCAATCTACATTTTTTCTAACAGTTATTATGGGGATTAGGGCCTCTAAACCTGCTTTTACCTGGTCTCGGGCCTTGAATTCATCAGGGACTCCCCTTATCGGATGGGCTCGGATTCCGTATGTTTAGAACCAGTGTCATACTGGGCCCTGGCTTGGTGAGGGTGAGACGGGTTAGCAAGGTCTCCCCCTGGCTGTCTTTACTGTCAAAGGCTGGTTGAGGTTTATATCCCAGGGTGTCCCTGTGTTCCAAGCTGCTGCTCCCCAACTGTCACAATTCTTTCCCCACGACCCTTTAGTGACACATATATATCCCTCGCCGTCACCTTTTTCATACCGTTCTGACTTGCTGTTATGCTCTGGACACGGGAGTATCTTACACGGGTGGAAATCAAATGTGGCTACATGGGTATCAGATGAATTATACCAAAGAATAACCTTCCCATCTTTCTTAGTGATGGCTGCATGTTGTGCCCTAGTCAAACCACACAGACAAAGGATATATAGGATCATGATTTATCGTTTCCTGCTTCCTCGGGTATGGAAGCCTTCTTACAATGGGAGGCGTGTATCCAGGTGTTCTTCCCTGCAACTTTCACCGATATAGCTGTTATTAGGAGGACCTGGAAGGGACCATCATATCTTGGTTCAAGAGGGTGTTTTCTCACAAATTTCTTTATCATAACCCAATCACCGGGGACCAGCTTGTGTGTTCCTGTATCTAACTCAGGATCTGGAATGGAAGAGAAAACTTTTGCATGGATACGGGTTAATTCACGAGACAAAGCAGTCACATAATCAGTTAATACATCGGATTGTAACTGTAATTGCTGTGGATAATAACACCCTAATCTCGGTGCTGAACCAAACAGTATTTCATAAGGAGATAAACCATGGCTCTCTTTAGGAGTGTATCTTACACTGAACAAGGGCAATGGGTAGACTGTCTGGCCAGCTCATCCCAGTCTCCTGAGACATTTTCAACATTCGGGATTTTATTGTGCCATTCAATCTCTCTACCTTCCCACTGCTCTGAGGGTGATATGGGGTGTGGAAAGCCAGTTTGACCCCTAGGGCTGTCCATATTTCTTTGGTTAATGAGGCCGTGAAAGCCGGCCCCTGATCACTCTCTATGACCTCTGGGACACCATATCTGCACACTATTTCCGTTAGAAGCTTCTTGGCTGTGGTCTTTGCTGTCATATTGGTCACAGGGAACGCTTCAGGCCAGGAACTGAACATATCAACGATTACTAGAGCGTATTCATACCGGCCACTCTTTGGCATCTGAATGTGATCGATCTGTATTCGTTGAAAGGGATATTGAGCTTTAGCTAGATGTTTCATGGGTGTCTTTTCCGTTCTTCCTGGGTTGCACTTAGCACAAATGACGCATGACTTGCAGAAGTTGTTGGTAAGTGGGGTAATTCCCGGGGCCAGGTAGTATTTATTGATCAAAGAATTCATCAAGGTCTTCGACAGGTGAGAAGCACCATGAGCCCACTGCACCACAGCTGGGAACATGGACCGTGGTAAACATGGTCTCTTATTCACTTCCATGAGTCCATCCTTCAATATGGCTCCCTTCTTTGTCCATGTTCCTTTTTCCTCCTCACTTGCTGCCTCTTGCATTTCCTTCAAGCGTGCCCAATCCACAGGAGGGTTCTGCAAGATCATGGTGGCCTGTACCGCGTCTTGTGGCAAAGTTTCTTGTGTCAAAATGTTTTGTATCGGAGTGCCTTGGACGTCCACTCTGCGTACGACTTCTCGCACACCTTTCGCGGCATGTTTTGCTGCAGTGTCCGCCAAGTGATTACCTCGTGCTTCTTGAGTATTCAGTCTGCCATGTGCCTTTACCTTGAGAACCGCCACTTGGGTATGAAGAAGCAGAGCGCCAATTAGGTCCCTGACTGCTCCGCCAGCTTGCATGCCATGATTAGGGCCTGAAGTTCTGCTTCTTGTGCGGACTTAGAGGGGGGCAATGCAGAGGCATGGAGGATTGTGTCTTTGGTAGTGACAGCATATCCGGTATGGTACCTCCCTTCATGATCTGCATATCTTGATCCAACAACATAGATAGTCAGGTCAGGGTCATCCAGCGGCACTCTGCTAACTGTTGGCAGGTGTGTAGTTTCCATCTTCATCATTTCGAGACAGTCGTGAGGGGTATCGTATGGGTCGTTTCCCCCCTCGAGAAGTGGGAGCAAAGTGGACGGGTTGAGGGTGTTATACCTGAGGAGGGAGATGTTATCCGGGAGGAGCAAAGTGCATTGTAGTCTGAGATGTCTTGCTGCTGACATATGTTTTGGTTGTACTTGGTTCAGCACAGCTGATATGTCATGAGGGGCTAGTAGGATGAGAAGGTGGCCCAGCACGAGATCTGCAGTTTTTTTCCAGAAGGGCCTGGGCTGCAAAAACGGCTCTGAGGCAGGAGGGTGCCCCCCTAGCTACTGGATCCAATCGACAGGAATAGTATCCGATAGGTCTGAGTCTGTTGTCATAAGATTGGGCCAGTACTCCTGTGACGTGTCCTTCTCTCTCTGAGATGAATAGCTTGAAGCTTTTTTCATAGTCTGGAAGGCCAAGCGCAGGGGCCACAGACAGGATCTGTTTCAGAATTTCAAAGTTCGTAAGGGCCTCTGGTGGCAGTGTGAAAGGATCAGTCTTCAGAGCATCATAGAGTGGTTGCATTAGCAGAGATGCTTCTGGAATCCAAGAACGACAATAAGATATTGGGCCCAAAAATGCATGGAGAGACTTGTGGCCAGCTGGCACCAGAATTGCCTTGATCACAGCTATTCGCTCTTGAGTAAGATGTCTTACACCTTGTGAGATACAATGTCCAAGAAAGACCACTGTTTGCTTGCACCACTGAATCTTCTGCTTTGACGCTTTACAACCTTGTTCGGCCAGGTAACAGAGAAGGTCTTCAGAATGGGCTGCAGCATCATCTTGACTGACGGTCCTCCTGAATCTTTGTATGCTGCGATCATGGTTGTGTATGACACAGGCTTGCTGAATTCCTATGGGTCCATATGGCCAAAAAGAGGAGGAGGAGGAGGCCAATCATTAGGTGCTGAGCTGGAATTCCCCTGGACATTTTGTCCTTGGTGTTGAGCATCTCCCCTTCTTGGGCCATCTCCATGATCGGGCTGTCTTCGATCGGGTCTCCACGGGCTTCGGCATTGTCTCCGAAAGTGTCCGGGCCTCCCACAGTTGTAACAGCAGGCTCGCGAGTTTCGTGCTTGTGGTGGCGGATATGGTGTGTCAGAAGCCAACATGAGAGGGACTGCCTTCCTATTACCCTGTGAGGACTCTATACCCCTTGCTACCAGTAGTAGAGTGTCAAGAGGTAATACTCTGTATTCTGGCCGAGATAGTAGCAGGCCTTTCCGGATTGCTTCCCTGAGGCCTGCTACAAATGCAGAGGATAGCATCTGTGTATGTGCCTTGTTTTGTGTGCTGAACCCCAAATCAGTGAACACCTGTAACATCCTAGTATGGAATTTCTCAACTGATTCAGCCTTGTCTTGTGTAATGTCTTGTATGCTTGTTGCTTGGTCTGCCAGGCGGTCACGTGCCCACCGTTGTAACTGTGTTACAAACTCACATCCCGAACCATATGCATTGTCAGGGACGCCACTGTCCACCCTAAAACACCTTTCCATTACTGGCCAGTAAGCATCCCCTGCTTTGATTTCACACAGGCTTACCAGGTCCCGCCAGGCACAGGAGCATGCCTTCTGGATCTGGGCAATCCTTCTGTAAAATGGCATGGGCTGTTTCTCAGGGACTGGTAGACTGGTTACAAGGGATGATGCTTGTTGAGGGTTAAAGGTCACATACATCATGGGTGCGCCTAATGGTGCAGGCGGCATTTCCCCCCTTGGTATGTGAGGTATGTGAGGCTGCAACCCATGGGGTGGAGGTCTCCAGTCATTCCCCTGTTGTGGCAGTTGAAGAGGTAGTCCCCTATTTGGTGGGGGGGGACCATACTGTATGGTGTCATGCGAATCACCTGTGGGTCTTCCTGAGACATTTGCCATGTCCTCGGAGAAGGGTTGTGAAAGAGGAGAGGGATACAGTGGGAGTGAGTACCTAGCACCCACTCTGGCTTTTTGCACTGCTCCCAAAGGGCCTGCGGATGTAGGCCGTGCTGCTGTGGATGTGGGATGGGGATGTGAGGATGTCACTCGGTCAGATTCCATAGAGATTTCCTGCAGCGCCCTTTGAGGTGGCTGGTAGGGGGAGTGTACTGGTTCATGGCCCTGGTAGGGAAGTGTAGTTGCCCTGGTGTCCACATTCGACAGGCCTCCGGACACTATAATCTGAGTTGGGCCATGGCTTCCATGACTGGCTGAACTAGGGGTGGTTGCAGTTGGATTGATGCCCCCCTTGGTCACTAGTACTTCTTGGAGCTCAGGTGAGTGGCAGTGACTGCCACTGCTTGCCTCTGCCCCGTCCTCATCATCTTCTAACATCATTAATGGGTTAACGTGGTTAGCATCTTCCCTGTAATATGCTCCGGTCTGATCTAACACTGGGCATATAGGGATGGGTGTAGGAATATGGCCGTCACAGGAAGTAGTCATAGGGAGTCTTCCTGTGGGCTGAGTGGGTGTGTCACCACTGTTGGGTGTAGCAAGATGGCCACCATCCCGGGGAGGTGCCGTGGATGGTAAGGGAGGTGGTACATTGGGGCGGAGCCTGATGGGAGGGTCAAGCGAGGGGGTGGTTTCTGAGGGGCAGGGTTTCCTGTCTTGTGTTCGGACTCCATTATAGGGTGGTGGCCTTTCGGCCAATGTACTTTCTGGTTTATGATACACATATACAATATATCCATGTTGATTTGTCTCTCGCTCTACAAACCCCTACCCCTGAATGGCCTTCGATACTCTGTACCAGGCTTCAGCTGTAGCCAATAAGCCATGATCAGACAACAAACCCTTTTTTTTGTTTTAACAATATCCGCCATTCCTCTGCTTGTAATCTTCCACCCATATGCATGTTGATGTCACATATTCTTGCAAGCTCGTTCACCTTCTTAACTGCTCCTCTTCCTTCCCTCTCTGCAACCAAGCTGCACGCTAAACTCCCTTCCACCGGCTTCTGTAATTTCTGTCCCATTTTTTTTTATCCCACTATATAAGGAAAAAAACACTTAAGTTTTGGCTGCGTGTAATCTTGAAATCATTCAATCTTTCTCTTAGAACAGCAGCGCTGCCACTTCATCTTTTTAAAAGTACACTTTCTCTTTTTTTTTTTTTTAAAACGAAAGTGTCTTTAGGCTGCTGCAGACAAACAAAGCTTGTTTAACAAAGCAGCAATTAAATCCAGTGCGTTCCTTCAAATATCATCTACGTGTCCCAGAGGCAAGTATCCCCTTTCTCTAGCTTCACCTTCTATCGCTGGCAATGATGCACCGACTACAATTCTAACAGGGTAATGCACATTTAATCTGAACACCAACACGTCTGGAACATCCACCAACAAAGGTTTCAGGCCAAGAATTTCCTCCCTGTACCCTGGGGTTATCACTTTCACCAGCCCCCAGCCTTCTGAATGAATTCCCAACAGTAGTCCACAGACACATTCAGGACATGACACTCCTGGCTCATGCGATGGAAAGATGAGACCCCAGAACAACTGTCACAGGATTATCATGTACATCTTCCTACATGTACCTCTTATTTAATACCTGATACCCTGGTTATGCGCCCTCTCTCCGGCACACTTTGCATCAACCCTGAGAGAAGTTTGACCACGTTTCACAGCCAGTTATCGCATCTGTGACCCTATTCTGTTCTGCCTGTCTCATCAACCCACCAGAAGCCAGCACATGTAACAATAAACCAACAGGATATGTGACAACCGCAGTGAAGTACAGGATTATTAGGTCCTCACGGGATCCCCACGCAACTACTATGCGTTCTCCTGACGCCCCCTCCTGGTCATCTGTGCTTCACAGCACAATTATTATTTATCCCCCAGGAGGAGTTTGACCACGTCAATTTTCATCCGTGACTATATAATTAATCCCCTTATTCCCAACAGCCGTCACAAGCTTGACAAAACCAAAACTAAACAAACAGGAGAAACAAATATACAGGCTGCAGATACCAGCTATGCAGGTTCTTATAAATGACCTTCGGGCAAGCTATAAGCTATATTATCTGCCTTTTCTGATCGAGGTAAGCCGACACGGGAACAAGAACCAACCAAAACCACGGGACAGGATATAAACAGTAGACATTATTAAAAGTCTTACCGTTCAGTCATTAGAGAGTGATCAATTATCCGTGCCCTGTCGTCCGCGATGGTTCGTCCCAGTTCCCTCTCGATCGGCTTGGCCCTTCGAATCAGGAAGCCCGATGGCCCTACGTTAGGCGCCAAATTGATTTGGACAGACAAAACTGTCAGTTTCTTTGGTATCTGCTTCCTGGCCAAATCTGATAAGAAGTGAATAATTGCATGCATGCATAGAATAATTTCACACTGACAAAAGCTGCAGTTTGAAATACTTCCCCTTTTTTATTTTGGTCTTGACTTAATATATGGTTAATGACGTGCATATTCTTGAATATCCAACCTGCTCATTAATACGTAATATTAGTCTTGTGACGTGTGAGCTATTAACTATTTTGGTGCGAATGGTGTGAAGCATGAAGCAACAATGCTATATATATATTTGGTTTGTCTGATGTCTGATGTCTGATGTCTGGTTTTCTGCGGTTCGATATCCAGACGGGGCTTTCTTTCGCCAATCTATTTTCGACTTGTTTTGCAGACAGAGTTCCCCTTTTTCTTCAGATCTTGTGACACATATCTGATAGCAGCATCATGTGAGCAAGGATTGCAAGGGTTGTATAAGATCATTACAAATTATGACTATGTATGATAGCAATCAATAACATATAGAGTATATAGGTAGTGATGAGCGGAATACGCCATATTCGATTTCGCGATATTTCGCGAATATTTCGAAGAATATTCGCGAATATTCGTTAATATCGAATATTCGTGATATTTAAAAAAAAAAAAAAAAAAAATTGCGAATTTTCGCCAATGCGAATTTTCGCCAATGCGAAATTTCGCTAATGCAAAATTTCGCGATTTTTTTTTTATAAAATAGCACGAATATTCGATATTTACGAATATTCGCTATATTTAAAAAAAAAATAAAAAATTGCTAAATTTCGCTATTATGAAATTTAGCTATTGCGAGATTCGCGAATGCGAAATTCGCGAATGCGAAATTGATTGCGATTTTTTTGCGAAATGTATTGCGAAATTTGAAAAATACGAATATTCGAAATAGCGAATATTCGCCGCGATATTCGAGATATTCGCGAATACTCGAATATGCAATATTCGTAGCGAATATTCGCAATGCGAATATTCGTGAGCAACACTATATATAGGATATATATGAGATATAGAGCATGTGGAGCATGTGTTTGCGCATTGAAATAAGCATTTCACCATCTTCTTTTGGCCATTTTTAGCATATCCATAACAGTTATCTTAAACTCAACAATTCCAAAACAGAACTTCTGTTTCATGCCAGTCACAAGAGTCATCTGGCAACAACCTGGGCACCTCCACCCATTCTGGGCCAGATCATCACCCCTAGCGCCAAAGTCAAAAGTCTCGGGATCATTTTTGACACCCACATGACAATGGACGCACAAATAGGGTCAGTAGTCAGCGGATCTCACCATCTGCTGCGCCTACTACGCAGGCTTATTCCATTCATTCCCAAAGAAGACGTACCAGTCGTGGTGGGAACAATTGTGAACTCCAGACTGGACTATGCAAATGCCCTTTACCTCGCACTCCCAAAGTACCAAATCACCCGTCTGCAAGTCGTACAAAATACGGCCGCCAGACTGGTGACTGGGAAAAAACCCTGGGAATCAATCTCACCGTCGCTGAGATCCCTTCACTGGTTGCCAGTAAAACACAGAATTGCTTTTAAAGCTCTCTGTCTGACTCATAAATGCATCCATGGAAAAGCCCCGCAATATCTTTGCGATAAAATAGAAGCCCACAATCCCAATCGCATTCTGCGATCCAGCGACCAAAATTTGGTCAAAGTACCCAAAGCCAGATTCAAGTCCAAAGGAGAAAGAAGGTTTGCCGTCCAAGGTCCCAGACTTTGGAACGCTTTACCAACCAGCATTCGGTTGGAGGAAAACCACCTGACCTTCAGAAGACAGATTAAAACTCTGCTCTTTTGATGTCAAGAAAGACTGAAACAACAAGCGCCCAGAGGCGATTTGGTTCGCATGTGCTGCGCTATATAAGTTTCTCATTCATTCATTCATTCATTCACTCCGCGCCAGGGAGCAGTGCAGCATGGCTCAGAAAAGCGCCGGGGCCCCGCCGCTCTCTCCCGCTCCATCCTCGGCTTCTGAGATGCCTGGCCTCCTACACCCACTCGAAGGTGGCGGTGAGTTCCCCCCTGCTCTCTCCAAAGCTGGTGGAGGCCATGTATACCCGCCTGGCCACTAAGTTCCAAACGGAACTTCACAAAACCTCCCATACCCTGTCCCAGAAAATTACTGCTCTGGGCTCAAGAACGGACCTCCTGGAAAACAAGCACGATGAGCTGTCGTTAGCTTTCAATGATCTGAGCAGAGAGCATGAAGCCCTGCAAGAAGCCTTCTCCCTTATTCAGTCTCAAGTTGAGGACCTCGACAATAGAAACAGGCACCATCATTTGAGACTGAGGGGGGTCCCTGAGACAGTTACTGATCTGATCCCTGCCGCCATTAAAATCTTTAAGTCCCTTCTCCCTGATAAAGAAGCTGCTGCATTCACTTGTGATCATATTCACAGGGCTTTGAGACCTAGGCCTCCACCTGACAAACCCCCCAGGGACATTGTGTTATGCATAAAGGATTTTCTTGCTAAGGAGGAAGAGCTTAGAGCTGCGCGGAATTCCCCTGGGATAGTCCTAGACGGACAGGCCATTAACATTTTCCCGGATATTTCGCCAGCCACTCTAGATAGACGCCGTGCGATGAAAGAGATCACCGGCCCTCTACAGGATGCCAGGATTCGTTATCGCTGGGGTTTCCCTTTTAAATTGCAAGTTCCACATAATGGCACCACCTATACTGCTACAAATGTCTTGGAAGGCCAAGACATTTTAGTGAAGTTGGGTCTTCTTGATGCGGCTGCTCTCAGTCGACCCCCGCTAACACCCAGGCCATCGCAAATTTGGCACACTCCTCCTAACAGGCGAGACAGATGAAGGATTCGATATGAAGACGCCGCTCCGCGGATCTGATGGCTGACTGAACATTTGATCTAGTTAAGGAGAAATTCTTCCACTACCCTGGATGACGCTGCACACCCCCCTGTTTTTTATTTTTCCCTTTCGTGCACTCATCGTACTGTTCGCTTTAGCTGCTTGTCCCTTGGTGTCGCGCAATGTGACTCACCCCAGCAATGTTGCACTTTGAACGTCCTACCTGCAGTAGGTACACACTTGGTTGCCCCTTTTTTAGTTTGGGCTTTTGTTTTTGTTTTTTGTGCTCATGCTGGGTTCGAGGCCCCTGTGCCTCGGCTTATTGGTCCACCTTTCAGGATTCCTAAGATTTCCTGATCCGTGTTTTTTTTATACACTTTTTTGGTCTTTCTATTTTTTTTCGGAATAACTTGTTTTTTTTGTATTGTTTTTTGTGTGTTTTTTATTTATTTTTTGGTATGTTCTTCTATTATTATCTTGTGCTAATGTGGTCTCATGTATTCCATAGCTTGTGTATCTCTAGAGATGTGTGGGGTTCCTTTGGTTGGGAGAGACTTCCCGGCTTTCATGGGCCTACTATTTGTGATTGCCCGAGATCGAGTGCTCAGATGGCGATGCTCCTTTGCTGGAGTATCTGTCACTATTTGGTTTTGCTGGACTTTTTCTTCCCTATTATTCAATGATTGATATTATTTCACATAATGTTAAGGGTTTCAATTCCCCCTTTAAAAGAAAGAAAGCCTTTTCTCAATACAAGCAACTGAAGGCTAAGGTCCTTCTGTTGCAGGAGACCCACTTCTCCCATTCTTCGCACCCAAAATTTTTCAATAGGGCCTTTTCTCAGTCTTTCTATACCCTGCACTCCTCCAAAAATAGAGGCGCTGCCATACTCCTGCATAACTCATTTCCCATGGAGGTTCAGAGGGTCTACAAGGATAGAGAAAGCCAATTTGTGATAATTAAAGGGGTGGTACTTAATAAGGAACTTACAATAGCCAGTGTCTATGCACCAAATGACTCTCCTACCCCCCTTTTGCCTTTTTTTTTTAATCTTGTCTAAATTTCTCTTGCCTCATATGATAATTGGCGGAGACTTTAACTTGGTGGCCAGTTCCACTTTGGACAGGTCCTCCTGTGCTGAAGGCTCGAGGGCCTTTCCAAGGTCTCTGTCCAGGGATCTTCGCGACCTCCACCTCATTGATTCATGGCGGGCTCTTAACGTAGGCGCCAGAGAGTACACTTTTTATTCCCACCCCCATGGTAGTTATTCCAGGCTGGATTATGTCTTTTCCACCCCAGGGATCCTGGCTAACTCCCGAGGAGCCTCCATACATAGCTGCGTCTGGTCTGACCATAATATAGTTTGTTTCACCACCAATTTTATACCACAATCCCCCCCTCCTTTACCTGGAGGATTAATGAGGCTCTTCTTTCAGATCACACTGTGGTCTCAGAGTTGTCCCAGGCCATAGACGATTATTTTTCTCTTAATTCCCTCCCTGAGACCCCAGTAGCCACGGTTCGGGTTGCCCACAAGGCTGTGTTGAGAGGAAAATGTATTAGTCTAGCTACAGCCCGTAATAAACAACATAGATATGACATTCTTAGACTTACAGAAGAACTAGATAGACTGTACAAAAACCCCACGGCCCTACTGTCGGAGGCCACTAGGCGCATGATTGAGCGTCTTGAACTGGATGCCCTGCTCTCTGAAAAAGTAGTCCCTTAGATGGTCCAAGGCCTGGTTCCTTCTGCACAGCAATGCTACATCCACCATGTTTGCTAGGAAGCTTAATCAGTCCCTCTGTCCTCCACATGTTTATAAGCTTAAGTCCCCCTTGGGTCATTTGACTTCACATCCCCAGGAGGTACTGGAGGTATTTAAGGCTTATTATTCCAATCTACCACAGGCCCCTCAATCGGTACCTTCTCAAGCCTCCCTTGATAAATTTGACGAGATTCCCCTCCCATCTCTCTCTAGGGCCCACGCGGATAAACTCAATTTGCCCATCTCAATCACTGAGGTGCTTAATGTTATCAAGAGCCTGAAGAACGGCTCCTCCCCTGGCCCTAATGGATTTTCGGCTATTTATTATAAAAAATTTGCCCCTCAGCTTGCCCCTAGGTTGGTTGGGCTATTTAACTCAGTACTCCGTGGCGGCTCATTTCCTGAGGAAATGTTGATGGCCAACATGTCACTGATCCCCAAGCCCAACAAGGACCATTCCCTGCCACAAAACTTTAGGCTGATTTTGGTTATTAATAATGATTCGACAGTGTGTCTTGGAGCTATGTGTCTCGCCTATTGCAAAGATTTGGCATTGAGGGGGAGTTTTTACACTCATTTCATGCCCTTTACTGGAACCCTAGTACTCGTATCAAGATCCCAGGTTGTAGTTCTGGCTTTTTCCAGCTCGGCAGGGGTACAAGGCAGGGCTGCCCATTATCCCCGCTTATTTTTGCCCTGGCAATTGAGCCATTGGCTATTGCATTCCTTAGGCATCCAAATATTTCTGGCTATAGCGAATCTGACTCAGTCTATAAATTATGTATGTACGCTGATGATGTACTTTTATTTCTCACCAACCCCTTGATTTCTCTTCCTAATCTCTTAGATACTCTGGCCTCCTTTGCTGAGGTCTCTGGCCTTGCAGTGAATGTTTCTAAATCCGAAGCCCTCCCAGTGGGCTACTTCCCTGACGAGCTGGAACATTTCAAGAATACATTTAAATTCTCATGGGCCACAACTCATATCTCCTATTTGGGTATAAAACTACCTGGGGACTTTGCCCAACTTTTCCCTCTTAACTACCCACCATTGGTTACTCACCTGAAGCAACTTCTTAAGACGTGGTCCCATTATAGGATTTCGTTTTTGGGGACTTTCTTGCCCAAGCTCCTTTATCTCTTTAGGGCTCTTCCCGGGGATGGTCTCCAAGACCTTTCTTTTAAAACTCCAGACTCACCTGAACAAGTTTATCTTGAACGACAAACCCTCTAGATTCTCAAAGCATGTACTATACAGACCTTACAGGATGGGTGGGCTTGGGGTACCTCAAGTCTGGTTTTACTTTTTGGCAAGTAGGCTATCGCAGATGGCGCAATGGAATATTAAAAACCTCAAAGTCCCCTGGGTGCGGTTTGAGAGAGACTCGGTTAGCCCTTTTTATCTGCCGGGCCTTTTATGGTCCTCAAAATCTGTCTCCACATTATTAAAAGATAAGAACCACATTGTTGCTCAGGAGCTGGGGATGTGGGAGAGGTTTGGCCCTCGCCTAGCCCTGACCTCTGAATTCCCCCCGGGGGCATCCTTTTTGGGGGATCCCAGGTTCCCGACGGCCTTTCAAGCACCCTCTCGTTTCAGTTGGTAGATAGATGGTGGCCTGACTTCATTGACGGACCTGCAAGGTGAGGATGGGTTTCTCATTCTCTCAGCTTCGGGCACTAAGGGACATTCCCTTGAGGGAGTACTATAGATACTTGCAGGTCCATCACTTTTTTTCAGTCACACTACGCTTCTGTCCCTTCTGGTACTGGTACGGTGTTTGAGACCCTGTGTTCTACTTCTCCCAGACAGAAGGGCCTCATCTCTATATTGTACGGATCTATGGGGGTGACAGGACACACTGCTTTCTGAAACACATGGCTCAATGGGATCAGGAGTTGGGCCTTGCTTATGACCAGAGGGACTGGGATGCCAGCTGGCTAAACTTGAGAAAATGTTCACTCTCCCTTTCAGTTAGGGAAACTGCAGTTAAGCTGTTCACTCGCTGGTACCTCACCCATCTTCGGTTGAGTAGGATGTTTCCACAGAGTTCCCCTATGTGCTTTTGTGGATGCCCTCAGCAGGGATCCTTTTTACATTTATTTTGGGACTGTGAGAAATTACGTCCCATCTGGAGACAGGTTTTGGATTTGTTAGATAAATTGGCAGAGGGTCCCCTGGCTCTGACACACACTCATTGTTTACTTTTCGAGAGTATACTTGACATCCCTAGGCCCATGATGCGTCTAATCCACACCATCTGTGTAGCTGTCCATTGGACGATTGCGCTCCACTGGAAATCCAGTGCGGTTCCCCTGGCACAGATTGTGTCCAGGGTAGACCAGATTATGCTCACAGAAAAGATACATCACACTCTTAGAGATACTGTCCCACTATTCGATGCTAAATGGAACCCCTGTTTTTTATATCATATTTCAGACCGACCATAAATTGGCTTTTGCATATTCTTTATTTGTCTTTTACCCTTTTTTTTATTATTATTTACGTTGCTTTTATTTAAAAAAAATTATGTTCTTATGATTCATGTGATTTACTTTGACCATTTTTTTTTTTTGCTTTTCTATTTGAATTTATTTTCCATGCGTATTAGCTACCTGTTTGATAATCATGACCTTTGTGTATAGCAGACTTTGGTTGACAAGTCTCATTGCTTGTCAATATTCATTGTACTTGGCATTCACTGAAGTCTGTTGGTTTCGATGTATCTTACCTTGTTTGGCATGCTTACTGAATGACTTTTTATTGTATGCTATATCTTGTTAATTTTTCAAATAAAACATTTTTAAGTAAAAAAAAAAAAAAAAAAGCGGCGGCTCAGTGGGAGACGTTGGACCGATTATGGGGGAGGTGTGGAAGGAGGCGTTGCAGGCTGTAAACAACTATTCACTCAACGTAGCACAGAAGGTGTCCCAGCTGTACATTTTACTGAGGGTCCATAACACACCGGTCAAACTTTTCAAAATGGACAGGGCCCCTAGCCTGATGTGTAACAGATGCAGGGTAATGTCTGGTGATCTGATTCATCTGCTCTGGTGCTGTCCCAAGCTCCACAGGTTCTGGACGGGGGTCTTGGCTACACTTAATTCAGTGTTCCAGACCAACGTTCCACTTGACCCGCTGCATTGTCTGCTTGGAGTTCTGGAGGGAGTGATAACGGAGGA
Organism: Rana kukunoris; assembly: GCA_029574335.1. Taxonomy (NCBI): domain Eukaryota; kingdom Metazoa; phylum Chordata; class Amphibia; order Anura; family Ranidae; genus Rana; species Rana kukunoris. Next base: position 531,258,525 of record CM056051.1, read on the forward strand.
GTTGACTCGAATAGCATTTACTAGGATGCTATTCCAGTACAGAAAGACTATTCTCCTGAATTGGAAATTGGAGGCGCCCCCCACGATTAAATCTTGGCTGTCACATATGGGCAGGATGCTTATCATGGAAAAGTTAATTTACCAACACAGGGGTATTGCGGGTAAATTCGATAAGCTGTGGGAGGCATGGCTTGCCACACCTGGACTGAGTCCCACGGAACTTGTACAGATGATGTTGCTGGGGGGTACATAATCTTTGTGAGTTACTGGGGGTGCGGGAGGGGGGCTTGCTGATGGTAGGGATGAGCTTCACGTTCGAAACAAACGTATGTTCGACTCGAACACCGTCTGTTCGATCGTTCGTCGAATTTCGAACAAAAACGATCGTTCGCAGCAAATTCGAGTGAAACGAAATGACCGTTTTTAAAACTTTTTCCCATTGATACTACTATCAATGGAAAAAAAGTTTTAAAAACGGTCGTTTTTTCAGGAGTCCTGCTCCTGAAAAAACGTCAGTTTTTAAGACTTTTTTCTATTGATACATGTTCCCTGGGCCAAGACCCGGGTTCTGAAAGACGTTTTCCAACAATAACTTGAAAATTGGTCTTTAAAATGATCGTTTTTGAATTCGAATGTTCGAGTCCCATAGACTTCAATGGGGTTCTAAATGTTTGTGCGAACGATCGGACTGATCGACTGTTCTGGTGCGAACCGAACGCGGGGGTGTTCGGCTCATCCCTCGCTGCTGGGTATCATCATCAGTTGTTATGTGTTAGATGGAGAGATTCATTGTATGTGGACTGTACATGTTCTGTACGATATGTCATATTGTTATTCCTTGCACGTTATGTGAGCAATAAAAACTTCTTTGATTTAAAAAAAAAAATACTAGATAACTTTGCCCAGATCTCTGGACTGCATGTCAACCCCAAAAAAATGAATGCACTTAACATATCATTATCACAATTTGAGCTCCGCCTGGCCAGGTCCTCCCTGCCATTCAATTGGGTGACACACATACTTGGGGATACAATTGACATCGTCGCTATCTGACCTCTTTATAGCAAACTATCTGCCTTTATTTCAGGTGACCAATCTCATGACACAATGGTCCTCCCTCCCATTGTCCTGGGTGGGAAGGGTCAATGCCACAAAAATGACAATTCTACCCAAATTCCTTTATCTGTTCAGAGTTCTTCCCATCCCATGCAAGGGGCCGATGTCAGGACAGCCACCTACCTGGTTCTTATTTGTATACTACATGTTCTTATTCCGTGCACTGGGACACAATGCCTGTTTTGTGAGTAGTTTATCTTTTTAATAAAATAGTGTTCACATATACATACGGAGAGCACTATGTATGTTTTTTACATCTTAACATGAATGTCTATGAGTGAGTTTGGAGGCCATTAACAGACTGAGACAATACAGTGAAGGATGATGTATGAAGACAGCTTCCATCTTCACATTTACCTTTGATAAGGGAGTGCTTGCATTACCTTCTGTTTGTTCAGAGGTCCATTTGCTAAGGTTAGAGGCTTGCATCTCTGGTGGAGAAGACACAGAAACGGATGCACATTGATTGTTTTCAAGCACCCTGTCCACTGCTTAAGGAGTCTTCTTTCCTGTCTCTGATTGCTCTTCATTGTCATCATTCTCTGGCCTCAGCATTCTACATCCTTGGACTTGTGCATGTGTTGTTTGTTTTTAGCTTTAGTTTTTTTAGCGCTGCACCGCTTATTTACTTCCCAACCTATTGCCATCCTACTTCCTATGACTAACTCAACGAAGAGTAATGTCTTAAATATGGGGGCCACCAAACCCAGAATCCCAAAATATAACATGCATGACAGGGCTTAGTGATGCAGCTTGTTGTGCCCCCACGTTTCCATACAGCTAGTGGTGTTGATGCCAGATTTGTCAGCTCTAACCCCTCCTCCTCCTCCGCCTCCATACCCTCCTCTGCTGAATTGTCCTATGAACCACAAGTACCCCCTAAGCATTCAAGGGGCTATTCAATGAGTCAAGCAAAAAGGTGCCATGCAGTGCTACCGCTGGTGTGTCTAGAGGACAGGAACCATACCCGAGCAGAGATTCTTGCAGCTCTGCAGGGACAGGCCCAGAGGTAGTTCACACCATGCCAGCTGGAGCCAGGAATGGTGGTGTGTGATAATGGCACAAACCTCCTGTCCACCCATAGACAGGGAAAGTTAACACATGTGCCATGCCTGGCACATGTCCTCAATTTGGTGCTGCAGCTTTTCCTAAATAGGTACCCAGGGTTGGAAGATCGGCTAAAGCAGCCCAGAAGAGTTTGTAGCCATTTCAGACAGTCATACACAACCAGTGCTCGGTTGGCTGAAATTCAGCGGGAATGCCACCTACACATAAACCACCTGATTTGTGACATGTCCACCAGGTGGAACCCGACTTTGACAATTTTTGCAGCGGCTGCACACAAGGGCAATCAACGAGTCCCTGTGTAAGTATAGCACAATGGCAGGCTCAGTTTAGCACGGCTTTTTTTCCAGGTTGGGAAGGCGCCATTGAAACCCAAAGGCCAATTTATCCACACTTGTTTAAAAAGTGCATATCATTGCAATTTTTGACAGCAAGGCTAATTTGTGCTTTCATCAAGAGCACCCTTTATAGAGTTTTGGTGTGAAGGCATCAACGACACCCAAAGACCAATTTTTCTGTACCTGTTTGACAGGTGCATATCATTTCTTTTTTGGACAGCAAGGCCATTTCTTGCTTTAATCAAAAATACCCCAATAGGGTTACAGTTTGAAGGTGCCAACAACACCCAAAGACCAATGTTTTAGCACCTGTTCGACAAGTGCATATCATTACAATTTTTGACAGCAGGTCCAATTCTTGCTTTCATCAAGAGTACCTCTATAAGGTTATGGTTGGAAGGCACCACCGACACCCAAATACTTCTATCCAAAGTGTGTGGAAGAACTTATCTAAAAAATCTCTAATCTTCTTGCCAGTGCACTACATTGTGGCCTCATGATATAGACTGGCTCTGCAAGCTGTTGCATACAAAATAAAGAAAGCTTGCAGGGATAATGTAATTTTTGGGCTTTATAAATGCAAGTATTTCTGCAGCAGCTTCTATACACAGTACAGATGTGCCACTTTACAGGTAGACTAAAGCCGTTGTTTTTTTTTATCAGACAAACCGATCGTGTGTGGGCCCCCTCTGTCTTTTTTCCATCGGTGTAAAAATATAGAACATGCTTTAAATTTTTCCTATAGATTAAAAAAACAATAGGAAATTCCGATCGTCTGTGTTGAACCCCATCGGAGAAAAATCCACGCATGCTCCGAATCAAGTCGACGCATGCTCCGAAGCATTGAACTTCATTTTTCTTGGCTCGTCGTAGTGTTTTACATCACCGCGTTTTGGCACTGTCGGAATTTAGTCTGATAGTGTGTATGCAAGACTGATGAAAGTCAGCTTCATCGGATTTCCGACGAAAAAATCCACCGGATTTTATTCTATCAGAAATCCGATCGTGTGTACATGGCATAAGGGGACCCCTAGGCACTATATTGAAAGGAATTTTTCATTTTTATGCTTTCAATTGAATCATCTATACATTTTTTTTCATTGATACATGTCCTCCAGGGCAGTACCCTGACCAACATAACCAATGCATGTCCAATTACTTGCATATAAGCTTTCAAAATGGGCACTTCACGTTCGGGTCCCATAGACTGCAAGGGGTTCATTATTCGGTTCTGAACTTTCGCGACAATCAAAAGTTATGGTGAAAACTGAACTGGGGGTCATTCAGCCCATCCCTATTGCTTAGTTATGTTTTGTTCTTTACATCTTCCATAAGAGGCATGTTGACCAGAACACAATAGGAATACACTGTGTTTGTGGCATGTGATGTTTTATTGTATTTTTTCTTTATCTTTTCCCTTTTTCCATGGAGATAGTGGGGATGTTATTTTCCCTTCCCTCCTTTCTTTGACTATACCCTTACTGGTATCCCACTATGTTCTCCCTTCCTTTTCTACCTCTTCTCCCCCCTCCCCACCTCTCCCCCCTTCCACCCCCCCCCCCCAACACACACACACACATACACATTCCCTGTCACTCCTTCTATATTTGATAATCGGTTTTCCACATTTATCTGTTTCTGGATTGATAATGTTTTTTCACCACCTTGTTTGTTATACCATAATGATCTCTTTTTACAGACTTTTTTGAATATTTTTTTTCTGGAAGTGTTTCCCCTCTATTGGATGTAAACATTAAAATAAAGATTAAAAAAAAAAAAAAAAACAAGCATTAATCCTTCAGCAGTTGGGTTAAAAAGTGCTAATGTGGGGGGGGGGGAGCATGTTTACGATTTTGCTGTCTGGAGTTGGCTGTGAATCTATCACCGATTTGAGACTAGCCCCTTAACTTTTTTTATGTGAATTTTGCAATTTTTATTGTTTATAAAGCAATTTATGGTCCTCTCTGATACAGTAGCATAATGATAATAATAGTAATAATAATAATAATAATAATAATAATAATAATACAGCTTCATCAAGATACAGTTTAATCACTATATAAATAATAAATTAAACAATAAACTGTATTATTATTATTATTATTATTATTATTATTATTATTATTATTATTATTATTATTATTATATCATGCTTATGTGACTTTTAAATTCTTTACACATGTGTCTAAAACTGTCATTGTCACCAGTAATGGAACCTGGGTATTGAGTTTGTTTTGTTAATATTCATAGAAGACATTTTATCTGCACTGTAATATTAAGTGTTAACTTCCAAAATGAATGTATTATAATTCTGAGTTACTTTAGATGGCAATAACAAGAGGATAGAAGCACTGGGAAATAATGTAAAAGATAATGAATGCATTGAGTCTCATTGTCCTGTACAAAGCCCCTGACACCCCATCAACACAAATATCTAGACAATGGACACATTATTGTACATAGCTTGTTAGGTAACCAGTTTAGAAATTGATTGGCCCCATTGCTGGAAATAATTATTTACAGTTCATTAAAATTACATGAAAATAAATGTAATGTTGGCGATTCCCTTAATGATTAATTTGATTTCTCTTAAGGAAACAAATTACAATTAAGAAAAGTTTTAAATTAATACATTATTGGCAAATTCAGATTCTTTCTAATTTATCTATTGTCCTAATTAATTCCATCAGGGCATCTCCCATACAGAAAATAATGAAAATGATTAGGTCATGGCTCGTGTTATCATTAACTTCACTAACAAGCTGATTAAGCAATCAGTTATTTTTATCTATGTAATTTTTCCACAGGGAAATTAGAGAACAGAGCTAATTCAAGATACAGAAAGACATTACACTAACTGTCTATAGTAAAAATCACATGAAAAGTAATGAAAAAAAAGAGTATTCAACATTGTCAATATAATATATAGTACAGAAAGATTGATAGACAGCTGATATATGCTACTTACAGTTTTTAAAATGATTTTTAAATACATAAAAACATGTAATAAAACATGCAATATTTAAATTACTGATAATAAATACAAACTTTTGATTTTAGAACTCCAAAAATAAATAAATAACAATAAATGTAAATTAAACATCAAATTTTGTATTCATACATTTTAATTACAATATAAACTTCAAATTAATAGTAAGACAAATTAAAATGTCCTTAATGTTTTTAAGATTTGACAGAGGAAAGGTGGGGAGCTTAAAAAAAAGAGTTTGCAAGAAACTTTTTTTTTTTTTATGGTGCCCATTTTTGACTAAATAACTGTAGATAAGAAGATCACATATTTTTTTTTCATTTGACATCATGATCTCAGGTCATAGGGTGTAATATCATTATTCAATTATTTGGTGTTATATGCACCTGGGGCCACATGGTACCTACCGGAGCATGATGGGACTGCGACGTCACAAGACAGGCCTACTGTATATAACTCGCTGCGAGCCGCGCGCCAGCCATAACAGCGGAAGGAAGCGTCGCGTCAACATCTGGAGAAGAGAAGAAGAAGACGACGTCACAGAAGAGGGGACTCGCCGCTGCCAGTAATTGAGCTAACACGAAGATAGCGGCGGTGAGTCCTGAAGAAGATGAAGACCCCCGGAGAGCGGAGAAGACCCCCGGAGAGCCGGAGAAGTCCCCGGAGAGTGGGAGAAGACCACGGAGAGTGGGAGAAGACCCCCCGCCGCCGAAGATGTCAATACCCTGTGTGGTTTATTTGTGTTTACACTTTTCTTGCAGGTGAATGGGTAGGGGTACAATGTACCCCATACTCATTCACTTAGGGTGGGGGGCCAGTATCTGGGGGCCCCCTTATTAAAGGGGGCTTCCAGATTCCGATAAGCCTCCCACCCGCATACCCCGACAACCAACGACCAGGGTTGTCGGGAAGGGGCCCTGTCCTCATCAACATGGGGAAAGGGTGCTCTGGGGTGGGGGGCCGCAGTGCGCCCCCTGCCCCAGAGCACCTGACCCCCCATGTTGAGGGCATGCTGCCCAGTACGGCTCAGGAGGGGGGGGGGGGGAGCTCGCTCGCCCCCACTCCCCTCCTGACCGGCCGGCCGGCGTGCTTTGGATACGGGTCTGGTATGGATTGTGGGGGGACCCCCATGCCGTTTTTTCGGCGTAGGGGGGTCTCCTTACAACCCATACCAGACCTAAGGGCCCGTTATGCTCCTGAGGGGGGAACCCATGCCGGATTTTTATTTTAAATCCGGCGGGGACTTCCTTCTCAGGATTCATAACAAACTCCGCCCACGTGTAGAATTGGCGGGAATCCGCGTCGGATCCCCGTCGCTTCTATGACGCACTCGCTGGAATGTGCTTTTACTATTCCAGCAAGTGCGAGATGTCGGCAGCCTGTCGCCGAGAATCAGCGCGATGCTGTCGTGCTAAAAACACATTCTCGGCGGCAGGCACTGTAGAAACAATGGCAATTGTGATGCACAGTGTTTTCACCAACTGAATAGCAGTCAGTTAGAGTTTACATTTATTTTAATTAGGCAAAAAAATACTTTATTTACTTTGTACTTCTTTCAACCAATGGGAGCTTCCCTGCCCATGCTTATGTAAACTCAGTAATGTAGTGATGTGGACCGCTGATTAGGTCCAAACCAGGCCTTTGACCAAATTTCAGCTGCCCTGTGGGCTTGGTGAATTTGGCGAACCACGTACTTTAGATCTGGTATGGATGTCAAGGAGATCCTGCCCTTTTGTTTAGATTATTCAGAGGGCTGAGAGTTAGGCACACAGGGTGTTAAAAAAAAGACGTTGCCGCAGCCTGACATGTCTTATGTAGCTGAGGACAGGGCCACCCATCATGTGACCCCGTCCTTAGCTACATAAGACCTGTCAGGCTGCGGCAACATCATTCCCAGGGTGCCTCCAGGGGAGACAGGATGCGCTGCACTGGACATCTCATCGCTGGAGCCTGGACCTGGATCCCATGCTTAGAACTGTCCCTGCAAAAAATGTCATTTCTTAAGGAAAAAAAGTCATCCAAAATCAAGCATAAACTGGGCAACATCAAGGACACTCGAGCTCATCCCTTTGTCAAGATGGCGCCAGCTGCCTCCTCATATCCCAGCACACTGTGCTCTGCTAAGACTCCACAGCCTGACGTCCCAGGATAATGCTAGTGAGTCTGACTCTGACACAGGCAGCTCTCAGTCTGTCATTCAATCCAGCATTTTCAAGCAGTTTGAATGGATGCTGCACAAGGCCCTGAAACAGACATAGGACCACTGTACTGACAAGTTGACACATGGGATCAGGGAACTGGGGCAAAGAACAGCAGAACTAGAGGTCAGAGTGGATGAACTAGAGAACCATGTGAAAAAGAGATGCCCTAAGGGGATAGTGTGGATGAAAACTGAACCTAGGGTGACAACAAAGAGTAAATAGGTTCTTAAAAGTATCAGTTTTATTGGTATATACCAATAAAACTGATACTTTTTAGCACCTATTTACTCTTTGTTGTCATCCTGGGTTCAGGTCTCATCCACCCTACCCCTTTGGGGCATCTCTTTTCCACAATATTAATTTGGGATGTGATTGAAACTACCAGGATGAATTCATAAAATAGATTAATCTTTAAACTTTTTCCCGAACTAGAGAACCACACACAGATCTATACGGCAGAGTTTGAAAACCTTAAGGAGGAAAACATGATCCTGCAGTTGCGACTTGAGAACCAGGAGAACAGGGACCGTAGGTATAATTTAAAGAGCAGAGGAATCCCAGAATCTGTCCTAGATCCACAAGCCACCATGCTTGCCTTAATCCAGGAGCTGCAACCTAGCATTCCAGTAGACAGACTGGAGATGTATAGGGTGCCCAGGGCCTTGTCCCCACGAAAAACCAATGGCCCACCCAGGGACATTATAGCTAAGTTCCACTACTACTGCACTAAGGAACAGCTACTGGCAGAGTCAACAGACAACAGCTTTCTGACATTACAGGGCCACATTTATCAGCTAGTTCCAGACATATGCCCTCTCACATTGGCTAAATGGTGGGCCCTTAAACCCCACCTGCAAGTGCTTCAATGCAACCAAATCGCATACCACTAGGGATTTATGTTCTCTGTTCAGTTTACACATCTGGAAACAAAACATGTCTGTCGCAAGGCTGAAGAATTGAAATCTGCCCTGACAGACCTGGTCCTCTTGGAAGTCACACCACACAGAGACTCCTCTCGCAGGGGTTCAGTCTCTCGACCACCCTACAAGCAAACGGCAGGTGGCTCGGGCCATCTGGATCCCACACGCCAGAATCTATATAAAAGAGGAAGATTTGACAACCCTTCAACAAGACCGGATGGACTGACCACATCTTGGGATTTTACTTTGAACCAATCATTTCCCTTTGAGACCCTCATGAGATGATGAAACTCTTGCCGCCAACAGCCCAATGTTACCATTCCAATGAACTATGCCTTCACTCCCGGGACTCGTTATGGAGTCTGAACTGCTTGAGTTTCACAGGGCTGGTCCCGCCACCCTCCTTGAACTGCCACATTTGGGTCATCCCAAATCGACTTGAAGGCCCTGACAATATCCTCATAGGTCCTTGACTTGGATCCTCGACATAATGACTCTAAGGGCCCAAGGTTATGCCTAGCATGTTGATCTTGCACCTTTCTGCCTTGTACCCATGCTCTCCACCCTACTCTACCTCAGACATCCCTCTCAGTTTTAGTCATTTTGGAATAGAGGGGTGTTATCATTGGTTCTACCCTATAGTCAGGCTACTTTATTTACTTGAGTTTCACAGGTATGCCAATCATGGCCTGACACAGGTCATTGCTTTCATTCATTTCAGTCCTACTGCTCTCTTATACATGAGTGATTACTGTTTAGCCATGTTGTTTTACTGTTTTTTTTTTTACGATTTAGGATTTCATATGTTCTTTTTGTTAGTTACTCAGGTGTTGTTCCCCATCTGGAACTTCTTGCTCCTCCATTACTGCCCTTGGATTCCTGCCCTTATTATTCAGGTTTCTAACGGCAGCCTCAGAGCCTCCACGGGACCGCCTGATGCTCCCATGGGATGCTCCCATACCCCGATACTGAGAAAATATGCACTAATGTACATCGCACCTCATAAGGTTGTGCTATTGTGTTTTGTTCTTTCTCTTTCTAACCTTTTCTAACATGGTCATGGCTCTCTCCTTGAGTAATATCCCCCATGTGTTTAGACTCGCTTCCAAATTATTATGGCCCTATAAACATTCTTTCCTTGAATGTTCAAGGCTTTAATATCCTCATAAGTGCATATGAGACTAACTTTAATAACACATCCTCTCCTAAATTCCACAGTAGCTCGTATCCCCAATTCAATGCTGCTTCAGCCACAACCAAAAAAGGGGGATTCTTATAGGCTTCCATCGCTCTATGCCATTTACCCTCTCATCATAAGTCAAAGATTCAGAAGGCAAATACCTTATTCTTACTGGCCTTATTTCAGACACTGCAATAGCGTTAGTGTCATACTATGCGCCCAATAAGCACCCGTTAGCCATTCTTTCACATCTCTTTCAGGTGGTTGACAAGCACAAATTCGGTACAGTAGTTCTCTGCAGAGATTTAAACCTAGCTATCTTTCTATCACAATTACCTTCACACATAACCCCCAACCTCACCACCTACTCCTAATAAATGTTTCTTCCAACATCTCCTATCCAAATATAACCTAGCCGACACTTGTCACAAACTTAACCCAGTTAGCAAGCGATATACCCACTATTCACACCCATAAAAATCTTTCTCATGCATAGATCATATCTTCATACCTAAAAGCATGATCCTGGAAATCTTCTCTTCTGTCATCACACCTTTCTCATGGATTAATCACTGCCTCCACAATCCCTAGAAAACATGACATATCCTGGAGCATTACCAACACTATCCTCTCCCACCCCTCCCACTAGATATAGAAATAGCTCATAAAGAATATATCGCTCTTAACGCAATGGACGATATTTTGGCTCTGACACTTTGGGAAGGTCATGAAACTTTCATCCATGGCAAACTCATTCAACAGGCAGCAGCACTCAAATGTGACCATAAAATCCTATTCCAGCAATTAGAGGCCAACTTTAATGCATGCCATGATGCATTTCAGTCCTCCACCAACGCAACCACCAACACACTCCTCGATAGGGCCAGGTTAGACTTCAACTTATTCCTCATTGACTCTGCTGAGAAACTCATTTGTAAACGTCAACATACTTCTTATCTTAGAGCAAACAAACCTGACACTCCCATGACTCGCACCCTACGGGCGATCCATCAACCCACAACTGTCATATGGTTGAAAACAACCATTGATACAATTAACACTAGCAACCTTGTCAAGTGTTATTCAGATACAACCTGGCAAAACTTTACTCCCCTACGCAAGACTTTGACTTTACTAAAACCAATACTCTCTTCTCCCACATCTCCCTCCTAACCCTCACACAGGAACAAATAGATCTACTTTAGAGCCGATCACTGATCTTGAAGTCGCAGCTGACATTAAAGTGCTGAAGTCTAACAAGTGACCGGGGCCCATTTTTTTTTACCCCCATGTTAACCAAAGCCTTCATGTTGGCTGGGCACTCAATTAGAACTGAGACTCTGGCCTCTATAATTTCTATGCTATGCAAACCTAAATCAGATCTCTGCTCATGGACCAACTATTGGCCCAACTCTCTCCTCAATTTGGGCATTGAGTTGCTGTCCTAAATTATCGGAACCCGTCTAAACTCTGTTATAGGGCGATTAATACATCTAGACCAAACAGGCTTTATGCTAACACGTCAAGCTGGCGACAATATTAGACGAGTCATTCTGCTCTCCCATGCAGCCAAAACTAGACATATCTCGGCACGCCTTCTATTTTGATACGTAACCTGGCCATACCTGCAATACACTCTACAGCACTGGGGCTTTGAGGACCACTTCCTAACCTGGGTCTCCTCCCTTTACAATGACCCCCAAGCCTACATTAAATATGTAGGCTATAAATCAGCAATGATAGCTATTGGAAGAGGCACTAGACAGGGATGCCCCCTCTCCCCACTGTTATTTGCTTTACTTATAGAGCCTTTAGCACAACTGATCAGAACAGACCCTGATGTCAAGGGGATAGAAATGGGTGGTCATCACAATAAACTACTGTATGTTTTTTTGTATATGACATCCTTGTTTAATGACACAACCCCACACCTCCGCCCCAAACTGTTATACTAGATAACTATATACCACAAAAATCCTCCTGCGCTCTGGTGTATCGCCAAACTGGGTGTATCAGTATGGTATAAAGGCAAAGTCTTAAGTCTTGCAGCCCTCCACAGAACAAAAGGGTGTTCATATGGCTAAAATGAAAAAGAAAAGAAAGGAGGGCGCACCGACCTTGTGCATTACCACTTATACATTTTAATATACACAAAATAAAAAGCAATGGTCCTACTTACAAACATTTAGTAGTAAGCGCATTTAAAACAGCTGAACCTGGACCTCACGGCACCTGCCAGTCAGACCCTAAACACCAATGTGGCTAACGCGTTTCTGGGGCGTACCCCCTTCTTCAAAGCCTAGGTGGTCTGCGATAGCTCTCTCTTCCCCTGCAAAACATCCCTTTATAGGTGCATGTGTGCATACAGGCGCAGCCATTCGTCACTAGCTAGCTGGTCCCGCCTTTCTTACGGGACTCCGCCCACCCCATTAGTCGCCCAAATGGGCTCATCTGTGTAGAGGGGCAAGTTGATCTAGGTGCCCATCCTATACGATGGGGTACACAGCAAGTGACACAAGACTGGCAGTGCAATGGGATCACCAAACTCTCAATTGCCATATGTCTATTGGCAGCTCCACTACAGCCTGGCTTATTCGCCAGGACCTATAACAGGGCCTTTAATGCCACAGCAGGGCCTAGGGGTACAACATGAAGGTACCCACCTGGTGAATCCTGTGCCCGAGGAGACACCCACTTCCACCTCGGGCTACCACCGCTCCACCGTCGGCGCCCTGGTTTGGCTGGAACGCACGCCATCCACAATCAGGAAGTGCGGGGCCTTCTGCGTTCCACCCCGCACTTCCGGTTTCGCCGTACTCGCGCATGCGCGCGGGCATGCGCGCGCACACAGATATGCGCGCGCACACAGATATGCGCGCGCATAGCACGTGGGCTGCGTTCCACGGTCACAGGAAGTGCGGGTGTTTGCGTTCCACCCGCTACTTCCGGTTTGGTGCCAGCCAGTAAACGAGCTCCCATAGCTCTAAATGACGGTGCAGGGTGCAAGAACTAACCTCCCACATCGAACTGATGAAGTGTGGCCCAACAGCCCCTGCACCATATATGCACACATACCCCCACAACAGGATGATAGCAGCCGTGCCAGAGTAGGCATATCTAGTGGGAGACGGGCGCAAGTCCATCTCCTAATGCTACTAAACATCCCTCTTAAAGGAGTATAAGACTAAATAAAAAGCGATATATATACACATATAATAAATATAATAAAACATAGTATATACAGGCAAATATATTAAAAGCATATATAGCATACTAAAAACACGCTGTATAAACTGCACATCTTTTAGGATACATATAAAAAGCATTCGTGGTCCAATCTGTGTGATCAGGCCATCCTAGAGTGTAATAAACTAGTAGTAATATTACCGGTACTATCTACATACAAGTTTGAATAAGTATATAAATATAAATATGTAGAGAATGCAAAAAGGCCCAAACGTAGGAATATAACCAATATTAGCATATATATCACTACGTAGGAGCCAGTATCTGTGCACCGATAGCACTTAGTGACAGCCCTCCTTGCACGGAACCCCTGGGACTGATCCCATATATTTATTATATATTTATTATATGTGTATATATATCGCTTTTTATTTAGTCTTATACTCCCTTAAGAGGGATGTTTAGTAGCATTAGGAGATGGACTTGCGCCCGTCTCCCACTAGATATGCCTACTCTGGCACGGCTGCTATCATCCTGTTGTGGGGGTATGTGTGCATATATGGTGCAGGGGCTGTTGGGCCACACTTCATCAGTTCGATGTGGGAGGTTAGTTCTTGCACTCTGCACCGTCATTTAGAGCTATGGTAGCTCGTTTACTGGCTGGCACCAAACCGGAAGTAGCGGGTGGAACGCAAACACCCGCACTTCCTGTGACCGTGGAACGCAGCCCACGTGCTATGCGCGTGCATATCTGTGTGCGCGCGCATATCTGTGTGCGCGCGCATGCCCGCGCGCATGCGCGAGTACGGCGAAACCGGAAGTGCGGGGTGGAACGCAGAAGGCCCCGCACTTCCTGATTGTGGATGGCGTGCGTTACAGCCAAACCAGGGCCCCGACGGTGGAGCGGTGGTAGCCCGAGGTGGAAGTGGGTGTCTCCTCGGGCACAGGATTCACCAGGTGGGTACCTTCATGTTGTACCCCTAGGCCCTGCTGTGGCATTAAAGGCCCTGTTATAGGTCCTGGCGAATAAGCCAGGCTGTAGTGGAGCTGCCAGTAGACATATGGCAATTGAGAGTTTGGTGATCCCATTGCACTGCCAGTCTTGTGTCACTTGCTGTGTACCCCATCGTATAGGATGGGCACCTAGATCAACTTGCCCCTCTACACAGATGAGCCCATTTGGGCGACTAATGGGGTGGGCGGAGTCCCGTAAGAAAGGCGGGACCAGCTAGCTAGTGACGAATGGCTGCGCCTGTATGCACACATGCACCTATAAAGGGATGTTTTGCAGGGGAAGAGAGAGCTATCGCAGACCACCTAGGCTTTGAAGAAGGGGGTACGCCCCAGAAATGCGTCAGCCACATTGGTGTTTAGGGTCTGACTGGCAGGTGCCGTGAGGTCCAGGTTCAGCTGTTTTAAATGCGCTTACTACTAAATGTTTGTAAGTAGGACCATTGCTTTTTATTTTGTGTATATTAAAATGTATAAGTGGTAATGCACAAGGTCGGTGCGCCCTCCTTTCTTTTCTTTTTCATACTAGATAACTAGCTATACTAGATAACTTTTGGGCAGGGGGACCAGGCAGGGATGTCCCCTGTCCCCCCTGCTCTTTGCTCTGGCCATTGAGACCCTGGTGGCCCTGGTGCGGGAATGCCTTGCAATCAAGGGCTTCCGCTATGGTGACATGCATGAGAAGATCATGCTATATGCCGACGACATGCTCCTATTTTTGGAGGATGCGGAGGACTACCTGAATCAAGTGATGTCCCTCATATCTGGGTTTGGGCGTTTCTCAGGCCTTACCATCAACTGGACTAAGTCCGCTCTGCTGTTTCTGGACGGGTCTCCCACGTCCGGGGGTGGACACCCTTGCCCTGTCCCTGTAGTGACTTCCTTATGGTGACTGACTATTGTCGCTTAAATGTTTTCCCCTTACTGACCCATTTTAGGGATAAGATTCACATATGGAATAAGCTGAAGATGTCCCTAGCAGGCAAGACAAATCTCATCAAGATGATTTTGATGTCGCAGTTGCTGTATCTCCTTCACAACTCCCTGGTAGTTATAACCCTCAAAATATTTAGAGTTGTGAATTCCCTTTTTAGGCAGCTGCTGTGGCACACTAAAGCTCCCAGGATAAAGTTGGAACAATTACAGCGCCCCAAGGAGGGAGGAGGGCTGGCTCTTCCCAACCCTTCGATTTATTATTTAGCTGCGCAGCTGCAGCACCTGATCAGTGCTATGTCCCCGGAGCCAGTGGGCTCCTCGGCCAGGCTCATGTTGCTTGGCTCGGGGGCTGATTCGATACCGGAAGGCCTAGAGGCCCAACGGTTTCAGAAAACTAATAAGAGAATGCCTACATATGCACTCCTACAGAAAATTTGGAATAAGGCGAAACAGCTCCAGGGGGTCACGGGGTTCACTGAATTCAGCCCGCTCTGGGGGAATAATGCTTATATTGAACTGGCCAAGATAAATCAGGGACCCCGTTGGCACCTTCTGGGCATAACACACCTCAAACAGGTTTTCCATGGTGGTGCACTGCTCCCGTTCAGTACTTTACAATCCAGATATGCGCTTCCTCCATTCATGTTTTTTTATTACTTGCAATTGCAACATGCCACTAAAGCCCAGGGGAATGCGGTGGAGTGGACTTAGTCCCCCACTCCGATCTTCCGCATCCTGCAGGCTGCTTCCGAGACTAAGGGTATTATCTCACAGTGTTACAACATGTTACTGGGTTAATTTCTAGAAGCACATCCCATAAAAGCGGTGGCTCAGGAGTGCATGCGCGGCGCCGAGCAAGATGGCAGCTTGAAATCTTTGAAATCAATCGCACCCCCTGACTCCTGAGAACTTTGTGCATGCCGTCGTCCAGGAAAAAGCACTCCGAGAGCCGTTCTCAGACATCGCTGACACACTCAGAATAGGGCAAAGAGGAGGAGGACTGGCGGTGATCCATAAGACGCATCTTGTGATCTCTAAACCAGTCCTTCAGCACTCGCTTCCATTTATGGAAACCCTTACTCTGCAACTGCAAACAAACCCCCAGGAGACCGTCCATATTCTACTCTGCTATAGGCCACCGGGGCCTAAATTGCAGTTTTTACCCTCATGGACAGAGTTCATCTCCACTTACGCCCTAATCAGCAAACACCTTTTGCTGCTCGGGGACTTCAATCTCTGGGCCAACTCCTCACAAGACCCCGTTGCCGACGCCTGTATCGAACATCTGGAAGGATTAGGCCTTCGGCAACTAGTACGTGGGCCCACACATGCTTCAGGTCACACACTCGATCTTATCTTCAGACAAAATCTGAAAGTAAGTATTTTGGAAAATGAACCATTGCCATGGACAGATCACCATGCAATTAAATTCATAATTTCCAATACTGCCCTATTGATAAAAACACCCAAGCCGGTGACAACACACTGGTCTAGATCTCAGAAGAAGCTCCATTCGGAACTCTTCAAATCTACCTTGGAAAAAAAAAATAAACAATTCAACCAGGTCAAACGGCCGCAGACACACTGGATGCCATAAATGCAGCCCTACTACAGTCAGCCGACTTAGTAGCACCAGAACGCAAAGTCCTTACCCGGAAAAACAAGACAGGCTGGTTCAACAACCAGCTATCGCTACTGAAGCAAGAGCGTAGAAGGGCAGAAGCCGCCTGGAAAAGAAACGCTTCCGAGGTGAACTTCGCCATCTACAAAGTAGCAACAAGAAGATACCACATAGAAATCTTCAAAGCCAAGAAAAACTATTTTTCCATGTCTATCAACAGCGCCTTAAACGGCCCCCGGGAACTCTTCAAGCTGGTCTCACAGACCATGAATCCAGACTGTCTTGAAGCCCCCAACTCAGACACCCAAGAATTTTGCAATTAATTGTCGGATTTCTTCATCAATAAAATTGAGAGAATCCGGGAAAGCATTCCGCAAAACAATACCCCTGAGCTACCACACAGCACCCGGAGGAACATTCTACAACCAACAAAGTTCACTCTGGAACCCATCTCCATCGATGCCACAGAAAATATCATCGGCACTTTGCGTAACAGCACATCGCCTAATGATATCATCCCCACTAAGCTGCTAAAGGAATGTGCCGATATCCTGGCGCCTCCCATTACGCAGCTTATAAACCAGTCATTTAAGGAAGGCATAGTGCCCTCCCTGCTGAAAGAGGGCATAATCCAGCCCATCTTGAAGAAACCAACCCTGGATCCCAAGGACCCAAATCACCGCCGTCCCATAACATTGCTAAACGTTTTCTCCAAGGTAATGGAGAAAGTGTTGGTACAACAGCTGCAACAGCATCTAGATACCCTCAACCTACTTGATCCACTGCAATCGGGATTCCGTCCCGGACACGGGAAGGAAACAGCACTGCTCAAAATATGGGACGACGTTCTGGAGGCCGCAGACGAAGGAGAATCTTGTCTCCTGGTTCTGCTGGACCTAAGCGCAGCCTTTGACACGGTAGATCACAAACTGCTACTGACTCGGCTGGCTGAGGTAGCCGGAGTCACAGAGGGTGATTTACCATGGTTTTCCTCCTTTTTGGGAAGCCGATCTCAAACGGTGAAGTTGGGACCGTTCACTTCTGGAAAACACACTGTGTTATGTGGAGTCCCCCAAGGCTCACCTCTGTCACCGGTGCTCTACAACATCTATCTTCGCCCTCTCTTTGAAGTCATCAGTAGTCAACAACTACTTTATCACTCATATGCAGACGACACGCAACTGTATTTTCGCATCTGCAATAGAAAGGATCATCATCTCAGCTTAGAGAATTGTCTCTCTTCAATAGAAATGTGGATGACTAGGAGTTATCTTAAACTCAACAATTCCAAAACAGAACTTCTTCTGTTTCATGCCAGTCGCAAGAGTCACCTGGCAACAACCTGGACACCTCCACCCATTCTGGGCCAGATCATCACCCCTAGCGCCAAAGTCAAAAGTCTCGGGATCATTTTTGACACCCACATGACAATGGACGCACAAATAGGGTCAGTAGTCAGCGGATCTCACCATCTGCTGCGCCTACTACGCAGGCTATTCCATTCATTCCCAAAGAAGACGTACCAGTCGTGATGGGAACAATTGTGAACTCCAGACTGGACTATGCAAATGCCCTTTACCTCGCACTCCCAAAGTACCAAATCACCCATCTGCAAGTCGTACAAAATACGGCCGCCAGACTGGTGACTGGGAAAAAACCCTGGGAATCAATCTCACCGTCGCTGAGATCCCTTCACTGGTTGCCAGTAAAAGACAAAATTGCTTTTAAAGCTCTCTGTCTGACTCATAAATGCATCCATGGAAAAGCCCCGCTATATCTTTGCGATAAAATAGAAGCCCACAACCCCAATCGCATTCTGCGATCCAGCGACCAAAATTTGGTCAAAGTACCCAAAGCCAGATTCAAGTCCAAAGGAGAAAGAAGGTTTGCGGTCCAAGGTCCCAGACTTTGGAACGCTTTACCAACCAGCATTCGGTTGGAGGAAAACCACCTGACCTTCAGAAGACAGATTAAAACTCTGCTCTTTTGATGTCAAGAAAGACTGAAACAACAAGCGCCCAGAGGCGATTTGGTTCGCATGTGCCGCGCTATATAAGTTTCTCATTCATTCATTCATTCACTCCGCGCCAGGGAGCAGTGCAGCATGGCTCAGAAAAGCACCGGGGCCCGCCGCTCTCTCCCGCTCCATCCTCGGCTTCTGAGATGCCTGGCCTCCTACACCTACTCGAAGGTGGCGGTGAGTTCCCCCCTGCTCTCTCCAAAGCTGGTGGAGGCCATGTATACCCGCCTGGCCACTAAGTTCCAAACGGAATTTCACAAAACCTCCCATACCCTGTCCCAGAAAATTACTGCTCTGGGCTCAAGAACGGACCTCCTGGAAAACAAGCACGATGAGGTGTCGTTAGCTTTCAATGATCTGAGCAGAGAGCATGAAGCCCTGCAAGAAGCCTTCTCCCTTATTCAGTCTCAAGTTGAGGACCTCGACAATAGAAACAGGCACCATCATTTGAGACTGAGGGGGGTCCCTGAGACGGTTACTGATCTGATCCCTGCCGCCATTAAAATCTTTAAGTCCCTTCTCCCTGATAAAGAAGCTGCTGCATTCACTTGTGATCGTATTCACAGGGCTTTGAGACCTAGGCCTCCACCTGACAAACCCCCCAGGGACATTGTGTTATGCATGAAGGATTTTCTTGCTAAGGAGGAAGAGCTTAGAGCTGCGCGGAATTCCCCTGGGATAGTCCTAGACGGACAGGCCATTAACATTTTCCCGGATATTTCGCCAGCCACTCTAGATAGACGCCGTGCGATGAAAGAGATCACCGGCCCTCTACATGATGCCAGGATTCGTTATCGCTGGGGTTTCTCTTTTAAATTGCAAGTCCCACATAATGGCACCACCTATACTGCTACAAATGTCTTGGAAGGCCAAGACATTTTAGTGAAGTTGGGTCTTCTTGATGCGGCTGCTCTCAGTCGACCCCCGCTAACACCCAGGCCATCGCAAATTTGGCACACTCCTCCTAACAGGCGAGACGGATGAAGGATTCGATATGAAGACGCCGCTCCGCGGATCTGATGGCTGACTGAACATTTGATCTAGTTAAGGAGAAATTCTTCCACTACCCTGGATGACGCTGCACACCCCCCTGTTTTTTATTTTTCCCTTTCGTGCACTCATCGTACTGTTCGCTTTAGCTGCTTGTCCCTTGGTGTCGCGCAATGTGACTCACCCCAGCAATGTTGCACTTTGAACGTCCTACCTGCAGTAGGTACACACTTGGTTGCCCCTTTTTTAGTTTGGGCTTTTGTTTTTGTTTTTTGTGCTCATGCTGGGTTCGAGGCCCCTGTGCCTCGGCTTATTGGTCCACCTTTCAGGATTCCTAAGATTTCCTGATCCGTGTTTTTTTTATACACTTTTTTGGTCTTTCTATTTTTTTCGGAATATCTTGTTTTTTTTGTATTGTTTTTTGTGTGTTTTTTATTTATTTTTTGGTATGTTCTTCTATTATTATCTTGTGCTAATGTGGTCTCATGTATTCCATAGCTTGTGTATCTCTAGAGATGTGTGGGGTTCCTTTGGTTGGGAGAGACTTCCCGGCTTTCATGGGCCTACTATTTGTGATTGCCTGAGATCGAGTGCTCAGATGGCGATGCTCCTTTGCTGGAGTATCTGTCACTATTTGGTTTTTCTGGACTTTTTCTTCCCTATTATTCAATGATTGATATTATTTCACATAATGTTAAGGGTTTCAATTCCCCCTTTAAAAGAAAGAAAGCCTTTTCTCACTACAAGCAACTGAAGGCTAAGGTCCTTCTGTTGCAGGAGACCCACTTCTCCCATTCTTCGCACCCAAAATTTTTCAATAGGGCCTTTTCTCAGTCTTTCTATACCCTGCACTCCTCCAAAAGTAGAAGCGCTGCCATATACCTGCATAACTCGTTTCCCATGGAGGTTCAGAGGGTCTACAAGGATAGAGAAAGCCAATTTGTGATAATTAAAGGGGTGGTACTGAATAAGGAACTTACAATAGCCAGTGTCTATGCACCAAATGACTCTCCTACCCCCGTTTTGCCTTTTTTTTTTAATCTTGTCTAAATTTCTCTCGCCTCATATGATAATTGGCGGAGACTTTAACTTGGTGGCCAGTTCCACTTTGGACAGGTCCTCCTGTGCTGAAGGCTCGAGGGCCTTTCCAAGGTCTCTGTCCAGGGATCTTCGCGACCTCCACCTCATTGACTCATGGCGGGCTCTTAACGTAGGCGCCAGAGAGTACACTTTTTATTCCCACCCCCATGGTAGTTATTCCAGGCTGGATTATGTCTTTTCCACCCCAGGGATCCTGGCTAACTCCCGAGGAGCCTCCATACATAGCTGCGTCTGGTCTGACCATAACATAGTTTGTTTCACCACCAATTTTATACCACAATCCCCCCCTCCTTTACCTGGAGAATTAATGAGGCTCTTCTTTCAGATCACACTGTGGTCTCAGAGTTGTCCCAGGCCATAGACGATTATTTTTCTCTTAATTCCCTCCCTGAGACCCCAGTAGCCACGGTTTGGGTTGCCCACAAGGCTGTGTTGAGAGGAAAATTTATTAGTCTAGCTACAGCCCGTAATAAACAACATAGATATGACATTCTTAGACTTACAGAAGAACTAGATAGACTGTACAAAGACCCCACGGCCCTACTGTCGGAGGCCACTAGGCGCATGATTGAGCGTCTTGAACTGGATGCCCTGCTCTCTGAAAAAGTAGTCCCTTAGATGGTCCAAGGCCTGGTTCCTTCTGCACAGCAATGCTACATCCACCATGTTTGCTAGGAAGCTTAATCAGTCCCTCTGTCCTCCACATGTTTATAAGCTTAAGTCCCCCTTGGGTCATTTGACTTCACATCCCCAGGAGGTACTGGAGGTATTTAAGGCTTATTATTCCAATCTACCACAGGCCCCTCAATCGGTACCTTCTCAAGCCTCCCTTGATAAATTTGACGAGATTCCCCTCCCATCTCTCTCTAGGGCCCACGCGGATAAACTCAATTTGCCCATCTCAATCACTGAGGTGCTTAATGTTATCAAGAGCCTGACGAACGGCTCCTCCCCTGGCCCTAATGGATTTTCGGCTATTTATTATAAAAAATTTGCCCCTCAGCTTGCCCCTAGGTTGGTTGGGCTATTTAACTCAGTACTCCGTGGCGGCTCATTTCCTGAGGAAATGTTGATGGCCAACATGTCACTGATCCCCAAGCCCAACAAGGACCATTCCCTGCCACAAAACTTTAGGCTGATTTTGGTTATTAATAATGATTCGACAGTGTGTCTTGGAGCTATGTGTCTCGCCTATTGCAAAGATTTGGCATTGAGGGGGAGTTTTTACACTCATTTCTTGCCCTTTACTGGAACCCTAGTACTCGTATCAAGATCCCAGGTTGTAGTTCTGGCTTTTTCCAGCTCGGCAGGGGTACAAGGCAGGGCTGCCCATTATCCCCGCTTATTTTTGCCCTGGCAATTGAGCCATTGGCTATTGCATTCCTTAGGCATCCAAATATTTCTGGCTATATCGAATCTGACTCAGTCTATAAATTATGTATGTACGCTGATGATGTACTTTTATTTCTCACCAACCCCTTGATTTCTCTTCCTAATCTCTTAGATACTCTGGCCTCCTTTGCTGAGGTCTCTGGCCTTGCAGTGAATGTTTCTAAATCCGAAGCCCTCCCAGTGGGCTACTTCCCTGACGAGCTGGAACATTTCAAGAATACATTTAAATTCTCATGGGCCACAACTCATATCTCCTATTTGGGTATAAAACTACCTGGGGACTTTGCCCAACTTTTCCCTCTTAACTACCCACCATTGGTTACTCAACTGAAGCAACTTCTTAAGACGTGGTCCCATTATAGGATTTCGTTTTTGGGGAGGGTTACGGCTAGTAAGATGACTTTCTTGCCCAAGCTCCTTTATCTCTTTAGAGCCCTTCCCGGGGATGGTCTCCAAGACCTTTCTTTTAAAACTCCAGACTCACCTGAACAAGTTTATCTTGAACGACAAACCCTCTAGATTCTCAAAGCATGTACTATACAGACCTTACAGGATGGGTGGGCTTGGGGTACCTCAAGTCTGGTTTTACTTTTTGGCAAGTAGGCTATCGCAGATGGCGCAATGGAATATTAAAAACCCCAAAGTCCCCTGGGTGCGGTTTGAGAGAGACTCGGTTAGCCCTTTTTATCTGCCGGGCCTTTTATGGTCCTCAAAATCTGTCTCCACATTATTAAAAGATAAGAACCACATTGTTGCTCAGGAGCTGGAGATGTGGGAGAGGTTTGGCCCTCGCCTAGCCCTGACCTCTGAATTCCCCCCCGGGGGCATCCTTTTTGGGGGATCCCAGGTTCCCGACGGCCTTTCAAGCACCCTCTCGTTTCAGTTGGTAGATAGATGGTGGCCTGACTTCATTGACGGACCTGCAAGGTGAGGATGGGTTTCTCATTCTCTCAGCTTCGGGCACTAAGGGACATTCCCTTGAGGGAGTACTATAGATACTTGCAGGTCCATCACTTTTTTCAGTCACACTACGCTTCTGTCCCTTCTGGTACTGGTACGGTGTTTGAGACCCTGTGTTCTACTTCTCCCAGACAGAAGGGCCTCATCTCTATATTGTACGGATCTATGGGGGTGACAGGACACACTGCTATTCTGAAACACATGGCTCAATGGGATCAGGAGTTGGGCCTTGCTTATGACCAGAGGGACTGGGATGCCAGCTGGCTAAACTTGAGAAAATGTTCACTCTCCCTTTCAGTTAGGGAAACTGCAGTTAAGCTGTTCACTCGCTGGTACCTCACCCATCTTCGGTTGAGTAGGATGTTTCCACAGAGTTCCCCTATGTGCTTTTGTGGATGCCCTCAGCAGGGATCCTTTTTACATTTATTTTGGGACTGTGAGAAATTACGTCCCATCTGGAGACAGGTTTTGGATTTGTTAGATAAATTCGCAGAGGGTCCCCTGGCTCTGACACACACTCATTGTTTACTTTTCGAGAGTATACTTGACATCCCTAGGCCCATGATGCGTCTAATCCACACCATCTGTGTAGCTGTCCATTGGACGATTGCGCTCCACTGGAAATCCAGTGCGGTTCCCCTGGCACAGATTGTGTCCAGGGTAGACCAGATTATGCTCACAGAAAAGATACATCACACTCTTAGAGATACTGTCCCACTATTCGATGCTAAATGGAACCCCTGGTTTTTATATCACATTTCAGACCGACCATAAATTGGCTTTTGCATTTTCTTTATTTGTCTTTTACCCTTTTTTTATTATTATTTACGTTGCTTTTATTTTAATTTTTTTATGTTCTTATGATTCATGTGATTTACTTGACCATTTTTTTTTTTTTTGCTTTTCTATTTGAATTTATTTTCCATGCGTATTAGCTACCTGTTTGATATTCATGACCTTTGTGTATAGCAGACTTTGGTTGGCAAGTCTCATTGCTTGTCAATATTCATTGTACTTGGCATTCACTGACGTCTGTTGGTTTCGATGTATCTTACCTTGTTTGGCATGCTTACTGAATGACTTTTTATTGTATGCTATATCTTGTTAATTTTTCAAATAAAACATTTTTAAGTAAAAAAAAAAAAAAAAAGCGGCGGCTCAGTGGGAGGCAGACGTTGGACCGATTATGGGGGAGGTGTGGAAGGAGGCGTTGCAGGCTGTAAACAACTATTCACTCAATGTAGCACAGAAGGTGTCCCAGCTGTACATTTTACTGAGGGTCCATAACACACCGGTCAAACTTTTCAAAATGGGCAGGGCCCCTAGCCCGATGTGTAACAGATGCAGGGTAATGTCTGGTGATCTGATTCATCTGCTCTGGTGCTGTCCCAAGCTCCACAGGTTCTGGACGGGGGTCTTGGCTACACTTAATTCAGTGTTCCAGACCAACGTTCCGCTTGACCCGCTGCATTGTCTGCTTGGAGTTCTGGAGGGAGTGATAACGGAGGAGTTGACTCGAATAGCATTTACTAGGGCGCTATTCCAGTACAGAAAGACTATTCTCCTGAATTGGAAATTGGAGGCGCCCCCCACGATTAAATCTTGGCTGTCACATATGGGCAGGATGCTTATCATGGAAAAGTTAATTTACCAACACAGGGGTATTGCGGGTAAATTCGATAAGCTGTGGGAGGCATGGCTTGCCACACCTGGACTGAGTCCCACGGAACTTGTACAGATGATGTTGCTGGGGGGTACATAAACTTTGTGAGTTACTGGGGGTGCGGGAGGGGGGCTTGCTGCTGGTAGGGATGAGCTTCATGTTCGAAACGAACGTATGTTCGATCGTTCGTCGAATTTCGAAGAAAAACGATCGTTCGCGGCAAATTCGAGTGAAACGAAATGACCGTTTTTAAAACTTTTTCCCATTGATACTACTATCAATGGAAAAAAAGTTTTAAAAACGGTCGTTTTTTCAGGAGTCCTGCTCCTGAAAAAACTTCAGTTTTTAAGACTTTTTTCTATTGATACATGTTCCCTGGGGCAAGACCCGGGTTCTGAAAGACGTTTTCCAACAATAACTTGAAAATTGGTCTTTAACCACTTCAGCCCGGACCATATTGCTGTCCAAAGACCAGAGCACTTTTTGCGATTCGGCACTGCGTCGCTTTAACTGACAATTGCGCGGTCATGCGACGTGGCTCCCAAACAAAATTGGCGTCCTTTTTTTCCCACAAATAGAGCTTTCTTTTGGTGGTATTTGATCATCTCTGCGGTTTTTATTTTTTGCGCTATAAACAAAAATCGCAATTAGCGTTTATTGATTGGTTTGCGCAAAAGTTATAGCGTTTACAAAATAGGGGGTAGTTTTATGTCATTTTTATTATTATTATTTTTTTTACTAGTAATGGCGGTGATCAGCGTTTTTTTTCAGTACTGCGACCTTATGGCGGACACTTCGGACACTTTTGACACATTTTTGGGACCATTGGCATTTTTTTAGCGATCAATGCTATAAAAAAGCATTGGATTACTATAAAAATGCCATTGGCAGTGAAGGGGTTAACACTAGGGGGCAGGGAAAGGGTTAAGTGTGTTCCTTTTTGTGTTCTAACTGTACGGGGGGGTGGACTTACTAGGGGGAATCACTGATCTTCCGTTCATACATTGTATGAACAGAAAATCAGCGTTTCCCCCGCTGACAGGAACGAGCGCTGTGTGTTTACACACACAGCTCCCGTTCCCCGCTCTGTAACGAGCGATCGCGTGTGCCCGGCGGCGATCGTGCCCGCCGGGCACACGCACGGGACTTGGGGGCAAGCGGGGGGCGCGCACGCGCCCCCTAGTGGCCGTCGAAGGTGGCGACGTAGAGCTACGGGCTCTCGCGCACCCGTGCCGACCTGCCGCCGTATTACTGCGGCGGCTGGTCGGCAAGCGGTTAAAATTATCGTTTTTGAATTCGAATGTTCGAGTCCCATAGACTTCAATGGGGTTCTAAATGTTTGTGCGAACAATCGGACTGTTCGACGTTTCTGGTGCGAACCGAACGCGGGGGTGTTCGGCTCATCCCTCGCTGCTGGGTATCATCATCAGTTGTTATGTGTTAGATGGAGAGATTCATTGTATGTGGACTGTACATGTTCTGTACGATACGTCATATTGTTATTCCTTGCACGTTATGTGAGCAATAAAAACTTCTTTGATTTAAAAAAAAAATAAAAAAAATACTAGATAACTTTGCCCAGATCTCTGGACTGCATGTCAACCCCAAAAAAATGAATGCACTTAACATATCATTATCACAATTTGAGCTCCGCCTGGCCAGGTCCTCCCTGCCATTCAATTGGGTGACACACATACTTGGGGATACAATTGACAGCGTCGCTATCTGACCTCTTTATAGCAAACTATCTGCCTTTATTTCAGGTGACCAATCTCATGAAACAATGGTCCTCCCTCCCATTGTCCTGGGTGGGAAGGGTCAATGCCACAAAAATGACAATTCTACCCAAATTCCTTTATCTGTTCAGAGTTCTTCCCATCCCATGCAAGGGGCCGATGTCAGGACAGCCACCTACCTGGTTTTTATTTGTATACTACATGTTCTCATTCCGTGCACTGGGACACAATGCCTGTTTTGTGAGTAGTTTATCTTTTTAATAAAATAGTGTTCACATAAACATACGGAGAGCACTATGTATGTTTTTTACATCTTTACATGAATGTCTATGGCCTCGTACACACAATCAAATCTGTCCGCTGGAAACGGTCTGCTGGACCGTTTCAGCAGACAGATTCGATCGTGTGTACGGCCGAGCCGACAGATTTGGCCACCCGACAGATTTCAAAGCATGCTTTGAAATCTATCGGGTGGGAATCCGTCCGCCCGACATGTCTGCTGGTTAGTACACTTACCAGCAGACATGTCGTCCCGCACCGCCGCCGAATGGATTCGGCGCATGCGCGGAAGTGTTTTACTTCCTGGTGCGGTGACGTGGCGGCGTCACCGCCACGTCAGCGCGCCGTCTGCTGGCGGGGATTTTGGTTTGCTCGTGTGTACACGCGAGCAAACCAAAATCCCAGCAGACAGATTTGTTCAAATCTGTCGGACAGACAGATTTGAACAAATCTGTCTGCTCGTGTGTACGAGGCCTAAGAGTGAGTTTGGAGGCCATTAACAGACTGAGACAATACAGTGAAGGATTATGTATGAAGACAGCTTCCATCTTCACATTTACCTTTGATAAGGGAGTGCTTGCATTACCTTCTGTTTGTTCAGAGGTCCATTTGCTAAGGTGAGAGGCTTGCATCTCTGGTGGAGGAGACACAGAAACGGATGCACATTGATTGTTTTCAAGCACCCTGTCCACTGCTTAAGGAGTCTTCTTTCCTGTCTCTGATTGCTCTTCATTGTCATCATTCTCTGGCCTCAGCATTCTACACCCCTGGACTTGTGCATGTGTTGTTTGTTTTTAGCTTTAGTTTTTTTAGCGCTGCACCGCTTATTTACTTTCCATCCTATTGCCATCCTACTTCCTATGACTAACTCAATGAAGAGTAATGTGTTATATATGGGGGCCACCAAACCCAGAATCCCAAAATATAACATGCATGACAGGGCTTAGTGATGCAACTTGTTGTGCCCCCACGTTTCCATACAGCTAGTGGTGTTGATGCCAGATTTGTCAGCTCTAACCCCTCCTCCTCCTCCGCCTCCATACCCTCCTCTGCTGAATTGTCCTAAGAACCACAAGTACCCCCTAAGCATTCAAGGGGCTATTCAATGAGTCAAGCAAAAAGGTGCCATGCAGTGCTATCGCTGGTGTGTCTAGGGGACAGGAACCATACCAGAGCAGAGATTCTTGCAGCTCTGCAGGGACAGGCCCAGAGGTAGTTCACACCATGCCATCTGGAGCCAGGAATGGTTGCGTGTGATAATGGCACAAACCTCCTGTCCACCCATAGACAGGGAAAGTTAACACATGTGCCGGGCCTGGCACATGTCCTCAATTTGGTGGTGCAGCTTTTCCTAAATAGGTACCCAGGGTTGGAAGATCGGCTAAAGCAGCCCAGAAGAGTTTGCAGCCATTTCAGACGGTCATACACAACCAGTGCTCGGTAATGCCACCTACACATAAACCACCTGATTTGTGACATGTCCACCAGGTGGAACTCGACTTTGACAATTTTGCAGCGGCTGCACACAAGGGCAATCAACGAGTCCCTGTGTAAGTATAGCACAACGTCAGGCTCAGGCTAGCTCGGCTTTTTTTCCAGGGTGGGAAGGCACCATTAATACCCAAAGACCAATTTCTCCACACATGTTTAACAAGTGCATATCATTTTTGACAGCAAGGCTAATTTGTGCTTTCATTAAGAGCACCCTTTATAGAGTTTTGGTGTGAAGGCATCAACGACACCCAAAGACCAATTTTTCTGTACCTGTTTGACAGGTGCATATCAATTATTTTTTGGACAGCAAGGCCAATTCTTGCTTTAATCAAAATTACCCCAATAGGGTTACAGTTTGAAGGTGCCAACAACTCCCAAAGACCAATTTGTCTGCACCTGTTTGACAAGTGCATATCATTGCAATTTTTCACAGTAGGGCCAATTCTTGCTTTCATCAAGATTACCTCTATAAGGTTATGATTGGAAGGCACCACTGACACCCAAAGACCATTTTTTCTGCATCTGTTACTTCTATCCAAAGTCTGTGGAAGAGACACCAGAACTTATCTAAAAAATCTCTAATCTTCTTCCCAGTGCACTACATTGTGGCCTCATTATATAGACTGGCTCTGCAAGCTGTTGCATACAAAATAAAGAAAGCTTGCAGGGATAATGTCATTTTTGGGTTTTATAAATGCAATTATTTCTGCAGCAGCTTCTATACACAGTACAGATGTGCCACTTTACAGGTAGACTAAAGGCCTTGGGCTTTTTTCATTGGACGAACCGATCGTGTGTGGGCCCAGACGGTCTTTTTCCCATTGGTGTAAAAATATAGAACATGCTTTAAATTTTTCCTATGGATTAAAAAACAATAGGAAATTCTGATCGTCTGTGTGGAACCCCCATCGGAGAAAAATCCATGCATGCTCAGAATCAAGTTGACGCATGCTCCGAAGCATTGAACTTAATTTTTCTTGGCTCGTCGTAGTGTTTTACATCGCCGCATTTTGGAAAATAGTCTCATAGGGGCAGATTCACGTAGATCGGCGCATTATCATTCCGGCGTAGCGCACCACTTTTCCGTTAGACTTGCGCAATCTAGCCGCGTAATCCGGCGATTCACGTAGCTTTTACGCAAGAGCTTGCGCAAACGTAAGGTTTTTTCCGTAGGCGTAAGGAGGAGTAATACAAATTGGGAGGGACGTGGGCGTGTTACATTGAAATGAGCCGTGACCCCATGCAAATGAAGGGCCGGCCGACTCGCGCATGCGCGCGTGAAGGAAACCATGTCAGCTCCGTTGTGCGCATGCTCACAACTCGGGAGCGGCGCAATCATTGAAATTGGAAATGGACTAGGGCAATGTTGTGAACTACGCAGACAGCATAAATAGACACACACAAACGCCCTTCCATTGCAAAAGTACATCCCTTTGTGTCCCTTCCCATTGAATCAAGTGCTTTTGCTCTGTTGTTCGTTAGAGTGTGTTTTGTAGTTGTGAGATTAGTGTTCTGTGTGATCTTGTGCTTGTTGGTAGTTTTGTGAAAGTGTATTTTGATAAGTGTTTGAGACTGTTTGTTTGATTGATAGATTTCTGAGCGTTTGTTTTCTTGCATTTTTTTTTCATCTGATTTTTTTGTGTGTGTTTCTTGCTGAGTGCTAGTGTGATTTTTGGCTGTTCTTTTTCTCTTTGTGTGTGTTCTTGTCTGATTGGTTGTGCTTGTATTTGTGACAGATTTTTGGTGACTGCTAGTGAGTTTGTTTGGAAGTATGACTGAGAGAAAAAGAAAGCTCAATTTTACTGTGGGGGAAAAAAGAATTCTTGCCCGGGCCATTACCGACTATGGGCGTTTTCTCCACGGCCCGCAGAGTGCCACCACCACCCCGGCCAGGAGGAGGGAGATATTGGATATAATCACGGAGCAGGTCAATTCATCGGGGGAGGGGGAGACACGGACCCGCTCTGGGATAGAAAAGAAAATAAATGACCTCCGGCGTGAGGTGAAAAAAAAACTGGCCGCAATAAATGCCCATGCCAGGGGCACAGGAGGGGGCCCACCATGCCGGGTTAGATTTTCAGAGACGGAGCGTGTGGTGGCCCTGACCTTTCACCGGCATGAAGTGGAGGGC
The DNA here is from genome assembly GCA_029574335.1 of Rana kukunoris. Taxonomy (NCBI): domain Eukaryota; kingdom Metazoa; phylum Chordata; class Amphibia; order Anura; family Ranidae; genus Rana; species Rana kukunoris. The sequence continues at coordinate 531,288,854 of CM056051.1, forward strand.
CTGCCAGGCTTTGACACAAGTCCGGTCCCCGCGGTGCCAGGTAAGGTTTTTATTTCTCTCAGGTGTGTAGCATGTGTGGGGGAGGGGGTGAAAGGGAATATGTGGCAAGTGTGTGGATCCTCCAACCTGTGAATGTTTTGTGTCATCCACAGCTGTGCAGGAGGGTGCAGGGCCATCTGGACTGACCGCTCCAACCCCAGGACAGCAGCCTAATGAGGCCCCCCCAACAAGGCCAGAGTCCGCAGAGGAGGAACAAGAGGAGGGGGAGGATCATGCGGAGGACGATCATGAGGAGGAGCAGAATCATGAGGAGGAGGAGTCCATGGAAGGCACTGGCCCTTTGGTTTCTGCGGACTCTTCCCCTCTGGCTGCAAGAAGCCTGCCCTCCCTAAGGGTCAGCCCCCCCCCCTCCTCCCCCAACATGGCTCCCCTCACAAGGGCCTCCCCTTCTCCCCGGCCACAACCATCAGCAAGAGCCAGGAGGTCATCCCCAAGCACCAGGGGGGCGCCCAATCTCATGCCCGCCTGTCTGAGAAGGAACCTGGCCACCCAGACCCGCCTTCTGAGACAGCTCTGCCAGACTATGGGGCGGGTGGATCAGAGCCTGTCCTCCATTAATGATAGCCTGGGTAACCTGGACTCCCACTCCCGGGCCTCCACAACCTGCCTAAATGACCTGCAAACTACAGCAGCAGGCGTTGGGCAGGATGTGAGGGCCCTTACCCAGGCTATCCAGGGCAACACGGCAACACTTGGTGCTGCCCTGGACAGAATAGCCGTGGCCTTGGAGGGCAGGCCGCCAGGTGGGCAGATCTCAGGGGCTGCTCCTCCTTCCCCGGCTTTTCCCCTCCCCCATGCGTCTCCCCTGAGGGTCCGGGGCCGTGGCCGGGGGCGCCCCAGGCGTGGCTCAGGCAGAGGGCAATAATTTTTTTTTCCCCCTTTTGTTTGTTTTGAAAGCTTTTTTATTTTTGTTCTCTGCTTTTTTTTGTTTTTTCTAAGCATTTTTTTTTTCAATGCATTTTTGTTTGTTTGACTTTTTTGGCATATTTTGGGTTGTGAATGATGTTTGAATGTGGGGGTGACATTCCTGCTGGAAAAGGGGTGTCACCCTCAATTTTGGTGGAGAAGGGTTCCCCAGGACCAGGGAGAAGTGATTCCCAGGTCCGTGTGAATGGTGTATGAATGTACAGTGACATAATTGGAGCCTTGACGTGGCGTTACTGCTCACCAGTCTTGCATGGTGGACTGGTGCCAATCCAATTTGATGAGGATGTGGGGTGTGTGTGCTAGGGACCATAGTGGTGTGCATGCATGCATTCTCATTGTGCCATGATTAATGTGTGTGTTTAACGTGCAAAGATGCCCAATATGAGCTGCCTCCTGACTGCTCTTCCCTCAGAAGACGGGGTATCCTCGGTTAGGGGTTGATTTTCTGGTTGGGGGGTCAGATCATCACGTAGCTCAACCTGCAGGCCCTTCCTCACTGCGAGATTGTGTAGCATGCAACATGCAGCGATGATATGGCACACGAAGTTTGGGGAATACAACAGTGTACCCCCAGACTTATCCAGGCATCGGAAACGTGACTTCAGGAGGCCAAAGGTGCGCTCCACCACTGCACGGGTTTTGATGTGTGCTTCATTGTATCGTTCCTCTCCTGGGGTTTGGGGGTTCCGGATAGGAGTCATGAGATGGGGTCCCAGTGCATATGCAGAGTCACCTGTAAAGGAAAAGACAGGAGAATGTTAGTCATGCATGTGCCACTTCTGTTGTGCATCACGGGAGGGGATAGTCATGCCTGACTCCCATGTCACTCACCAACCAGCCAGGTGTTCCCATACACGTTCTGTTCGAATTCTGTTCGGATGTGGCTTTGATTGTAGATGTAGCTGTCATGGCTGGACCCTGGGTGTTTGGCACGGACGTGCCATATGAGGCCTTGGGCATCAACTATCACCTGTACGTTGATGGAGTGCCAATTCTTCCGATTGCGGTACATGTGCTCGGTCTCATGGGGGGGCTGGAGTGCCACATGTGTGCAATCTATGGCCCCGATGGTGCGTGGGAATCTGGCAATTCGGTAGAAATCTGCCATTGCCTTGATTCGAAGCTCCTCAGTGGTGGGTTTGATGATTTGGTTGGCCAAGCGTGTGAGGATTGCAGGGACAACCTGGTGCACACATCTGCTCATGGAGGATTGTGACATCCCAGCCACCACTCCACTTGTACGCTGAAAAGAGCCACTGGCAAGGACATGGAGTGTTGCCAGGACCTTGACCAGTGGCTGCACTGCATGTGAGCGTTGTGTTGGGCTGGTGATGTCCTCCTGCAAGGTTGTGGTTAATTCCAGGATGGCATGAGGGGGGAATCTGAAGATGCGAAAGACCTCTGAATCATTCATGCCAAACAGGTGTATGCGGGTGCGGTATACCCTCTCCCGTGCCATCCTCCGTGCCCTCCTCCTTCTTTGGTCATCTATATTCACTAGTGCAGCTATGAGCGACGATGCCCCTAGCATGTTGGCAGTCAAATTGTAGTGCAACACGTGTGTGTGGTCTGCTCCTCAGTAACGGTGTTGCTTTATCTGACAATTAGACTTTTTTTCAAAAGTTAGATCAGCTTTTATGGGCTCTAACTTTAGACAGGACATTTTGCAGTTGCGCACATCGCGTAGCCTGCGCAGCAACTGCGTTTTTTTGTGGATCCCCGTAACTCCCTCATTAGCATATTTGACTAGCAAATCAATGGTGTGTCTAGCGCAGTTTTGCGCGAAGGGAAGCGAATGTCTAACTCAATTACGCCGGACCAAAAAACGTAGATTTCTGGCGTATATTGTTTTGTGAATCGCGTCCAACTATACGCACGCGCACATTTAGACTTACGCACGCGCAACAGCAGTTGCGCACGCGTAATCGCTCTGTGAATCTGGCCCATAGTGTGTATGCAAGACTGATGAAAGTCAGCTTCATCAGATTTCCGACTAAAAAATCCATCAGAAATCCGATCGTGTGTACACGGCATAAGGGGACCCCTAGGCACTATATTGAAAGGAATTTTTCTTTTTTATGCTTTCAATTGAATCATCTATACATTTTTTTCATTGATACATGTCCTCCAGGGCAGTTCCCTGACCAACATAACCAATGTATGCCCAATTACTTGCATATAAGCTTTCAAAATGGGCACTTTTGATTTTTCACGTTCGGGTCCCAAAGACTGCAAGGGGGTTCACTATTCGGTTCTGAACTTTCGCGACAATCAAAAGTTATGGTGAAAACTGAACTGGGGGTCATTCAGCCCATCCCTATTGCTTAGTTATGTTTTGTTCTTTACATCTTCCATAAGAGGCATGTTGACCAGGAAACAATAGGAATACACTGGGCCAGATTCAGGTACACGTAAATTTGCGCAGAGTATTCGAAATACTCTACGCTGCCGTATTTTACCAGGCTCTACATCGAATTCTGGTAGATTTTTGCCCGTAAGATACGGCGGCGTAGTCTATTTCTCGCCGCGTAATCGAAATACGCGATTAGGGGGCGTGAAGCATTTAAATTAGGTGCGTCCCCGCGGCGATCGAACTGCGCATGCTCCGTTCAGAAATTTCCCGCCGTGCATTGCGCGAAATCACGTCGTTACGTCATTTTTTTTTGAGTAGCGTCGTTTACGGACATTCCTATTCCCGGACGACTTACGTAAAAACGTTGAAATTCGACGCGGGAACGGCGGCCATACTTAACATGGGCTGTCTAATATTAGACCAGCAAAAAGCTGGTATAGTGTTACGCAAAAAAAAGATGACTAAAGATGCCGTAAGAGATTGCGATTGAAGATCGTAATTTCGGGGATCGCCGGCAAAAGCTCATTAGCATACCCCCATGCGGAAAACGTCGAATTGAAGCCCACAGCCATCTTTTCATGGTTTGAGGTTTCAGTCTAGCTAAAAAACGCGCGTAATTTGAAAGTACTCCAGTCTAACACCAGTTAGACAGGAGTTACGGCTCTCTGAATCTGGCCCACTGTGTTTGTGGCATGTGATGTTTTATTGTATTTTTTCTGTATCTTTTCCCTTTTTCCGTGGAGATGGTGGGGATGTTACAGTATTTTCCCTCCCATCCTTTCTTTGACTATACCCTTACTGGTATCCCACTATGTTCTCCCTTCCTTTTCAACCTCCCCACCTCTCCCCCCTTCCACCCCCCAACACACACACACATACACATTCCCTGTCACTCCTTCTATATTTGATAATCGGTTTTCCACATATATCTGTTTCTGGATTGATAATGTTATTTCACCACCTTGTTTGTTATACCATAATGATCTCTTTTTACAGACTATTTTGAATATTTTTTTTTCTGGAAATGTTTCCCCTCTATTGGTTGTAAACATTAAAATAAAGATTAAAAAAAAAAAACAAGCATTAATCCTTCAGCAGTTGGGTTAAGAAGTGCTAATGCGGGGGGAGCATGTTTACGATTTTGCTATCTGGAGTTGGCTGTGAATCTATCACCGATTTGAGACTAGCCCCTTAACTTTGAATTGGATCTATTTGTTACCAATTAAATAACCCCCATCACCTTATGCCACAGCTATCACTCTTCCCTGTAGAGGTAGGGTTACTAAAGTAGTATAGAATATTTACTTTACTTTAAAAAATATGGGATTGTTGCGTGCATATGACTGAGGATGGAGGTGAAGAGCCAGACCCTACTAATTTCGCTAAATGAACATTCAAGGGCATATTTGGAAAGCAGCAGTGTTGAAACCTACCAGATTGAAATTTACTGGCACGACACCTGAAAATTTACTGGCACAGCCACGTTTTTACTGGTATTTCACAAAAGTTACTAAATTAAATTTTTTGGTGCAAATTTCAGTATTTAGGCTACAAACAAGTACGCTAGGCAAATAGCAATGTGATATTAAGGTAAAAAAACATATTTTTGTTATTTTCAATATAATAAGAGCAAATTATTTAGTCACATCACCCCCTGCCTCCATCCCCCTCTGCCACCAACACCCCCTGCCTTTACCCCCATCTGCGGTGCCACAATCTCCCCCTGCCTCCAATCACCCTCTGCCTCCATTGTCCTCAGCTTCCATCCCCCTCTGGGGTGCCACCAAAAACCCCTGTCTCCATCCCCACCCTCTGAAATGCCACCATCCCCCTCTGTGGTGCCACCAACACCCCTTGCCTCCAATCACCCCCTGCCACTAACACCCCCTCCATGCCCCCTGCCTCCAATCACCCCCAGCCTCCATCCCCCTCTGCAGTGCCACCAACAACCCTTGTCTTCACCCCCCACCCTCTGCGATGCCACCACCCCCCTCTGATCTCCCCCTGCCTCCAATTACCCTCTGCCTCCATCGTCCTCTGCTTCCATCCCCCTCTGGGGTGCCACCAACAACCCCTGTCTCCATCCCCACCCTCTGCATTGCCACCACCCGCCTCTGTGGTGCCACCAACACCCCCTGACTCCAATCACCCCCTGCCACTAACACCCCCTGCCTCCAATCTCCCCTGCCTCCAATGCTCCCTGCCTCCATCCCCCTCTGTGGTGCCACCACAGCCACCATCACCCCCTGCCTCCAATCACCCCCTGCTTCCAATCTCCATGCGCAGTTTAAGCCAAACCGATCACAGCTATTATTAACAACAACAACAACAATAATGACAATAATGTTGTTAATTATTATTATTAATTTGTATTCAGTGTTATCAAAATAAATTCATATATCACTATTTATAAACTGGTATTCTAAATCGTAGTTCTTCCAATATAAAAGTCAGCAGCTACAAATAGTGTAGAGGGGGAGAGGTGAACTTCCTTCCGGCGCCGCGGTTCCCCAGGAGCAAGTGGGAGCTGAAACAAGACATTTTCCGCCCCCCCCCCAAATAAATGACATGCCAAATCCCATTTATGGCAAGAAGGCGATTAAGTTTGCATGTGTTGCGCTATATAAGTTTTCATTCATTCATTCATTCAAGAAGAAGAAGAAGAAGAAGAAGAAGAAGAAGAAGAATAAATTGTTTAATAAGTATCATTATAATTAGTAACGCATTTTGGCTATTGATTTTGTTTTGTTAAATTCATGTTAAAATTTATATTTTTAAATTGACACAGTAACAATAACAACATACAGCTTAATGAATCACTATGTATTAAACTATATCTCAAAACAACTTACAATTATTATTAGTATTGTTGTTGCTTAACCACTTAAGACCCGGACCAATACGCTGGTAAATGACCCAAGGTGTTTTTTGCGATTCGGCACTGCGTCGCTTTAACAGACAATTGCGCGGTCGTGCGACGTGGCTCCCAAACAAAATTTGCGTCCTTTTCTTCCCACAAATAGAGCTTTCTTTTGGTGGTATTTGATCACCTCTGCGATTTTTATTTTTTGCGCTATATACAAAAATAGAGCGACATTTTTGAAAAAAAAAACACTATTTTTTACTTTTTGTTAAAAAAAAATCAAATAAACTAAATTTTAGTCAAACATTTAGGCCAAAATTTATTTAGCCACATGTCTTTAGTATAAAAAAAAATCGCAATAAAAAAAAATAGCTACCTAGCGGGAACAGCGACACTAATACAGCGATCAGAAAAATGATCGCTTAGTGACGCTGGCAATAGGGAGTGAAAGGGTTAACTAGGGCGGTGATCAGGGGGTTAAAACTTTATTAGGGGGGGTGGGGGGGCTATCCTGAACCTAACACTAACTGTTTTTTACACTGCCTGTCACACTGACACTAAATGCAGTGATTAGATCACTGCATTCAGTGACACTGTGACAGGGGGGTGGGGGGGGGGCGATCACAAGGGGTTAATATGCCTATGTGAGTGTGTGTCAGTGTTGTGTTGGTGCACACTTACTTGTGATGTCTTCTCTCATCAGCAGCGCTGGGAAACATCGCTGCGATGAGAGGTGACATCATTTCCTCCTTCCTGTGTAAACACAGGAGGAGGAACTGACAGGATGGGAGCGAGCTCCCATTGGCTGGGAGCGATCGCGGGGGGGCGGGTAAGCGCCGACATCCGCCCGCTGATCCCGGATCGCTCCCGGAGCTAGGGGGACCCCCGCACGCCGCGGAGGGGGTCCCGATGGGACCCCCGAACCGCACTTAGGCGGGGACGTAAATTTACGCCCTTGTGCCTGTACGTGCCATTCTGTGGCCGTATATGTGCGTGCGGGGGTCCTTAAGTGGTTAAAAATAGTTTACCATCATTACTATCCTCTCTCCATGTTTTTATTATTTTTTGTGTTAAGTTTGCATTATTTATATTGTAATTTTTGGTCCTCACTAATACATTGGCATAATAATAATAATAATAATAATAATAATAATAATAATAATAATGATGATAATAATAATAATAATAATAATAATAATAATAATAATAATACCGTTTTATCAAGATACAATAATTTAATAAATAGTAATGTATTATGTTGTAGCTTGGTAAAGTTGTATTATTATTATTATTATTATTATCATCATCATTATTATTAGTATTATTATTATTATTATTATTATTAGTAGTATTAGTATTATTCATAATAATAATAATAATAATAATAATAATAATATTAATAATAATACAACTTTACCAAGCTATAACTTACAGTAATACATCACTATTATTTATTATTACATTGTATCTTGATAAAACTGTATAATTATTATTTTTATTTTTATTATTATTATTATTATTATTATTATTATTATTATTATTATTATTATACAGTTTTATCAAGATACAATGTAATAATAAATAATAGTGATGTATTACTGTAAGTTATAGCTTGGTAAAGTTGTATTATTATTAATATTATTATTATTATTATTATTATTATTATTATTATTATTATTTTTATTATTATATCATTCTTATATGACTTTAAAATTATTTACACATTTGTCTAAAACTGTCATCTTTATCAGTAATGGAATTTGGCTGTTAAGTTTGTCTTGTTAATATTCAAAGCAGAAATTAGACCTGCATTGGGAAATAATGTAAAAGATAATGAATGTATTGAGTCTCATTGTCCTGTACAAAACCCCTGACACCCCATCAACACAAATATCTAGACAAGGGACACATTATTGTACATAGCTTGTTAGATAACCAGTTTAGAAATTGATTGGCCCCATTGCTGGAAATAATTATTTGCAGCTCATTAAAATTACAAGAAAAAAAATGTAATGTTGGTGATTCCCTTAATGATTAAATTTAATTTCTCTTAAGAAAACCAATTCACATTAAGAAAAGTTTTACCAACACCATAATAATGCAATAATACAATTAAGAATAAGATTAGCCTAAGTTCCTAATTAATTCCATCAGGGCATCTCCAATTGAGTAACAAATTAAAATGATTAGGTCATGGCTCGTATAATCATTAATTCATTTTACTAACAAGCTGATGAAGTAATCTGTTATTTGTATCTATGTAATGTTTCCACAGGGAAATTATAGATCAGAGCTAAGTCAAGATACCGAAAGACATTACATTAACTGTTAATATTAAACATGACATGAAAAGATATGAAATAGAGTATTATATTAATGTTCATACAAGTACAATAAGAATTAGATAGATAGATAGATAGATAGATAGATAGATAGATAGATAGATAGATAGATAGATAGATAGATAGATAGATAGATAGATAGATAGATAGATAGATAGATAGATAGATAGATAGATAGATAGATAGATAGATAACTTTTGGTTCTAGATGAATCTTAAAACAAACATTTAAAAATACATAAATATAATTAAAAAACAAGAAAAAAAAAACAATGCAACGCAACAAGCAACATTTTTTTTTAATAAAAAGTAAGTAAACGTTGTCATGACAAATCAAACTGTCCTCATTTTTAAAAAAATGTACAGGGGGAAAGGCAGGACATCTTTTAAAAAAAAAGTTCAATGAACTGTAACCACTTCAGACCATTTGGGTGGACAAAGTCCAGGCCACTTTTTGCGTTTCGGTTCTAAGTCGCTTTAGCTGACAATTGCGTGGTCGTGAGACGTGGCTCCCAAACAAAATTTACGTCCTTTTTTTTTTTCCCACAAATAGATCTTTCTTTTTGTGGTATTTTATAAACAAACAATATTTTTTACTTTTTGCTATAATAAATATCCCCAAAAAATATATAATTTTTACTTTCCTCAGTTTAGTCCGATACGTATTCTTCTACATATTTTTGATAAAAAAATTGCCATAAGCATTTATTGATTGTGTAGCGCCCCTGTACTCCCAAGTATGGATGCTATTTAAATTTAGAGGGGGATGAGAGAGTTACCTAGCTCTCATCCATATGATTTTGTACAAATTCAGCTTCTGTCATAGCTGGGCAGTGTTGTCGGTTTATTCTGTGTTCCTGAGGTGCCTTACCACCTCGGGGCGTCAGCTGGCGGCAGTGGAGCTCAGGTAGGAGCGCCTTCTTGCCAGCAGCCAATCAGAGGAGTTTTTCCCTCGCAGGGCATTTTGGGGGAGGGTACTTCTGGAGAGACGCCATTTTGGCCAGAGAGTTTGTGGTTGGATCTGGATGCGGCACCCACCTTCAGGGTGTGTGCTTATCACGGGCCCCCGGCGATATGGCCTACCAGGCCGGGGCGCACGTGTCATGCCTTATCTTGGGTTCCAGGACCATGTTGGCCCAGAGTGATTGAAGCTGTGATGGAACCCAGTGACTTATTGGGTCCCCAACCACCTTAAGAGAAGATCCCAAGTGAGTTGTGCTGTTCAGTGGGGAGTCAGTCTGAGGAGAGCCCGGAGGCAGGCGATCCAATAGGGCCTAGACAAGCCATCAGGGATTGGGGTGACCGGACAATGGGAGTATTAAGCTGCGTTCCAGAGCAAGGGACTGTGGCAGAGGTTCCACTCCTACTTCTATTTGAGCCAAGTCTGTGGCACAGACTTGTTTTCCTTCTTAAGGTTCCGAGTGATACCCTGGCTGCCAGTTCTGTGAGAGAGACTGTCCAGGTACACTATATCCACTCCGGCTGAAGTTGCAACGAAGCAAAGGTATCGTTGAAGCAGGACTGCTTCTGTATGGTTAAGGCCTGAATATGCAATTCTTCTTTTCACCAATCTTTCCTACCTCAAGTTAACTGTCTGCCGTGTTTGGCAACAGAATAAAAGCACAGGAAACGACATCCCGCGGTTTGGGCATTCCGTCATTGCTCACATCATCATCATACCCCTAGACACATCACAGAGGTAACATGCCGTCCCAAATCTACCCAGCAGCTCCTTCGGGGGTAGCTCTACAATTTTTTTGCGCAAAAGTTATAGCATCTACAAAATAGGGGATAGTTTTATGGCATTTTTATTAATATATATATATTTTTTTACTAGTAATGACGGTGATCAATGATTTTTATTGCGACTGCGACATTATGGCGGACACATGGGACACTTTTGGCACATTTTTGGGACTGTTGCCATTTTTACAGTGATCAGTGCTTTAAAAATGTACTGGTTACTGTGAAAATGACACTGGCAGTGAAGGGGTTAACCACTAGGTGGTGCTGAAGGGGTTAGGTGTTTCATTCATAGTGTTTCTAAGAACTAAAAATAGCGCTGCTATACCGCCTGAAAAACTCCTGCCCAGCCTTCTCAATGTGAAAGCCTGAGGGCTTTCACACTGAGGCGATGCGCTGGTGGGAGAGAAAAAAATCTCCTGCCAGCAGCATCTTTGGAGCGGTGAGAGGAGCGGTGTGTATACCGCTCCTTCCCATTTAAAACAATGGGAAACCGCGGTAATACTGCCCACAAAGTGCCTCTGCAGAGGCGCATTGCGGGCAGTATTAATCCTTTATCGGCCGATAGCGGGGGTTAATAGCGGCCAAATCCCACGGCAATTATAACGGTATAGCGCCGATATTTTTAGCGGCGCTATACCGCCACCGCGACTCTCATCCCAGTGTGAAAGGGGCCTTACTGTAGGTGGGATGGACTCTGTGTCACATGACACTAATCTCTGCTCCAAGTACATAGAGCTGAGATCAGTGTCATTGTCACTATAGTCAAAGCGGGGAGATGCTTGTTTACACAAGCATCTCCCCGCTCTATTCCTCTGGGAGACGATCGTGGGGATTCCCACGGCGACCGAGTCCACGTGACCCACGGTCCGACTCACGGAGAAGGCAGAAGGGTCACGAGCGCGCCGCCAGCACAGTCGTGACCACATGGCCACCATTTAAAGGGCCCCGTACAGGTACGTGATTATGCCTGTCCGTGCCATTCTGCCGATGTATATCTACATGGACCGGTCCACAAGTGGTTAAAAGCTGCAAAGGGAGAAAAGAAGATTGCAAGGTGTTTGAGGAAGAGCAAAACCATTGGTTGGATTAAAATTATGTGTAAAACCTTTCCTGAGATTGTCTTTTTTATCCTGATTTAATTTTATAAAATAGTGTATCAAATAAAAATAAAAAAATTACATGTACATTTGTTTATTTTTTATATTTGTAATAGTAATGCAAATACAGTAGCACATTTCTGAACTAACCAGATTATGTAATGTCAATGGCGATGTAGGGTATTTGGGTCTAAGGTCCCCGGACCGAAGAGCCAAGAAAAGTTTTTTTTTGGGGCCAATTAGGACTATTCCGGTACTTGTATACAGATAAACGATGGAGAAGAAAAATTAAAAATGCTCAAAATTTTATTACAAAGTACAGACAAGACACATTAACATATTAAAATTATGACAATCATCCAGTAACATCACGACAAGGTCCCCGGAGGGGGAAACAGGCACAATGGATTTGAAGACTGTCACAAATTCTCTACTAGTTTCGCGGTTAGAACCGCTTCATCAGGAGAAGATCTAAACATAATTAACAATGAATCAATGAAAATATACATATACAACATAAAATTACAAAGGGGAACCACGGGCAGTTCTGCTCACCTGGGTATACCCGCAATATGGTGGCGGCGGGCGCAGCCAGACAAAGTTCCAGAGGGGTGGCCAGAATGGACACACATATGGAGGGACCTACTTGTCTGGTATAAAGGTAAATGGGTATATGGGTTAGTATCGATCCAGTTCAGCTTCAGTGTGTAGGGAAAAGGTGAGGGGTGTGTGGGGAAACATCACACTAGTGGTTGCTAGGAGTGAAGTGAAGGACGGGGGTTCGGGGGTGATGGGTGGGGGAAAAGGGAATAAGATATAGGGAGCAGGGGAAGTGGAAGAGAAGAAAACAAACAAAAAAAGGGAGAGGGGGGGGGGGGAAAGGAGGGGGGGAAGGGGAAATGGAAGAGGAGGGTGGGAAATGGAAGGGCGAGGGAGGAAGGAGGGGTTGAGCAACGGATAAAAACATGGGAATAGGAAAGATTGTGACAGACAAGTGGGAGGGGGGGGGGGGGGGTTTACAGGTAAAGAAAGCAAAGGAGAGATAGGAAAGTGAAATTGGAGGAAACCAAGAGAGGTATAGAGAAACAAGAAGGAGCAAAGAAGAAGAAAAAAGTAAAAGAAAGAGGGGGGGGGGAAACAAGAAAAGGGGAGGGGGGGGGGGTTTGGAGCGACAAGGACAGACTTAGTGAGCAAGGGACCAACAGGGAGAGAGGAGAAGAGGGGAGAAGAAGAAGAAGAGGGACGAGGGGACAAAGTGGGGGAAGGGGGAGTGAAGGGAATCTTAAACAATGTGCAGGTGATGAGGTATTAGTGGTAAATAGTTACCTTGGTGACAAGGGGGTTAAAAATGAGAATAGGGGGATCCCAGGATCAGGAGCCCGAATAGTGTCAACATATTGGGGTGCATGTGTGCATAAAGTGATACTTATATTCCTGTGGGGGACTTGTCATGGTCCCGGGAAAGCATCAGGGTAGTGATGCTGACCAATAGTGCCTGGGGGAGAGAGTACAAACAGTATATGTGAGTAGGAGACGAAGAAAAACCAGAATGCAGGCTGATACTGGGAAGTGGGAACGATCAAATATTGGGAGAGAGTACTTACTTTGGCTAGGTAAAGCCACGGCAATCCTGGGGTCCCTGGGTAGTAGGGATTGGAGGCAGGAGGTCCTATTTATGTGTCCCAGTATCCAGGGACACTGACAGGCGAGGCGGAGGCCCTGCCACAGCATCACCGGGAGCGGGGGTGTGCGCATTACGTCAGCGCGAACGTGCACGTGCACGTCATGCGTCCTGTCATGATATCAGGGCGGGGACCCGTATTACAACATCCCAGTGAAGTGCTGCTCCATGGGAGGAGCCGCAGCGATCTCGGGGATCTCGCAGCGATCTCGGGGACAACCCCAGGCACATATACATATACATATACATAGGATAAAGGTGTCTACTGAAGAGAAGACACCAAGGTGGCCAATAGCCTTGATTGTGAGTCTTGGATGCGGGCATGTGGAAATCTAGCTTGGGGTGGTATATGAATTCCTCGTGGAGGCAGGTATGTGTTAAAAAAGAGAGCAAACACCTACATAAATTATACAGGGTTGGCAATCTGTATGCAAGCTAGTTTAAGGGATGCAAAATATGTCCCGGCAATGGTATTTTGCCTTGGGACAGTCTAAGCAACTAGTCTAGGGGAGGTCCTAGATTGCTAAATCTAGTCTGGGGATAATCAGGCTGAGATAATAAGAAAGCAATATGGATTAGCTCTCAAGACCATGCCCACTACAGTCCCCACCCATCAACGCCATGAGAACACCAATTGGTAAATAATTTAAAAAATGATAATCTAAGAGGCTACTCCCCAGATTTACTGAGGAGTATGAAGGAGGCAGGATGCTGTGGGCGGGGCCAAGCACCAGTCGCATGCCGCCATAAGGGGGCCCAGGTGTATTATCCACCTAACGTTAAGTAAATGAGAGCCTCTGGGATAAGATATATTGAGATTGGAATAAAATGTACCATCATCCTTGCACTAGAGATGTAGGGTATTTGGGTCTAAGGTCCCCGGACCGAAGAGCCAAGAAAAGGTTTTTTTTGGGGCCAATTAGGACTATTCCGGTACTTGTATACAGATAAACGATGGAGAAGAAAAATTTAAAATGCTCAAAATTTTATTACAAAGTACAGACAAGAAACATTAACATATTAAAATTATGACAATCATCCAGTAACATCACGACAAGGTCCCCGGAGGGGGAAACAGGCACAATTGGTCAGCATCACTACCCTGATGCTTTCCCGGGACCATGACAAGTCCCCCACAGGAATATAAGTATCACTTTATGCACACATGCACCCCAATATGTTGACACTATTCGGGCTCCTGATCCTGGGATCCCCCTATTCTCATTTTTAACCCCCTTGTCACCAAGGTAACTATTTACCACTAATACCTCATCACCTGCACATTGTTTAAGATTCCCTTCACTCCCCCTTCCCCCACTTTGTCCCCTCATCCCTCTTCTTCTTCTTCTCCCCTCTTCTCCTCTCTCCCTGTTGGTCCCTTGCTCACTAAGTCTGTCCTTGTCGCTCCAAAACCCCCCCCCCCTCCCCTTTCTTGTTTCCCCCCCCCCTCTTTCTTTTACTTTTTTCTTCTTTTTGCTCCTTCTTGTTTCTCTATACCTCTCTTGGTTTCCTCCAATTTCACTTTCCTATCTCTCCTTTGCTTTCTTTACCTGTAACCCCCCCCCCCCTCCCACTTGTCTGTCACAATCTTTCCTATTCCCATGTTTTTATCCGTTGCTCAACCCCTCCTTCCTCCCTCGCCCTTCCATTTCCCACCCTCCTCTTCCATTTCCCCTTCCCCCCCTCCTTTTTTCCCCCCCTCCCCCCTCCTCCCCCCCCTCTCCCTTTTTTTGTTTGTTTTCTTCTCTTCCACTTCCCCTGCTCCCTATATCTTATTCCCTTTTCCCCCACCCATCACCCCCGAACCCCCGTCCTTCACTTCACTCCTAGCAACCACTAGTGTGATGTTTCCCCACACACCCCTCACCTTTTCCCTACACACTGAAGCTGAACTGGATCGATACTAACCCATATACCCATTTACCTTTATACCAGACAAGTAGGTCCCTCCATATGTGTGTCCATTCTGGCCACCCCTCTGGGACTTTGTCTGGCTGCGCCCGCCGCCACCATATTGCGGGTATACCCAGGTGAGCAGAACTGCCCGTGGTTCCCCTTTGTAATTTTATGTTGTATATGTATATTTTCATTGATTCATTGTTAATTATGTTTAGATCTTCTCCTGATGAAGCGGTTCTAACCGCGAAACTAGTAGAGAATTTGTGACAGTCTTCAAATCCATTGTGCCTGTTTCCCCCTCCGGGGACCTTGTCGTGATGTTACTGGATGATTGTCATGATTTTAATATGTTAATGTGTCTTGTCTGTACTTTGTAATAAAATTTTGAGCATTTTTAATTTTTCTTCTCCATCGTTTATCTGTATACAAGTACCGGAATAGTCCTAATTGGCCCCAAAAAAACCCTTTTCTTGGCTCTTCGGTCCGGGGACCTTAGACCCAAATACCCTACATCTCTAGTGCAAGGATGATGGTACATTTTATTCCAATCTCAATATATCTTATCCCAGAGGCTCTCATTTACGTAATGTCAATGGCCTTAACACATGCTGATGGATTAACCTACTTCAATATAAGGCACTTATACCCACTTCCTGCCCAGGACGATTTCCAGCTCTCATTGCTGTCGCACTTTGAATGACAATTGTCCGGTCATGCAACACTGTACCCAAAATGTGTTTTTATCTTTTTGTTCACATAACTAGAGATTTATTTTGGTGATTTTTACTCACCACTGAGTTATATTTATTTTTATTTTTTGCTAAATAAACAAAAAAAAAGACTGAAAGGAGTTGTAAAGGAAAAAAAAAAATGTTTGCCTAAAATTAATGTGTGCAAGGTAGACAGGCAGAATAGTGTAATGATTCTGTTAAAAAAACGAGTAAATACCTATTAAATTCCTTCATCTATATCACCTCCGGCATTCTAGTTTCTGTTCTCTCATTCACTTCCTGGTTTGCAGCGCTCGTTCAGGTAAGAACTACATTTCTCAGTATGAATTGCGGCACACCCAGTAATTCACATCTCCTTGAAGTCTCTAAGGCCGCGTACACACGACTAAACAAATCCGATCAAATCGGTCTGACAGACCATTTTGATTGGATTTGTCTCCTGGGATATGTTGGTTTGATCGTGTACACACGATCAAACCAAAATCCCCGCCGGCAGACAGCGCGGTGACTTCCGCACATGCGTCAAATCCATTCGACGCATGTGCAGACAGATATGTCCGCTGGTTAGTGTACTAACCAGCGAACATGTCAGACGGACGGGCTTCCAGCAGACAGATTTTAAAGCATGCTTTAAAATTTGTCTGCTGGAAAAACCTGTCTGCTCGCCCGTACACACGATCGAATTTGTCTGCTGAAACGGTCCATCGGACCGGTTTCAGCAGATAAATTTGATTGTGTGTACGTGGCCTAACAGAGAGCGTCCTGCCGCACAGATGTAGTTCTCAGGAGGGGGCCAGCATGTCACTGACCACCGCAGTAAAGTCTCTCTTCATGGTGGTGAGTAACAATCAGACAAGCAGGAAGTGAACAGAACAGAGAAGAAATAGAGCAACTTCTGAGCAAAAACAAACAACGAGGAAGTGAAAAGAGGAATGTCTGCAGGTAAAGGAAGCTTATTATGAGAAAAAATCCTTTACAACCCCTTGAACATTTAAAAAAATAAACAAGTTCTTCTGTTTTTTTTCAAATAAATAATTTTTCTTAATCAATTTAGCCCGACATGTATTCTGCTACATTTCTTTGGTGAAAATAACACAAATCAGTATATACTATTTAGTCTGTAGGAAAGTTATAGAGTTTACAAACTATGGTATATACAGTAGGTGAAAATTGATAAATCCTGACGTCTCGTTTCTTGAGGCCCTAAAATGTCATGACCAGTGTTGCTCATCCTACTTTAAAAAAGTAATTAGTTACAGTTACAAATTACTTCTCCGAAAAAGTAATTGCGTTAGTGACTCAGTTACTACATTGAAAAAGTAATTAGTTACTCAGCAAAGTAACTGACTTTTTTTTTAATATTCTACAAAGCTTTGTTGAGAAGCAGGTGACGGGTGCTTGCCAGGGAGCAGTG
Source organism: Rana kukunoris (assembly GCA_029574335.1). Lineage (NCBI taxonomy): Eukaryota > Metazoa > Chordata > Amphibia > Anura > Ranidae > Rana > Rana kukunoris. The sequence continues at coordinate 531,305,966 of CM056051.1, forward strand.
AGTTAATACTCCAAGACAAAAGAATGGCAGATCCTTGAAAGAAGAAAACCGGAAACAAATGGTGATCTCGTGTATATCCCAGCCTAGGTGCATCCGTCCCACCATGTATGTGCAGCTAATAGGACTTAAAACCCTTATCCATCTGCTACATATTACGCTGGATTAAAATGTATGTTTATAATATACATTCCCTTGACGTTTACAGAGTCTGTAATATAAAATCTTATATTAGGCTTTATAAGAATTTTCTATAGTTTATTGTTTATAATTTTATTTATCTTATATAAGCTTTATTAGATGCAAGGGATCTGGAATGGGGATGTCTGATTTTTCTTTGTTGTCTGATGAAGAGATGAAATCACTGACCAAAAACAGGCCATCATAGCGGTCACATGATTCTAAAGCGGAGTTCCACCCATATTCATATTCACAGCGCCAGCAGAAGCAATTACTCTTCTGCCATCTAGTGGTGGTAGATGTAATTGCAGTAACGCCGCCCAAGTAATGGGAACTGCGTTACCGTGAGGGGAAGAGTAATCAGGTAGATTACTCGTTACCCTCAAAAGGGGCTGCGTTAGGTAACTGTGTTTATTGTAACTCCGTTACTTACAACACTGGTCATGAAAGTGCAAATAACCCCCAAATTACTCCTTTTTTTAAAGTAGACAATCCAAGGTATTTAATAAAAGGCATGCAGCGATAACACATATTATTATTATTATTATTACACAGGATTTATATAGCACCAAACAGTTTATGCAGCGCTTTACAATATAAAAGAGAGACAATACAGTTACAATACAATAAAATACAAGAGGATTAAGAAGGCCCTGCTCAGAAGAGCTTACAATCTAGTAGGGTGGGGCAGGTGGTACACAAGGTTGTAACTGTGGGGAATGAGCTGATGGAAGTGGTAAAAAATTAGTTGGAGACTAGGGATGAGCTTCGAACAGCGAACTATTTGGGGTGTTCGCGGCAAGTTCGTGTGAACTTTAGAACCCTGTTAAAGTCTATGGGACTCGAACGTTTGAAATCTAAAGTGCTAATTTTAAAGGCTAATATGCAAGTTTTTGTAATAAAAAGTGTTTGGGGACCTGGATCCTGCCCCAGGGGACATGTGTCAATGCAAAAAAAGTTTTAAAAACTGCAGTTTTTTTGGCAGCAGTGATTTTAATAATTCCTTTAAGTGAAACAATAAAAGTGAAATATTCCTTTAAATTTCGTACCTAGGGGGTGGGGGGTGTATAGTATGCCTGTAAAGTAGCGCTTGTTTCCCATGCTTAGAACTGTCTCTGCACAAAGTGTCATTTCTGAAGGAAAAAAAGTAATTTAAAATCACTCGCGGCTATAATGAATTGTCGACTCCCGGCAATACAGAGAAAAGTCATTCATAAAAAAAATGTGTTGGGGTGCACGGCATTTTTTTTTTAAATTTGGGGTGGAGTTCCCCTTAAAATCCATACCAGACCTGAAGGGTCTGGAATGGCATTTGGGGGGAACCCCACATAATTGTTTTTTTAATTTGACGCAGGGTTCCCCTTAATATCCATACCAGACCCGAAGGGCCTGGTAATTGAATTTGGGGGCACCCCTACGCATTCTTTTTTTATGAATGACTTTTCTCTGTATTGCTGGTATCCGACAATTCATTATAGCCACAAGTGATTTTAAATTACTTTTTTCCTTCAGAAATTACATTTTGTGCAGGGACAGTTCTAAGCACAGGAAACAGGCGCTACTTTACAGGCACACTATACACCCCCCTAGGTACGAAATTTAAAGGAATATTTCACATTTATTGTTTCACTTTAAGCACTATTAAAATCACTGCTCCTGAAAAAAACGGACGTTTTTTAAAACTTTTTTTGCATTGATACATGTCCCCTGGGGCAGGACCCAGGTTCCCCAAACACTTCCCTAGGACAGGACCCGGGTCCCCAAACACTTTTTAGGACAATAAGATTTAGATTTCAAATGTTCGAGTCCCATAGACTTTAACAGGGTTCTAAAGTTCACACAAACTTTTGGTGTGTTCGCAGGTTCTGGTGCGAACCGAACCCAGGGGTGTTGGGCTCATCCCTATTGGAGACGTGATAGGCTTCCCTGAAGGTGAGTTTTCAGGGATCGCCTGAAGGTAGCAAGAGGAGGGGATAGCTGGACAGGTTGAGGCAGTGAGTTCCAGAGGACGGGAGAGGCTCTGGAGAAATCCTAGAGATGAGCAAGGGAGGAGGAGACGAGAGACCTTTACAGTAGGAGGTCTTGAGAAGATCGGAGAGGATGGTTTGGGATATGTTTGGAGACAAGATTGGTGATGGAGCTCGGGCAGAGTACTATCCCCTATTTTGTAAACACTATAAATTTTGGGCAAGCCAATCGATAAACGCTTATTGCGATTTTTTTTACCAAAAATAGGTAGAAGAATACGTGTCAGCCTAAACTGAGGAAAAAAAAATATATATTTTTGGGGATATTCATTATAGCAAAAAGTAAAAAATATTGATTTTTTTTCAAAATTGTCACTCTATTTTTGTTTATAGCGCAAAAAATCAAAACCACAGAGGTGATCAAATACCACCAAAAGAAATCTCTATTTGTGGGATAAAAAGGATGCCAATTTTGTTTGGAAGCCACGTCGCACGACCGCGCAATTGTCAGGTAAAGTGACACAGTGCCGAATCGCAAAAAGGGGCCAGGTCCTTAAAGACTATGAGACGCGAACATGAAAAATCAAAGTGCTCTTTTTAAAGGTTAATTTGCATTTAAACATTACTAAAATCACTGCTCCCGAAAAAAACTTCAGTTTTTAAAACTTTTTTTTTTGGCATTGATACATGTCCCCTGGGGCAGGGGCAGGGTCGCCAAACACTTGTATATGATAATAACTTGCATATTCATCTTTAAAATGAGCACTTTTGATTTCTCCCACTTTTAACGGTGTTCCCAGGCTTTTCGAAATTTGCCGCAAACACCCCAAATTGTTCGTTGTTCGCGTAACTGGCGAACAGCCAATGTTCGAGTGGAACATAAAGCTCATCCCTACTGGAGGCAGAGCAGTAGGATATTATTATCCCAGTGGTATCAAGGTTCTTTGCCTTTCCCTCCATCTCTGTGAGACAGGGGCAGCAGAAGGTAGAAGATTTGTAGAACTGGAGTGCTGCTGGAGGAGGATTGGGGTGATGGTAGTAAGAAAAAGGACATTTACTGTAGGGATGCTTCAAGAATTGTATCACTGCCAAATCCAAGGGGGGATCTTATGGGGGTCTATGACACCAAGAGGGAAAATACATTTCCCCACTCTGATCTAGTGCAGAAAAGCACCTCTTTGTCACATTTCTTGATGGTGCCTGGATCCATTGGCCTATAGTAATAAATGAAAGCGGAAACTTAATGGGAAAAGGCTGTCTGCCCGCCCAAGACAATGGCCTTGGTTTCAAACTGACAAATCTGCCCTTTGTGTGTCACCAACGCACTTCTAAGACCGCGTACACACGACCGGTTTAGGAAACCGGTCGTGTGTATGTTTTTCATCGAGGAAACTGTCGAGGAACTTGATGAGCCAAAAAGAGAGCATGTGTATGCTAAGAAACCCGCGCATGCTCAGATAAAAGTAGGAGATGGGAGTAAAAGTAGCATTTGTAATGGAGATAACAAATTTTTAAGTTGTAACAGACTGAAAAGTGCAAATAGTCTTTTACCAAACTTTTACTTAACACACAAACACATGAGATTAGCAAAAGCAGCCCCAAGAGTTGTGCCAATGGAATCGAACTTCCCCTGTTGTTGTATGTGTTGAAGTCACCGCGTTTGAGAACGAGGAGATTTGGTCTTTAACGTGTGTACGCAAAGCACGCTTGTCGAGTTCCTCAACAAGCCTAACAAGGAACTCGATAAGGAAAATGATGTGTTTCGCCCGACGAGTTCCTCAGTTGTGTGTACGAGGCCTAAGCAACAAAAGCTGACTCCAAATCACCCTTCCATTTCACCCCCCCCCCCCATTTCCATATCTGTCATTACATTTCTTTAATCTGTTGACTTTATTCCACCACACTTTAGACATAGTTGCAGTGAAAAACCAAAAGGCATTGACTTGTTGTCTCACACAAGTTGGCTTTGGTTCTGCCATTTATTCATGATGACACAGACAAATTAGCCCTTTCCATGCTTTAAAGGCTAAGGTAATGCTATCATATAGGGAAGTTTATATTACATGCCTTACAGTAGCAGTCCAAATATATGGTGCACAGAGTTTTTAGGGGTGGGAGAAAACACACTTTTTTTAAACAAAAACAACACAAAAACATGCAAATTAACATGTGTTTATCACAATAAAAGGTGAATTTGTATGGTGGTCATGTTTGATATACAGGCAGTCCCCGACTTATGAACGCAATAAGTACTGTAGGTTTGTTCGTAAGTGAAATCTGTTGGTAAGTCAGAACACTGCTTGTAAGTGTAACTTCCATCCGTACAGGGATGTGGGCTTTTTTGGCTTCCACCTGTCCAGGGATGTGGTATGTTCTGGGCACTTATGTGGCTCTTCTGGCCATTCAAGGGGTTGTAAAGGAAAAACAATGTTTTCATAATAAGCATCCTTTACCTGCAGACATTCCTCTTTTCACTTCCTCGTTGTTCGTTTTTGCTCAGAAGTTGCTCTATTTCTTCTCTCTTCTGTTCACTTCCTGCTTGTCTGATTTTACTGACCACCCTGAAGGGAGACTTTACTGCCTTGGTCAGTGATTTGCCTGCCCCCTCCTGGGAACCACATCTGTGTGGCAGGACGCTCTCTACATGTCAGGCCCTGTACACACGATCAGACATGTCTGATGAAACTGGTCTTGCAGACCAGTTTCATCAGACCAGTTTGATGGTGTGTACGGCCCATCAGACCAGACCATTGTCCGTCAGACCAAAGTTTTAAAACATGCTTTAAAACCTGTCTAATGGAACCTGTCCGTCGGACAGGTTCGATGGTTAATACACAAAAGCACCGGACCTAAAAACACACGCATGCTCAGAATCAAGTCGACGCATTCTTGGAAGCATTGAACTTCGTTTTTTCATCATGTTGTTGTGTTCTACGTCACCGCGTTCGGGTCTGATCGGATTTTGGTCCGATGGTGTGTAAGCACATTAGACCATCAGACAAGTTCAGAGTCGTCTGATGAAAACGGTCCATCAGACAAGTCTCATCAGACATGTCTGATCGTGTGTACAGGGCCTTAGAGACTTCAAAAAGTTGTGAATTATTGGGCGTGCCACAATTCATACTGGGAAATGTAGTTCTTACATGAACTAGCGCCGCTAACCAGTAAGTGAATGAGAGAACAGAAACTAGAACGCCGGAGGTGATATAGATGAAGGAATTTAATAGGTATTTACTTGTTTGTTAACAGAATCATTAAAGTATTCAGTCTGTCTACCTTGCAGACATTAATTTTAGGCAAAACATTTTTTTGCCTTTACAACTCCTTTCAGGACATGAAGTACTGCAGTGTGGAATGTGTGGAATGTGGCATTATATCCAGGACCATCGTGGAGCACAAGCAGCCGGAATTGAGGCCCGTTCGTAAGTAGGAGTGATTCATAAGTTGGGGACTGCCTGTACACTATGTGGCCATCACCTTCCAAAGGAGGGAGTTGGCTCTCATTTTATCTATGGGAATTTGTGTTAGGCCCAAAAACATTTATAAGATGGTGTTTGAATGGGAAGGCCTGGCTGTCAATCGGTATTCCAGTTTATTCCAAAAGAGAATGAAGTCAGGGCTTTGTGCAGGCTATTCAAGTTTCCTCTACACCAGGGCTTTATGGAGCTGGCTTTGTACACAGGGGCACAGTCATGCTGGCACAGAAAATGGCCTTCATCAAATGAAAATATTAAAAGCACACATTTGTCTAAAATATCTTTGAATTTAGCATTAACAGTACCCTTTATTGGAAACATCTGTAAATTTTGGTTAAGGATCCTAAGACCTTTGGTTATATAGTATAACTGCTCATTTTGCTACCATAATGAAAGTTGGATGTATTTTATGTTTCACAAAGGCATTCTTAAAATCCTTATTCCTGAAAGTGTATATGATAGGATTAAAGGATGGAGTAATTACAGTGTAAAACAAAGAAAGGACTTTGCCCAGTACACCTAATTTTCCTCTAGTTGGAAAGAAATACACAATGGCTAGAGAACCAAAAAATATAGACACAACAATTAAGTGGGAGCTGCAGGTGGTGAAGGCTTTTTGTCTTCCTGCAGTTGATGGGATCTTTAAGATGGTTAAAACAATATAGATATATGATACAACAATGAAGGTAAAAGGAGCTAGACCAAAAAAGAAACTTAATACGATGATCTGAATATGAATCCCTGAAGGATCGGAACAAGAAAGCTCAATTAATGGTTGTACGTCACAGAAGAAGTGATCGATGATGTTTGGTCCACAGTAGTATTGACTGCATAAGACAATGAAATCAAGTAGCATAACTTTAAAGCCCAGCAACCAAATGATTATCACTGATTTTAGGCAAAAACTTTGGTTTATTATAGAATTGTAATGCAAGGGCTTGCAGATGGCCAGGTATCGATCGTAGGACATCACGGTCAGCAGAAGACACTCAGAAACCCCAGACGTCGCACAGAAGGAAAACTGAATGATGCATCCAGAAAGAGACATGGTACATCCATCGTACAGTATGATATAAAGAAGGTTGGGAAGGATAACTGTACTTAGCATCATATCAATACATGATAACTGAGTAATGAAGAAGTACATGGGAGACTGAAGGTTTTTGCTTAGATGAAACAAGACCACGATGAGAAGGTTTCCAGAAATGGTGACACAGTATACGATAAACAGGAACAAGAAAAGCAGAGATCTGATGCTTTCAATATTTTGAAATCCTAAAAGTATAACATTGGTTACATTGTTGTGAATGACCACCTGGTAAGAGAATATAGGATGATTTACATCAGGAATGGGCAATTTATTTTCCCAAGGGGTCACGTAAGAAAATGGGACTGTTGTGGAAGGTCTGCAAGTACATAAACATACAGAAAACAAACACCTGGCTTTAGGAATAATATGTATGATCTACAGTAGGTTCTAAAAGTTTTTTTTTTTTTTCAGACAGGCAGTCAGGGGTTATAAAAACGGGATGTTGGTTTTACAGCCCCTTGTCTGCTAACTAGGATCTGTAAAAAAAAAAACAATAACAGTTGGTCAGGGCTGTTCACTTGCAGCAGAATTTTTTTTATTTGTTATGCAACAATAGTTTTAGTTTAACCACTTCCTGATGGCCGTACGACTTTGTACGGCCGCAGTGTGGATGCCAATTGCCGGGAGGCCATCTATATACAGCCTCTGACCTCCAGCCACTGGGGGGCGAGCTGCATCACTGAGATGCCGATGGCCACGATGTCCGCCAGGCACCCGTGATCGGCGGTTAATCAGACAAGGACGTGGATCTCTGTGTGTAAACACAGAGATCCACGTCCTGTCAGGGTGAGAGGAAACCGATCTGTGTCCCTTGTACATAGGGACACAGATCAGTCACCTCCGCCAGTCAGTCCCCTACCCCCACAGTTAGAAACACTTTGTAGGGTACACATTTAACCCCTTCCTCACCCCCTAGTGTTAACCCCTTTTTTCGGTTTGGTTGGAGTGAATCCATGATCCCCTATCTTGGGATTAACCTCACGGCTTTTATAGATAAGTTATATGCTGCTAATTTTCCCCCACTCTATCGCAAATTGAAGGAGGATCGATGGGAGAAACTGGGGCTGTCTTGGTTGGGCAAAAGAAATTCAGTAAAAATGACCTTACTTCCACGCATCCTCTACCTGTTTAGATCACTACCGGTCCCCATCCTCAAGGATCACCTCCGGAAATTCCAATCTAAAATTATAAAATTTATATGGGGCACGAAGGGGCATAGGATAGCCAAAGGGACCCTTTTTAGGAGTAGAGATCAAGGCGGAGTAGGTTTGCCTAACCTTCTCTGGTATTATCAAGCAGCACAACTTGCCCAACTGTCCACTGTATATTCTAAGTTTGCACACATGGAACGACAAGCTATCTCTCAATTCACCCTAGACTACATTCTTTGGTCCTCAACTAAATCTAGACCTGCCATCATGGTCCCCACTCTGTCACACTCCCTCGTTTTATGGGACTCCCTTAAATCAAATACACAACTAATCTCGCATTGGAAGCCGCTGTCACATATCTTCCGTAACCCTTTATTTCCTCCTGGGATGGATATTAAGGCATTTCAATGGTGGTTAAATAAAGGATTAATCAGGATAGGACATTTTGTCAACTCCATAGGGCCTCTCACTATGGTCCACTGTATAAATACACTTGACATGCCAAGTACAAAAAAGATTCCGATACTGTCAAATAGTACACTTTATCCACTCCCTTAGGTCTTCCTCCCGAGCCCCGCTCTCCGTCACAGACTATGAAAGGTGGTGTGGTCAAGCCATGGGGCAGAGGGGGGGAGTCTCGTGATTTACCGGTCACTTCTAGGGCAGGGGACAAGACACTTTATATGAGGGATTGGGAAAATGAATTACAATGCACCTGGACAATTGCGGAATGGTATAGAGCCTCTACCGTTGCGTCCAAAGGCATTTTGAATGTAGCATTGATTGAAGCGAACTTGAAAATTCTGATGAGGTGGTACATGGTCCCTCTTAAACTTTCCAAAATGCATCCTAACACATCACCCTTGTGCTTTCGCGAGTGCGGGCACACTGGATCGATGCTACACATATGGTGGGAATGTCCCAAGATCAGGGGTTTATGGAATAAAATATTTTGTATTGTTCGGAAAATCACGGGGTTACCCATCCAAAAGTCTCCCCACCTCGCTCTCTTGAATTTTCCATGCCCAGGAGCCCCAAAACGTACTCAACGTCTTATAATGTTTATATTCTTTGGGACCCGGTTGACAATTGCTCGGGCCTGGAAAAAAAACTACTGTATAATTTCTCTGGGTCAAACGAAAGATTTTGTGGATTATGGCCCAGGAGAAGATAATTAGCATCCTTATGAATTCTACTGATAAACACGATGCTATTTGGGAGCCCTGGTCCAGATATCTGTCCTTGCCGCCTTCCAGTAGCCTGTCGCCCGGGCCCGGGTAGATGAGCGAGTTCTGCACCGTCTTAAAGCGTATCGCCTCTAACTTCTCTTTCTTTCCTTTCCTTCTTCTTTTCTTCCCTTTATCCCCTTTTTTTCTCTTCTCTCTCTCTCTCTCTTTTGTTTTTTTTCTTTCGCTTCTATATATTATCACCCTACAGGTATTACTTTTTGAATACTTCTTGGAGACACTATTTTTGATCGCTCCTGATTTGCGAGAGAGGCTTCAACGATTGGTATTTATTACTACTTGATGTTATCTGGACTCCTACTATGACCTTTCATATTTGTTTTTTGCATACAAGTTGATGTTTCTTTAGATTGTGATAGTCTAATCGAGAATCTAGGAATAGTTGGCTAGCTAGCTATTTCCAAAATACGTTTATATTATCGTCTCTCTCTTCTTAAGGAATTGCACCTATGCTTCACTGGACATCTGTACTTTTGCTCCTTGCGTTTTTTCCGGGGGGCGGACTCTCTCCTTCCGGCACAGTTTGAACACATGTGGGGTGCTGGGGGATTGGGTTTGCCCTCCTGTGCCAGCAACAGATGTCCTTTTTTTTATATTTAAATTTTTTATATGTTTTTTTGCCCCTTTGAGTGCCGGTTTGATGTCTTAATTTTTATCGTATTATCTGTTATTCATTGTACCGCTGGGCTTAATGCTTCATGACAGTTTTACCTGTATTTCTATTGTGATTAATTTGTGGATATTTCAATAAAAACTATTGAAAAAAAAAAATCGCATTTTGCTGCCATTACTAGTAAAAAATAAAATAAAAAATAATAATAATTCTGTCCCCTATTTTGTAGGCGCTATAACTTTTGCGCAAACCAGTCGCTTATTATTATTATTATTTAGTGCAAAAAATAAAAACCGCAGAGGTGATCAAATACCACCAAAAGAAAGCTCTATTTGTGGGAAAAAATGACGTCAATTTTGTTTGGGAGCCACGTCGTATGCGTCGTATATGTGCCCAGTAAGCAAGTGGTATACAAAATATGTGTGACTTGGGACACATAATCAATTTTAAATCTGACAAAGATGAAATATACATCCATGTAACAGAGATCCAGTGTATAAAACAAGAAAAGCTTATATCCCTTTTCTCTATACAATAATTTCGAAAAATGTACACATGTTTTACTTTTATACTCGGTATGTAATCTCTTCATTAAAAACATATAAAAAAAAAAGAAAAACTGTCATTCTTTCTCATCAAACTTCATTTTAAAAAACAATGTTGCCTACACAGTGCCCAGAGGCGATTTAGTTCGCAAGTGTTGCGCTCTATAAGTTTTTCACTCACTCACTCACACCATCCTTTTCTGAAAATGCTCTAGCAAAGCGTAGTGACGTAAGACACTTTTGACGGCACTCTGTTTCATCGAAGCTTCCGTTTCATAACTTGCTTCTGATCATGCGCGGGTTTAAAAACGTTGTTTTAAACGTTGTTTTGCCCACACACATTTAGAAAAACAACATAAAAAATTCAAGCATGTTCGAAAAAAAAATTGGCCGTTTTTTTGAAGACATAAAACAACGTTTTGCCCACACACCGTCATTTTAAAAAACTTCATTTTTTGTCATCACAAAACTGTGTGTACGCGGCATTAGTGCTAATGGCTAGAACATTTTCAGATTCAAATGTATGATTAAGGTAAATGGTGAGTTCAGAGACATTAGGAGCCTGGACTCCAGAGTCTAGTTATAAGAGCCTTGGCGGGTAATAAAATTAGTACAATGATGGTGTGGAATTCTTTAGGAAATGCATTCTATACCCAAATTTAGACAAAACACTAAAGCCTTAATATGGTCCTAATATGGTAAGGTTAAAATCACCACAATAGTCAAACTCACATTGTGTGAAGATAGATACAGCATAAGAATTCTACTGTGGCTTCACTCCTATAACCACCTCAAATCCCCACAGGAGAAGGAGAAGCCACCCAGAGGATCCATAGAGAGCATCAGCACCCTTTGCCTTGTCCAATTATCACCAATAGACAGCTGGAGGGCTATGTCAATCTGTTGATCAGCACACATGATAGTTTTTTTCTTTTGTGTGTTTATTTTTTTTAACCAAATTTAAAAGGACCAAAGCTGGGTCAGGCTTGAGGATGAAACCATTAACTTGTGATACTAACCAAAAGACCAGTAGCTTGTTAACCACTTCCATACCAGGCACTTACGCACCTTCCCGCCCAAGCCAATTTTCAGCTTTCAGCACTGTCGCAATTTGAATGACAATTGCGCGGTCATGCTACACTGCACCCAAACAAAATTGGCGTCCTTTTTTCCCCACAAATAGAGCTTTCTTTTGGTGGTATTTGATCACCTCTGCGTTTTTTTTTTTTGCGCAACAACTAAAAATAGAGCGAAGATTTTGAAAAAAAAATAAAGTTTTTATTTTTTTCTGTTAATTTTTGTGTAAATGAGTATGTTTTCTCTTTCAATTACGGGCACTGATATGGTGGCACTGATGGGCACCGATGAGGTGGCACTGATGGGCACCGATGAGGTAGTTCTGATGGGCACCGATTAGGTAGCACTGATGGGCACTGATAGGCGGCGCTGGTATGGGGCACTGATGGGCACTCATGGGCGGCACTGATGGGCACTCATTGGCGGCACTGATGGGCACTCATGGGCGGCACTGATGGGCACTCATGGGCGGCACTGATGGGCACTCATGGGCGGCACTGATGGGCACTCATAGGCGGCACAAGTGGGCACTCATAGGCGGCACAGGTGGGCACTGATAGGCAGCATAGGTGGGCACTGATAGGCGGCACAGGTGGGCACTGATAGGTGGCACAGGTGGGCACTGATAGGTGGGCACTGGGCATGGATTGGCACTGTGGGGTGGCACTGACAGACACTGGGGTGGCACTGATGATCACTGAGGGGTGGCACTGATGGATCAATGTTGCCAATCAGTGCCCATGTGTGGGCACTGATTGGCATCATTTTTTTTTTACTGCCCCCCTTTTTTCTTTTTTTTTGCTGACTTTTTTTTTTTGTCTTTTTTTTTTTTTTTGCCCCTTTTTTTGGTATTTTTTTATTTCCCTGGTGGTCTAGTGTGGCGATCCGAGGGGGGGCTGCGCTGATAAACAATCAGCGCGAACCCCCCCTGTCAGGAGAGACGCTGATCGGCTCTCCTCTACTCGCGTCTGTCAGACGCGAGTGAGGAAGAGCCGTCGGCGGCTCTTCCTGTTTACATCGTGATCAGCCGTGATTGGACACGGCTGATCACGTGGTAACGAGGCTCCGCCGGAGACTCGTTACCGAGATCGGAGGTGCAGGGTGTCAGACTGACACCCCGCATCACCGATCGCCGCGCTGCGGGGTGTCAGTCTGACACCCTGCACCTCCGATCTCGGTAACGAGTCTCCGGCGGAGCCTCGTTACCACGTGATCAGCCGTGTCCAATCACGGCTGATCACGATGTAAACAGGAAGAGCCGCCGACGGCTCTTCCTCACTCGCGTCTGACAGACGCGAGTAGAGGAGAGCCGATCAGCGTGCGGCATGAAATCGTGCAGGCCGTTTGAGAACGGCCTGTCACGATTTCATAACCACTTCCCGGCCGTAAATCGGCTATTGGCCGGGCGGGAAGTGGTTAAGCTTCTATATCATAAAAGAGTATGAAGGAGGATACCACTTTGGCCACATTCCCTAACTATAGACCTGCTAGTTTAACTTCTAAAGTTTGGAAGATACTGGAGAGATTATTAAAAGACCACATAGAGGAGTTCTTGGTGGAAAAATCTGTTTAACCACGTAAGACCCGGACCAAAATGCAGGTAAAGGACCTTGCCCCTTTTTGGGATTCGGCACTGCGTCGTTTTAACTGACAATTGCGCGGTCGTGCGACATGGCTCCCAAACAAAATTGGCGTCCTTTTTTTCCCACAAATAGAGCTTTCTTTTGGTGGTATTTGATCACCTCTGCGGTTTTTATTTTTTTCGCTATAAACAAAAATAGAGCGACAATTTAAAAAAAATGCAATATTTTTTACTTTTTGCTATAATAAATATCCCCCAAAAATATATAAAAAAACATTTTTTTCCTCAGTTTAGGCTGATACGTATTCTTCTACATATTTTTGGTAAAAAAAAATCGCAATAAGCGTTTATCGGTTGGTTTTCGCAAAATTTATAGCGTTTACAAAATAAGGGATAGTTTTATTGCATTTTTATTATTTTATTTTTTTTTACTACTAATAGTGGCGATCAGTGATTTTTTTCATGACTGCGACATTATGGCGGACACTTCGGACAATTTTGACACATTTTTGGGACAATTGTAATTTTCACAGCAAAAAATGCATTTAACCACTTGCCCACGGTGTCATAGGAAAAAGACGTCATGATTTTAAAGATGGATATCTCGGTAACGGCAGCTTCAGCTCCAGGGACGGATCGCGCCCGTGACCCACGGCTGGGTACTAAAATCAACGTAAATATACGTTGATGTGCCCAGCCGTGCCATTCTGCCGACGTATATGTGCAGTAGGCGGTCCTTAAGTGGTTAAGCAGCAGACAGCATGGATTCATGAAAGACAGAAATTGTCAAACAAACCTGATTTATTTTTATAAAGAGGTAAGTAAAACCTTGGACAGAGGTGTGGTGGTGGATGTGGTATACTTGGATTTTGCAAAAGTCGATACAGTTCCCCACACACGGCTCATGTGTAAGGTAAAGTCTACATGTTTGGATATATCAGTTTGTAAATGGATAGAAAACTGGCTAAAAGACAGAATTCAGAGAGTAGTGGTTAATGATTCTTACTCGGAATGGTCTAAGGTTATCAGCTGTGTACCCCAAGGTTCAGTGCTGGGACCCTTACTTTTTAATATCTTTATAAATTATAACGTCCTTATAGAATATCCCAAATTTACAAGCCAACCTCAATGCTCTGTCTAATTGGGTGACTAAGTGGCAGATGAGGTTTAATGTTGACAAATGTAAAGAAATGTACTTGGGGGCTAAGAATATGCATACATCATACATGCTAGGGGGGAGTACAACTGGGGGATCCATAGTGGAGAAGGATCTGGGGGTTTTGGTAGATCATAAGCTCAAAAATAACATACAATGCCAAGATGCAGTTTCCAAATCGAGCAAAGTTCTCTCTTGTATAAGAGAGGTATGGACTCCAGAGAGAGAGATATGATTTTGCCCCCCCCCCCGTACAAATCATCAGTAAGACCTCATCTGGAATATGCAGTTCAGTTTTGGGCCCTCAAAAAGGATATCGGGGAACTGGAGAAAGTGCAGAGAAGGGCAACCAAACTGATAAGAGGCATGGAGGAGCTCAGCTATGAGGAAAGATTAGAAGAACTGAATTTATTCACTCTTGAGAAGTGGAGAATAAGGGGGGATATGATCAACATGTACAAATATATAACGGGTTCATACTGTATAGTGAACTTGGTGTTGAGTTATTCACTTTACGGTCAACACAAAAGACAAGGGGGCACTCTTTACGTCTAGAGGGAAAAAGATTTCATCTCAAAATACAGTAAGGTTTCTTCACATTAAGAACTGTGAAAATATGGAACAGACCGCCTCCAGAGGTGGTTCTGGCCAGCTCAGTGCATTGCTTTAAGAAAGGTCTGAATACTTTCCTAAATGTACATAATATAACTATGTACTGACATTTATAGGAAACGTTGATCCAGTGAAAATCTGATTGCCTCTCAGGGGATCAGGAAGGATTTTTTTTCCTCTGCTGTAGCAAATTAGATCATGCTCTGCTGTTTTTTTGCCTTCTTCTGGATCAACTGTGGGTATACAATTTGGTATATTGAATTGTACGATATTTTTTTTTATGGTTGAACTGGATGGACTTGTGTCTTTTTTCAACCTGACCAACTATGTAACTATGTAACTATGTCTTTAGGTGGGATATTGAATGAGCTTTGTATGTCTTGGAAGGGTTTGGGTTGGGAGTCAATCATAAGATCTTCTACCCAATGTATTCCGGGCACTTTCCATCTTTTTGTGGAAAGAAGAGGGATATGGAACTCTAGTGCAGATATTGGGGTATGGGTCGATGTGACATGTGAATCAAAAACTACTTGCTGGGAGAAGGTTCTCCAGGCAGTTAGTGCTGCTTTTATAGTGGCAGGAAGGGGTGTTAAGTCGATTATTTTCCACTTATCAGCCACTATATGGCCTGGTAAATCTTGTGTGTGCATAAGAAAAGATTCAATGTCCAGTAATAGGTTATCAGTAGATGGGGTGAACCATTGTTTCAATTGAGGAAGTTGAGTGGCTTTCCAGTAGTCTGAGATGTCTATGAGACCAACCCTTCTAAATATCTGATGTTTAATGAAGTGTGTGTGGGGGCAATGAGCCTTTTTGCCTTTCCAGATAAATGCCTAACTTGCAGCAGAATTTTTTTTCTTTAACAAGCAGCAAAAATTGTCAACCTCGCCCATTAAGTTCTATGGCGCCACGTCACAATCACATGCAATGCATGAAATTCTGAAAAGCACTGTGATTGGAAAGAGAGAGCATGAGATCAGTTCAATTTCTGCACACCCTGGCATGGAGTGAACAGGTGCACAGCTTCAGGGGTTTGTAGAGTGCAGACACTAAGGCCGCGTACACACGATCAAAAATATCTGCTGAAACTGGTCCGCAGACCAGTTTCAGCGGACAGATTTGATTGTGTGTACGGCCTAGCAGACAGGTTTCCAGCAGACAAAAGTTTTAAAGCATGCTTTAAAACTTGTCTGCTGGAAAGCTGTCTGTAGGACATGTCCGCTGGTTAGTACGCCTAACCACGGGACCAAAATCTCCCGCATGCGTCGAATGGATTTGACGCATGCGTGGAAGCATTTTACTTCTTGGTTTGCGGACGTCGCGGCGGCAACGTCACCGCCATGTCACCACGCTGTCTGTCCGCGGGGATTTTGTTTTGATCGTGTGTACACACATCAGAGCAAAACATCCCAGGAGACATGTCCGATGACATGATATGATATGTCTCCTCGTGTGTACGCAGCCTAACACAAAAAGATCTTGGCTGGGAAGCAGAGTGGCTGGAGAGTGTCAGAGTGTCAGAGCCTCTCGTAGGCAATGCTCTTCCTGCTGTATCCATCAGCTCCTCAGGCTCTCTCCTTCCAGTTCTAATCTTCACATGGACATCTGTCAACATGCCTTAGTGAGGAAGGCAACAGGCTCACAAAGGCATACTGACAGATAGGGCCAGATAAGTGCAGTCAAAAAGCAAGATGTGGTCCTGGGGCCACAATTTTTCCAGCTCTGATTGATATTATTTTTAACAAATCAGCAGCAATTATTTATATAGCAACATATGCTCCTGTGGTAATTTCAGGGTGAGTAAAAATGTTGTACAAGTACATAAAAGTGGTTGTGAACCTTTAAATATATCCAGTGAAGTGAACAGCCTCAGATCATACACAGAGGTTAAACAAATCCTCCTACAATTTTTCCTTTTATATCTACAGTCTTTCCCTATCTATACCCTTTCAGTGCAGATTGTGATAACAATCTTTATTCATTTGTCAAAAGCCCAGAGAAGAGGGTGGAGAGACTGCAGTTACAGTGTGAGAAAGCTGATTGGAGGAAAGGAACATACCCCCTTTCACACAGCAGAACTGTGTTTTGAATAGACAAGCTCTGTGCTGAGCTCTCCCTCCTTCCTGAGACAAATGTATCTTATGTGTCAGGAAAACTTCTCAGAAGTGACTTATTTTGAAAACAAAGGAAAGAAGCACCAGAGAGAAATGACACTTAGAGATTTGAAGAGATATAAGTAACCATTACAGATATATGTGCTTTGCTTCCAAATTCCATGACTGAGGTTTACAACCACTTCCAATGTTCCAATGTTCCAATATTTCCAATGAAAAATTCTGACACTTACCCAGCAAATACCTAAACAGCAATGGCAAGATATATTGGAGAAAGGGTTCTTTTTATTATAGATTATAGATTATGATGCCCCTGCCACACAGTTGAGGAAAAATTGGTCTTTGTGTGATGTTTGTGCCTTCACCCTGTAACCTTCTTTCATTGTGGGCCACACCAGCATTACAATTGCCCTCAAATGGGCTGGTTGTATCTATAAGATTAGATGTCCAGCGCATCCCCTCCCCTTTCCATTAGATGTCAAGAGCCACCCCACCATCAGAAGTTGAGTGCCCTACTCTCCCTTACATCACAGTGTTCCCCTCTTTCCTTATGCTGCTGCTGGGAAAAAGCTGGATGCATTGCTTGAAAGCAGAAAGCAGGGGTCTGGATTAGGAACAGAGAGAGAGTTGGAGCTCTCCTACAGTTGCAGGAGAGGTACGAGGGCCACATGAAATGGCTTGGAGGGCTGGATTCGGCCCACGGGCCTTCTGTTTGACACCTGTGATCTAGAGGTACTCTTGATGAAAGCAAGAATTGGCCTTGTTGTAAAAAAATGGAAAATTGACACTCCTGTCAAACAGTTGTGGAAAAATTTGTCTTTGGTTGTTGTTGGTGCCTTCACCCTATAATATTCTAGAGGTACTCTCGATGAAATGAATTGGCCTTGCTGTAAAAAAAAAAAAAAATTGATGCCCCTGTCAAACAGTTGCGAAAAAAATTGCCTGTGGGTGTCGTAGGCGTCTACGTGACCTTGTGTTGGTGTCTTTGGTGTTATCACTTTGAACAAAAAAAGGCAATCGGAAATTCCTGCATGTGCAGCCATTTGGTTTCTTACAAATTTCCCATAACACACAGGCTTTTTGTCAGCGTTTTTTTCTTGAACCGGCTAATACTTGCTTATATTTGGCCCGTGTGTACCAGGCTTGACCTTGCTTACTTATCTTATGTTTCTTATTTGTCACCTAGGCTGGACATCAAGCATGTCTTCTTCTCTTCCTCTTAATTACATGCACAGTGGGCTTAAAAAAACACTTAAAGCACTTTTGGTACAAAGTTTAGACGAGTTTAGGAAAGCTTTACATTTCTTCTGCCAGTAAGCTCCAATCAAAAAACGTGAACCAGGGAGTTTTTTTTTTTCCTGCCTCTAAATGTGGAGCTCAAAATATGCCTGTAATGGTCCTAATGTGCATGGACATATAGAAGAACATTGAGCTGCTTTTACAGGCAGGACACACAACTCCTGTAGAAGCACATTTTTTAAGCTAGTGTGCATGAAGTTTAAGAGTCGGTTCACACTGGGGCGACCTGGGATCTGACTTCAAGTCGCCCCAAGTCGTGCGGTCGAGAAAATTAATGGAAGTGAATAAAGCTGTCTTAATGTACACTACTGAAGTCGCTCCGACTTCAGAAAAGGTTCCTGTACTACTTCAATCCGACTTGTAGGCAACTTGTAGGCAACTTGTACCCATTGATTTCAATGGAAGTCGCCTCAGAAGTCGGATCGCTGTCTTAAATGAAGCAACAATACAAGAAGATAACATACATTTCTCAGGAAAACCCCACCCTCCCTCTCCCTCCCACAGAGCTGATTGTTGGTTGATTGGCCATTGGAAAGCCTCCTGTCCTGGAGGTGACTTGAAGTTGCCTTGTACTGTCCTGGAGGCGACTTGAAGTTGCCTTGTAAGTTGCCTGATGATTCATACTCAAGTCGTGCCAAAGTTGCCTCCCAAAGTCATGCTAGAAGTCGTATTGCCACTGTGTGAATGGGCTCTAAGGGGTTAGTGGTTTACACTAATAAGAGAACATTGTTTTTTGCTTCCAGGTCAGCTTTTTCTGGTAGATAATAGCAACATGAATGCAACCACTGCACGTAAGAACAAGTATGCTGCAATATATAACATTTTTGTTCTTGGACTTAGTTATGATATAATTTATATGTACTGTTTAAACTAAAAAAGCTACACTATTCGTTCCCGGGATTCGGCATAAAAAAAAAAGATACTACAGTTTATTTGGTCTCCAAACACCCCATAGAGTAAATAATATTGCATACCTTAGTACCACGTGTGGTTTTTGTGAAGTCTTCTGGATATAATTGTTTGCTTTGAAGAGCCAACTCAAGCATTATTTATTGAGGAAAAATGTATTCTGTTGAATAGATCAGTGGTTCCCAACCAGTACCCCCAACAGGCCATGTTTTGGGAATTTCTCTTAGATAAAATAGCTTTCCAAAATACCAAGCCGTCAACTCTGAATTAAAGCACCTGTTGGCCTGAGGGTTGAGATAGATGGTACTTCAATGTATTTACTTTGAATATTTACCTTGCCGGTCTGAAACATTTTATATATTTCCTGCTCCTCAAGGCACCTTTCTGTAATTGACTACACCGATAATTAGCCTTGCAAGTATTCTTTCAGGAATTATGTTTTTTCATATTGTATTTCTCCTGATACACATCTTAAAGCAACCATTTCAGCTATTCAGCCATTCAGCTATGGTTATGGGGAACCCCAGAGTTCCATTAAAGTTCCTTGAACTGTGGCTGCTAGACCATCCAATTGGTGATGCCTGTACAGTTCTGGATTAAACACCACTCCACAGAGCCACTGGCATTTAACCAATTAACTTTTTTGTAACTGTTTGTAAGGGTGGCATTCTATGAGACCTGAATATTATTTCAAGGGTCTGTCTGGGGTAAGAAAAGAGTTGAGAAAGACAATCTTAAAGGGTATGTAATACTTGTTTTTGTTTTGGATGGTATATGGAAGGATTTAAAGGGGTTGTAAAGGTTTGTATATTTTTTTCTAAATAGGTTCCTTTAACCACTTAAGGACCCCTTCACGCCGATATTCGTTGGCAGAATGGTATGGTTGGGCACAATCACATACCTGTACGTGTCTCTTTAAGCCCAGCCGTGAGGTCGCTTGTGACCCGATACCAGCTCCGCGACCGTGCTTGTGGGACCCGCAGACCCCATCACCGCGTGTCCCGTGATTGGTTACCGGAGCTGAAGAATGGGGAGGGGTGTGTGTAAACACACCTTCCTTGTTCTTCACTGTGGCAGTGTCATTGATTGTCTGTTCCCTGATATAGGGAAAGACGATCAATGACATCACACAGCCAGCCCCGTCCCCCTACAGTTAGAAACACATATGAGGTCACACTTAACCCCTACAATTCCCCCTAGTGGTTAACTCCTAACTGCAATTGTCATTTTCACAGTAAACAGTGAATTTGTATAGCACTTTTTGCTGTGAAAATGACAATGGTCCCAAAAATGTGTCAAAATTATCCGATGGGTCCGCCATAATGTCACAGTCATGAAAAAAATCGCTGATCTCCGCCATTAGTAGTAATAAAAAAATATTAATAAAAATGTAATAAAACTATCCCCTATTTTGTAAACACTATAAATTCTGTGCAAACCAATCAATAAACGCTTATTGTGATTTTTTTAAATATATTTTTGGGGGATATTTATTATAGCAAAAAGTAAAAAATATTGCATTTTTTTTTCAAAATTGTTGCTTTATTTTTGTTTATGGCGCAAAAAATAAAAACCACAGAGGTGATCAAATACCACTAAAAGAAAGCTCTATTTGTGGGAAAAAAAGGACGTCAATTTTGTTTGGGAGCCACGTCGCACGACCGCGCAATTGTCAGTTAAATAAACGCAGTGCCGAATCGCAAAAAGGGGCAAGGTCTTTAACCTGCATTATGATCCGGGTCTTAAGTGGTTAAGCTAGTGCATTGTTGGTTCACTTACCTTTTTCTTTCGATTTCCCATCTAAATGTATGTAATGAGGTATTTTATCACCTCTGCGGTTTTTATTTTTTGCGCTATAAACAAAAATAGAGCGACAATTTTGAAAAAGAAAATCCATATTTTTTTTTACTTTTTGCTATATAAAACATGCCCCCCCCCCAAAAAAAAATATATATATTTATATATATATGTATATAAAAAAAATGTTCCTCAGTTTAGGCCAATACGTATTCTTCTACCTATTTTTGGTAAAAAAATCGCAATAAGCGTTTATCGGTTGGTTTGCGCAAAATTGATAGCGTTTACAAAATAGGGGATAGTTTTATTGCATTTTTATTATTATTTTTTTTCTACTAATGGCGGCGATCAGTGTTTTTTTTCATGACTACGACATTATGGCGGACACTTCGGATAATTTTGACAAGTTATCCGATTGTGTATCCCTATAAAATGGATCACACGATCGATGACGGCGCCACAGTGAAGAACGGGGAAGCTGTGTTTACACACAGCTCTCGCCGTTCTTCAGCTCCGGGGACCGATCGGGAGACTCCAGCAGCGATTGGGTCCATGGGTCCCACGGTCACGGAGCTTCAGACCGGGTCGCTTGCACGCCCAAGCGGCGCGCGCACGACCCCATGGCTAGGCTTAAAGAGCCATGCCATTGTGCGACGTATATCGGCGTGATTGGGTCCTTAAGCGGTTAAAGGAACCTATTTAGAAAAAAAAACAAAACCTTTGCAACCCCTTTAAACCCCTACTGTGTTTCTAATGCTTAAATTGTCCTGGTGACCAATGTCTCACAGACAGAAATTTTCAGATTTGTCCCCAGGACAAGAGTTTGGGGACAGTCACACATTGGGGACACAACTGTCTAAAAGGAGAATTCACCCCAAATAGCTTTTTTTTGTTATTTGTAAGGTTGGCTTTTTGACAACCACTGTAAGGGATTGGGGGCATCTTCTTGTTGCTGACCACCAATGTGTGCAACTTGTGGTTGCAGGAATTACATTTTCTGGTCATGTGTACCTGCGTAAACATTAAAGTTTTTGCAGCTTTTGGTCTACTCCTCCGTTATTGTTCATCATCAGCACACTGTACTTACAGTATCCATGTTTCACTATAAAAATGTGACATAAACTATAAAGGCAAACAGAGAAGAGAATTTTATTTGCTTGCTATTATATTTTTTATTGTCACATTTTCTGCTCATTAAGCACTTAACGTCCGCCGCATGTATATGTACGTCCACAGAATGGCACGTACAGGCAGATGGGCGTACTAGTACATCCCTGCCTTCCAGCGGGTCGGGGGTCCGATCGGGACCCCCTCTGCTACATGCAGCGGTCGGTAAGTGTCTGGGAGCGATCCGGGATGAGGGGGGATGTTTGTTTCTGTCTGCCCCCTCGCGATCTCTCCCAGCGAATTGGCTTCCCCCCGCTCTACCCGCCCTCTGCCTGTGTAATGTAAACACAGGCAGAGGAAGTGATGTCATCCTCCTCTCGGCGGCATTTTCGATCCAGCGAGAGGAGAGAAGACATCACATAGTAAGTCGCACCAACACTGACACCACACACATAGGCACATTAACCCCTTTCATATCACCCCCCCCCCCAGACCCCTGTCACAGTGTCACTGATTGCAGTGATCATATATTTACTGATCACTGCATTTAGTGTCAGTGTGACAGTTAGTGTGACAGGCAGTTAGTGTTAGGTCCAGGGTAGCCCCCTACCCCCCTAATAAAGGTTTAACCCCTTGATCGCCGCCCTAGTTAACCCTTTCACTCCCTATTGCCAGTGTCACTACGCGATCATTTTTCTGAACGCTGTATTATTGTCGCTGTTCCCGCTAGGTAGCTATTTTTTTTTTACTAAAGACATGTGGCTAAATACATTTTGGCCTACATGTTTGACTAAAATTTTGTTTATTAAATTTTTTCTTATAACAAAAAGTAAAAAATATTGGGCCAGATTCAGGTACATTTGCGCATTATTGGAACGGCGTAGCGTACCGCCTTTACGTTAGACTTGCGCAATGTAGCCGCGTAATCACCCTATTCTCGTAGCTTTTGCGCAGAAAATTGCGCATGCGTAACGTTATTTCAGAGGCGTAAGGCGGAGTAATACAAATTGGAAAGGACGTGGGCGTGTTACATTGAAATGAGCCGTGACCCCATGCAAATGAAGGGCCGGCCGGCTCACGCATGCGCGCTTGAAGGAGACCATGGTCAGCTCCGCTGTGCGCATGCTCACAACTCGGGAATGGCGCAATCAGTGAAATTGGAAATGGACTAAGGACTACGCAGACAGCATAAATAGACACACACAAACACACTTCCATTGCAAAAGTACATCCCTTTGTCCCTTCCCATTTAACCAAGTGCTTTGGTCCCGTTGTTCGTTGCGTTGTGTTTTGTATTTGTCAGATTAGTGTACTGTGTGATCAAGTGTTTGTTAGTAGATCTTTGAAAGTGTTTTTTGATAAGTGTTTGAGAGACTGTTTGTTTGATATATTTCTGTTCGTTTGTTTTCTTGCTTAATTTTTGCTGTTTGTTTTTGTGACTGTTTTTTGCTGAGTGCCTGTGTGATTTTTTGGGTGTTAGTTTTCTCTTTGTGTGTGTTCTTGCTTGATTGGTTGTGCTTGTTTTTGTGACTGATTTTTGTTGACTGGGAGTGTTTTTTTTTTTTCAGTATGACAGAGAGAAAGCGAAAACTAAATTTTACTTTGGGGGAAAAAAGAATTCTTGCCCGGGCCATTAGCGATTATGGGCGTTTCCTCCATGGCCCGGACAGTGCCAACACCACCCCGGCCAGGAGGAGGGAGATTTTGGACCTCATCACTGAGCAGGTCAATTCAGTGGGGGAGGGGGAGACACGGACCCGGTCTGGCATTGATAAAAAGATTAATGACCTCCGGCGTCTGGTCAAACAGAAGCTGGCCAAAATGCTTGCCCATGCCAGGGGCACAGGAGGGGGCCCACCATGCTGTATTAGGCTGACAGCGGAGGAGCGTGCGGTGGCCCTGACCTTTCATCGGCATGAAGTGGAGGGCCTGCCCGGCTTTGACTCAAGTCCGGAGCCCGTGGTGCCAGGTAAGTTTTTTTTTTAATATCAGGTGTGTAGCATGTGTGTGTGTGTGGGGGGGGGAGGGAATATGTGGCAAGTGTGTGGATACTCCAAACTGTGAATGTTTTGTGTCATCCACAGATGTGCAGGAGGGTGCAGGGCCATCTGGCCTGACCGCACCATCCCCAGGACAGCAGCCTAATGAGGCCCCCCGACCAGGCCGGAGTCCGCTGAGGAGGTTGAAGAGGAGGAGGAGGAGGAGTTTCATGAGGAGGAGGAGTCCATGTCAGGCATGGACTTTTGGTTTTTGAGGACTCTTCCCCTCTGGCTGGCAGCAGGCAGCCCTCCCTAAGGGGGAGCCCCCCCCTCCTCCCCCAACATGGCTCCCCTCCCAAGGGCCTCCCCTTCTCCCCGGCCACAAGCATCAGCTGGAGGCAGGAAGTCGTCCCAGAAGACCAGGGGGGTGGCCGATCTCCTGCCCGCCACTCTGAGAAGGGACCAGTTCCTCCAGACCCGCCATCTGGGACAGGTCAGCCAGACATTGGTGCGGATGGAGGAGAGCCTGTCCTCCATCAAGGATATGCTGGGGAACCTGGTCTGCCACTCCCGGGCTTTCACAAACTGCCTTAACGACCTGCAGACTACATCAGCAGGCATTGGGCAGGATATGAGGGCCCTTACCCAGGCTATCCAGGCCAACACGGCAACACTAGGTGGTGCCCTGGACAGAATAGCCGTGGCCTTGGAGGGCAGGTCGCCAGGTGGGCAGAGATCAGGGGCTGCTCCTCCATCCCCGGTTTTCCCCCTCCCCCATGAGTCTCCCCCGAGGAGCCGGGGCCGTGGCCGGGGGCGCCCCAGGCGTGGCTCACGTCAATTTTTTTTCCCCTTTTTTTTTTTGCTGGAAATTATTTGATTTTTTTATTTTTATTTTGGGTTGTGAATGCTGTTTTAATGTGAGGGTGACATTCCTGCCGGAAAAGGGGTGTCACCCTCATATTTGGTGGAGTAGGGTTCCCCAGGACCAGGGAGAAGTGATCCCCAGGTCCGTGTGAATGGTGTATGAATGTACAGTGACATAATTGGAGCCATGGCATGGCGTTGCTGCTCACAAGTCCTGCATGGTGGGCTTGTGCCAATCCAATGTGATGAGGATGTGATGTGTCTGTGCTAGGGACCACAGTGGTGTGCATGCATGCATTCTCATTGTGCCATGATTAATGTGTGTGTTTAACGTGCAAAGATGCCTAATGTGAGCTGTCTGCTGGCTGCTCTTCCCTTAGAAGACGGGGTAGCCTCGGTTAGGGGGGATTGTCTGGTTCAGAGGTCAGGTCATCACGTATGTCAATCTGCAGGCCCTTTCTCACTGCGAAGTTGTGCAGCATGCAACATGCACCGATGATCTGGCATACAAAGTTTGGGGAATACAACAGGGTACCATGGGGGTTCCGTATAGGAGTCATGAGATGGGGTCCCAGTGCATATGCAGAGTCACCCTGAAGGGATAAGACAGGAGGATGTTAGTAGTGCATGTGCCCCTTGTGATTTCAGCATCATGGGGGGGACAGTCATGCCTGCCACCCATGTCACTCACCAACCAGCCAGCTGTCCCCATACATGTTCTGTTCGAAATCTGTGGGGATGGGGCTAGGATTGTATATGTAGCTGTCATGGGTGGTGTCATGTGTTGGGCTGGTGATGTCCTTCTGCAGGGTTGTGGTTAATTCCATGATGGCATGAGGGGTGAATCTGAAAATGCGAGACACCTCAGAATCACTCATCCCAAAGATGTCTATGCGTGTGTGATATATCAAGTGAAGAGTGAGGGGCTTGTATCAGATTCGATTATTATATCCATCAAGGTTTTAAAGGGCTATTGAAAGATAGTGAGACCGTGTTTGTAATTTGTATGTATGTTATGTATTGATGTATATATGTATGTATATTTTTGGTAAAAATGTTTTTAAAAGCAAAGAAAAAGTTTTTGGAAAAAAAAAATCCTCTCCCATGCCCTCCTCCGTGCCCTCCTCCTTCTTTGCTCATCTAAAGTCAGTAGTATAGCTATGAGCATGGATGCCACTGGCATGTTGGCATACAGTTTGTTGGGCAGCAAGTGTGACTGCTCAGCTCCTCACTAACAGTGTTGCTTTAGCTGACATGTAGACGGATTGTCTAATTTTATACCACATTTTATATGGTCTAATTTTAGACAGGACGTGCAACGTTCTTTTGTGGATCCCCGTAACTCCCTCATTTGCATATTTGAATAGCAAATCAATGGTGTGTCTAGCGCAGTTTTGCGCGGACGGATGCGCCAGTCTATCAAAATTACGCCGGTCAAAAAAAAAGTAGATTTCTTGCGTATCTCGTTTTGGGGATGCGGCACATCGAAACGCATGCGCAAATTTAGACTTACACCGCGCATCTCCTGTAACGCCGGCGTAATCGCTCTGTGAATCTGGCCCATTGTTTTAAACGTTGTTTTGCCCACACACGATCATTTTTTATGACACAAAAAACGACATTTTGAAAAACGACATAAAAATTTAGGCATGTTCAAATTTTTTTTTGTCGTTTTTCAGAAGACATAAAACGATGTTTTGCCCACACACGATCATTTTAAATGACGTTTTTTAAAAGTGATCGTGTGTATGCGGCATTATACACTAATTGCATACAGTCGACCCCCATGAAGTTGCGGTTAGGAGTTTGCGGCCTCAGTTGTTTGCAGATTGTTCCTTAGAATCAAACTAATAATTGTTTGCGGAATTTCCCACAAATGATTATTACTGTATTTATCCTGAATATACCAAAGAAAATGAGAGCGCATACCAAAGAAAAAGTGCTTGTATGAATTACAGTACAGATAGGGGTAACATCCGTATTTTACATTCCAGCACTGCAGGAGACATAGCAGTACAGTCCTGTAAAATATACAGGTTTACCTTTACATTCTTTCTTTTTTTTTTTTAAGGGTAATGTGTTAAGCTGAGTTTAAAAGTGATTTAAAGTGTTTTGGGAGCATATTTAGTGTTTAAACTATAAAATAAGGCATTTACAGGCATTGTTTTTTATTTTTTTTTACCAAATCCTAAATTTGAGTTTTTTCTTTTCAGTTTGTTTTTATTAAGATTATTAAAGAAAATAACAGGTCAAGTAACAATACAATGTGACTCTACAAACAGATTTCCCAGTAGACAATAGGATATAGTATACATTAAAGTTCTGAATCATAATACCAGCGTTTAAAGTATTTAGCAAACTAGCAGGTCCGCGCATCCTACTACACATTGTGGAGCCACGGCACCTTCCATAGGTAATGCACTGGTATGCATACTAAACATAGTTATCATAACATAACACCATAGAAAGTAGGACATATGCCCGTACCGTTCTAGCTCAATGAGAGGTGAACATGAGATAGTCAGGCCGGTCCTCAATTCCGCAGAGGAATGGGGACTAATTACCTCAACCAAAGGCAGAGGTAAACAAATGAAAGTGAGAGCTACCGAAAATGGAAATGAAAAGTAAAGAGAAAACAAAAACAAAAAAAGAAAGGGAGAAAGGGAGAATGAAAAAGAGAGCAAAAAGGTGGAGGAACGAACCAAAGTACCACAGGGACTAATTTTATCATAAAACAATTGCACAGAATATGCAAAACCTCAATACAACATGTATACCTTATTCAGGGAATTTCGAGATCCAAGGCATCCATTGAGTTTTAAACGACTGACTCGTGTTAGATTGCACTGCAAAATACTTCTCATACAGATATTGTGTGGAGACCCTCTGAATAACCTCACTAATGTTGGGGGCCAGGGTAGTTTTCCACTTAGAAGTTATAGTCAGGCGGGCAGCTATCAATACTTGTGTGACTATGCTACGAAATTGTGATGGAATATTAGCAATGTTAATGTTAAGGAGGGCTAGCTGAGGAGTAGGATGTAAAAAGAACCCTGTAACAGATGAGATTAGTTTGAACACAGCAGTCTAAAAACTGCGTAAGCCTTTGCAGTCCCACAGGATGTGATAAATGTTACCCTTAGCTCCACAAAATCTCCAGCATAGAGGGTTCCCTGACAGAAATATCAATGACAGTCTAACATGGGTTAAATAAGATCTGTGGAGGATCTTCAGCAAATTATCCCAGTGGTTAGTGCAGTGGGAGTAAGTACAGATAGCACGTATAGCTGATTTCCACTCAGAATGGGAGTGGAAAGTGCCCCAGTCCCTTTCCCAGTTAATCATACTAGACGTTTTGGAGAAACTGTCATCTTTTTGTAACAGGGAATAGAACCAGACAAGGCCCTTAGGCTTATGATAAGAGGTACTGAGATAGTTCCACACATCCACAGGTAATGCATAAGTTGAGCCAGCTTGGGTCAACTGGAAATGTTTGATTTGAGAGAAGGGGTACGTATGTGCATCTCTGGATCGCCAAGAACCTCCCGGATAGTAGAGAGGTTCTTCTCTCTCCAGGAGGCCGAATGAAGATCCGGGATAAGGTGTTCAAGAACTAAAATTTGGGTTACTGGTTGACAGATTTTAGTGTTAGGCCTCGTACACACGATCAAATCTGTCTGCTGGAAACGGTCTGCTAGACCGTTTCAGCAGACAGATTCGATCGTGTGTACGGGCAAACAGACGGATTTGGCCACCTGACAGATTTCAAAGCACGCTTTGAAATCTGTCGGCTGGGAACCCGTCCGCCCGACATGTCTGCTGGTTAGTACGCTAACCAGCAGACATGTCTTCTTGCACACGCGCCGAATGGTTTCGACGCATGTGCGGAAGTGTTTTACTTCCTGGTGCGGTGACGTGGCGGCGTCAACGTCACCGACACATCAGCGCGCTGTCTGCTGGCGGGGATTTTGGTTTGCTCGTGTGTACACGCGAGCAAACCAAAATGCCAGCAGACAGATTTGTTCAAATCGGTCGGAGAGACCGTTTTGAACAAATCTATTTACTCGTGTGTACGAGGCCTTAGAGTCTAATTGCGGTTGGATAGTGCTCCATACCGAAAGTGTTGCTTCGACAGACGGAAGCCAGGGGCCTACCATTGGTAAGTTAGTTAGTTTTGCCAACAATAAGGAGGGAAGGTCTCTACTTTGCATAGCAAGTTTCTCTATCTTCACCCACAACTTAGGTGAATCAGGCTCAAACCAAGCTCTCATTTGATCCAACAAAGCTGCTCTATAGTAATGGCGGAGAACAGGAAGTGTGTTTATGCCTCTGCAAAATTGAAAACGTAATCTTAGGCATTTTCCCCTGCCACACAAATTTCCTAAACAGTTTATCAATATTGGCAAAGAAGGAGTCAGGAATAAGTATAGGGATGGTACGAAAATAATAAATAATTCTAGGTAACAGATACATTTTTAGGGCAGCTATTTTCCCCAACCAAGATAGTTCAAAAGTGGAGATGTGTGCCAAGTCAGCTTTAATGACGTCTAAAAGTGAGTTGAAATTAGTGTTATAAGTAGCAGTGGAAGGGAAAACCAGTTTAATGCCCAAGTATGTGATAAATGTGGTCACCCATTGAAACCTAAATCTGTCTTTAAGTTGAACTATTTGCTTTTTGGGAATATTTATAGGCAATATGCAAGACTTGGTGACATTTAACTTATAATATGACACTGGACCAATCTCATATAAAACTTTCTGCACCTTTTTCAGGGAAGAAGCGGGATTAGCCACAGTCAAGATCATGTCATCCGCGAATAAGCCTATTTTGTGGACCTCACTAGCTACACCAATCCCAGATATATCTGTGTCAGATCTTATAGCTTCAGCCAGGGGCTCCATCATCAGCGTAAAAATGATAGGGGACAGTGGACACCCCTGACGGGTCCCATTAGTAATGTAAAATTTGTCGGAGATGGCGTTGGACGAGAAAACCCTAGCCGACGGGCACGTGTATAATGCAGAAATAGCTGATAGAATAGAGCCTTGAAGACCAAATTTTTGCAGGGTTGCCCTAAGATATCCCCAGTGCACCCTTTCAAAGGCTTTTTCTGCGTCCAACGCCAAAAATGCTGCAGGAGTTCCCCGGCGCTCTAGCAAGTACAACAAATGAATTAATCGCCTAGTGCCATCTGGAGCCTGTCTCCCCTTTACAAAGCCTACCTGGTCAGCTTTAACCAAAAACGGAGTAATAGATGCTAACCTGTTTGCTAAGATTTTAGCATAGATCTTGAGATCAGTGTTTAAGAGTGAGATAGGCCTAAAAAAAAAAAAAAAAAAAATTTGGAAAGAGTGAGATAGGCCTAAAATCTTGTGGGGAATCCAGCTTCTTACCCGGTTTTGGCAAAGTCACAATGGTAGCCTCCAACATTTCTTCCGGGAACATCGATGAGGAGGCGACACTGTTGAACAGGGTACATAAATACGGGGTTAGTATGTGAGAGAATACTTTATAATATTCTGAGAAAAAAACATCTACACCTGGTGATTTATTCTTGGGGAGGGCTTTGATGATGTCGCTAACTTTATTGTGTTGAATAGGTGCATTGAGGCATTGAGTGATATCAGTTGGGAGGGAGATAGAGAGGGCAAAGTCAAAGAGCTGAGAAATGAGTTAATGGACGTGTCAGTGGGCTGTTGAGTGTCTGCATCTAGGTGAAGGTTTTAAAGGTCTCTATAATATTTCAAGAAAGCATTGGCTATTTGTGTCGGGTGATGGACCAATGTGTTAGAATGCGGATCCTTAATAAAGGGTAATTTAGATTGCTGTTGAAGTTTTTTGATATATTTGGCCAGAAGTTTCCCTGCCTTGCTGCCATGGGCATAATACATGGCCTTAATTCGCCGTAAATACTTCTGATGTGAGGTTATCAGCAAGAGGCGGAGCTTGTGCCTGCAAGTAAATAAGTCCGATTCAGTCGTAGGAGAGGGACATTGTTTGTGTAGGGTTTCTAATTTTTGGCTTTCCTCTAGCAACCCTTGCAAAAGTGCCGTTCTCCTCCTCTTTTCCCTGGCTGCTGTTTATATCAACAGACCTCTACTGAATGCTTTATGCGAGCACCATAAAGATGCAATATTGGTATCAGCAGTATCATTAAGATGAAAAAATTCTTTAAGCAATACTTCTAGTCTAGCATTCTGGACAGAGTCAGAGAGAATGTCAACATTATTTCCCCATAAATAAACTGGAGGGTCAGTGTTCTTATCCTGAAGGGAGATGGACACTGGCGCATGATCTGACCAAGTTATCGAGTGAATATTCACCAAAATAGTCCTTTGCAACAGGGACAGATCAGAGAGCACCAGGTTAATTGTAGAATATGTCCCTCCCCGAAGAGTGGTAACAACGCCATGTGTCATACAGGTCATGTTCCGCTATGAGTGGTCGGAATTCTGTTCTCTATTTTTCCAGTAAAGCAGCCAGAAATTTTGATTGTCTTTTGTTTGGCGTATACAGGTTGACTAGGGTATAAGTAGACTGATTCAGGTCACATATTAAAACTATGTATCTCCCATTAGGGTCGCAAACAACATTGTGCAGTTTAAATGCAACAGAGTGTTTAATGGCCATCATCACCCCTCTTTTTTTCACAGACGCCATCGCTTGAAAAACATGAGGGTATGCTCTGTGTGAACATTTGGGATGCTTAGAGGACTTGAAGTGAGTATCTTGGATGCAGACCACATCACCTTTAAGCAGCTCTCTTTCCACATGGAGCTTTGTTTAAATGGGTTGTTAAGACCGTTAACATTCATGAACATAATTGACAATGCCATCAGAGCAGAAATAAGGAGCGCTCAGCATGAGTTGGGAAAAAATCTGATTTTGGATCAGATAATGCAATGTTACCTGAAGGTGGCGCTGTTGCGCTAGAAACACCTGCCCAGAAGTCCGTCATATTACAAGGAGTTCCAATACATTGAGATTTCGACATAGATGAAATGTTTGTTTTGCAGTAAGCCTGTGGTACAGTCAGAACATAAGAGAAAAAAAGGGAAAAAAAGATAAACCAGAACATAAAAACGTGAAAAGTCTCACAAAGTGCGAAACAATCCGCAATACTTGTGGGGGGGGGGGGGGTAAACAGCTCTTCGTACCCCGTTACAGCATCTGTCTATGAAAAAGAAATAACCAAGGCAGTAGCTGTGATATTTAGTAGATTTCCAAAGGAGTCAGATCAAGTTTTACGCCATTCTGGGGACAATCTCGGGAGGTTTTGATCTTCTACAGAGTCTCCAGGGCCATCTGGAAGGAGATGCCACTTTTTGGCAAGGGCCAGGCCATCCTCAAGATTTGTAATGACATAATTACGGTTTTACTCTTGTGATAAGCAGCTTAGTCGGGAAGCCCCAGGAGTAGGGGATTTTATGATTCTGTAGCAGTTTCGTCATGGATGACAGATTTTTGCGTGCCTGCATGGTGTGCTTGGACAGATCAGCGAAAATGACGATCGCAGAATAAGGGCCAGGTAGTGGGTGATTCTTCCTAGAGCAGCGCATGAGATCATCCTTTACATGAAAGAAATGAATGCGAGCGATGACATCTCTTGGGACCGTATCAGGGATAAACTTTGGTTTGGGGAGGCGATGCGCTCTATCCACTATCACTTCTTGTTTGGGGGTATCAGGCAGCAATGCTGTGATAAAGGACTGGACATAGAGCCTGAGCTCAGCTGGGGTAATGGATTCCTCCACCCCCCTAAGTTTGATATTGTTCCTCCTGGATCTGTCCTCTAATTCTGTGAGCTTATCTCTCATCGCTTGCAGGTCACTTTCAGTGTCATTATGTGCATCCACTAGTTCATTATGGGCTGCTGAGAACTCCCTCATCTTGTCTTCCACGTGTGAGATCCGTTCTCCTATAGCTGACACCTGTAAGCTGGGTGACACAGGCAATCATATCCCTGTGCAGGGATCCTCTAAGAGTGATCAGCATGTCTCTCATTGTCGTGTCACTAAGGGGTTGTCCAGTGGTGGGGAACTCATTAATCTGCTCCACAAAGTCTCTAGTGCTATCCTGAGAACTGCATGCATTCCCCAGCTCACCTGCATATCTGTGGGCTGACGATCCTTTCTGGACCGACTTCTGTGCGCTGTTGATCGGGGATGCCCCTGGGGATGAACCTCCGTTGGCGCTGTGGGAGAAACGCGGGCCTCCTCCGTGAGCGGGATCCGATCTGATGCCACGATCGCCGCGCGGACTGTACCCTGAGTCCGAGGCCTCGGCGCCATCTTGTGGCCTAGGTGTACTAGCAGACGGGTAGAAGTCGGTTTGTTTCCGCGGCCCCTTCTCATTCTTTCTCTTTCCCATTCTCTCCCAGAGGGACCTAAGAGTGTCCCCAAGCTAGCTGGAGCCTCGGTCGGCTGAAATAGTCGCTGGGATTGGTAAGATGCTGGCGGGTTACACGGAGCCTTCTCCTCACACAGCCATCCGCCTCGGCTGCTAGCCACGCCCCCAATTTGAGTTTTTTTACAGTTCACAGGTGCTCTAGGAAAGTATCCCTCACAAA
This sequence comes from Rana kukunoris, assembly GCA_029574335.1. NCBI lineage: Eukaryota > Metazoa > Chordata > Amphibia > Anura > Ranidae > Rana > Rana kukunoris. Next base: position 531,339,298 of record CM056051.1, read on the forward strand.
TTTAGAGGGTCCACTGTGTGTATCTATAAAAATATATACATATATATATATATATATATATATATATATATATATAAACAAAAATAACTTTGCGCTGGGGAAGATTTTAACACATAAAAGCAGCCCACACCATAATCTGTGTCACCAAATTTATTTGTAAATAAATAAAATAGTGTGGCGCTAAATCAATACAATATGATAGAAGATATAAAATTTGTAATGTGCATGAAACTAAAATATAATCAATAAAAAATTCTCAATTCATAAAGTGAAAAACATAAAAAATAAATGCAAATTTACATTTCATATATAATCACCAACATAATAAAATTAGTCAAATTAAAAAACAATAATCACATCCTAAAAAGTCCCAATTCATGAACTAAATAATGAAAAAAAAATATGGGTGTTTAATCTCATATCCAAGTGCAAATAAATGCCACCCCTATCCAATAAGTATAAGCAATCCAAGAAATAAATTGTTGATACATCCAGTGCTGATCACCACAGTGATATCACCGTAATACAAGATCAGGTTGGCTCCTTACCAGATAATGTGGACTATAATAAATGGTCAATAGCCAGGGTATCTTCCTTTTACTCCTTATGGCCTTGCTTCGAGTTCTCCCAACAATGTAATGCAAAGCAAGAAAATTACATCTCATAGCAATATGTTTAAAAAATCTGTATCTTTAATAATAGAAGTGCATAATTTCCACAATAGAACCACATTAAAAGATTCACAAAGTGGTTTCCCGAGCAGGCAACCGCGTCACACGTAGGCCCCACCCAATGCACATTTCATAACAACAACTTTAGAGGAAATGGCTAAACATTTGGTCATTTGCCCTAAAGACATCAAGGAGTAAACGGCTGAAGTGGAGAGACGAGCGAGCCTCTTCCCCATTCCTTTCTTCTGCGTCATCCACCATAGTAGTGAGCAAAAAATGGCTTGGATTTCTCCTGTTTTACCTCGTATGGTGATCGAATGCTGCATGCATCTGATAGTGTATGTAATACACCATGACCCACTAAAGAGGATTCTGAAGTGCCTATTAGGATTTCCGCTGAAGCATTGATCTAGTTCCTATGCTAATAGGATTCACCACCACACGGTAAGCTGGATCCACATTGTCCGGTAAAGCCTCGTACACACAATCAGTCCATCTGATGAGAACGGTCTGAAGGACCATTCTCTGGTCAACCGATGGTCTGATGTGCCTACACACCATCGGCTAAAAAGACGATCACGTTAGAACGAGGTGACGTAAAACACAACGACGTGCTGGAAAAAATGAAGTTCAATGCTTTCAAGCATGCGTTGACTTGATTCTGAGCATGCGTGGATTTTTAACCGATGGTCGTGCCTACTAACGATCGGTTTTGACCTATCGTTAGGTATCCATCGGTTAAATTTTAAAGCAAGTTGGCTTTTTTTTAACCTAAGGGTAAATAACCTATGGGGCCCACACACGATCGGTTTTGACTGATGAAAACGGTCCATCAGACCATTGTGTTCTTGCTATCCTATCGTGTGTATGAGGCCTAAGAGTACCCAACTTTTTATCCCCCATTTAGGTGGTGAAGGCACTCCCGGGTGTTTTGTCAACTTACACTGTTTCCATCTTATGTTGAAAGACTATTGAATCACTGGTGGCTATAATCATCCCATTTGTATAAGTTGTGAGGACACTTAACATTCCTACTTTGTGGACAATAACATTGTTCACCTTCATTGGTGTTCAGTATATATACATCTCTTTAGTTATAAGGATATTTATATTCACTTTTATGGACTATAACACTGTTCACTATCGTTGATGTTAATATACAAATGTGGTTGGATACAATGGCCCAGATTCACATACACTTAATATTGCGCTGCGTAATCGAAATACTCTACGCTGCCGTATTTTACCAGGCTCTACACCGAATCCTGGTAGATTTTTGCCCGTACGCTACGGCGGCGTAGTCTATTTCTCGCCGCGTAATCGAAATACGCGATTAGGGGGCGTGAAGCATTTAAATTAAGCGCTTTCTCGCGGCGATCGAACTGCGCATGCTCCGTTCAGAAATTTCCCGCCGCGCATTGCGCGAAATCACGTCGTTACGTCATTCGTTGTTTCAGTAGCGGCGTTTACGAACATTCCTATTCCCGGACGACTTACGTTAAAAATAATAAAAGACGTCGGAAAACGTTGAAATTCGACGCAGGAACGACGGCCATACTTAACATGGGCTGTCTAATATTAGAGCAGCAAAAAGCTGGTATAGTGTTACGCAAATAAAAGATGACTAAAGGTGCCGTAAGAGATTGCGATTGAAGATCGTAATTTCGGGGATCGCTGGCAAAAGCTCATTTGCATACCCCGACGCCGAAAACGACGGGAAGTCCACCCAGTGGCCGCAATTTTATTGCAGCGTAGATCCGAAGGTGTATGAACACGTAATCCAGTCGAATTGAAGCCCTCAGCCGTCTATTCATGGTTTGAGGTTTTCAACTAGCTAGAAAACGCGCGTAATTTGAAATTACTCCAGTCTAACACCTGTTAGACAGGCGTAATGGCTCTCTGAATCTGGGCCAATATTTTTTGCTTGTAATTTAAATTCACATGTGTTTTTGGACTTGTACACACCTTATCACACATTTGTGGTACACAAAAATAACACAGTTTTCCTCTAAGGGATGACCATATCCTATGAGGTTGTTTATGCTATCATATGAGAAGGTATAATTGCATAACATATACAAATTTCTCTGTTATAGTAACAGTGCCACACTTTTATTATTTTATCACTCTTTGAGAAAACATTAAATTGATTTGTAACTCCTTTCTATATATTTCCTGTTTTCCTTGCCAAAAAGGGTTAATTTGTATGGTGGCCATATTTGATATACACTCTCATGTTGCAACTATATTAGATTCTACTCCTTGTGAAAGGCATTCCACAACATTTGGGAGATTCAGTGGAAATTTGTGTCCATTCAGCCAAAAAATCATTTGTGAGATGGTGGTTGGATGAGAAGACCTGAGGCCTCGTACACACGACCATTTTCCTCGACAAAATCCATCAAGAAACTTGGTGGCAGAACTTTTTTGCAGAGGAAAACGGTTGTGTGTATGTTTTTCGTCGAGAAAACTGTCATGGAACTAGATGAGAAAAAAAGAGAACGAGTTCTCTTTTTTCTCGTCAGGAGTCTCAATTTCCTTGCCCTGTTTCTCGACGGTCTGGTTTACGATGAGAAACACATTTGTGTGTATGCTTAGAAACCCGCGCATGCTCAGAATAAAGTATGAGACGGGAGCGCACCTTCGGTAAAAGTAGCGTTTTTAATGGAAATAGCACATTCGTTACACTGTAACAGACTGAAAAGCGCTGATCGTGACTCACCAAACTTTTACTAACACACGGCAACACGAGATTAGCAAAAGCAGCCCCAAGGGTTGTGCCAGTGGAATCAAACTTCCCCTTTATAGTTGCTGTCGTATGTGTTGAATGTCACCGCGTTTGAGAATGACAAGAATTTGTCTTAACAGTGTGTACGCAAAGAAAGCTTGTCAAGATTCTCGACAAGCCTGACAAGTAACTCGTCAAGGAAAACAATGTTTCTTTTATGAACAAGTTTCTCTATCGTGTGCACGAGGCCTGACTGTCAATTGGTGTTTCAGTTTATTTCAACGGGGGTTGAAGTCAGGCCTTTGTGCAGGCCAATCAGGTTCGTTGAGTGTTTATTGAGCTGGCTTTGTGCACAGAGGCACAGTCATGCTGGAGCAGAAACAGGACCTTCTCCAAAAATATTACTAAAATGTATTTGTATTAACCACTTAAGCCCCGGACCAATATGCTGCTCAATGCCCAAAGGCGTTTTTACAATTCGTCACTGCGTCGCTTTAACAGACAATTGCACATGGCTCCCAAACAAAATTTGCGTCCTTTCCTTCCCACAAATAGAGCTTTCTTTTGATGGTATTTGGTATTTGATTGTCTCTGCGATTTTTATTTTTGCGATATAAACCGAAAAAGACCGATTTAAAAAAAAAATTATATTTTCTACTTTTTGTTATAAGAAAAATCGAATAAACAAAATTTTAGTCAAACATTTAGGCCAAAATGTATTCAGCCACATGTCTTTAGTAAAAAAAAAAAATGCAAAAAAAAAAAACTAGCTACCTAGCTGCAACAGCGACACTAATACAGCGATCAGAAAAACGATTGCTTAGTGACGCTGGCAATAGGGGGTGAAAGGGTTAACTAGGACGGGGATCAGGGGGTTAAACCTTTATTAGGTGGGTACGGGGGCTACCCTGGACCTAACACTAACTGCCTGTCACACTGACACTAAATGCAGTGATCAGTAAATATATGATCACTGCATTCAGTGACACTGTGATAGGGGCTGGGGGGGTGATCTGAAGGGGTTAATGTGCCCATGTGTGTGGTGTCAGTGTAGTGTTGGTGCGACTCACTTGTTATTTTCTTCTCTCCTCTTGGCGGATTGAAAATACCGCTGAGCGGAGAGCTGACATCACTTTCTCTGCATGTGTTTACATTACATAGGCAGAGGTAGTGCAGAGCAGGGAGGGAGCTGAATCACTGGGAATGATCCGGAGGGGGCAGACAAAAGCGAACAGCCGCCCCCTCATCTCGGATCGCTCGCACAGCAATACCGACCGCAGCAAGCACCGGGGGGTCCCGATCAGACCCCCGACCCACATACAGGTAAGTCCATCTGCCTGTACGTGCCATTCTGCCGATGTATATGTACATGCGGCGGTCGGGAAGTGGTTAAGCATTACCAGCACCCTTCATTGGAAACACCATTGGAAATACTTTTCAGGGGTCTTCAAACCTTTGGCCATGTAGTATAACTGCACCTTTTGCTACCATAATGTCCCTACAGCAGAATTATTTAATTTTATCAAGGGCTTTCTTAAAATCCTTATTCCTGAAAGTGTATATGACAGGATTGAGCAATGGGGTAAATATAGTATAAAACAAAGAGAGGACTTTACCCAGCACAACTAACTTCCCTCTAGGTGGAAATAAATACACAATGGTTAGAGCACCAAAATATATAAACACTACAATTAAATGAGAGCTGCAGGTGGTGAAGGCTTTTTGTCTCCCTGAAATTGATGGGATCTTTAAGATGGTTAAAACAATATAGATATATGATATAACAATGATGGTAAAAGGAGCTAGACCAAACAAAAAGCCTAATATGATGGTCTGAATATGAATCCATGAAGGGTCGGAGCAGGAGAGCCCAAGTATGGGTTGTATGTCACAGAAGAAGTGATCGATGATGTTTGGCCCACAATAGTATAAACTACATAAGGATACCGAATCAAGTAACATAATTTTAAAGCCCAACGACCAAATGATTATCACTGATTTTATGCAAAACCTTTGGTTTATTATAGAATTGTAATGCAAGGGCTTGCAGATGGCCAGGTATCGATCGTAGGACATCACGGTCAGCAGAAGACACTCAGAAACCTCAGCAGTTGCAAAGAAGGAAAACTGGCTGATGCATCCAGAAAGAGACATGGTACATCCATCGTACAGTATGATATGAAGAAGGTTAGGAAGGATAACTGTACTTAGCATCATATCAAGCAATGATAATTGAGTAATGAAGAAGTACATGGGAGACTGAAGGTTTTTACTTAGATGAATCAAGACCATGACAAGAAGGTTTCCAAAAATGGTGACACAGTATACGATAAACAGGAACAAGAAAAGCAGAACTCTAATGCTTTTAACATTTTGAAATCCTAAAAGTATAACATTGGTTACATTCTTGTGATAAACTACCTGGTAAGAGAATATATTATGATTTACATAAGGAATGGGCAATTTATTTTCCCAAGAGACCACATGAGAAAATTGTTGTGGACCTTCCTAGGTACAGAACACAAATACCTGGTGCTAAGAATGATAGGTACAAAATCGTTTTTTTTTTTTTTTTTTGGCACCACATCCTGAACCTCAAAATAACAGCTAGATAGCAGAAGAATCTTTAACTTTGACAATCAGCAAAGCTTGTAAAACATGCCCATTAAATTCCATTGTACCCTGCCACAACCACATATAATGCATGCAATTGCAAACCGGTTAAATCAGGTGATTATTATTATTATTAGGATTACAAAGTCCCTGCTCAGAAGAGCTTACAATCTAATAGGGTGGTGAAGGTAGTACAAATGGTTGTAACCGTCGGGAATGAGCTGATGGAAGTGGTAAAAGATTAGTTGGACACGTGATAGGTTTCCCTGAAGAGGTGAGTCTTAAGGAATCGCCTGAAGGTAGCAAGAGTAAGGAATAGCCGGACAGGTTGAGGTAGTGAGTTCCAGAGGATGGGAGAGGTTCTGGAGAAATCCTGGAGATGAGCATGGGGGAGGAAACAAGAGAGCTTGACAGTAGGAGGTTTTGAAAAGAGCGGAGAGGATGGTTTAGGATATGTTTAGAGACAAGATTGGTGATGTAGATCGGGGCAGAGTTGTGGGTGGCTTTGTAGGTCGTGGTTGGTATTTTGAATTTAATTCGCTGGGTGATCGGAAGCCAGTGTAGGGATTGGAGGAGCAGTTTGGCAGACACTGAGCGGTTGGTAAGCTGAAAAAATCTGGCAGCAGCATTCGTAATAAACTGAGGAGTGGATAGCCTATGGAGAGGCAGGCCAATAAGAAGGGAGTTGCAATAGTCAAGGCGAGAGATAACGAGGGAGTAAATGAGGAGCTTGGTGGTTTCATTTGTTAAAAAGGGGCAAATTTTAGAGATGTTACGGAGGTGAAGTCTACAAACTTTTGACAACGATTGGACTTGAGGCTGAAATGACAAGTCAGAGTCTAGAATTACACCTAGTACCCTGGCGTGATGGGAGGGACTGATGGTTGCATTGTTGATTTTGATGGAAAAGTCATGGAGGGGGGCACGGGCGAGGGTGAATATTAGTAACTCAGTTTTAGAGAGATTTAGTTTAAGGAAGTGGTGCGACATCCATGCTGAGATGTCAGTTAGTAAGTTAGTAGACAGATAGAATAGGGGGTGCGATGACTCATATGCTCTTGAAAAAGTACTGTGACTGAAAGAGAGAGACTGAGATCAGTACAGCTGGAAATTCTGCAGATACGTGGCTCCTGGGGTTTGCAGAGTGTAGGTGCTAACACAGGAAGAACTTGGTTTGGTAGCTGGAGAGTGTCAGGGTGTCTCCAAGGCAATGTTCTCTCACCAGAACCTAGCTTCTCCCTGGTAGTGATCAGCTCCTCAGGCTCTCTCCTTCCAGTTCTTGCAGCCCTCCACATGGATATCTGTCTGTGTGCCTGTCAAAACCTGTCAACTTCCTCCATGAGGAAGCCAACAGGGTCACATAGGTATGCTGACAGTGGTGTCATCAAATAGTCCAATAGAGACAGGCAAGGGCTGGATGTGATGTATTTTCAACAACTTAGCAGCAATTATTTATGTAGTAACATAATTCAAAGAGTGTTACTGACTGGCTAACCACATCTAATGCCGCGTACACATGACCGTTATTCATGTCATAGAAAAAACTACGTTTTTCTCAACGTGATTCCTCTCAAGCCTGCCTTGCCTACACACAATCATAAAAAAAATGCTCGAGCAAAGCACGGTGATGTACAACGCGTACAACGGCACTATAAATGGGAAGTTCCATTCGAATGGCGCCACCCTTTTGGCTGCTTATGCTACTTTCCCCATCTCATAACTTGCTTCTGAGCATGCATGTTTTTTCCCCCTCGTTAAAGCGTACACACGACATGAAAAACAACAAGAAACAATAGAGCATGTTCTAAATTTTTAACGCCCATTTTTCTCATTCTCTGGAACCTACACAAGACCGTTTTTCACAACCAATTAAAAAAAAAAAACATTTTTCTCATCATGAAAAACGGTTGTGTGTATGCGGAATAAGGATCGGTAAGCTTTAAAGTATATAAAATTAGTTCTTTGATTTAGATGCAACTTAAAGGATTAGTTTACCTTTGAGAACATGTTACATTTTTAGGGTGGAACATGTAACCTGTTTCCACTCTTGCAGCCTCTCCCTGATCTGCTGCCTCTGGTGACGGTAAGCTGGGGATCTTCTCCCCGACCTTCAGTTGTTTTATCAGTGTGTTTCAGTACCCTTTCATGTGCAATTCTGTTTTTTTCAAAATCTGGTGCAGCTATGCATAGAAAGCAGTCAGATCTTCCATTTTTTTTGCTTGTAAGGTCACTGAGAACAATTACTAATATCCCCTCTGTTATGGTAAGCTTTACAGTACAGTGTGTGTGCTTTTTTTTAAATTATAGGCATTCACGTGACCTCCCGCAGCTCTCCTTCCTTGCAAAAAGGAACGGATTTGGAACTTTATAAGAAGTGCATGTGTGCATGCAGCTCCATCCCTATATATATACTGTATTCATCGGCATATAACATGCACCCTAACTTTAAGGGGGAAGTTTCAGGGGGAAAAAATGCACAGCCCCCTGCATATAACAGGCAGACACAGTTTACCCTCCATTTTCAGGGCAAAAAAGTGAGTGTTATACGCCAATAAATACAGTATATATATATATATATATATATATATGTATATATATATATTGTGACAGGAAGTCAGGTAAATCTGTGGGTGTTGTCACAGACGGGAGATACATTTCTGCCTTGTTTAAAAATTACACCAATTACTACCAGGTGTCGGCTGCAGAGGTAGCCAGAAAGGTTTAGGGCATTGGACAACTTCAGCTGTTCAGAATGAGGCAATTAAGGCGTCTATAAGTTATCCAAAGGATGACTACTGATTGCTGCATCCTGAGGCTTTTTGAGTTAAGGAGAGGAGTGAGAAAGACTTCTGAAGAGGTGAGGCGGTTGTTGATTTTTCTGTGTGATAAAAATCAAAAAGACTATTGTTTCTCTGCTGTATTACCAGCAGTGTCTGATCAGCAGTAGGCTGTGCCAGACTCCATAGATTGGTTCCTGTGTGGTGAAGGTAGATGCTCCAAGTGGCCAGGGTTTATTTTATTTTTTATTTTTTTGTTTATACTGTTTGGATGCTTGCACTTGTTTCCAGCAATATGAAAGAATAAACCAAACTCTTTTTTTTCAACCGTCTTTGGCTGCCTCTCTGTATAGTTCAGTGTGTAGCGAACCCATCCAGGGGGTCACACCCCACCGCTACCGAGCTAACCCCTTACAATATATATATATATATATATATATATATATATATATATATATATACACATAACAATGGCATAAAAACAATTCATGTATGTACACATGGATCACATAGTGGCACCTAAACGTAATTCATATATGTACATAGATCACATAGTGACATGTTGCAGCAACCGGTAGTATAGACCAGTAACATTGGATATCATATGGTTAATTAAAAAACAAAAAAGTTGTTTTATAACAAGAAATAAAATAGACTGGATGTTAGGGACATGACTGCATCCAGTAAGCTTGGCGCGTTTCGTGGATTCGCTCCCCTTCCCCAGGAGTGTTCTATAAAAAACAAAAATGACCAATATGGTCCAATGTATAAACCTGATGGGTGAAAGAGAGAAGGAATGTCCGCCCATAATACTTACATGTCAGTAATATAAAATACAAAACATGTGATACTGCAAGCACAGGGCTGCTGGGGTTGTCTAACCTTGGAGACAACCCCAGCTACATGCCATGTCATGTGTTGATGACAATAAAACATGGTTATATATTTTTTCTAAGATGCTGGTCCTATGCATCATTTAAAGTCCCACCAATCCTCTTTTTTCTCTCCTTCCCTGATCTAAGGACTACAGTGGGAGGGGCTGAGATCCCCCTCTGACATCAGTTGGGAGGTTATGTGACTGCACAGTTGCACTGTCAAATAAGGTATTTAGCGTCACAATTAAAAATAAATAAAACACACACACATTGTACTGTATAGTTTGCTATAAAATAGGGGATACTGGTAATTGTGCTCAGTGACTTTACAGCCACATGGAATAGTGGCAGGAGGGGAGGGGTGGGGAGAAGATCGCTTACACACAATAGGAACTGACAAGCAGATAGGATGAGGGAGAGACTCTGAAAACAGTGGTATAAGGAAGGCACGTAGACTGACCACAGTTTCAGCAGTCATGATTACCGTGGTCAGCACACCTAAGGGGACACAGGAACAGGCTGGATTAACTGTATTATAACGATATTTAACAGCATAGAATGGGACAAATGACACTGTGGACACTATGCTGTTTTTTGTGCTTATTAAAGCACAATAAACAGCATAGTGTCCACAGGATTTTTTTTAGGGTTACAACTGCTTTAATTGAACAAGCTCTATAATTGTCACTGGTCCCAAAAATGTGTCAAAAGTGTTTGATCTGTCTGCCGTAATGTCGCAGTCACAATAAAGACCGCAGATCGCCGCTATTACAAAAAAAAAAAAATCATAATCAAAATGCCATAAATCTATCCCCTATTTTGTAGACGCGATATCTTTGGCACAAACCAATCAATTGCAATTTTTTTATCAAAAATATGTAGAATAATACATATTGGCCTAAGCTGAGGAAAAAAATAGTTTATTTATATATTTTTGGGGATATTTATTATAGCAAAATGCAAAAAATATTGCTTTTTTTCAAAATTGTCACTCTGTTTTTGTTCATAGCGCAAAAAATAAAAAACGCAGAGGTGATAAAATGCCACCAAAAGAAAGCTCTATTTGTGGGGAAAAAGAACGTCCATTTTGTTTAGGTGCAACATCACACGACTGCACAATTGTCAGTTAAAGTGACGCAGTGCCGAATGGCAAAAAAGGGCTTGGTCAGGAAGGGGGTAAATCCTTCCAGGAGCTGAAGTTGTTAAGAAATCAGTCATCATGAATAAATAGTCTACTAATAGTTAAGACCTTTTCAAATGAAAGGACATCTCTTACCTTATTGATTTCTACCCAATATATATTCCGGTGAACTTCTATATTTATGGACATGTTTTTGTCACAAGTATCCTATGCACAATTGTTATGCTTTAATTTCTTCAATACATTTTTTTAATGTGGAAAACAAAATCTCAGCCGGTTCAGCAGGACCGGCCAAGTTTCTATACATACAGTATGTGGGCAGGCTGGTTGCATTGAAATCATGTGATTACCTCTGGCAGTTGTTGATGTTAACAGTAATAATTGTAAACTGCCGGCAAGGAAGACTCCCAGATCTGGTAGAGCACAACACTGAGAGTGGATGGGAAAATCAGGTGATAATCTTTCCTTCAACCTATAGTTTCAGAAAAGAAAATCATACCATCTGTTGCTTGCCTAAGACCCTCAACCCGTAGTTTCAGAAAAGAAAATCATACCATATGTTGCTTGCCCAAGATACTCAACCCGTAGTTTCAGAAAAGAAAACCATACCTTCTGTTTGTTGCCTAAGATCCTTCAACCCGTAGTTTCAAAAAAGAAAATCATACCTTCTGTTGCTTGCCTAAGATCCTTCATCCCGTAGTTTCAGAAAAGAAAATCAACCCTTATGTTGCTTGCCTAAGATACTCAACCCGTAGTTTCAGAAAATAAAAACCATACCTTCTGTTGCTTGCCTGAGATCCTTCAACCCGTAGTTTCAGAAAAGAAAGACATACCATCTGTTGATTGCCTAAGATACTCAACCGTAGTTTGAGAGAAGAAAATCATACCATCTGTTGCTTGCCTAAGATCTTTCAACCCATAGTTTCAGAAAAGAAAACCATACCTTCTGTTGCTTGCCTAAGATCCTTCAACCCGTAGTTTCATAAAAGAAAATCAACCATTCTGTTGCTTGCCTAAGATCCTTTAACCCGTAGTTTCAAAAAAATGAAAATCATACCCTCTGTTGCTTGCCCAAGATACTCAACCCATAGATTCAGAAAATAAACCCATACCTTCTGTTGCTTGCCTAAGATCCTTCATCCCATAGTTTCAGAAAAGAAAATCAACCCTTATGTTGCTTGCCTAAGATACTCAACCCGTAGTTTCAGAAAATAAAATGATACCTTCTGTTGCTTGCCTAAGATCCTTTAACCAGTAGTTTCAGAAAAGAAAATGATACCATCTGTTGCTTGCCCAAGATACTCAACCCGTAGTTTCAGAAAATAAAACTACACCTTCTATTGCTTGCCTAAGATCCTTCAACCCATAGTTTCAGAAAAGAAAAATCATACCTTCCGTTGCTTGCCTAATAATCTTCAACTCATAGTTTCTGAAAAAGAAATCATACCATCTTTTGCTTGCCTAAGATATGTAACCTGGTAGTTTCAGAAAATAAAATCATGTCTTCTGTTGCTTGCCTAAGATACTCAACCCGTAGTTTCAGAAAATAAAAAAATACCTTCTGTTGCTTGCCTAAGATCCTCAACCCGTAGTTTCAGAAAAGAAAATCATACCTTCTGTTGCTTGCCTAAGATCCTTCAACCCGTAGTTTCAGAAAATAAAATTATACCTTCTTTTGCTTGCCTAAGGCCGCGTACACACGATCAGTCCATCCGATGACAACGGTCCGAAGCTAACAAAGATTATGAAGCTGACTGATGGTCTGATGTGCCTACACACCATCGGTTAAAAAAACTATCATGTTAGAACGCGGTGACGTAAAACACAACAACGTTCTGAAAAAAAATATGTTCAATGCTTCCAAGCATGCGTCAACTTGATTCTGAGCATGTAATCGATGGTCGTGCCTACTAATGATCGGTTTTGACCTATCGGTTAGGTGTCCATCGGTTAAATTTTAAAGCAAGTTGGCTTTTTTTTTTTAACAGAAGGATAAATAACCGATGGGGTTTACACACGATCGGTTTTGACCAATGAAAACGGTCCATCAGACCGTTGTCCTCTGGTTAACCTATCGTGTGTACGCGGCCTAAGGTGTTTAACCTGTAGTTTCAGAAAATAAAATCATACGTTCTGTTGCTTGCCTAAGATCCTCAACCCGTAGTTTCAGAAAAGAAAAACCATACCTTCTGTTGCTTGCCTGAGATCCTTCAACCCGTAGTTTCAGAAAAGAAAGACATACCATCTGTTGATTGCCTAAGATACTCAACCGTAGTTTGAGAGAAGAAAATCATACCATCTGTTTCTTGCCTAAGATCTTTCAACCCATAGTTTCAGAAAAAAAAACCATACCTTCTGTTGCTTGCCTAAGATCCTTCAACCCGTAGTTTCAGAAAAGAAAATCAACCCTTCTGTTGCTTGCCCAAGATACTAAACCCGTAGTTTCAGAAAAGAAAATCATACCTTCTGTTGCTTGCCTAAGATACTCAACCCGTAGTTTCAGAAAAAAAAAATTATACCTTCTGTTGCTTGCCTAAGATCCTTCAACCCGTAGTTTCAGAAAAGAAAACCATACCTTCTGTTGCTTGCCTAAGATCCTTCATCCCGTAGTTTCAGAAAAGAAAATCAACCCTTATGTTGCTTGCCTAAGATACTCAACCCGTAGTTTCAGAAAATAAAATGATACCTTCTGTTGCTTGCCTAAGATCCTTTAACCCGTAGTGTCAGAAAAAAAAATCATATCATCTGTTGCTTGCCCAAGATACTCAACCCGTAGTTTCAGAAAATAAAACTACACCTTCTATTGCTTGCCTAAGATCCTTCAACCCATAGTTTCAGAAAAGAAAAATCATACCTTCCATTGCTTGCCTAATATCCTTCAACTCGTAGTTTCTGAAAAAGAAATTATACCATCTATTGCTTGCCTAAGATATGTAACCCGTAGTTTCAGAAAATAAAATCATGCCTTCTGTTGCTTGCCTAAGATACTCAACCCGTAGTCTCAGGATAGAAAATCATATCATCTGTTGCTTGCCTAAGATAATATTGTTTTATGCTTCCAGGTCAGCTCACAGGAAATGACAGGGACTCTGCTTGTCTGGCAAATATTAAGAATGCAACCACTGAACCTAAAGACTAGTACACTGCAATATATTAAATTTTTGCTCTCAGGCTCACTTATGCGATAATTTATATGTAAAAACTATAAAACTATGTTATGTTATTTTATGTCAAAGGCACATTTACTTTGGTCTCCTAACACCCCATACTGTAAAGATCATTGCATACCTCAGTACCATGTGTGGTTTTAGAAGAGACTTCTGCATATAAAAGTTTGCCTTGAAAAGCCAACTCGATCATTATTTATTAAGAGGAAAATGTATTCTGTTGAGTAGATGGCACTTCAAGTTGTTTGTTTTAAATGTTCATCTTGTCTATATAAAGCATTTTATACAATGCTCCTCAAGGCACCATTATGTAATTAACTGCACTGATAATTAATCTTGCGAGTCTTTCAGGAATTATGTTTTTCATATTGTATTTCTCCTGATACAAATCTTAAAGCAACCAATCTCAACTAGGGGTTCCTTTGATTGAACTCCCAACTGATATACATGGGGTTCGCCCTGAGACTTTAAATGAGGTGAATATGGTAAGCCAAAAAAACACATCGTGATAGTAAAAAAGTAGATTTATTACAGTTTGTTGGACATGTAAAACATAACAGCAATAAATACAGGCCAATAAAATATGCATAAAATGTGACCATGGGTCAGTCCACATACATGGTAAACAGTATATACCAATATACAAACATCAATGTGCAAGCAACAGTAGTACCCGACGACATTTCGCGAGACCGTGCTCACTCTTCAGGGGTAAATGCTTTGCTATATCTGTAATACAAGTAATAAATCAAATGAATGTATGTTGCATAAAATAGGCAGGAAGGTGAGTCATCATCGGGGTCAACCTATAGGCCCCCATACTCACCGATGGGCTGTGCCAGGTAATAAATTGCTGATTCCAGCGGCAGCGGTGGCAACAAACATCCAGCACAGGGGCTGAGGAGGCAGGGAAAAAGTGGAGCACTGACATGACATTAATAGGTGTAAATACAAATGTCCCTAGAGGTCTCCCCCTGCAAAAATAGTAAAAGAGTATATGTGTATATCAGAAAGACCCTGTAAATAGAGATGAGCTTCCTGCAGTGTTTGATATGCATGTTGCCAAAATAGTAAGAGAGTATATATATATATATTTCTCAGAAGGACCCTGTAAATACTAGAAATGTGCACACTCAAATATTTTGTTTCAGAATTTTGTTTTCATCAGAAAAATACATTTATTTAGTTACTCCCAAAATTAGTTTTTATTTACTTTGTTTAGTTAAAAAATGCATTCATCCAATAATCTGAATTAATTAAGGTTGAATCTGTGATTGAAGGCTTTGACGAAGCAGCTAAACTGTACGACGCCGCAACTGTATACTGTATATCTGGTCGAATGTTCTGCCTACAAGCTATAGTAGAATTCTAATGTTGTATGGCACTAGTAATAATTATATTTATAAAGTATTATTACTAGTCAACCAACATTAGAATTCATCTACAGCCTATGGGGGCGGAGCATTTGACCAGAATATATATATATATATATATATATATATATACAGTGCTATCAGGGTCACCCTATACAAAAATATAAATGTACATTTATGAACAGGTATGTCAAAAAACCTTCTGACAGTTGTACAAGTGTGTTATGTGTAGAACTTCAAAACATAGAAAAAGGAAGACCAGACATTTTGCGGTTACTCCCAGGGTAGATCCTACGAAATTAGGAAATGTATTACATGTGAGACTGCACATGTCACTTATTTGTTGTCATGTCCTTGTGGTCTTCAATATGTGGGCAGAACCACAAGAAAGTTAGGCCGCATACACACGATCAGTCCATTCGACAAAAACGGTCCGAAGGATATGTACATTTAATTTAATATAGAGATCAATGTGATATGTACATTTCATTTTACATATATTTCCCATTTTTATGTAACTCTAATTTTGAGATATACTGTATTATGTGTACTATTACATATACATTTTTCAATTGCTAGCATGTTATTTGCAAACAGGATATGATGTCACATCATATATGGGAGAACAGGTGGCTGACACCTAGAGTAATTGGTTGTTTTAGATTGGCTGTAGCAGGATTGGTTATCCAGCTCCTTGCATATAAATTTGCTCTTTTGAAACCAGATGTGATGTCCTTGATGTCCTTGATAAGTCCAAAGGAGATAGAAGATTCGCGGTCCAAGGTCCCAGACTATACCAACCAGCATTCGGTTGGAGGAGAACCACTTAGCATTCAGGAGAAAGATCAAGACTCATCTCTTTTGATATCAAAGTAGACAGGAACAACAAGCGCCCAGAGGCAATTAAGTTCGCATGTGCTGTGCTATACAAGTTTTCATTCATTCATTCATGCCCTGGAGGAGGGGGTGAAACGCATTGTCACACTTCTGGTTTTGTCCAACCATTGATGCCATTTCCGCCCCCCATGGATTGCACGCCGATCAGCAGCGTTTCCTGGTTGTATTATTGCCTCTTTTCACTACAGTTGTGACGCCTAATGCACTGTACACACACGACCAGGATTCCTGGGGGCAGCAGGTCTGTCGGAAATCCCGAGAAAACCGAGAACCTGCTCCCTACTTTTTCCCCTGTACACATGTTTGGTTTTCCTGTCGGGAAAACTCAGATGAGAGCTTTTTCTCTGGAATCCCGACCGTGTGTATGTTCCATCGGTCTTTTCCCCCACAGGAAAACAGCCAAAAACGGACGTTTTCTGCCAGGGAAAGGTCCACCGGGAATCCCAATGGAAAAAAGAGAGCTGGATTCCCGGCAAAAAGCTCTACTCGCAGTTTTCCTATTAGAGAACCCGGTCGTGTGTACGGGGCATTAGAAGCCCAATTTTTTACAGTCTTATGGTACTTCTCTATTAGTCCTTTCTATTCTCTCACCGTCGCTTGAGCCTGGTCGCCTACTCTGAAAGCCCCAGAACACATTTGGAAGATTTTTCTGCACCCAATCATCTGGCTTATACTAGATCTGACTGATCACTGCTTGTTTAGCCCCAGACTGTGAAGCTGGTGGTCTATTATTTCTGGTGTGTGGTCACAAACCAACCAACTTCTTTGGAGCACATTTGCACTTTATCTGGAACACTTTGGAGAACTTACCACTTTAATTATTGACTACCTTTGAATATTTTGACAAATTATTTCTATCATAATTTTGAAAGTATCACTGTAGTCACATCAATTGTTTTTGTCACTTGATTTATATAGTCATCCTACAGGTGCTGTGATATATTTTTGGTCATATACATTATGGTTGGAGATGGGAGAACAACACAGGTTTTTTTTTTTTTATAAACTCTACCTAAAACCTTGCAAATCAACATATTCAAAGGTTAGTAGATTATTTTTTTAAATCCTCTCTATATTTTTCATTTTTTTCTTAGCCATGAAGATGAATTTGTATGGTGGCCATATTTTATATACACTCTTTAGACACAACATTCAAAAGTCATTGGCATTAACCACTTGCTTACTGGGCACTTATACCCCTCTCCTGCCCAGGTGATATTTCAGCTTCCGGCACTGCGTTGCTTTAACTGACAATTGCGTGGTCGTGTGACGTGGCTCCCAAACAAAATTGACGTCCTTTTTTCCCCACAAGTAGAGATTTCTTTTGGTGGTATTTGATCACCTCTGCGGTTTTTATTTTTTGCGCTATAAACAAAAAAGAGCGACAATTTTGAAAAAAATACAATATTTTTTACTTGTTGCTATAATAAATATCCCAATTAAAAAAAAAAAAAAAAGTATTTTTTCTCTTTTTAGGGCGATGCGTATTCTTCTACATATTTTTGGTAAAAAAAAAAAAATCGCAATAAGCGTCTGGTTTGCGCAAAATTTATAGTGCCTACAAAATAGGGGACAGAATTATTATTTTTTTTTTTTACTAGAAATGGCGTCGATCTGCGATTTTTATTGGGACTGCGATGTTATGGCGGACACATCGGACACTTTTGACACATTTTTGGCGTCATTCACATTTATACTGCAATCGGTGCTATAAAAATGCACTAATTACTGTATAAATGTGACTGGCATTGAAGGGGTTAACACTAGGGGGTGAGGAAGGGGTTAAATGTATTCCCTGCATAGTGTTCTAACTGTGGGGGGAGGTGGGGTGACTGGGGAGGTGACCGATCTGTGTCTCTATGTACAAGAGACACAGATCCGTCTCCTGCTCTCCAGAGACAGAACGCTGTCTCTGTGTAAAACGGCAATGAGAGATGATCTATGAGATCATCTCTCATTCGCCGCACAGATCGCATCGCAAACGGCCACTCTGATTGGCCGTTCGTGGCGATCTGTGATTGGCTGTGTCCAAGGGACACGGGCAACACAGTGTTTCCCCGCAGCGCGCTCTGGAGCGCGCGCCGGGAAGCAGCTAGTGACAAGCCGTCAATTGACGGCTTGTTGGCAATTTAGATCTGCGCTAGAGCGCGGATCTCAAGTAGTTAATATAGAGATGGTTCCCACTTTGCATATTTATCAGCCCCCCTTCCCTTTGAAAGGTCTTTCACACAATTTTAAAGTGCCTGTGTCTTTTGAAAGCTTTTTCACAAAGAACAGCGGGAGGCGGTGGGAGGCGGCGAGAGGGGCATTTCCCCTCCCGCTCCTCCAGGATAACAACCGAGCTGCTTTTAGCCACATCAGTTGTTATCACTGGAAAGCCGATAGCCCGCTCTAAAAAACAATACCGGGATGATGCCTGCAGCTGCGAGCATCATCCTAGCATAACCCCAAAAGCTGAGGAAGCATATGTCAGGTCACCTGTGGCCAGGTGACAAGTGCACCCTGTTAGGGTCAGGGATGCACCACAGGGTAGTGAACCCTATAGCCGACTGCTGCCAACAGAGGATGTGCAAGCCCAAGATTCCCCAGGGTACGGAGTCTAAGGCCGCGTACACACGATCGGTCCAAACCGATGAAAATGGACTTAAGTCCAGTTTCATTGGTCCAAACCGACTGTGTGTACGGCCCATTGGTCCGTCGTCCGTCGGAACAAAGTTTTAAAACTTGCTTTAAAATCAGACCGATGGACGCCTGACCATCGGTCCAAACCGATGGTTAGTACGCAAAAGCATCGGTCCAAAAACCTGTGCATGCTCAGAATCAAGTCGACGCATGCTTGGAAGCATTAAACTTCATTTTTCAGCACGTCGCTGTGTTCTACGCCACCACGTTCTGATCCGATCGGATTTTGGACTGATGGTGTGTACGCACATCAGATCATCAGGCCACTTCAGCGATGAACCGATCATGTGCACGCGGCCTAAGACCCAGCTTTGTGTTCACCAGAGCCTCTAGTGGTGAGGATGGCCTTCGCTGCAGCTGGATCCAGGTCACGACCCCTGGGATCCCCTAGGTCACGCTCCGCAGGAAGAGAGGGGAAGCAGCAACCAGGACAAGCGATAGTGATGGGTAAGCTTAGGTCAGGGCAACAGGCAGACAAGGGTAATCGAGGGACAGGCAAAAGGTCAGGGTCACAGGCAAACAGGAGAAGTCAGGGATGAGCCAAAATGGTACACAGGAAGGTAAACGTAGTAGACAGGAACTTAAGCTAACAACACGGTTAAACAGCACCACAGACTAGCAGTGCAGTTGTTAATATAGGCTTCCTGGGATGGCCTGGGGTGGAGCCATCCAGGGAGGAAGGTGATAAAAGACAGCCAGAAAGAGGGTCAGGCCTCTAAAGAAACATGGAGACAGGTAAGCTGCCAGACTTTATTGCATATCCATGACAGCATGTATGCGTACGCTCGGTGGGAAGGGGATATATAGCTGCATATTTTGCAACCATAATATTGCTGAGTCAGATTTTATTTTATCAAGGGCTTTCTTAAAATCCTTATTCCTTAAAGAGTATATGATAGGATTAAGCAATGGTGTGAATATGGTGTAAAATAAGGAGAGAAGTTTGCCCAGCACACCTTTTTTTCCTCTAGTTGGAAATAAATACACAATGGTTATGGAACCAAAAAATATAGACACTACGATTAAGTGGGAGCTGCAGGTGGTGAAGGCTTTTTGTCTCCCTGAAATTGATGGGATCCTCAAGATGGTTAAAACAATATAGATATATGATATAACAATCATGGTAAAAGGAGCTAGAACACAAAAGAAACCTATCACAACGGTCTGAATATGAACCCATGAAGGATCGGAGCAAGAAAGCTCAAGTATGGGTTGTATGTCACAGAAGAAGTGATCAATGATGTTTGGTCCACAGTAGTGTAGACTACATAAAGACACAGAATCAAGGAACATAACGTTAAATCCCAGTAACCAAATGATTATCACTGACTTCATGCAAAACCGTTGGTTTATCATAGAATGGTAATGCAAGGGCTTGCAGATGGCCAGGTATCGATCGTAGGACATCACGGTCAGTAGAAGACACTCAGAAACCTCAGCAGTTGCAAAGAAGGAAAACTGGCTGATGCATCCAGAAAGAGACATGGTACATCCATCATACAGTATGATATGAAGAAGGTTAGGAAGGATATCTGTACTTAGCATCATATCCAGAAATGATAATTGTGTAATGAAGAAGTACATGGGAGACTTAAGGTTTTTGCTAAGATGAATCAAGAACATGATAAGAAGGTTTCCAGACATGGTGACACAGTATATGGTACACAGCAATAAGAAAATCAGAACTCTGATGCTTTCAATATTCTGAAATCCTAAAAGTACAACATTGGTTACGTTGTTGTGATAGGCTACCTGGTAAGAGAATATAATATGAATTACATTACAATAACAAAGCAGCAGCAATTATTTATGTAGCAGACGTGCATTTTGTATCTTCATTCGCATTTCAGGTATTTTCGTGTTCATCGTCTCACCCGAGGACGAGGACGAGAGGACGTCCATGATAGGCGGAACACTGAACACAGGTTCTTCTGGGAAACTGAGTGTTTGGTCCATCATGGAACAGCACAAGGAGAAGGCGCAGTTTTAAAAAAATGGACGCCCACAGTCTGACACACTCTGCCAGGCATAAAGGAATGAAGATTGGCAAATTGAGGTGAGGCAATGGCACAGTGAGCTGAGGCAATGGCACAGTGAGATGAGGGAAGGCAATGGCACCGAGAGGTGAGGCAATGGCACAGTGAGGTGAAGTGAGGCAATGGCACCAGGAGGTGAGGCAATGGCACAGTGAGGTGAGGTGAGGCAATGGCACCGGGAGGTGAGACAATGGCACAGTGAGGTGAGGTGAGGCAATGGCACTGGGAAGTGAGGCAATGGCACAGTGAGGGGGGAAGGGGGTTGTCTTATACGGCCAGTCACCTTATACACCGGCAAATACGGTAACTTTATTAGTCTGAGATTATTCTACATAGAGAGAAAAGATTTAACATTATAGAGACATGAAGATTCGACGAGGCAGCTAAAAACATACGATCGCTACAAGACATTTATGGTCAAATGCTCCGCCTATAGGCTATAGAAGAATTCTAATGTTGGTTGACTGGTAATAATTATAATTATTACTAGTCACACAACATTAGAATTCTACTATAGCTTGTGGCTGTGCGATTGTGGTGTCGTACAGTTTGGCTGCTCCGTCGAATCTTCTTAGAACATTGACAGACACCATAAGCCTTCAATGACAGATTCAAACTTAATTGATTTTCGGACCAATGCATTTTTTAACGAAACAAAATAAATAAAAACACATTTTAGAAGTAACGAAAACGGAATTTCAAAACAAAATATTTCAGTGTGCACATGTCTATTATGTAGCACCATCATCTCCTGTGGCAATGTAAGGGTAAGTACCGTATATACTCGAGTATAAGCTGACCCAAATATAAGCTGAGGCACCTAATTTTACCACAAAAAATGGGAAAATGTATTGACTCGAGTATAAGCCTAGGGTGTCCATCTGCATGCCTCACAGTGCCTCACTTTTCCATGCCTCGCTGTGTCCATGCCTTACTGTGCCCATGCCTCACTGTGCCCATGCCTCACTGTGCCCATGCCTCAATGTGTCCACGCCCTGACTAGACTGAAAGTTTAACATGAGTCTATGGAAGGGGTGCCTGGCTTTGAAAAATCAGTGCTCCCCAGTAGAGGAGAAATTGGGCTACATGTGTGCCAAGTTCCGGGTCTAGGGGACCTAGGATCGTCCGGTACCCAAAGTCAGCGGAGAAATTACCGTTTAACATGGGCGTATATGGAAGGGGTGCCAGGCTTTGAAAAATCAGTGCTCCCCGGCTGTAGGACCCCCAGACAAACTTTACACACTTGTAGAAGAAGTGTGGGGCTACACGTGTGCCAAGTTTGGGGTCCAGGGGCATTTTCAGCACAAAATAGTACTGAAAAACTCGGCTTATACGGTAATAAAAATAGTACACATTCATGAAATATTTTCAGTACACATGGACAGGACCTCTGAGCATGCTCCCTTAGTTCCACCCCCTATATACTGCCCAATATCACCTCATTCTAGAGAATATAGAACCACATATCATTTTGTGGTGTTAAAGTGATACTATGGTTTAATTCTTATTTTAAATAACATACATGTCATACTTACCTCCACTGTGCAGCTCGTTTTGCACAGAGTGGCCTAAAAGGATGTTTTCTGGGGTCCTTCGGCGGCTCTCTCAGTTCCCCCCCCCCAGCTTCAGATAACCCACTATGGGAAGCGCTTTTCCAAGGGGGTTATCTTGTGGGCGAGCTCCCAAGTTCAGCATTCGGCGTCCATAGCCGCTGAGTGCAGGACTCGTCCCGGCCCCCCATCGCTGCGTTATTGGATTTGATTGACAGCAGCGGGAGCCAATGGCTGCGCTGCTATCAATCTATCCAATGAAGAGCCGAGAACCCCGGGCAAAGATCCAGTGCATTCTCGATGCAGGACTTTCCAGGGCTCAGGTAAGTAAAACGGGGAGTAACTGTCATATGTTTTTTCAACTTAATGCATAGGATGTATTAAGGTGAAAAAAACATGAGGGTTTACAACCCCTTTAACCACTTAAGGACCTTGGCTGTTCTTCAGATTTGGTGTTTACATGATTAAAATAGTTATTTTTTTGCTAGAAATATACTTAAAACCCCCAAACATTATATATATATATATTTTTCTAACACCCTAGAGAATAAAATGGCGGTCATTGCAATACTTTTTGTCACACCGTATTTGCGCAGCAATCTTACAAGCACACTTTTTTTGTAAAAAAAATTACTTTTTTGAATAAAAAAATAAGACAACAGTAAAGTTAGCCCAATTTTTTTTATATTGTGAAAGATATTGTTATGCCGAGTAAAATGATACCCAACATATCATGCTTCAAAATTGCGCCCGCTTGTGGAATGGTGTCAAACTTTTAACCTTAAAAATCTCCATAGGCGATGTTTAAAAAATTCTATAGGTTGCATCTTGAGTTACAGAGGAGGTCTAGGGCTAGAATTTTTGCTCTCGCTCTAATGATAGCCGATGCTGACAGCTCCGGTAAGCGGCAAAGGGCGCGGGAGACCACCGTTATCGTTTAAAGGACCGCTCAAATAAAAGATGGATACCTCGGTTGTGGCAGCAGCTGCTGCCCTTACCGAGATATCCATCTTTAAAGTACCAACGTATATTTACATAAGCGGTTCCTTAAGTGGTTAAGTAATTTAAATTTGATAACAAGAAAGGCAGTACAGTGGATCCCCTGCCCCCGGTAAGAACAGATTCCCTGAAACAATATACCCCCCAAGCAACATTGGATCCTCTCCAGCAATAATAGATCTCCCAGCAGCCAGCAACAGTAGCTTTCTCCCCAACAGTAAATCCCTCCCAGTAACAACTGACTGTTCCTGCAACAATTATCCCCCCCAGCGACAATAGATCCCCCAGCAGAAGACATCAACCCTCCAGCATGCCCCATCACCCCTTGCCATTACATACATTTAGTGCTGGATGTGCCAGAGCTGTGTTGCCCTATGTCCCTGTTGGAAAAAAAAGCCCTGCCAATACATATATACAATTAATCATTAAATCCCTAAGCAGCAATGACAACATATAATAGGAGCAAGGGTCCTGTCTATGCAAGATTATAACCTGAGAGATGAGGGGTGAAATAACTGATAGGAAAAAAAAATGATTAAACGGTATCAAAACCCAGGAATAAAATTGTAATATTGTGCATCTTACCATTGCTTTGATGTGATGCCTGCATTTGTTTTATTTTTTTCTACATATTCTTGCTATGTTATACATCATGCAAGCTCTTCTTTCTTCTTAGTGGTGTTGCAAAATGGTTTTGCCATGCCAATTCTCTTATCTTGCCAGAGGGACCCGTCCGAAAGAAAACAATTGCCTTATTGTGGTCTTTAAAGTGTATCTAAACCAAAGAACAAACATTTTATACATTGAAAGTTTACCATACCTTATGATGTGGTGAGCCTGTCAGTTATGCCGCGACCAATACACAACCAATTTTCATGACGAGAAAAATCCAATTTTTTTAAATTGGTCGTGTGTAGGCTCTAGAACCTGTTCTATTTTTTCTCGTTGTTTTTCACGTTGTTTTTTTTTTGTGAAAAATGGTTATGTGTACGCTTAAACCACTTAAGACCCGGACCATATTGCTGCTAAATGACCTTGCCCCTTTTTGCGATTCGGCACTGCGTCGCTTTAACTGACAATTGCGCGGTCGTGCGACGTGGCTCCCAAACAAAATTTGCGTCCTTTTCTTCCCACAAATAGAGCTTTCTTTTGGTGGTATTTGATCACCTCTGCAATTTTAATTTTTTGCGCTATATACAAAAATAGAGCGACAATTTTGAAAAAAAATCAATATTTTTTACTTTTTGTTATAAGAAAAATCAAATAAACTAAATTTTAGTCAATCATTTAGGCCAAAAGTTATTTAGCCACATGTCTTTAGTAAAAAAAAAATTGCAATAAAAAAAAATAGCTACCTAGCGGGAACAGCGAAACTAAAACAGCGATCAGATAAATGATCGCTTAGTGACACTGGCAATAGGGAGTGAAAGGGTTAACTAGGGTGGTGATCAAGGGGTTAAAACTTTATTAGGGGGGGTACGGGGGCTACCCAGGACCTAAAACTAACTGACTGTCACACTGCCCTTCACACTGACACTAAATACAGTAATCATACATGTATGATTACTGCATTCAGTGACACTGTGACAGGGGGGAGGGGGGCGATCGGGGAGGGGGGTTAATGTGATTATGTGTTAGTGCAGTGTTAGTGCAGACTTACTGTGAGATGTGATCTCTCCTTAACGGTGGTTGAAAAAAACGCTGAAGGAGAGATCACATCACTTCCTCCTTCCTGTGTTTACACAGGAGGAGGAAGTGACAGGGCAGGGGGGGCACGGATTGGCTGAGAGCGATCCGGAGGGGTCGGACAAAAACGAATAGCCGCCCCCTCATCCAGGATCGCTCGGCCAGCAAAACGGACCGCACTAACGTATATATACGTTGATGTGCCTGTCGGTGCCATTCTGCCGACGTAAATGTACATGCGGCGGTCCTTAAGTGGTTAACAAGCAAGTATGAGACGGGAGCACTCGGTCTGGTAAAACTAGCATTTGTAATGGAGAATAGCACATTTGTCACGATGTAACAGACTGAAAAGCATGAAGACTGAAGAGTGCAAATCTTCTCTCACCAAACTTTTACTAACACGCAGTAACACGAAAGCAGCCCAAAGGGTGGCGCCATGGAACTTCCCTATTATAGTAGAAAGAAAAAAAAAACGGAGGGCGCACCGACCTAGTGTGATACCGTTTGGGTAACTTTTATTAAAATATTAAAATCAATCATTATACTCACAGTTTGAGTTTTAAAATAGAGCCTTGAAAGACAGCACAGCAACAGGACACAGCAACACCAGCAGACTATGATAGTCACTTTAGTCTACAATCGATGTTTTCAGAGCTGACGCGTATCAGGGGCGTACCCCTTTCTTCAGAGCTTGGTGGTCTGTGGTGGTCCCCCACAATGATAAGAGTATATGTACCCCCACACACATACACAATCACATAGAAGTGGGCATGTGCTGAAAGGTCAGGGTCACCCCTCCCCCACAGGGGGAGGGGTTCACATTGGGCACGCCCCCCCCCCCACACACATTTTCCCCAAAAATTGTCCACACCTCCCATGCTGGTCAACCCACCTGTAGCAGTGTATCAAGTAGTCTCCGCAATGGGGGCCAGCCCTAGTGGGGGATGGGAATCTCCATGTTTTAAACGTCAGTCAAATATGCATAGCAACTAGTGTGCCTGCTCATATGTGCAGGCACAGTGGTCAGAGCAGAATGTAAAAAGGGGAATTTAAAAAGGGGAATTGTCAGCCCATTGTTGAAAAATAAAATCGTGCCATTGCACGCCTACCTTCTCTTAGGAGAGAAGGTAGGCGTGCAATGGCACTGCTCTGCTCTGTCCACTGTGCCTGCACATATGAGCAGGCACACTAGTTGCTATGCATATTTGACTGACGTCTAAAACATGGAGATTCCCATCCCCCACTAGGGCTGGCCCCCATTGCGGAGACTACTTGATACACTGCTACAGGTGGGTTGACCAGCATGGGAGGTGTGGACAATTTGTGGGAAAAATGTGTGTGGGGGGGGGGGCGTGCCCAATGTGAACCCCTCCCCCTGTGGGGGAGGGGTGACCCTGACATTTCAGCACATGCCCACTTCTATGTGATTGTGTATGTGTATGGGGGTACATATACTCTTATCATTGTGGGGGACCACCACAGACCACCAAGCTCTGAAGAAAGGGGTACGCCCCTGAAACGCGTCAGCTCTGAAAACATCGATTGTAGACTAAAGTGACTATCATAGTCTGCTGGTGTTGCTGTGTCCTGTTGCTGTGCTGTCTTTCAAGGCTCTATTTTAAAACTCAAACTGTGAGTATAATGATTGATTTTAATATTTTAATAAAAGTTACCCAAACGGTATCACACTAGGTCGGTGCGCCCTCCGTTCTTTTTCTTTCTGCTCCTAGTTTCATGAATTCCCACGATTCTGAGGAGGGCTGCAAGACTCTGGAAGATACCGTGTAATTGGATTACACCACCCCATAGCAAGAGATACCGGAGCGCAGGAGATTTGTTTTTGTTTGTTTACTTCCCTATTATAGTGCCATCGTACTTGTTGTACATCACGTGCTTTTCTCAAGCATTTTTCTTCACGAACGTGTGTATGCAAGGCAAGCTTGAGAGGAATCACGTTAAGAAAAACGGTCATGTGTACGCAGCATAACACATTTTTCTGTCTTAGCATTACAACACTCAGTGACTGTGCTGTGTCTCTGCAAGAGCAGTAGGGTATTTTCGCACTGGGGTGGTGGGTCCGTTAGCGGTAAAGCGACACTAGTTTAGCAACACTTTTCCGTAGTTTTAGTGGCACTTTTCGGCCGCTAGCGGAGTTCTTTTAACCCCTGCTAGTGGCCCAAGAAGGGGTTAATAATGCCTGTGTTGCGGTGCTTCTGAATCACTTTCAATGGGCAGGGGCGGTTTAGGAGCCATCTATAGAGCACTCCTACACCGTCCCAAAGATGCTGCTTGCAGGACTTTTTCCCCCGTCCCACAAGTGCACCGCCCCAGTACTCAGGCTTTCACATTGGGGTGGAATGAAAGGCAGTTTTCAGGCACTTAAAGGCGCTTTTTTTGTACATTCTTTTATTATTTTGTTTTATACAATACATATAATAACAAACCACACAACGCGGAGAACAACCGGCCATAGATCACCTGTACACATTACATTACATAAAACAGAACAACACAAAAAGGTATCACACTAGACCATGAGATACCCCCCCCAAAAAACAAAAAAACAACTACCCCTTGCCTAGACAGGTGCACAACTGTCATAAACTGCCAGCCAGAGATGTTCTATCCGAACATGGGGACACAGTCACATGACCCTCCGAATAGTCTTATCATAGAATTTCAGGAATTTTGAGTGCTATAACACTTGTAAACTCCCTCAGTGTGAAAGCAACCATATGGTCAACTAGTATAGGAAATGGGCTGGGAATGCAAAACTTGACCAGAGAATTGAAAAATAAAGCAGTGGATAAATGTACTTCATATGCCTTGGTTTAGAGTGATTGTAAAGGCCATTGTTTAAGTAACAACCCGATTTATACTTACCTGTTCTATAGTTTGCACAGAGCAGCCTCAATCTTCCTTTTCTTGGGTTCCCTGCTGGCGCTCCTGGCTCCTCCTTTTCTCGGTGTGCCACACTAGAAAGCTGCTTCCTAGGGTTGCACACCTGCAGGCATGATCCCGAGCCATGCTGCCTGTGTCTATAAACACAGACAATGAGGCTTGTTCCTGCCCCCACTCTCTCCTCGCAGGCTGTGATTGACATCAGCAGAGGCCAATGGCTTCCCCTGCTGTCTCTGAGCCAGTGAGGAGAGAGAGAGATAGCAGCTCTGCCAATGGATCAAGACCAGGTTCAGGTAAGTAGTTAGTGAGAATGTGGGGGCATGAGAGTTTGCATTGAGGTGAAAAAACAAAAATGTTTAGCCTTTACAACCACTTTAACCACTTCAATATCGGCCTATTGTCATATGACATCCACAGATGGGATCTACCATCCTGGGTGGACGTCATATGACATCCTGGGCTTTGCCGGGGGATATCTGAATGATGCCTGCAGCTAGAGGCATCATTCAGATATCCATGTCTTCAGCCGGCAATCCTGTGTACCATAGGAATGATCATAGCGGCAGTTCCGCCACTTAATCGTTCTTATAGGCAGCGGGAGGGGACATTCCCTCCTCCCGCTGCCATCCGGTGCTTCTTCAGGCTCTCCCTTGCCATTGGGGGGCCCGGAGAAGGAATCGTCCAGCGCTGGCAGGAAGCATAAAGATGATTGGTGACCAGAGTAAACAAAGCCACGATTGCGGCTAGTGAGCAACACCGATCATAAGATCGGTGAATTTTTTTTCACCGATCTCATGCTTCCCAGCCTGGAGGAGATATGTGGGGTCTTATTGACCCCGCATCTTTCCAAAAAGAGGACCAGACCAGGTTCAGGTAAGTAGTTAGTGAGAATGTGGGGGCATGAGAGTTTGCATTGAGGTGAAAAAACAAAAATGTTTAGCCTTTACAACCACTTTAACCACTTCAATATCGGCCTATTGTCATATGACATCCACAGATGGGATCTACCATCCTGGGTGGACGTCATATGACATCCTGGGCTTTGCCGGGGGATATCTGAATGATGCCTGCAGCTAGAGGCATCATTCAGATATCCATGTCTTCAGCCGGCAATCCTGTGTACCATAGGAATGATCATAGCGGCAGTTCCGCCACTTAATCATTCTTATAGGCAGCGGGAGGGGACATTCCCTCCTTCCGCTGCCATCCGGTGCTTCTTCAGGCTCTCCCTTGCCATTGGGGGGCCCGGAGAAGGAATCGTCCAGCGCTGGCAGGAAGCATAAAGATGATTGGTGACCAGAGTAAACAAAGCCACGATTGCGGCTAGTGAGCAACACCGATCATAAGATCGGTGAATTTTTTTTCACCGATCTCATGCTTCCCAGCCTGGAGGAGATATGTGGGGTCTTATTGACCCCGCATCTTTCCAAAAAGAGGACCTGTCACACACATTTTTTATTACAAGGGATGTTTACATTCCTTGTAATAGGAATAAAAGTGATTAACCACTTTAGCCCCGGACCATATTGCTGTCCAAAGACCAGAGCACTTTTTGTGATTCGGCACTGCGTCGCTTTAACTGACAATTGCGCGGTCAGGCGACGTGGCTCCCAAACAAAATTGGCGTCCTTTTTTCCCACAAATAGAGCTTTCTTTTGGTGGTATTTGATCATCAAAGATAAACAAAAATAGAGCGACTATTTTGAAAAAAATGCAATATTTTTTACATTTTTCTATAATAAAAATCCCAAAAAAGATATAAAATTTTTTTTTTTTTCCTCAGTTTAGGCCGATACGTATTCTTCTACATATTTTTCGTTAAAAAAATCGCAATTAGCGTTTATTAATTGGTTTGCGCAAAATTTATAGCATTTACAAAAATGGGGGTTGTTTTATGGCATTTTTATTATTATTTTTTTTTTACTAGTAATGGCGGCGATCAGCGTTTTTTTTTTTTACATTGTATGGACAAAAGATCAGCGTTTCCCCCGCTGACAGGAACGAGAGCTATGTGTTTACACACATACCTCCCGTTCCCCGCTCTGTAACAAGCAATCGTGGGTGCCTGGCGGCGATCGTACCCGCCGGGCACGCGCGCGCGCGCGACAAGCTGCTAAAGGGAGGACGTAGAGCTACGTGCTCCCGCGTAGCAGTGCCACCATCCCACAGTAATATGACGGCGGGCGGTCGGCAATCAGTTAAAAAAATAAAATAAAAAATAAAAGTGTAAAAATAAATAAGTAAAACAAACAATAAAACAATAAAATAATTAAAACACCCCTGTCCCCGGTAGCTTGCGTGCAGAAACGAACGCACACGTAAGTCCCGCCGACATATGTAAACGCCGTTTAAACCACATATGTGAGGTATTGCCGCATGCGTTAGCGTGTGCAACAATTCTAGCACTAGATCTCCTCTGTAAATCTAAACTGGTAACCTGTAAACATTTTCAAAGCGTTGCCTATGAAGATTTTTAAGTACCGAAGTTTGGCGCCATTCCATGAGTGTGCGCAATTTTAATGCCTGACATGTTAGTTATCTTTTTACTCGGTGTAAAACTCGGTGTTACTCGGTGTAACATAATCTTTCATATTTTACAAAAAAATTGGGCTGTTTTGTTATTTTTTTAATTCATGAAACTTTTTTGCGCAAATACCGTGCAAGATAAAATGTTGCAATGACCGGCGTTTTATTCCCTAGGGTGTCTGCTAAAAACATATATAATGTTTGGGGGTTCTGTGCAATTTTCTAGCAAAAGAATGATGATTTGTACATGTAGGAGAGAAGTGCCAGAATAGGCTGGGTATTGAGGTGCATATAAATGCCCGGTATTGAAGTGGTTAATTAATATCTAAACCCAAGAACAAAAATGCAATCATTTGCAGCTTATGAAAAAAATGTAAATAAGAAATTTACAAGTTCAACTTACCAACCAGCCTGCGACCAACCGAATTGTTGAATTATTTTTATTTATTTTTCATACAGTACCTGCCGCCGATATTGTACTTTTTCAGCGCTATGGGATTGCACTGGAAATCGGCACTGCGACGCTGTGCTTCTCGTGCTTACTGCCCCTACAAGATGCAGCACATCCATAGGAATCTGTTGGGGGCAGCGAGCAGGAGGAGCAACAGAGCTCAACTCTGGCTCCCGCAACGCGGGTCGTGGAGGTCAATTATTGCTGATGCTGAGCCACAGGAATCTACAATATCGCGGTCAGGGACTGTATGCATAGATTTTTCAATGCTTCTTGCTGCAGTGACCAGTTACAAGTGGGGGCAGTAAACACTTGTTTGTACAATAATTTGCAGCTTACCAGTCATCAAATGTGGTGGCTGTATTAGGTTAAATCTGTCAGTGAAGGCTTATGGTGTCTGTCTAATGTTCTAAAAAAGATTTGACGGCGCAGCTAAACTGTACGACGCAGCAATTGTACATTTCCGGTCGAATTCTCCGCCTACAAGCTATAGAAGATTTATAATGTTGTATGACACTAGTAATAATTATATTTATAAATTATTATTACTAGTCAACCAACATTCATCCTATGGGCGGAGCATTTGACCGGAAATGTACGATTGCGGCGTCGTACAGTTTAGCTGCTTGACAAATCTTCTTAGAACATTCAACAGACACCATAAGCCTTTAATGACAGATTTAACTTTGTATGTTCTTCTCTGCTTCATCGAATCTTCGGCGTTCATGTTGAATGGTCTAACCCAACACTGTCTCTATAATCTTTTCTCTCTATAGTGTTGAATCTTTCCTCTCTATGTAGAATAATCTTGGACTAATAGAGTTAAGGTTAGGCACATTCAACCACAGATTCAATAGACACAGATTGCTATTGTCACCATCATGTCGAATCTTCTATCTATATCGAAATGTTGTAGCAACAAAAATAAAGCATTTTTTTATGTCAGATCTTTCTGATTTCAGATTCTGCGCGTTCGTTTTCGTTTGTTAAAGCGATAATGAAAGAACGAATGCACATGTCTAGTATATATTATGTAACCCTATCAATAAATGTGTATTGTGAATGGAACAACTTCTTTGGTGTAAGATCTCTCAGATCTAGAAATATATATGTCCATACTACTACAATGATTGAGGTATATGCACATAATCACATAACTAGTCAACAGTGTTACATTTTCTGTGGTCTCCTATATTACACCATGTAAATATTATTGCATACCTCAGTACCATGTGAGTTTGTAGGTAAGACTTCTGGATATGACAGTTTGCTTTGAGACGCCAACATTATTTATTGAGGAACAAATATGTTCTGATGAATAGAACACACTTCAGTGTACAAAGTATTTATCTTGTAAATCTGAAACATTTTATACATTTTCTATTCATCAAGGCACCTTTCTGTAATTAACTACACTGATAATTAGCCTCGCAAGTAGTCTTTCAGGAATTATGTTTTTTTTATATTGTATTTCTCCTGATACACATCATAAAGCAATTCTCAGTGATGGTTATGGGGAACCCTAGTGTTCCTCTCAAGGTTGCTGAGGGTCCCTTGAACTGTGGCTGGTTGATCTCCTATCTGATGGTGCCAGCACTGTTTTGGGTTCAACACCAATTGACGGAGGCAGTAGCAGGTCACCAATGATCTTTTTGAGCTATTTGTAAGGCCCCGTACACACGACTGAGAAACTCGACGAGCAAAGCACATCGTTTTTTATCGTCGAGTTTCTCGTTCGGCTGTCAAAAAACTTGTCTAGTCAAATTTTCCCATTGGCCATCGAGAAAATAGAGAACATGCTCTCTTTTTGGTTCGACGAGTTTCTCAACAGTTTTCTCGGCGAAAAGTATACACGACCGGTTTTCTTGGCAGAATATGTCTCCCATCAAGTGGTCGTGTGTATGGGGCCTAAGGGTGGCATTCTGACAAAAAGGTCCCTTTCAGGAGTATTTCAGGTGTTTTAGCACTAAAAATAGCGCATAAATAATGCCTGAAATACTCCTGCCCTAGCTTTCTCAATGTAAAATCCTTATGGCTTGTACACTGAGGCGATGCACTGGCGGGAGAAAAAAAATCTCCTGCAAGCAGCATCTTTGGAGTGGTGAGAGGACCGGTGTTTTACCACTCCTTCCCATTGAAAACAATGTGACACCGCGGTAATACCGCCGACAATGCACCTCTGCAGAGGCACATTGCGAGCGATATTAACCCTTTTTTGGCCACTAGCGGGGGTTGTTACCGCACCCCAAAAACCTGCAATTCCGTGGCAATTCTGACGGTATAGCGCTGCTAAAAATATTGGCGCTATACCGCCACCGCACATACTGCCCCACTGTGAAAGAGGCCTTACGGTAAGGGGAACATTCTTTTTCCTGGCCACCTATGTAAGAGGCATTTTATCTACTGAAACCCAAATAATTAATTTCAACATGGGGTTTTATGAGACCTTAATAATATTTCAAGGTTTCCTGTGGCGTAAAAAAAAATATTTGTGAAAGGTTATCTTAACCACTTGCCGACCGCATCAAGCGGATATACAACGGCAGAATGGCATGGCTGGGCGGATTAACGTATATATACGTTGTCCTTTAAGATGTGGCATTGTGGGTGCACATGCCCGACGCAAGCTCCATGAGTGTGACTGTGGGTGGATACCTGCGATCGTCTCACGGAGAGGAAGAACGGGGAAATGCTGATTTAACCACTTAAGACCCGGACCAAAATGCAGGTAAAGGACCTTGCCCCTTTTTGTGATTCGGCACTGCGTCGCTTTAACTGACAATTGCGCGGTCGTGCGACGTGGCTCCCAAACAAAATTGGCGTCCTTTTTTCCCCACAAATAGAGCTTTCTTTTGGTGTTATTTGATCACCTCTGCGGTTTTTATTTTTTGCGCTATAAACAAAACTAGAGCGTAAATTTTTAAAAAAATGCAATATTTTTTACTTTTTGCTATAATAAAAATCCCCCAAAAATATATAAAAAAACATTTTTTTCCCTCAGTTTAGGCCGATACGTATTCTTCTACGTATTTTTGGTAAAAAAAATCGCAATAAGCGTTTATCGGTTGGTTTTCGCAAAATTTATAGCGTTTACAAAATAAGGAATAGTTTTATTGCATTTTTATTAATTATTTTTTTTTTACTACTAATAGCGGCGATCAGCGATTTTTTTCGTGACTGCGACAATATGGCGGACACTTCGGACAATTTTGACACATTTTTAGGAAAATTGTCATTTTCACAGCAAAAAATGCATTTAGATTAGATGTGCAGTAGGCGGTCCTTAAGTGGTTAAACAAGCATTTCCCCATTCTGCCTAGTGACAAGGACACTGATCACAGATCCCTGTAATTGGGAGCAGTGATCAGTGTCGCGTCACACGTAGCCCACCCCTCACAGTTAGAACACATCCCTAGGACACACTTAACCCCTTCAGCGCCCCCTACTGTTTAACCTCTTCACTGCCAGTGTCATTTTTACAGTAATCAGTGCATTTTTTAGAACTGATCACTGTAAAAATAACAATGGTCCCAAAAATGTGTCAAAAGTGTCCAATGTGTCCACCATAAAGTCACAGTAACAATAAAAAATTGCAGATTGCCACAATTACTAGTAAAAAAAAGTCATAATAAAAATGCCATACAACTATTTTGTAGACGCTATAACTTTTGCGCAAACCAATCAATAAACACTTAGGGCCAGATTCAGAAAGAAGTTACACCGACGTATCTCGAGATGCACGGCGTAAGTGTAAATATGCACCGTCGTATCTATGCGCCGTACCCAGAAAAATAGATACGCCTGAAAATAGGCTTCTACCGACCGACGTAACTTTCCTATGTGCACCCATTGATTTCCTATTCAAATATGCAAATGAGGGAGATACAACGATTCAGAAACGTGCGTGCACCCGGCGCAGGCTACGCACGGTGCGCATAAGCTGTATGTCCGGCCTAAAGTTATCCCTCATAAAGCAGGGGTAACTGTGCACCAGACTTGCACAGGTCAGCTGGAGAGCAGCTTCAGCAGCACCGTAACGGACGAGCAGAGCAACCACACTTGCAGGACAACACATCTGTATGCCAACATGCCAGGGGCAGCCATGGTCATAACACTACTGCGTCTATGGGCACGTAGGAGGTCACGGGAGCGGATATATACCGACTGTGCATCAACGTGTTTGGCATGGGTGATTCGGAGGTGTATCGCATCTTCAGATTCAGCCCTGATGCCAACCTAGAATTAGCCACAACCCTGCATTATGAAATCACCAGCCAGACAGATCGCGTACATGCAGTGCAGCCACTGGTCAAGGTACTGGCAGCACTCCATTTCCTTGCCAGTGGATCTTTTCAGCGTACAAGTGGAGTCGTGGCTGGGATGTCACAATCCAGTATGAGCAGATGTGTGCACCAGGTTGTCCCCCCAATCCTCACCCGCATGTCCCACTACATCATCAGACCCACCCATGAGCATCTGCGGCAGAAGGCAATGCAGGATTTCTACAGGATTGCCGGATTCCATTGCACCATCGCGGCCATTGATTGCACACATGTGGCACTACAGCCCCCACCTGTGCCACAGAGCACATATACCGCAATCGGAAGCATTGGCATTCCATTAACATACAAGTGATAACCGATGCCCAATGCCTTATATGGCATGTCCGCGCCAAACACCCAGGGGCCAGCCACGACAGCTACATATACCATCAAAGCACCATCCCAACAGAATTCAAACAGAATGTGTACAGGGACAGCTGGTTGGTTGGTGAGTGACATGGGAGTCAGGCATGACTGTCTGACCCCATGATGCAGACATCACAAGGGGAACATGCACGGCTAACATCTTCCTGTTTTTTCCCTTCCAGGTGACCCTGCATATGCACATGAACCCCATCTCCTGACTCCATTCCGGAATCCCCAAACCAGAGGAGAGAAAAGATACGGCACACATACGCACCCATGCAGTGGTGGAGTGCACATTCGGCCTCCTGAAGTCCCATTTCCGATGCCTGGATAAGTCCGGGGGGCCCTGTTGTATTCCCCAAATTTGTGTGCCAGATCATCTGTGCATGCTGCGTGCTGCACAACTACGCCATGAGAAAGGGCCTGCAGATTGACATATGTGATGACCTGACCCCTGAACTACACAGTCCCCCCCGCCCGAGGCTACCCAGTCTCCTGAGGGAAGAGCAGTCAGGAGATGCCTCGTGGTAGGCATCTTTGCATGTTAAACACACACATTCATCATGGCACACGGACAATGCACACATGCACACCACTGTGGTCCCTAGCTCACACATACCACATCCACTTCACATTGTATTAGCCCAAGTCCACCATGCAGGATGCAGGACTAGGGAGCAGCAACACCGAGCCAAGGCCCCAATGGTGTCGCTGTCCATTCATACCACATTCACACGGTCGTGGGGATAACCTCTCCCCAATGACCCAGGGTGACACCCCTTTGCTGGCAGGAATGTCACCCCCACATTCACACACCAGTCACACTGTAGCCTGCACTACTGTGCATACACTTCAAAAATAAATATACTCATAACCTGAGTATACAAAGAAACAAAAAAACTCATCACGTGAGCACTGAGCACATCTGCCCTGTCGTAGGCTATGCCTGGTGCCAAGGCTCCTGGTCCTCAGTTGCCTGGGGGGAGCCTCGGGTGGAGGGGGGTGGGGGATCTGGTGGAGGAACATCCCCCGGTCTCTCCCTGGCTGGCTGCCTGCCCTCCAATGCCAAGGCAATGCGGTGAAGGAAGTTATTGGTCTCCGCCTGCATCTGCAGCTGGCGGGTGGTGGTGGTGCGCTGGTGGCGCCTTGTCTGCCTCCCCTCCGCCTGTACGGCCACTGCCAGGCTCCTCCCCTCAACCTGAATGGCAGCTGTATTTGCCTCAACAGCCACTGTCACAAGGCCTGATGCTGTGGCATGCAGCTCCCCAGACAAGTCACAATAGCTGTGCAGTTTGAACTCACATGCTGCAGGCTGTCAGTGATGGCGGTAGTCTGATCAGCCTGCTGTGTCAGGGCCTGCTGGACAGCCAAGGAGGCCAGGCTCTCTGCCACATGGTGCAGGTCACCCACTAAAGCGGGCCTAGTCCCTCGCCAGATTCTCCTCCAAGGCATCCTGATCACCCTCGCCAGATTCTCCTCCAAGGCATCCGGATCACCCCTGGTTTAGCGGGTAGCCTTCCTGGGGGCAAGAGAGGCTTGGGGCCCCCTGTATGGGGAGGCCCTTGAGAGGATATCCCTGATGGGGGAGGAGGCCCTTGAGGGGCTATCCCTGATGGGGGAGGAGATCCTTGAGGGGCTATCCCTGATGGGGGAGGAGGTTTGGGAGGGTTCTGGGATGGGGTCTCCTCCACGAAGTAGAAACCTTCCTCCAGAGTACCATGCTCCTCCTCTACTTCCTCCAGAGGAGAGGTGTGGGCACTCTCCTCTGGGGGTGGCGTGGGTAACCAAGCAGCCAACGATGGCCCAGGTCCCTCCAGCACATCTGTGGATGACACAAAACATTCACATGTTGGTGGACCCACACGCTTGTCACATGTTCCCTTGCACCTCCGCACATGCTACACACCGGAGAGAAGATAAAACACGGCCTGATCTGCAGAGTCATAGCCCTCCAGGCCCTCCACCTGCTCCCTCTCCAGGCACCTGGCAATGACCTGCTCATCAGGAGTGAGCGTGATCTTAGTGGTTGGTCCACCTCCTGTGCCCCTGGCATGCCTCCTCATCGTGGCCAGCTTGTCTTTGAGCAGACGCCGCATATCATAAATTTTTTTAGATATGTCCTTTGGGATCCGAACCTCATGGCCAAGGGCATTCACTTGCATTGTAATCTCCTGCAGTATCTCCTCCTTCTGGACCTTGCTGGTCTGGCCACTCTGTGCCCCATGGAGGCACGCGCCATACTTGGTGATGGCATCGATATTAATTGCCTTCTCCTCAGGGCTAACATTTTTCTTCCTCCGATCTTTACCAGTCACTGGTGCAGACATGGCTCCAAGTACTAACATCAAAAATGTTATGGTGTACTTTTGCACTTGACGGGTGCATGTCTGGGCGTATTTATGCTCTGGGCGTAGGCAGTGGGCCGACGTATCCCAGGGGTTACACCGGGCGTAGTTGT
Organism: Rana kukunoris; assembly: GCA_029574335.1. NCBI lineage: Eukaryota > Metazoa > Chordata > Amphibia > Anura > Ranidae > Rana > Rana kukunoris. Next base: position 531,377,517 of record CM056051.1, read on the forward strand.
GAGCATGCGCACATGGGTGCGGGACATACGTTCACGTCACGGCGCATGCGCCTTTCGTTCAGCCCTTCATTTGCATGGGGTCACGCTTCATTAACATGGATCACGCCCACATCTCTTCCTAATTTGAATTACGCCAGCTTACGCCTACGAATTAACGTTACGCCGGCGCATCGTTGGGAGCACTTGCTTTTTGAATACCATGCTTGCCTCCCTGAGTTGCGTCGGCATAGCGTAAAAGAGATACGCTGCGCTGGCCTAAATATGCGCCAATATATCTGAATCTGGCCCTTAATACATACAACCAATTATTTTTGCATAAACATTACCTTTCTATCTACCTGCCACTTTATTTGATTTTTTTCTTCTATAATCACAAGAGAATTTTAATTTATTCCCTTCAGACTTCTCATTGCCTAACAGGTCTATGCTCTAAGTATAAAAGGAGAAGTATTATTGCAGTCGTTGTTTTGTGAGGAATGTTCAAGCTGCCTTAACCTTGTATTTTAACCTTGGCATTATAAGGACAATGGTTTATATTACAGTTTTTACTTATTACAATGACTTTTATCTATATAAGTCCCCTTTTTAATGTACAGGAAAACCTAAAATTCCATTTAAAATTAAATTATATTTGTGTTTTTTCACATAGTCAATGTGATTATGTGTATTTTTAGTACTGACCAAAAGGTTTAGGTGTTTTGCATGGAATGTGCCAATATGATGGAAGAAGAAAAAAAAGGAAGAAATGCTTTCTCGAATCGGACTCTAACCCCACTAATGAGCCATGTATTTGGTCTTTGAAATTCTGAATCCTTCTATGTAGTAAGTTTCATTCTGAGAAAAGTCTCACTTTTTAACTATCAGAATCAGAATACTTTATTAATTACATTATTGTACTAATTATATTTATTAAGAATTTATTGAAAAAAACATGTTTTATGCATTGTTGTTTGGGGGCACATACGATTTGGTATACTAAACTGAAAAGCATTTTGACATGAAGTCAGCTTGTTTTTTTGAACCAAAATAATTTTTCTGTTGCGGTCAAAAACATTGACTTCTGATGCATAGTGGTTACGAAAACTGTTCAATCATGAGATAAAGAGATTCAAAATAACACTGGTAATTTTGTATCTACTCTGTTTCATTTACAGTATTTATAGTTCAAAGGGGTGAGCTTTGATCTGCATATGATGTCAGTTAAAGCAAGGTGAGAAGAAAAAAAAATGTGTTTTTCTTTTTTTTTTAACCACATCAGTGCCAAAAGGTTGTACCCCCTTTGTGACCAGGGCATTTTTAATTTTAATTTTATTTATTTAACACAAATAACATTTTTATCATTTTTGTCACACAGAGCTTTCTTTTGGTGGCATTTGATCATCTCTTGTTTTGTTTTTTTTTGCAATATAAATACAAAAATTACAAACATTTTATAAAACATATCCAATACAATCGAATATCTTCATAAATTTAGACCAAAATTAATATTCTGCTACATGTCTTTGGCAAAAAATCTCAAAAAGTGTATATTACCGTATTTATTGGCCTATTGCGCGCACCCGCGTATAGCGCGTACCCCTACTCTGGACGTGAAATTCCTGAAAAAAAATGTTTTTATTACTTACAGTTTTGGTGTCTTGCCCGGCGTCCATCGGTGGCCTTGTCCGGTACGGCGTCCGTCTGCGGCCTTCGTGGTGTCCTCCACGCTGCTCCAGCGCTGTCTCTGAGCCGATCCCCACTTCCCGCGCTGTGTTTGAACGCCGCCGCCGACATATACCAAGCGCAGTACACTCGGGCACGCTCGGCCATGCTTGGCTCCTCTCGCATAACCGCGAGGGGAGCCGAGCCTTGCCGACTGTACCCGAGTGTACTGCCCTCGGTATATGTTGGCAGCAAAGTTCAAACACAGTGCAGGAAGCGAGTATCGTACCGTATATCGCGCACCCACAATTCCCTGATTTTAAGGGCAAAAAAGTGTGCGTATACGCGGATAAATACGGTAATTGCTTTTTGTGAAACGTATCAAGTGATCAATCCTGATGTACTGATGGCCTTTCTCATTTCTTGAGGCCCTTAAAATGCTAGGCCAGTACAAATACCCCCTAAATTACCCTTTTTTGGAAATTATATGGTCTGAGGCATTTAGTAAGAGGTATGGTAAGTTTTTTTTAAAGTTGTATTTTTTTGGTAAAAATGTTTGTAAAAATTAAGAAATTTTATATTTTTCTTTCTCATTTTTGTACATACATTTTTTTATATACTGTCACCACTTCAGTATAGCATTATCATATGACTGGTGTGGCAGTGATCAGAGACATACTGTATATACAGTACAGACCAAAAGTTTGGACACACCTTCTCATTCAAAGAGTTTTCTTTTCCCCTCTATGGGAAAACAAAAACCTGCAGGAGATTGTGCCAGTTCGTCGGTGCATTGGTCGGAGGCCCTTTTAAGAGAGGTCAGTAGGTCAATTGGAGAAAAAAATGGGAAAAGTGAAAGAATGGGAAAAGCTAGGAATAACTAGGCTGGCACAACTATATATAGGGGACACATTGAAATCTTTTGCAACATTAGGAGAAGAGTATGACATACCCTACAGGCCCAATTCAAGACGGACCCGGCAAGAGGGCAAAAAACCCCCCATTTCCAGCGTCTAATTGATTCCGAGAGTACCAAGGGAATTATATCAGACCTATATGCAAAGATTAGTGAGGGGGCGATTGGGGGAGGAAGTCCAGGAAAAAACAAACAAAGATGGGAAGAGGATATAAGCCATATAACAGACGAGCAATGGGAACACATCCTTGAGATGGGGAAATTGGTGTCACTAGCCCCGTCACAGAGAGTAACGGCGGTGAGATGTTTGTTCCAGGCCAGGAAACTAATAGCACAAAAGTGGCAATCAGAGAAAGCGCCTACAACTGCAGAATGGGTAAACACGATCAATGCCACAGTATGGAAGGAGAAAGTAACTTTAACTAGACAGGGCAACTTTAAAAAATTCAAAAAGCTGTGGGCGCCCTGGTTGAGCAGAATGGGATGTCCACCCTAGGGCAGGGAGAGGAATCATGCCGGGCTGCTGGGGAAAGGCCTGGGCGGAAGGGAGAGGTAACGGCAAGAGAGAGGGAGAAAACTCTTAGACTAAACATGGGGATAGTCATGCAAAAAGAGAATAGAGAAAGCTACAATATAGAGTGCACTAACGTGGGATAAATAAAAAGGGTGGGGGGAAGGGGTACGGGTAAAAGGGGCACAACCAAGGTCTGAAGACGCGCTTTATGTATAACTATATCTACAACGATGTATGCAAAGAAAATAAACGCATGTGTATTTTTGTACCACAAAAAACTCAATAAAGAATATTAAATTTAAAAAAAAGAGTTTTCTTTATTTTCATGACTATGGAAATTGTAGATTCACACTGAAGGCATCAAAACTATGAATTAACACATGTGGAATTATATACATAACAAAAAAGTGTGAAACAACTGAAAATATGTCATATTCTAGGTCCTTTTGCTTTGATTACTGCTTTGCACCCTCTTGACATTCTCTTGATGAGCTTCAAGAGGTAGTCACCTGAAATGGTCTTCCAACAGTCTTGAAGGAGTTCCCAGAGATGCTTAGCACTTGTTGGCCCTTTTGCCTTCACTCTGCGGTCCAGCTCACCCCAAACCATCTTGATTGGGTTCAGGTCCGGTGACTGTGGAGGCCAGGTCATCTGACGCAGCACCCCATCACTCTCCTTCTTGGTCAAATAGCCCTTACACGGCCTGGAGGTGTGTTTGGGGTCATTGTCCTGCTGAAAAATAAATGATGGTCCAACTAAACGCAAACCAGATGGAATAGCATGCCGCTGCAAGATGCTGTGGTAGCCATGCTGGTTCAGTATGCCTTCAATTTTGAATAAATCCCCAACAGTGTCACCAGCAAAGCACCCCCACACCATCACACCTCCCCCTCCATGCTTCACGGTGGGAACCAGGCATGTAGAATCCGTCCGTTCACCTTTTCTGCGTCGCACAAAGACACAGTGGTTGGAACCAAAGATCTCAAGTTTGGACTCACCAGACCAAAGCACAGATTTCCACTGGTCTAATGTCCATTCCTTATGTTCTTTAGCCCAAACAAGTCTCTTCTGCTTGTTGCCTTTCTTTAGCAGTGGTTTCCTAGCAGATATTCTACCATGAAGGCCTGATTCACACAGTCTCCTCTTATCAGTTCTTCTAGAGATGTGTCTGCTGCAAAAGGTGGCTACTTTGAAGAACCTAGAATATGACATATTTTCAGTTGTTTCACACTTTTTTGTTATGTATATAATTCCACATGTGTTAATTCATAGTTTTGTATATTCAATGTTTTTTTAATTATTATTCTTTTTAGAATTTTTTTTTTTACTTTTTAGAATTTTTTTTACATACTTTTAGTAGCTCTATTAGTAGTTTAGTAGTTCAGTGCCACCATAGTAACATTGTGCTACTCTTAAGGGGTGATCATGTGATCACTGGGCTCCCCCCCCGCTACATGCGGCGGTCGGAAACCAGCGGGGAGCTATTCGTTTCTAGCCACCCCCTCGCGATAGCTCCCCGGAGCTGAAGAACGGGGAGAGCCGTATGTAAACATGGCTTCCCCGTGCTTCACTGTGGCGGCTGCATCGATCGAGTGATCCCTTTTTATAGGGAGACTCGATCGATGATATCAGACCTACAGCCACACCCCCCTACAGTTGTAAACACAAACTAAGTGAACCCTAAATCCTACAGAGCCCCCTGTGGTTAACTCCCAAACTGCAACTGTCATTTTCACAATAAACAATGCAATTTAAATGCATTTTTTGCTGTGAAAATGACAATAGTCCCAAAAATGTGTAAAAATTGTCCGAAGTGTCCGCCAAAATGTCGCAGTCATGAAAAAAACGCTGATCGGCGCCATTAGTAGTAAAAAAAAAATAATAAAAATGCAATGAAACTATCCCTTATTTTGTAAACGCTATAAATTTTGCGCAAACCAATCGATAAACGCTTATTGCGATTTTTTTTTACCAAAAATAGGTAGAAGAATACGTATCGGCCTAAACTGAGGAAAAAAAAATATATATGTTTTTGGGGGATATTTATTATAGCAAAAAGTAAAAAATATTGCATTTTTTTCAAAATTGTCACTCTATTTTTGTTTATAGCGCAACAAATAAAAACCGCAGAGGTGATCAAATACCACCAAAAGAAATCTCTATTTGTGGGGAAAAAAGGACGCCAATTTTGTTTGGGAGCCACGTCGCACGACCGCGCAATTGTCTGTTAAGGCGACGCAGTGCCGAATTGTAAAAACGCCTTTGGGCATTTAGTAGCATATTGGTCCTGGGCTTAAGTGGTCATTATTTGCGCTTTCGTTATCGTTTGTTAAAACGATAAAGAAAAAAACAGATTTTCGGACGAAAATGCATTCTAACGAAAACAAATGCACATGTCTAATAAATACACAGATAGATCCCTATTCAAATATTTAGATGAACTGTAAAGTCTCCCAAGGAGATCAACTCTACAAACCATGATAGAATGTTCTTGATTGTTTCTTGATTTGCCTGTACCTATGCATTGATTCATGATGGTATCCCAAATACAATATGCTATTACTAATATACAATTGACAAAAAAAATAAAAAATTCAAGTCTATTTAATAAGATGTGTAATGTTACATTTTATATTAATTAATTCTACTAACTGCATTATGTATATAACCATCTCATTTTTACAGAAGAGACTACATTGGCTACACATGGAGGTTAAAAAAGGCATAAATCCATCAAGTCTAATTAACCATTATAATTTTCAAGGTTAAACCAGATGATAACTTAGCTAAATAAAAATATGAAGGAGCATAACACCCTAACTTGACTTCCGAAAAAAAACAAAAACAAAAAAAGAATACTATTATTCAAAAGGCTTGCTTAAGTCATGTCTCGGAGCAATATCACCATGATCACTGAGATTCAGCTTCTTGGCTTTTACAATCTTTATCATCTCAACATTTTTCTTTTCATTCTGTTTTTCATGATTTACTACCTTACAACAAGTGGAAACTTCCTCCTCATAGTTGTAGTAGCCAAGGTCAGAAATCTGCGCTCTCCAATGTACATTTTTCTCACTCAGCTCTCCTTATCGGACATAATTATGGCCAACAGCATTAGCCCCAGTTTGCTTCATGTGTTGGTGGACCAACAAACCACAATCACCTTTACAGGCTGCCTAGCTCAGTTTTACTTTTTCAGTGCCTCTTTGGCCCTTGAATCTCTCCTTTTGACTGTGATGTCCTATGACCGATATCTTGCTATTTGTAACCCTCTGCGATACAACACTATTATGAATTATATATTTTGTTTAAAACTAATTTTATTTTCATGGCTATTGAGCTTTTCTGTGATTTTAAACCATGTCCTAGCAATTTCTAATTTACAATTCTGTGGCTCTAATGTTATTGATCATTTCTTCTGTGACCTGTCTCCTCTGTTGGAACTTTCTTGTTCAGACACAAATCTTGTACAGACCGAAGTTACAATACTTACTATTCCAATGGCTGTGATCCCATTTCTATTGATCATTGCATCATATTGCTATATTATCGGCACTATCTTGAGAATCCCTTCCGTCACCGGAAGGAAAAAAGCTTTCTCCACTTGCAGCTCCCATCTTGCAGTTGTATCTCTATATTATGGAACTCTTCTTTGTACATATGTGGCTCCAACACGGGGACAGTCATTAATTGCCAGCAAAGTACTGTCCCTTCTGTATACTGTTGTCACTCCATTGATTAACCCTCTCATATATAGTTTTAGGAATAATGATATTCAAGAAGCTTTTCATAAAATGTGCAGGATGCATTGATACAGTATAACATTGACACACAAATGAATATGAAATATCTAAAATAAATGTTTAAACATGTGTGTAAAAATGCAAAAACAGTTCTGGCAGCAATGGAGTTAAATGGAGAGAGGACTGGGTCAAGATTTTGTATTTTTTGTAACCAGCTAGTCATTATGTATCAGTCTTCTTGCATGTTGCTGAGAGAAAACAAGTAATTTTAGAGTGACGTTTGGAAGAGAGATTTGATTTTGAATCGATTGGTGGCAGTGTCTCATTAATTGTTGGAGGTAAGGGACTAGGGCATTATGAGCAACCAATTCTGGAATACCACTAAACTTAATATTATTTCTTCTCGAGCAGTCCTCTAGATCTGCTATTTTCTATTTCAATAGTGGTAGTTCTGTATCATGGTGGTTATGAGTGTCCACTAGAACATTATGTGCCATGAACATTTCACAGATTTTTGTCTCCACATGAGAAAGTCTTTGTTCATGGTCTTGCACAGCATGAGAGATTGGGGTTATGACTGCTGAAAAATCCACACCTAAATACTGTCTCAAAGAAAGAAGCACATATTTTTTGGACAGTTAAGATACTGCCTTGTCACTCTCAGGGAAAGCCTCTATAGCAGACTGGAGGGTAAAAGCTGGCATAGGGAGAGTGAGAGTTGCAGAAGCTGACAGGCTGCAGGAAGGTTAATCTAGCGTGTTTTTTTTATTTCATAGGGCTTTGAGAGGAAGGAGAGAGAGGAGGTGAGGACTCACCTGGGTCACCCTCATATAGGGGCATGGAGAACCTGTGCTCCAGGATGTATGGCCTGGTGTTGTTACCATGCTCAGGAGAGCTGCTCTGAGCACTGTCTGTGCCATCTTGGTGGCATGTTGAGCTCTGGGCGGGTAAAAATCCATCAGGTTTTGGAGCTGATTAAGGGTTTTCTGGCATTGGGCATGTAATCCATGTGTGAACTTGTGCCAGACTGGTGATTTGGGGGTTACCCCGATCATTGGTTTGTAGTTTTTATGTATGCTGGAGGGGCAGAGAAGCTCTAGAGATCAGTGTCCATCTGCAGCGCTGGCCGGACACTCCCCCAAAACAAGCCAGTTTAGTAGAGTCAGATGAGGAAGAGAGTGACCATGTTAAATTGGGGTAGAGAATTATTCTTCTGCAACAAGATTTTTTTTTTTTTTTTTTACAATGGGTACAACAAAATGGATGACTGCAAAGGAGGAGAGAGAATACTTACCTTTCTGCCATCTGAACTGCTATCAGCACTCTGGTGATGAAGAATGGCCGCCCAAAGCTTACTGGGAAACCAAAAGATTTGGGAATGTTGATCTCCTGAGGTACCTATAGCTCTAATTGTATTTTCACTGCAACCACCATATTTTTACAGGATATTGTAGTGTCCTGGAGGTCGGAACAAGGAACCATTGGAGTGTGGGTTTCCTGGCAGACTTTGGTGGACCTCTTCTCATCAACAGAGTAACGCTTAGCAGAAAAGGTGGCAGGATATATAAGTATTTGTTTTTGTTCTTTACAGGAAATATAGTATGAAAAATGCAGAAATGTGGATTTTTATAGTTTTGTTTTTTTGTTGACTTGTGAAAAATACTATTCGATCTTCCTCTGCAGTCATTCATAATTGTGTAGTACCCTTTGTAAAGAAGATTCTGTTTTTATCTTGCAGAGGAATAATCATATACCCCAATTAAACATGGTCATTCTCTTCCTCATTTACCTCTGACTCCACTAAACTGACTCTCTCAGCACTGGGCATGGAGACTGATACATAAGAACTAACTGTAATAATCTTAACTTAATTTAACATAACATTAACATTAATGTAACATAATCTTGACTTAATTCTCTTTCCATTTAACCCTATTTCTGCCAGCAGTTTTTTTTGCATTTTGTGCACATGTATTTAAAAAAAATATTTTAGGCCTAAAGATTAGTTTAAACCCCCTAGTGCAGAGACCCTAAAGGGCCTAGACAATAAATTAGTGGTAGTTCCACTCCTTTATGCCCTTCATTGTCGCCCTCCCACATGTACTCCATATAGAGAAAACAAGCATCCATGACGACACTCATTGAGCAAGAATGATTCACTGTTCTCATTAACAGAACAAAAGTGCACATAGACAGGACGTGGTTTGAAAAAAGTCAAAGGTGATCAGTAGCACTGAAATGCAACAAATTGAAAATGTGAAAATTACATTTTCTAAATAAACAAAAAAGTTTATTTGATAATTGTTTAAAAAACAACAAAGCAATAATAATACAAAAAAACACTTTGTTCAAATCTATTCTAAATGCCTAAAATACTCACCTAAATCCGTAGATGACTGTTGGCTCTCAATTCTTCTATACACTTTCTTACAGAGGAGGATGGTCACTTTTTAGATGTCTACATCATCGTGAAAAATTGAAAATTATAGCCATTCTAGCTTGTTTTTAGATCACAGGCACTCAGAAAAAAGGGATCACAGATGACCCCCCCCCCCCCCCACATGTAGCACTATCCCTGTAGAAGCCACTAGGATGGGTTCTCTCATTCTTTGTCTCAACATTCTTAAGAGCCTCAACCTCTCTGACACACTTGGTTGAGTGAACAAACTTACAATAACACAGAAGGTCACTGAAAGTAATACTGCGTACTCAGTGATAGTTAACTCAATGTATTATCACTCAATGCAATTAATAAAAAAAGCAAGCTTGAAACAGATTTATAATGACAATAACATTAAAGGGGTTGTAGAGGATTTTTCCCTAAATAGCTTCCTTTAACTAAGTGCAGTCCTCCTTCACTTACCTCATCCTTCCATTTTGCTTTTAAATGTCCTTATTTCTTCTAAAGGAATCCTCACTTCCTGTTCTTCTGTCTGTAACTCCACACAGTAATGCGAGGCTTTCTCCCTGGTGTGGAGTGTTGTGCTCGCCCAGTCCCTTGGACAACAGGAGAGTCAGGACGCTCTCTACGTTGCAGATAGAGAAAGGAGCTGTGTGTTAGTGGGCGTCCTGACTCTCCAGTAGTCCAAGGAAGGGGGGCCGAGCACGGCACTCCACACCAGGGAGAAAGCCTTGCATTACTGTGTGGAATTAAAGACAGGAGAACAGGAAGTGAGGATTTCTCAGAAGAAATAAGGACATTTAAAAGCAAAATGGAAGGATGAGGTAATTGAAGGGGGACTGCACTAATGCCTTGTAAACACGGTCGTTTTTTGCGATGAAAAAAAACGTTGTTTTTTTAAAACGTCATTTAAATTGATCGTGTGTGGGCAAAACGTCGTTTTTTGTCTTAAAAAAAACGACCAAAAAAAATTCCAACATGCTTGAATTTTTTGTGTCGTTTTTCAAAACGTCGTTTTTTGTTTCACAAAAAGTCACCGTGTGTAGCAAAAACGTTGTTTAAAACGACATTTTTCAACCCGCGCATGCCCAGAAGCTAGTTATGAAGCGAGCTTCAATGGAAAAGAGTGGTGAACGTAACCTCGCTTTTTGTGAAAAAAACTATGGTGTGTATGCAACATCGTCTTTGAAAAGTGACGTTTCAAAAACGTTGTTTTTTACTTCACAGAAAACGTCGTTTTTTACTTCACAGAAAACGTCGTTTTTTTTCATCACAAAAAATGATCGTCTGTACGCGGCATAAGGTAAAGGAAGATATTAAGGAAAAAAAATGTACCTTTACAATCCCTTTAATGCATAGAATGAATTAAAGTAAAATCTTCAACCTTTAGAATGAATTTTAATAGGATTTAAAAAAAGAAAAATAGTTTATGCAAAACTTTAAAATGGTGCTACTTACTGTACTGTATATCAATGAACAATTAAAATCTGTTTGTTAAAATTTCAGAAAATAAATTCTTTAGATAACAAATAGCAGAAAAATTAATTGCCAAGGAAAAACAATTTTTACCCTAGAGGGTATGTTATCATTCTTGTCAAATATTTTCCAAAAGGCATAGGACTAGCGACGCATTGTACCATTCACTGACACTGACAAACAAGACTGAGGACCATATTATACCAATAGACCTAGATACATCATAAGAATTTTTTTCTTGTTTTACTTTTTTTTTTAAACAGTAAGTAACATCAGTCTGTTTCATTTTCTGAAACGTTATACAACAATGTGATTGTGTGATTATCCTTAAGAATTTTACAGTGCATACAGTATCTCTGAGCTATAACTTTACATCATTGTACTGTTTTACATTGAACATCCTGACCTCATTTTATTTACTAAATATATACTAAACTAATTATTAATTTTCTAATACATGATTTAAAATTTCATTTGAAGTGTATCTAAACCCCCAAAACAAAAATTATAATAGTTTTTGAATCATTAGATGTGGTGTCTGCATTAATTTAATTTAATTTTTTCACTTTCACCTAGTGATACAACTATTAATTAGACATGTGCACACTAAATTATTTTGTTTCGGAATTTAGTTTTTGTCCAAAAAATACATTTATTTAGTCACTCCCGAAAATTAATTTTTATTTATTTTGTTTTTTGTTGGAAATTGCATTTGTCCGAAAAATCCGAACAAATTAAGTTTGAATCTGTCATTGAAGGCTTATGGGGTCGGATTCACAAAGCACTTACGCCGACGTATCTCCAGATACGCTGCGTAAGTACAAATATGCACCGTCGTATCTGTGCGCCGGACCCAAAAACTAAGATACGCCTAAAACCAGGCTTTATCCCACCAACGTAACTTGCCTACGTCGGCGTAGAGGGGGCGCATATTTACGCTGGATGCATGTGGCTTTCCCATTGATTTTTCTATTAAAAAATGCAAATAAGGGAGATACGCCGATTCACGAACGTACTTGCGCCCGGCGCATGATTTAAGCGGTTTGCATACGTTTTACGTTCGGCGTAAAGTTATTCCCTATAGATGAGGCGCAACCCATGCAAAGGTATGGACCAGGGAACACATGCCTACGTATTGTACGTTGGACGTCTGTGAATATGGGCCGGCGTGGGTCTGACTGGGCGTAGGTTACGTTCACGGCGTACACAGTAATCCGGCGTATCTTAGGCAGTTGTTCCGATGTGGTTGTGAGCATGCGTCCACGCCTCGACGCATGCGCAGTTCATTTTAAATACTTGTCTGGCGCCCGGCCCATCATTTGCATGGGGTCACGCTTCATTAACATGGATCACGCCCATTTCCAGCCCACTTCCACCTACTTCCACTTACGCCTGATTATGCCTACGAAATATATGCCGGCGCAGAGTTGGGAGCATTTGCTTTGTAAATTCCATGCTTGCCTCTCCACGCTGCGTCGGCGTAGCGTAAATGAGATACACTACGGTGGCATAAATATGCGCCGATGTCTGTGAATCCGGGCCATGGTGTCTGACTGTCTGTCGAATGTTCAAAGAAGATTCGACGGAGCAGCAAAACTGTACAACGCTGCAATCATACTTTTCAGGTTGAATGTTCCACCTACAAGCTATAGTAGAATTCTAATGTTGTATGACTAGTAATCATTTTATTTATAAATTATTATTACTATTCAACCAACATTAGAATTTTTCTATAGCCTATGGGTGGAACATTTGACCGGAAATGTATGATTGCAGCGTCGTACAGTTTAGCTGCTCCGTCAAATCTTCTTAGGCCGCGTACACACGATCGGTCAAAACCGATGAAAATGGACTGAAGGTCCATTTTCATCGGTCCAAACCGATCGTGTGTGGGCCCCATCGGTCAGTTATCCTTCGGTCAAAAAAAAGAGAACTTGCTTTAAAATTTAACCGATGGACGCCTAACCGATAGATCAAAACCGATCGTTAGTATGCAAAAGCATCGGTTAAAAAGCCGTGCATGCTCAGAATCAAGTCGACACATGCTTGGAAGCATTGAACTTCATTTTTTTCAGCACGTCGTTGTGTTTTACGTCACCGCGTTCTGACACAATCGTTTTTTAACCGATGTGTGTAGGCACATCAGACCATCAGTCAGCTTCATCGGTTAACCAATGACAAAGCGCCCCCTCCCCCACCATCTTCTGGAGACAACTCAGATGCAGAGCCGGGTCCAGCTAGTGCTTATGACCCTGGCTCTGAGGTATCTGAGGATGCGGACCAAGATCTTCCATACAGTGAGAACTTCTTCGGATCCAGGTCAGCACGCAATAGAGCTCTAGTAAGTGACCTTATCACTGCAGTGCGAGATACTTAAAAAATAGAGGGGTCTGCAGAAGCAGCAAACGCGCCGATCCCTTTTTGGTTCCGTAAGGCAACCCGCACTGCTAAGTTGTTTCCTTGTGTGTCGTATTTAGACAAACTTTTAAGGAGTGGGATAAACCACAGAAGTTTTTTTCAGTCCCTAAAAATCTAGCTATGCATTACCCTCTTGAAGAGAGTTTCTTGAAAAAATGGACCTCGCCCCCGATAGTGGACCCTCCTGTGTTCAGATTAACAAGCTAACCACCTACCGGTGGAGGGGGCTCCTGCTTTCAAAGACCCTGCGCACAAGAATTCTGAGGTGATCACCCACAACCTATACACGGCAGTAGGTTTGGCTGTACGCCCAACCATAGTTGAGGCCCTGGTGTCTCAGACACTCACGGAATGGTCAAAGATGCTGCTCAATGGGTTACAAGTACATCAGGCTTCCCCAAATGAGGTAGCTCTAGCTGACCAACTGGTACAAGGCCTTAAATGTGTTTGTGAATCAGCCTTGGACACTATTCCTCTGCTGGCCATGGCTTCAAGTCAGGCGGTGGTGTTACACCGTCACTTTGGTTAAAGATTTGGTCCGCAGACCAATCTTCCAAGAAGGCCATGATGGACTTGCCCTTTAAGGGCGTCAGACTTTTTGGAGCTTTCCTGAATGACATAATTAAAGATGCCACAGGAGGTAAGAGCACACTGCTCTCATAGTCCAAAAAGGGGAAGGAGCCACGCTGCAGGCAAGGGCCCTTCTTCACCACACAAGCGTTTTTTTCGTCCGCCCAGTGCAGCAGGTAAAAGACCTCAGGACGATAAAGTGCCCACTCATGTAAAGAGACATCCCTGATTTCGCAAACCCAACAAACCTGCAGACAAAGCTACATCTGCATGAAGGTTTGCCCCACCCATCTCTCGGGTGGGGGGGACGTCTTCACAAATTCACAAACTGGTGGACATCTCAGGTCCCCGACCGGTGTTTTTTTAGGTAGTCTCTTCAGGGTACAAGATAGAATTTCTATCCTGACCACCAACCTCCAGCTACAACCGACTTGTTGGGAGGCCCTATTTGGGGCAGTTCACAACCAGCTGAAACATGGTGTGGTTATCCCTGTCCCAGTACAAGAACGGTTTCAGGGGTTTTACTCAAATCTGTTCATTGTACCAAAGAAGGAGGGCGTTCGCCCAATTCTGGACTAGGCATGTGCATTTCGTTTCGTTCCGAATCGAAATTCGGACGAATTTTCCATTATTCGGACATTCGGATGCATACGAATTCCCGAATTGCTATATTAGCGAAAAATTTCGACCGTTTTCGGAATTCGTTCATTTTCGACCGAATTTCGAAAAAAAAAAAAAAAAGGTCGAAATCGAAATTTTTTTTTCGAATTCCGAATCGAATACCCGCGGACTAAATTCGATCGGAATTCGAAAAAAAAAAAAAAAAAAAAAAAAAAATTTCGAATTTTATTCGAAAAAAAAAAATTCGAAAAGAGACTATTTGTTTTCTAATCTGGTTGAAATATTTTCGATTTCGACCGTTTTTTTTTTCGAAATTCGGTCGAAAACGAACGAATTCGAAAAACGGTCGAAATATTTTCGATTTCGACCGTATTTTTCGAAATTCGGTCGAAAACGAATGAATTCCGAAAACGAATTCAACACATGTAACGAACCTAACTTAACGAAATTTATTAAATGACGAATTGAAACGAAACGAAACTAAACGAATTTTTCACTTTTGCACATGCCTATTCTGGACCTCGGGGGCCCTCAATTGCTTTGTGAAGGTACAAAGATTCTGGATGGAATCAATTCGCTCTGTCGTCACTGCCCTCCAGCCGGGGGACTTTCCGGCATCCTTTGGTCATCAGGGATGCATACTTACATGTCCCCATATGCACAAAACATTAGAGATATCTGAGTTTTGCGGTTGGGGAAGACCACTATCAATTTGTGGCTCTCCCCTTTTGCCTGGCATCGGCACCAAGGGTATTCACCAAGGTGCTTGCCCCAATTCTCGCCCTACTAAGACAACGTGGCATCACAATTGTGGGCTACTTGGACGACCTTCTTCTGAGAGCCGCTTCAAGCTCAGAATAGAGGTGAGCGTATCTATAACCTGTCAATCATTTTGGTTGGGCACTGAACATTCAGAAGTCAGTAGTGGTACCGACTCAATGCCTAGTATATCTGGGGTTGATTCTGGACTCCTCAGAGGCTAGAGTTTTTCTCCCTGTGGAAAAGTTGCAGACCCTTCAGGCTGCGGTGCAGCAGTTGACATCCCAGAAATGGTCTTCACTCCACTTTTGCATGTAATTCCTGGTCCTCATGGTGGCCTCCTTCAAGGCAGTACCATATGCGCAATCTCACACGCGAGTGCTACAGAAGGAAATTCTGTCCAGATGGGACAAGTGCCCATTATCCCTGGATTATCAAATCTGGGTGAGCCACCTGGTCAGGACCTCTCTTGTTTGGTGGCTGACCTCACCAACACTTATGTGTTCCTTCCCTTTCACTGGATAGTCACTGGATAGTCATCACGACATACGCCAGCCTTAGTGGTTTGGGGGAGTCTGGGGGTTCAGTCGACCCAGGGTCGCTGGTCTCCAGAGGATTCCCACTTGCCGATCAATGTCTTGGAACTTTGGGCAATCAGGCTGTGCCTCTCCACATGGTCTGAGAGGCTACAGGGGCGTCCAGTCAGGATCCAGTCGGACAACGCCATGGCAGTGGCATATGTCAACCATCAAGGAGGAACAAGAAGCTCAGCTGCAGAGGTCGCTCACATCCTAAGGTGGGCAGAAAGCAGCGTACCAGCCCCCTTAGTCTGGCCAGATGCTGGACTAAGGAGAATGGTCTCGGCATCTGGATGTGTTTCAGCTCCTTTGCCAGAGATGGGGTACGCCAGACATAGATCTCCTGGCATCCCGAGTCAATTGGAAAGTATTGAGGTTTGGGGCCAGGTCAAGAGACCCATGGGCAGACGCAACAGATGCGTTAGTGGCACCGTGGAGTCAGTACCGGCTAATCAATGCCTTCCCTCCTCTAAGGCTCCTTCCTCATCTGCTTTGCAGAGTGGAGGCAGAGGGGATTCCAATGATCCTAATTGTTCCGGATTGGCCTTGGCGTCCTTGGTTCGCTGACCTAGTGCTCAGAAATCGTCCTCCAGGAAGATTTCCCATCGAAATTGGAAGACCTACATATCCATTTGTGAGGAAGTGAGGTGACATCCGTGTGCTTATTTGGTTCCCAGAGTCCTGCAGTTCTTATAGTGTGGGGCTGACCAAATATTTTCTTTAAGTACAATTAGGGGCAGATATCTGCCCTGGCTGTCTTTTTTCAACAACCACTGGTGGCTCACTCTCTAGTGAGAACGTTGGTACAGTGGGTTCGGCATTTGGCCCCTCCGGTCTGTCCTCCACTACCTCCCGTGGGGATTTGAATAACAGATGTCTCTTGGTGTCTACTGCTTAGAGAGGACCTGCTGTTGCAAGGTCCCATAGGTCATCCTGCTTTAAGTCAATGGCTTTAACAGGATTGCCTCTAGGTGCCTCAGAAACGAACGTTTGAGAACATTAGGGAAGTTCCCTTGTTGACACTTTCTCAGAAAGTGGACCTTTTGGTGGCTTTAGGTCAGTTAAGACAGGTTCTGAGCAGGCAGCCTTGTCATGAAAGGCTCCCTATCTGATCTTCCACAAGGATAAGGTGGTGCTGTGTCCGCAGGCTTCTTTTCTTCCTAAGGTCATTTTGACCTTCCATCTCAAGGAAGATATTGTACTGCCATCCTTGTGTCCTCATCCATCAAATCCCAAGGAGATGACATACAGTAGTATTCCTTGGATGTTGTCCGAGCTCCGAGAGTATACTTGTCTGGTACTGCTCCGTTTCGGAGTTCAGATTCACTGTTTGCTTCGGTGGCTGGTCCCAAGAAGGGCCCAGCGGTCTCATCGGCCACCATTTCGAGGTAGATCTGGCAGATCGTGATCAGGCTTATGCCATAAAAATCGGGCGCCTCCCTATCACAATGCATTCGACCAGGGTAATGGTGCCTCTTGGGCTTTCTGACATCAAGCGTCTGTTTCCCAGGTGTGTAAGGCGGTGACCTGCTTGCCCGGTCACACTTTCACTAAACTTTACAAGTTGATGTGAGTGCATCTTCTGATGCTTCTTCGGCCACAGAGTTTTGCAGGCAGCTGTTTAGAGTTACAACTCCTCATTTGAGGAGTTTTGTTTTGGGGTGAAGTTTAATTTTATGCTGTTCCCACCCCTCATTTTGACACTGCTTTGGGATGTCCCACTTTGTCAAGATTAAGGTTGTGTCTGTCCATTAACGAAAGAGAAAATAAGATTTTATACTCACCGTAAAATCTTTTTCTCTGAGTTCATGGACGGACACAGCTTTTTTAAGTTTGTACTGCTTTTGACGAACTGAGCTGTGGGGACATAGGTGGGGCTGTTCAGCTTTGAAGTTGTTAACACTTTCTTCCTAGTCACTCCTAGGCCGCGTACACACGATCAAATTTATCTGCTGAAACCGGTCCGACGGACCGTTTCAGCAGACAAATTTGATCGTGTGTACAGGCGGACAGACAGGTTTTTCCAGCAGACAAATTTTAAAGCATGCTTTAAAATCTGTCTGCTGGAAACCCGTCCGTCCGACATATCCACTGGTTAGTACACTAACCAGCGGACATATTTGGCAAAAGAAACAGGATGCGCTAAAATATAAAAACAAACAAAATTACTGTCCATGGATGGTGGTCCTAATGAAACAAACCAAATTAGTGTCCATGAGTGATAATCAAAGGACTAATGTCCAACTGATCCTAACCGGACCAGAGTGAATTTCATAGCAAGTTCTTGAGAAAACACCAGTGAAGAAATTGTGATATTAACAATAAACGTGGTGACATTCGATGAGCAGTGCTGATAGTAGATCCTCCACCTTGTAGAAAACAATAACTGCTTACCAGAAGTCCGGTGGTCTCTTAATGAAAAGAAGACCCCAGATTTCATATATATATATCCACTGGAGGGAGGTAGTGAGGCCAGGTCAATTGTCAATCCCCTTCAGGCTAAGAACTCGGAACCGATTTCCAGGGAAAAACAAGAAAGGCCACAATGGTGTAATAACGTCATATAAAAATGTATTAAAAAGCCAAAAACACACTTACATAAAATCAATTAAAACAGGCATGTCAGTAGTATGCTGGGACTCCGGCCGGAAGTGATCCATGCAAAAACTTGACCCGTCCAAACGAGGAATGGGAAGAGGTATACAGCGGGGGATGAACCGGTGAAACACAATATCCCGCCCGACCGGTTTCGCGAGAAGTCGCTTAATCATGGGGCACATATCTGTCCGCACATGCGTCGAATGGATTAAACGCATGCGTGGAAGTATTTTACTTCCTGGTTCGGTGACGTGGCGGCGTTAACGTCACCGCCACGTCACTGCGCTGTCTGCCGGCAGGGATTTTGGTTTGATCATGTGTACACGATCAAACCAACATATCCCAGCAGACAAATCCGATCAAAACGATCTGTCAGACCGATTTGATCAGAGAAAAAGATTTTACAGTGAGTATAAAATTTTATTTTTGAGGCATATACACGTTCCAGTGAACAATTATGGTTTAGGTTAACTACATCTGTAATGTTAGGTACACTTAAGCCCTGTACACACGATCGGTTTGTCTGATTAAAACCGACTGATGGACAGTTTTCATCAGTCAAACCGATCGTGTGTGGGCCCCATCGGTTTGCTTTCCATCGGTTGAAAAAAAATAGAACATGTTTTAAAAATTTTCCTATGAATAAAAAAACGATAGAAAAAAATGATCGTCTGTGTGGAAGTCCATCTGTCAAAAAATCCATGCATGCTCATAATCAAGTTGACGCATGCTCAGAAGCATTGAACTTAATTTTTCTCAGCACACTGTAGTGTTTTACGTCACCACGTTTGGACACGGTCAGACTTTTGACCGATGGTGTGTAGGCAAGACTGATGAAAGTCAGCTTCATCAGATATCCGATGAAAAAATCCATCGGATTAGATATTCCATCAGATATCCAAACGTGTGTACAGGGCTTTAAAGAACTCCAATTGTTTTACACAATATTTTATATGTTTTATGTTTGCCCATGTTCCATGGAAGATTTACATTTTTGTTATCTAAAATTATAGTCATTGTAAGTACAGTATGTCCTCCATTAACATTGGCCTTAGCTGTTACTTATTTCAGAGTGCCTCCTTAACATTGAGAGGAAGTTACAATGCTAACAAATAACATGGCACTATGCCTAGAACATTCTATAGAAAAAGAGGACTGATCAAAAAACACTACAGCACTGACACTGTGCCCATCCTATAGTGATAAAATGTCATATACCAGGTTAAAAAGAAGTATTGAAAAATACTTATTCCCGGAGGGATACGAATAAAAATGTAAATTGGTAGAAAATGGCTGACACTGTGGTGCTGGGAAGGCTGAGTTCATATGTGAGCTGGAAATCCACAATCTGTAAAATAGGAAGGAAAGGTAAGAAAGCACCAAACCGGCTTATTGTAGTACAATTTATTAGTTAAAATACCATATAAACAAATGGAACTCACAAGCATTGGACAGTAATGAGCTAAGAGCTGTGTCCATGGTTGAGAAGCAAGTCGGCTATGGCGGGGGGCAAAACGAGCGTGGAGTCCATTCAGGGAAACCGGCGTCAGGCTTCCCAGTGTGGCCATGATGTTTTATTCAGAAATCAGATGTCCGCCCATAGATGATGTGATCAGCTGGAGTAGTGAGAGGAGCTGTCAGTCCACCCACTGTGTAAGCCAATCGGGACGCATTTCGGAAGCTAGCGGCCAAAAATCACTGCAAACAAAACAGTAAAACACAGCAAAAAATAGTGGGGTTTTACCACCAGTGAACCCAGCGCTTCAGTATGAAAGTAGCCTTATGCCGCGAAAAAACATTGTTTTTCGGCATGCCCAAAAAACAAAGTTTTTCCAACTTCATTATTAAAAACGATGTTGCCCATACACCATCATTTTAAAAAAATGATGAGAAAAGCGTGGTGACGTACAACACGTATGACGGCACTTTAGCTGATTCCTTGTTAGTAAAAGACGATTCGCGCTTTTCTGTCTGTTACAGCGTGATGAATGTGCTTACTCCATTATGAATAGTAGTTTTACCAGAACGAGTGCTCCCGTCTCAAAACTTGCTTCTGAGCATGCATGGGTTTAAAACTTAGTTTTAGCCCACAGACGATCATTTTTTACAACCCAAAAAACGACATTGTTTAAAACGACGTTAAAAAATGCAGCATGTTCGATTTATTTTTTGTCGTTTTTCAGAACCTGAAAAAGGATGTGAAGCCCACACACGATCATTTTAAATTACGTTTTTGAAAAACAATGTTTTTTTAATGCCGAAAAATTATCGTGTGTACGCGGCATTTCTCGTATATAATGAAAGGTCCCAGCAATATGCTGGACTAACATGGGCTAGTTCAAAGGAGAATATGCATTGCGTGCAGTTCTCCTGCTTGTTTTTCTATCCCCAGGTATCCGCGCCGTCCTGGGCAGCAACAGCCGTGTGATTGGCGGTCGGAGGGGAGCAGCTGATTGGTCGAATCGAGCGGGGATTAGCCCGCGCAGAAGGAGGTTATAAAAGGTCTTCAGCGCGGCGGTCTCCTCAGTCCATCCTGGCAGCCAGCGTCGACCACCCTCCCTCCCTATCCTTAAGTCATGTTGTTGTCCAAAAAAGGGATTAGTCGTCCAGCTTTGGCTGGATGGACACCAGGTTATTCTCTGTAAAAAATATATCTTAGCAAAGTTGGCTTATTTATTTATTTGAATAAATGTAATTAACCCCCTATGGATAACACAGTGGCCATATCATTTCCCAATTAATAAATATGTGTTGGATTATATCTTCGTGTTGTGTTTTCATTTAAGATACCTTTGTGCTAGCCCATGATGTAGAGTTTCCCTTTAGTCATGTTTTGGTTTTATGTTAATTATTCAATTTGTATTTATTTTTGCATTAAAATGTACTTTTCCATTTCTCTCTGTCCTATAGGCAATGTATGGTAGCAACATCACCACGATCACTGAGATCTTCCTCCTGGGATTTCAAAATCATCATGACATCAATGTTCTAATTTTCCTCGTGCTTCTTGTTATGTACTGTTTGACAATATGTGGGAACTTTCTGATAATCATTCTAGTGTCCTTTAGCAAAAATCTTCACTCTCCCATGTACTACTTTTTGTCGCAACTCGCCGTGACTGATGTCATGTTGACCACCAATATTTCACCTAACATGCTGTATAACATTATAACTCAAGGTGCAGCAATGTCGTTTGAAGGTTGCATTGCACAGTTTTATTTTTTTGGTGTCACCGAATGCTCAGAGTGTCTTCTTCTTACCGTTATGTCCTACGATCGATATTTAGCTATTTGTAACCCTTTACTGTATTCTTCCATCATGAACCATATCCTTTGTCTGAAGTTAATATTAATATCTTGGCTCATTAGTTTTTCAGTCATTTTGATCCACACAATAACAATATGTAAGATGGAATTTTGTGGACTGAATGTGATAGACCATTTTTTCTGCGATTTAACTCCACTGTTAGACCTCATATGTTCTGATACCTCCTTGGTTCGACTAGAAGTGACATTATTGTGTATTCCAATGCTTATTATACCATTCAACATTGTCCCAGTTTCCTATGTGTGTATTGTCCAAGCAATCTTAAAAATTCAGTCCAACACAGGTCGAAAAAAAGCTTTTTCCACTTGTAGTTCACACCTTTGTGTAGTTTCTATATATTATGGGACCCTCTTCTCTACTAATGTTCTTCCGTCTGGAGGGCAATCTCTGACGGTGAGCAAAATTCTTTCTCTTTTGTACACAGTGGTCACTCCCTTGCTTAATCCAATCATATACTCTTTAAGAAATAAAGATATCAAGAAAGCAATGGGGAAAATGAATACAATTAATAACAACATCACTATATAAAACAAGACGTATGGAAATTGTTATACCCGAGGACTTTAAAGAGACTTTTTTGTGTCGTATCCAAAAAGCTTTAAAAAGTATGATAGCACAATACTTAATTTTGTTCTTTAACCACCTCAATACTGGTCACTTTGACCTCCATTCCTGCCCAGGACAATTTTCAGCTTTCATGGCTTTCCCACTTTGAATGACAAGTACTCATTCATGCAACACTGTACCCAAATTATATATTTTTTCTTTTTATCCCCACAAATAGAGCTTTTTTGGTGGTATTTAATCACAGCTGTTTTTTTTTTCTTATAAAAATGAAAAGAGACCAAAAATGTTGAAAAAAAAATCGTAGTTTCTGTCAGAAAATTTAGTAAATAAGTAAATTTTTTTCTTCCTTGATGTGTGCTGATGAGGCTGCACTGATGGTCACTGATAGGCTGCACTGATTAAGTGTTGGGTGGGGATCAACTGCCACTGATGTTCTTCTTGTGGGTCTTCATCTTGTTTTTGGGTTTGCTCTCTCAATGTATCCAGCATGGTGATTTTCAGATTTTCACTAAATTCCTTTATTTCTTCAATAAACCTGAGTTTTACAGAACAGCTGTTTTTCCTCCCTATCAAACACGCAGGGAATCCCCAGTTGTATTGGATAACATGTTCTTGCAACACTTTCAATAGTGGTTTTAACATCCTCCTTCTTAGGCTGCGTACACACGATCGAACATGTCCGCTGAAACTGGTCCGCCGACCAGTTTCAGTGGACATATCCGATCATGTGTACGACCTGGCGGACAGGTTTTTCCAGCGGACATGCTTTGAAATTTGTCCACTGGAAACCTGTCCATCGGACATGTCCGCTGGTTAGTACGCCTAACCAGCGGACATAAATCTCCCGCATGTGTCGAATGGATTCGATGCATGCGTGGAAGTATTTTACTTCCTGGATTGGTGATGTGGCGGCGTCACCACCACGTCACCGCGTTATCCGTCCGAGGGGATTTTGATCCGATGGTGTGTACACGCCATGAGACCAAATTTCCGAGGAGACATGTCCACTGGAAACGGTCTGTCGGACATGTTCAGCGGACATGTCTCCTTGTCTGTACACGGCCTTAGAGTTTCTTGAGATGGGTCCGTAAAAATTTGCAATGTTTTTTCCTTGCAATTAATTGGGGGCTTGCCTCTCATATTTCCCCACATTTGATTTTTCTCTTCCCAATTATCAAACCTTACAATTATTTCACTTGGACTTTCCATTGGAATTCCCTTTGGTCTTCTTATGCCCTGCACGATCGGTTCGGCTGATGAAATCGGACCGATGGACGGTTTTCATCGGACGAACTGATTGTGTGTGGGCCCCATCAGTTTTTTTCCCACCGGTGAAAAAAAATAGAACCTGTTTTAAAAATTTTGCATGGTTAGAAAAAAACGATAGAAAAAAGCAATCGTCTGTGGGGAAATTCATCGGTCAAAAATCCACACATGAACTTAATTGAACTTAAATTTTCTCAGCCCGTCATTGTGTTTTACGTCACCGCATTGGACACGATCAGATTTTTAACCGATGGTGTGTAGGCAAGACTGATGAAAGTCAGCTTCATCGGATATCTGATGAAAAAATCCATCGATTTGTTTTCATCAGACGAAGCGATCGTGTGTACAGGGCATTAGTCTGTGGGTTCTTTCGATTTTCATTGGGTTTGTTTCTTCATTACCAAGTAATGGGTTGGCTATTTTCCTTACTATTTCTATCAGGTCCTCTGTCTGTGTAGTTTCGGGAAGATCCCTTATTCTCAGGTTCTTTCTTCTGTTTCTGTTTTCTTGATCTTCCAGTCTATATGCCTGCTCTTGCTGTTTTATCTTTAGGGCCTTTATTTCTCCTTTGAGATCTTTTATTGTAGTTGTTTGGTAATCCGCTTTCTTTTCCACTTCTACTTTTGTAAGCAAGTGACCCAGGTTCTTATGGATTATTGCCATTTCTGTTTTCAGGGAGTTCTCCAGGGCTGCAAACATGATTGCCATGTCTGTTTTTATTGGTAATTGGGTCTTCCTTTATTGTTCCCCCTATTTTTCTGTCTCCAGCTGCAATTCACATTCCTGTTCCAGTCTCACCCAGCTAACATGGTAACACCACATTGTTGTAGCAGCCACCGAACACTAGAGCCACAACAACAGCCACAGACAGGGTGCAGACAGATGATGCGTCTATGCACTCCTTTGTCCCCGACTACAAGCAGGAGAAGCCAACACATTCACTTTGAGTGCCAAACAGTGCATTCTGGGAGGTGTTGTCTCTGCAGAGAGCAGGCACTGGAGGGCCAAGTCTAGTGTGTGGTGTGGAGAACTACAACTCTTGCCATGCAATGTGGTGCAGGGTTTGAGAGAAAGCTAGGACAGCGTTAGAGCCTGCCTTTTGGAGCAGATGAAGAGATGTTCTCCATGGTGGTGGTGGGGGGGGTGTTACAGCTGGCTAGAACTTTCATTGGTTTACCCCAGTGTGTGCCAGGCCCACTCACACCACCAGCCTGAGGACACCCATGGCTGTCTTTAATATTGATTGAATCCTAGGCAAACATTTTCCTGGACCCCACCACCCTTGGCAATTTCTCTCTCCACCCCAATACCCCAAAAAACAAACACACCCATAAACTTTAATAAAAAACTTTAATAATGTAAATATAAACATCTGTTTCACACTTTACTGCGTGCAAGGTTACTGCACATCAAAACTGCTCACAGATTGATTGCTAGAGGTTACTGCACAATATTACTCCTCAATGATTGGTTGCTAGAGGTTACTGCACAATATTACCCCTCAATGATAGGTTGTTAGAGGTTACTGCACAATATTAACACTCAATTATTGGTTGCTAGAAGTTACTGCACAAATTACCGCTCACACGTTGGTTGCTAGAGGTTACTGCACATCATTACCACTCATTAATTGGTTGCTAGAAGTTACTGAACTGCATTACCTCTCAATGGGTGGCAGGGCAGTATTGTGGTGGATGGTGCAACTGTTGGGATACAGTTGGTTGGATGGCAGGATGCAGTTTGAGGTGATGGTAGCATCATTGGGTGAGAGGCTGAGATCATATCTCCCCTATAATCATAGGGGTAGGCTGATAGGATGCCAGAGGTAGGGTGCAGGAGGGATGATGATGATAATGACTGGAGGCAGGGTGATAGAATTCCAGAGGAGTGGTACAGGAGGATGATATGGATGATGATGATTGGTGAGGTGAAGGGAAGCTGGCAGTGGGGTACAGGGAGGATGAAGCTGACAGGGGGTGGGGTGGTAGGAAATGGCAGATGGGTGTAGGGGGGATGAGGATGACAGCAACAGGGTGGTAGGAAGATGGCAGAGGGGTGCAGGGAGGATGAAGATGACAGGGGTGGGGGGTCACGGGTTTTGTCAGTTTCAGGCAGGACCATTATTCTGTACCTTGGAGCTCCCGCAGACAGGATCCATAATGATTTGCAGGTGCCTGCTCTGGCAGGGGCAGGTCCTCCATTACAGATTGTCCATCCGGGGCATGGAGAGTGGATCAGAGTGAGAGATGCTCGGTCACTGCTGGCAGAAAGGGAAGTGTACATGATGGAGCCACCCACTGACCCTGGGATCTCGCCTTGGGCAGTGCTCAAGGTGGAGGTGCTACCACCTTTGGTAAGCCTTGTGGCTTCACAGCCTGGTTCCCTACTGTGCATGCGCAAGTCTTGCTGTGCTATCTCACTTTTCCTTTCTGTCTTCTGGGACCTGTGTGTCTCCCAGAAGACAGTGAGGGGGCGGTGGAGGGGCCAGACATGACGTAGATATCTGCGGATACTGCGGCTATCAAGTGGGAGCAAAATACCTGTATTAAATGGGTATCTGCTCCCCCTCCCTCTGAAAGGTGCCAAATGTGACACCAGAGAGGGGGAGGAATCCAAAATACGGACGTTGCGTTTTTGGGTGGAACTCCACGTTCAGTTTATAGATATTTTTTTAATGTATAAAAAAAAATGTGTAGTTCTAGTTTTCCTACTCCTACTGTCTGTTTCGCTGTTGTAGGTTTTTCCCTTACTTTATTTCTGGTGAAATCATTGTAATTGTCATTGTCATTGAAAATGAGGAGAAATCTCTCTAAAGCTGGCCATGAGTTATACAATTTGATTGTACAATCTCTGTACAATCTTCTTTAGATTTTCCAGCGTTATGTAATATGAAGATAAAGCTAAAATATTGTTTTGCACAGTGGTTGGTGGATCTAAAAAGATACTGTATAATTTGGTTGTATAGCATGTGATTGGCTTCACCTAGTCCCAGATAACAGTAATACACAGCCACAGTTCTAATACTTTCCCCATTGTTTGACTGAACATGCACTTTAACCTCTTGGTGCCAAGCATGTGCAAATATGCAGCATCTTGGTGGGTGGGCCGTGGTTCTGAGGGGTGTGTATTAGTGCAAATAGAGCTGTGCCAAGAGCATGCACCCTGCAAGCTCCTAGTACAGTTACTGGTTTCTAAGGCCCTGTACACACAAGGAGACATGTCCGATGAAAACGGTCCGCAGACAGTTTTCATCAGACATGTCTCCAGGGATATTTTGGTCTGATGTGTGTACACACCATCAGACCAAAATCCCCGCGGACAGAGAACGCGGTGACGTATAACACACCGACGTGCTCAAACAAGGAAGTTCAATACTTCCACGCATGCGTCCAATCAATTGGACGCATGCACAGGATTTCTGTCCGATGGTTGGGCGTACTAACCATTGGACATGTCCGATGGACAGGTTTCCAGCGGACAAGTTTCTAAGCATGCTAAGAAACTTTTGTCCGCTGGAAACCTGTCTGCTAGGCCGTACACACGTTCGAACATGTCCGCGGAAACTGGTCTGCGGACCAGTTTCCGCGGACATGTCTCCTCGTGTGTACGCAGCCTTAGAAACTTGTCCGCTGGAAACCTGTCCGTCGAAAATGTCCGATGGTTAGTACGCCCGACCATCGGACAGAAATCCTGCGCATGCGTCGAATTGATTCGATGCATGCGTGGAAGCATTGAACATCCTTGTTTGAGCACATCGGTGTGTTCTACGTCTCCGCATTCTCTGTCCGCGGGGATTTTGGTCTGATGGTGTGTACACACATCAGACCAAAATATCCCTGGAGACAAGTCCGATGATAACGGTCCGTGGACCGTCTTCATCGGATATGTCTCCTCGTGTGTACAGGGCCTTACAGAAAGCTTTCCGATCATGTGGCCACCATGACAGCCAATCACGGCAGTCACTTGACCATAAACCCCACTTCCTAGAATTTTAAACCTCTTAACATCCTTCCGCCCGAAAGACGGCTACAGTGCGGGCCTTAATTCCCTAGAGGGCATCAATGTACATTCTCCCGAGACCGTGCCACTGGCGTGCCCCCTGTGGGGCACACTCTGTGATCAGTGAGTCAATGAGACTTGGCTAATCACAGATTGGAGTAAGGGGCCGATCCCGGCCCTTTACCACGTGATCAGCTGTCAGCCAGCTGATCACGTGATTTTTTTTTTTTTGTTCAAACAATTTTATTGAATATAAGAGAATCAAATACAATATAGCATAGAGCACATCACAATGGGAGGTACGTGTACAGGATAACAGTAATCAAAACGTATGTAACAGTATCCACATTGCAGAATCTACATAACAGGCATATATAGCAACAGTCTTCATCAGTAAGGCATGCAAACAGCTCGAAGTGGTGTATCGACTGTTGATCCTGGGGTCCAACATATTAGGCAGGGTGGGCCGAGGGGGGACCATACCAGAGAGAAGACACAACGGGGTGTGGGGATGTAACCTCCTGTCCATCTGGAAGTGTCCCCCCCCGTGACCGTGACTGTGGAGTTAGAGGATTTCATCGTCACTGGTAGTAGTAAGATGAAGGTCCCATCCGTACCCGTCCACCCCATTGGGGTCAGACTGTGGACGGGCAGGGGTAAGGGACACAACTCCGAAAACTCAGAGCGGTGGGGAAAGTAAAAAAAAAAATATGGGGGGGGGGAGGGGTATATAAAGGGGTATATAAAGGGGGGAGTAGCACGATTTATGGGGGAGTTGGTGGACCAGTACTGGGGACGTGGTTCATTGCGACAGTGGGCATGGATTGGGAGGGGGGGGGCGGGTGGTCAAGTGATTCTCTGTAGTGAGTCCAACAGGCCCATGTAAATCTGTACTTGTCATGTGTATCTTTGGATTGGTGGATGAGTCGTTCTAGTTCTTCAATCTTTGTGACTCTGGTGTGCCAGTCTCTAATCGTAGGCGGGGTCTTAGATCTCCATCGTAAGGGAATGCATTGGGTGGCTGCGTTTATGAGGTGCAAGGGAAGAGATCGACGATATTGCGAACGTGGTAGAACCGAGTGGTGCAGCAGGTACTGTGCTGGTGAGAATTCAATTTGGTAGGTGGTGATACGTACAATTTGTTCATGTATCTCCGTCCAGAACAGTTTTAGAGTGGGACACTCCCACCAGATGTGGAGGAGGGAGCCTGGACCCTTACCACACCTCCAGCAATCTGGTGGGACCGAAGGGAAGATTTTATGCAGCTTGTCAGGTGTCTTGTACCAACGTGTACCTAGTTTGTATCTGTTCTCTTGAGCTGAGACATTGATTGACCCCTTGTGTGTGTGTTCCCAAATTAGTTCCCAGTCTGCATCTGTCAGGTCGAGGGATAAGTTGGTCTGCCAGGCAGTGCGGGTATTGGTAACCGGGGTTGCCGTCGAGATCAGCAGTGAGTACAGGGAGGAGATCAGGTGTCGCGGAGGGTCCTCGGCTGCACAAAGTTGCTCCAAGGGTGTAAGGTCTCTACACCAGGAAGAGGGTGACCGTGCACTGTCAAAGAAGTGTTTCAGTTGTATGAATTTGAAAATGGATAATTTCAAGTGTGGGAGGGCAGCTACCATCTCCGGGTAAGGGAGGAGGGCGTCATTACGGAAGAATTGTGCCGCGCGTGTTTTCAGTGTTTCAGATTTGGGTGTCTGTGCTGTTGTAGGGATGCCCGGTTCGAAAGCAGGGTTGCAGAGTAATGGAGTCATGGGGCCCGGAGAGGGGGTTAGAGCGAGTGAGCGGCAGGCCGCTTTAAACTTGAGGAGAGTGGGGCCAATGAGAGGGTGGGTCAGGCAAGATTTTGGAACCGCATGCGGTGGTATCCATGGGAGGTGTGAAATGGGGAAGTCTAGGAAAGCATTTTCCAAGTTAACCCATCCTTTGTCGTGAGCATGATGATGCCAGTCAATCAATCGAACGAGGTGGCAGGCCGTATGATAACGTGTTATGTCTGGCAACCCTAGGCCACCCTTCAGTTTTGGGAGGATAAGTTTAGCCCAGCTCAACCTCGGTGGGCGTCCCGCCCACAGGAAGGTTCTGCAGCATTTTTTGTAGAGGGCGAAGAATGACGGTGGCAGAGCAATCGGGATGGCCTGTAGGAGGTATAGGAGTCGAGGAAGGACATTCATTTTGAGGGTCGCGGCCCTACCAAACCATGAGAGCCGACCCCTGTCCCAGCTCTCCAAGTCATGTTTGATGGCCCGGAGAGCAGGCACGAAGTTGAGACTGTATAAATCTTTCAGGTCAGGTGGTATCTCGATGCCCAAGTAGGTAATGGAGTTAGTGGCCCACTTGAAAGGGAAGTTTTGCTTGCAGAGAGATATTGTCGAGTCAGGCATGGAGACATTCAGGGCCGTCGATTTTTCAAAATTTATTTGGAGGTTGGACAGGGAGTTAAAAAGTCGGAAGTCAGTCAGGAGGTTAGGTAACGTAGTCAGAGGGTCTGAGAGAAACAACAAAACGTCATCAGCGTAGGCGGCCAGCTTACAGTGGTTCCCGGGAACCTCGATGCCCCTGATTGCAGGGTTCGAGGACAGTCGACGCAAGAAGGATTCCAGTGACAGGACAAATAGAATGGGGGACAGGGGGCAGCCCTGTCTAGTACCGTTGGATACGGAGAAGGCGCTCGACAGGCGACCGTTCACTCTAAGTCTGGCGGTAGGAACGGAGTACAATGCCATGATCAGTTGAATGGTTCTAGACGGCAATCCCAATTTGTGCAGGACCGCCGACATGTAGTCCCATGCCACCCTGTCAAACGCCTTCTCCGCATCCAAGGATAAAAGAAAACCTGGCTTGCGGGACGATGAGAGCCAATGGTGGATGTTGAGGGCCTTGGTGGTGTTGTCCCTGGCCTCCCGTCCTGGGACAAAACCAACCTGGTCCGAGGATATAAGTTCAGGGAGAAGGGGCAGGAGCCTGTTGGCCAGTATCTTTGCATAGAGTTTCAGGTCGACATTCAGGAGGGATATGGGGCGGTAGTTTGAGACAATAGTGACATCTTTACCAGGTTTGGGGATTAGGGTAATATGGGCTTCCAGTAAGTCTTTGGTTTGTGCCGTCAAGTCAGGGAGGGTGTTGTAGGCCGCCATGAAGCGTGGTAGCAAAGAGTGGGCGAACGTTCTGTAGTATCCGGTCGGAAGACCGTCCGGGCCGGGGCTTTTGCCCGCCTTAAGCTGTTTCAGGGCGAGAAGAGTTTCCTCAGACGTGATCGGAGAGTCCAGGCACGTTAAGTCTCTGGATGCGTCAATAGTGGGGCAGTAGTCTGTAAGAAACGAGTCAATGAGGGAGGTCCTGTCCATAGTCGTCGGGGCGTCTACAGGTTTGGGCAAATTATAGAGGCTAGAAAAATAGCGCACAAATTGGTCTGCGATTTCGTCTGATTTAGCCAATTTGTCTCCCGACGGGGACGTTATTGTGTGGATAGTATGCGACGCTCTTTTTTTCTGAAGGGCCGCTGCCAGAAGCTTGCCCGACTTGTTCCCGAACTCATAAAAGAGTTTGTTTGTGAGTGCGTACTTTCGATTTAGTTGTGTCTGGAGTTCCTCCAGGAGTTCCCTCCGAGCAACTAACAGTTCGTCGTGCGTGCTCTTCGCTAGGGAGAGTTTGTGTGCGCGCTCCAGGGTTTTGACCCTGTCCATCAGTTCAGTTTGTCGGGCTCGCCGGAGTTTCGCGCGTTTCGCCGCCAGGGACATGAACTCCCCCCTCACCACACATTTGTGGGCGGCCCAGATTAGAGTAGGGGAATGGGTGTCCGTCGCGTTTTCGGTGAAATAGTTAGCCAGAGTTTCGGAGATGTGACGTACGTTTGCGTCGTCTAAAAGGAGCGAGTCATCTAGCCTCCAGATTTGTGATTTGGGACGGAGTGAGGGAAGAAGTAGCGTCATGGTGATCGGGTGGTGATCTGAGAACCACATGGGTTCGATGGTGGCATCTACCAGAGAAGTAAGGCTATTTTGCGCGAGGAAGAAGTGATCTATCCGTGAGTACTTGGCGTGTAGAGGGGAGAAATATGTAAAGTCTTTCGTGGACGGGTGGAGGGTGCGCCAAGCGTCGTGTAGGGTCAGTGTAGTTAGTTGAGTTTTAATAGTTCTCAAGGCCCTGTACGTCAGACACGAGGAACCATTGGATGTGTCCAGGCAGGGTGTCAGTGGTACATTAAAGTCCCCTCCCAGCACCAATACTCCGGCCTGAAAGGCGGTCAGTTGGAACAGAACCTCGCGAAAAAAGGAGACTTGTTTCGTATTGCGGGCGTATATATTGGCAAATGTGTATACCACTTCGTGTAGTGTGCCCTTAAGGAAGAGAAACCTGCCTTGAGGATCCTTCTGAACGTCTGTTATTTGGAAGGGGCAATACCTGGAAAACAGGACGGACACCCCTTTGGACTTAGCGTCTTCGTTTGGCGCATGAAAGACCGTCGGGAAGTTCCGATCGTACAGTTTAGGGACATTGTCGGACCGGAAGTGAGTCTCTTGGATCATTACGACGTGCGGTTTGTCTTTCCAAAGCGAGTGTAAGAGACTGGAACGTTTTTCAGGGGTGTTTAAGACCCTTGCATTCAGGGAGTAGAGTTTGAGGTGCTGCTGGGAAGGGCCTTGAGCCTCGGTGTGCCGAGGTCTGTGATTTGGGGAGGGCCCCATGTGGCGGGGGAGGAGGGGGAGCTAGGAAAGGGGAAGAGAAGGAAAAAAAAAAAAAATCAAAAATAACCGATTAGACGAGAGGACGTTGTCCAGTCGCCTAGTGTCACTAGATCCAATCGGTGATGTACGGCGTGTGAATGGTCACCCCGCCCCCTGAAGGGGTGCAAGGTAACGGTCCAATACCGTATGGGGGTTGACCGGAGTCAGGGCAGGGAGCCTAGCGCCAGTGCGGTAGTACCGGTCTGGACACGAAAAGTCCAATACTGAAACTAGGTAGGCAAATCAACAGGGGACCACCCCAGGGTAAACATTAAGAGTAGCTATAACCAGAATGAGGAATCTACCTCCCTCCCTAACTTGTATAAAAACTGTCGGGTGTAGAGAGTCTCTGTGTCACGGGAGTATAATCCCGGCAGTATAAAGCAGGGAATCATGGTGGTATGGCGTCTGTATGACCTGAGCTAGCGGGGGAGACCCCCCAGTGGTGACGGTGGTCCCACTGCCTCAGAGGACCCACAGCAGCAGAGTGCAGCCAAGTCCAGGGAGGCAGGAGGAGCAAAGGGGTGTGTAGGCCGAGGGGGTCCCCGGGGCCAGTACAGGCGAGGGCAGCGACTCGGGCCCCCAAAACTTGGCGCGGCAAACAGAGGCGGTGACTCTAGAGGGGGCTACATCATTAAGGGGGTAGTGAATCCCAGGTGAGGCAACCTAGCCGGGTTATAACCAGTATCTACATAAACAGTGCAACCAGGCCATCAAGTTGAGACAGCAGCAGGGGCCTTGGCCCGGTGTGGACTGTCCTGTAATATTCAGTTCAGACTTAAGACCTGTGGAAAACAAAACTTTAAGTAAACACATACCACAGCAGATGAAACAGGTCAGTCTCTGAGCGGTGGGTCGCGATGAGGTTCCACCTGGCTCACAAGTGGGTATGTAGACTGTTGGACGGTCCACTAGGCAGTCTTAGCTCAGCGCAGACCTTCGTCCCGGCAGTTCAGTCGTCACCAAGTGGGCACCAAGTGGGTTGTCAGTGGAGCGATGTCCAAGCCTTGTCGTGAGCAGGCGGCAGCGATGGAGAGCGGAGGGAGTGTGGATCCGAGCGAACGAGTGAGGATCTTCAGCAGGATCACGGTTGCGGAGCATCAGCAATGGTTGGGTAAGAAGAGTCTCCTTCCCGTACATGCAAGTGGCGTCCGACGTCAGAAGAATAGCGTGCCGCGTCACACGCCACGGTGAGAGTCGATGCCTAGCGGAGGGTCGCGCTGTGCAGTGTGGGAGATGTAGTTCCGGGCGGGGCCGTCCCAACAGGAGGCGGAGGTACAGGTTGCGTATCCAAAAGTTGTGACATCTTGCGGTGTGGGATGAGGCAAGGAGCCTGGCGCCGACAAAACAGTGCAGTCACATAGGCAGTAGCATCTCTCCGCAGTCCCGGGCAAGGTAGCATAGGCGGATTCCATGAAGTAAAAAAAAGTAAAAAAAAAAAAAGTAAAACAAACAGAACATGTTCCAAGGCACAATATACTTAGTTTGCATGTCCTGGAGGAACTTCTCCCATTGTGTAGTCTGCCCGCGGGACTAGTAGTCCCTCCTTGCTCTCCTGGGGCCGTGGGCAAATGGTGAGCCGCGGTTTCCGCGAGAGTCACGCGCCTCTGACGAGCGTCCTTGGTCGGACGGGGATCTTCTCCTGCGGCGGCGTGAGGCTTGCGTGTCCATCGGGACCTCTTGGGATTTGGGTGGCCATCTACCCACGGACCTACGGTACGGCGCGTACCAGTCAGGAACTGAGATCAGTGGCAGGCCTAGGGATTCGCAGAAGTGAGGGAGGTCCTCAGGGACCTTCAGCTTGGCTGTGCGGCCCTGGTGAGAGGCTTCCAGGCAAAAAGGAAACTTCCACTTGTATCGGATCTCCCGGTCACGTAGAGCATCCAGTAGCGGCCTGAGGTCCCGACGGTTCTGGAGGGTGATTCCCGAGAGATCCTGATAGATTTGGATGGGGGACCCATTATACGACGGTCTCTGGGTCCTTGCCCGCCTGAGGATGTCCTCTTTAAGCTGAAAGTCTAAAAGACAGCATATCACATCTCTGGGGGGGTCGGCATCCCTCCCCCTGGGGCGTAAAGCGCGGTGGATTCTTTCCATCCCCACGACCGTTTGCGGTGATGTGCCCATGATATCATTGAAGATGGCAGTCACCTCACGTTGAACATTTTCCCCTTCCACCGATTCCGGTAGGCCCCGCACGCGCAGGTTCCGGCGTCGGCCCCGGTTATCAAGGTCCTCTAGGTGTCTGTTCACATCCCTCAGTTGGAGAGTGTGATCGTCTATTTTGCAGGTGGATCTGACTAGGACTTGGCTATGATCCTCCAGG
The DNA here is from genome assembly GCA_029574335.1 of Rana kukunoris. NCBI lineage: Eukaryota > Metazoa > Chordata > Amphibia > Anura > Ranidae > Rana > Rana kukunoris. The sequence goes on from CM056051.1 coordinate 531,411,964, forward strand.
GTTTTTTCAGTGTTAGTAACCCTGTCTGTGAGGGAGCAGAGTTCAAGCTTTAGGTCCGCAATGGCGGCTGCGAGCGCTTCCTTGATGTCAGTCGCCACTGCCTTCAGGTCCAGGATGTTAAGATGTGGGAGCGGGGGGTCCCTGTACTCCCCGCGGCCATCCCCAGCAGTTGTGGATGAGGCGGTGGTTGCGCCGTCAGGACAACGTCCGCAGCATTGTTGGGTGTTGGAGGAGATAGAGCAGGGCCTAGTACGACAGCCTGGCGGGAGGGAGCCATGTTGCCTCTGGCGGAGCGGAACATGTCCGGAATATTTTGCCCCTGTGAGGCGGCCGGCTCCCTCGGGGAGCGGGATCTGGAGGTCGAGTTGGTTCTGGAGGCAGTTCCCATGTTGAGGGGATCAGTGAGGGAGAGATGTCTCGGCTTAAGTACGCTAATTCACCCCGGGGTGGCTGGAGCTGAGGATTCAAGCGTCCATCTTCCTGCTCGGTCCGGCCACGCCCCTGCGTCCCTGATCACGTGATTTAAACAGAAGATCGGTAATTGGATTTTTTTTCTGATCACTGGCTTCTGTCAGAGGGACATCAGTCCCAAACAGGGAAAGCCGCCGCTGCCACATCTGCGCCCACAATTGTCACCTGCCAGTGCCCACCAGTGATTCCTACCAGTGCATATCACTGCCAATCAGTGTTCATCAGTGTCTCATTATCAGTGTCACCTACCAGTGCCCATCAGTGACACCAGAAGGAGAAAAATAAGTAGGTGCAATGTTGTTCAATGGATTATAATTGATTTTCAATGTGGTGGTGATGTAATGTGGGTGTGAATATAACAACAGTAAATAAAGTGCAAAATGATGACAAATAAATTGTAAGTGAACATAAACATGTGCATGTAAATAAGAAATAAATAAATAAATGAATACAAATGTAAAAGGTTAAACTCCTTTTGAGCAATCAAAAAAGTCCAGAAAAAAAAACTAATTAGATATTCAAAAAAGTAATAATTAGATATTAAAAAAAATGTCCAAAAAGTGCTTGTGTTGGTGAAGAGTGATCTCCAATGTAAATAATCTCTGGATGAAATAAATTCAATAAATAGAGCATTTAAAACAGTTCAATAATGTGCTTGTGCTGGTGAAAAGTAATCACTGTTTGTTTTCCCTCTTCACAGAGTGATCACAGCAAGTGTGGCTTATCCACGTCCCTAATGTCCTAACACCGGAATGTTTCTCCCCACTTGGGGTATGTAGGATTCACAGTATATGACACTGTGTAGCAGTCTATGAGGTATCCCGTCCTAGATGTCTTGGTGGGACTCCAATTGATTACCATGTAAAGGAGAGATGGACCACAATAGTGTAATGCTGATAGACTATTTATAAAAAAAAAAAAATATGTGGAAATGTACTTACATTTTGCAAAAGCATAAAAAGCATGTATTTCTGACACTAATGCCGCTGCCCAGGAAGTGATGCAAGGATGCACATTGGCTCCTCCCTATGTGTTTTGTCACTCTGACGTCATCTGGAGCCACCTATCAGTGCCCTTCTGTGCCACATATCAGTGCCCTTCAGTGCTGCTTATCAGTACCACCCATCAGTGCCACCTATCAGCACCTACCAGTGCCACCTATCAGTACCCATCAGTGCAGCCTCATCAGCACACATCAATGAAGGAGAAAAATTACCTGTTTTCAAAACATTATAGCAAATTGTGAAATTGTTTTTATTTTTATTTTTGTTAATTAATTAATTTTGTTAATTAATAAATTGTTGTTTGTTTATCAAAAAATAAAACAACATTGATTAAATTCCACCAAAACAAAGCTCTATTTATGTGAAAATAATTATATCAATTTAATTTGGGTCCAGTCTTTCATGACCGTGCAAGTGTCATTCAAAGTGTGAGAGTGCTGAAAGCTGAAAAATGGCCTGGGCAGTAGGGATGAGCCGAACACCCCTGGGTTCGGTTCGCACCAGAACCTGCGAACAGACCAAAAGTTTGTGTGAACTTTAGAACCCTGTTAAAGTCTATGGGACTCAAATGTTTGAAATCTAAAGTACTAATTTTAAAGGCTAATATGCAAGTTATTGTCCTAAAAAGTGTTTGGGGACCTGGGTCCTGCCCGAGGGGACATGTAACAATGCAACAAAAAGTTTTAAAAAACTTCTGTTTTTTCAGGAGCAGTGATTTTAATAATACTTAAAGTTAAACAATAAAATTGAAATATTCCTTTAAATTTCATACCTAGGGGGGTGTATAGTATGCCTGTAAAGTAGCGCTTGTTTCCTGTGCTTAGAACTGTCCCTGCACAAAATGTAATTTCTGAAGGAAAAAAGTCATTTAAAATCACTCACCTTAGGGTCTGGTATGGATATTAAGGGGAACCCTGCGTCACATAAAAAAAAATGATGTGGGGTTCCCCCCAAATATCCATTCCAGACCCTTCAGGTTTGGTATGGATTTTAAGGGGAACTCCACCCCAAATAAAAAAAAATGCTGTGGACCCCCACACAATTCATTATAGCCGCAAGTGATTTTAAATTACTTTTTTTCCTTCAGAAATGCCACTTTGTGCAGGGACAGTTCTAAGCATGGGAAACAAGCGCTACTTTACAGGCATACTATACGCCCCCCTAGGTACGAAATTTAAAGGAATATTTTACTTTTATTGTTTCACTTAAAGGAATTATTAAAATCACTGCTGCCAAAAAAACTGCAGTTTTTAAAACTTTGTTTTGCATTGATACATGTCCCCTGGGACAGGACCCGGGTCCCCAAACACTTTTTATTACAATAACTTGCATATTAGCCTTTAAAATTAGCACTTTAGATTTCAAACATTCGAGTCCCATAGACTTTAACAGGGTTCTAAAGTTCACACGAACTTGCCGCGAACACCCCAAATAGTTCGCTGTTCGGCGAACAGGCAATGTTCGAGTCGAACATGAGTTCTACTCGAACTCGAAGCTCATCCCTACTGGGCAGGAAGGGGATGTAAGTGCCTGGTAGGTAAGTGGTTAATGGGGTTGTAAAGGTACAATTTTTTTTCCTAAATAGCTTCCTTTATCTTAGTGCAGTCCTCCTTCACTTACCTCATCCTTCCATTTTGCTTTTAAATGTCCTTATTTCTTCTGAGAAATTCTCACTTCCTGTTCTTCTGTCTGTAACTACACACAGTGAGTGAGTGAAAAACTTATATAGCGCAGCACATGCAAACTGAATCGCCTCTGGGCGCTGTATCAATTCCGTGAGTAAGATCCTTTGCCCTCAGAAGAGATGGGTTTTAATTCCTCTCCTGAAGGCCAAGTGGTCCAACTCTGCTCGAATAGTGGTTGGCAGGGCGTTCCACAGTTGGGGTCCCTGGACTGCAAACCAGTAATACAAGGCTTTCTCCTGGTGTGGAGTGTTGTGCTCGCCCCCTCCCTTGGACTACAGGAGACTCAGGACGCTCTCTATGTTGCAGATAGAGAAAGGAGCTGTGTGTTAGTGGGCATCCTGACTCTCCTGTAGTCCAAGGGAGGGGGCAAACATGACACCCCACACCAGGGAGAAAGCCTTGCATTACTGTGTGGAGTTATAGACAGAAGAACAGGAAGTGAGGATTTCTCAGAAGAAATAAGGACATTTAAAAGCAAAATGGAAGTGAAGGAGGACTGCACTAATGTAAAGGAAGCTATTTAGGGAAAAAATTGTACCTTTACAACCCCTTTAAGGGGCCAGCAGGGGCCAGCTCCAAGGGGTTAAACATATTTTCTTGCTTAATAGAATAGAAGAAATATAGATCCATTGGTCTTTCGATCCCTTGTTGTAATATTATGGATAACATTAAAAAAAGATACTAAAATGATAAAATAAAATATATTTTCAATTTGAAATGATAATTATAAACATTTTTTTTTTTTTTTACATGCCAAAGAAAAAAGGAACAGAAATAAGTCTTTAAACCCTTACAGACATCTCTCCAGCTTGTTGACAATTATCAGTGAAGGGTATAAATGATCACGGCTTTGGCTGTAGTTATTTACAGTACATGGCAAAGAAAATGGATGACACGTACAGTAGCTTTAAGGGGAACCCCAATTGTTTTTTTTTCTTTCCTTATTTAATTTTTTCTGAGTGATATCAGATGTTTTTTTCAAGAGTGCTTTTTTTTTTTCATAAATTTTCCAGTAAGTTAGCATGTTTCTAATATTGTAGCCGTATTAGTGTGCTTGGAAAAAGAACAACCAAGTACTGTCCATGACAATCTGGGGGGAAGCACCTTAACCACTTGACCAGGCCATTTTTTTTGAGATTTGCTTTAACTAACAATTGTGCGGACGAATAGAGCTTTCTTTTGGTGGCATTTGATCACCGCTGCGGTTTTAATTTTTTGCGCTATAAACAAAAAAGGAGCGAACATTTTGAAATAAAAAACATTTTTTTTTTTTACATTTTGCTATAATAAATATCCCCAAAAATGTTTTTAAAAATCTAATTTCTTCTTCAGTTTTGACCAATACATATTCTTCTACATATTTTTGGTAATAAAAATCGCAATAAGCGTATATTGATTGGTTTGCACAAAAGTTATCACGTCTACAAACTATGCAAAAGATTTATGGCATTTTTTTAAATTTGTTTTACTAGTAATGGCGGTGATCTGTGATTTTTATCGTGACTGCGACATATCAAAGGTCATGGGTGTGCACAGATAACAACAAAACCTGGGGAATGCCCAGGGGAAAAAACAAGCCTCCTTACCGACTAGATATGTGCATTCCCGTTCGTACGAATGTTATTTTCGTACGAAAATGTTCATTTTCGTACCCGCGGGATAATGTGTACATACGAAAACGGTAAAGCACCAAAATACGAAAACGACGGGATAACGGATGAGCCGCATAACGAACGACCGCAAATACGAACGAACGATCCGACGGGAAAAAACGACAAAACGAAAATGGCAAAATAACGAAAATTAAATCTGTATCAAGAGGTTTGCATTGTGTATTTTGTTTGAATCTGTTTTGTGTTCGTTTTCAGTTGTATGTTCATTGTTCAATGACATTTATAACAAAATAATTTCATTATGTATATTGAATGAATTCCTTTTTCTGTTTTCTGTGTATTCAAAATACTGAATGCAATTTTTTTGTTATAGGTGTCATATCAACATACGAAAATAACAAAAGAAACAGGTTCAAATGCAAATCTTTTGTTTATGGGTTTTTTAATGGCCAGAGAGTTAGGCTGGCCATACATGATTTTCTGTGCAATTTTCTTTAGATTTACCTTCAACTATGTAGTGCAAGGGCCTGCCTGATTGCATACAATTGAAAGTGTTGTTTAGTTTGACCTCATATATGGTTTTTGGTAAATCTAAAAGAAAATTGTACAAGAAAATTGAACATGTATGGCCAGCCTCAGTGACTGAAAGCAGCTTCTCTTTTGTGCTGAGTAGTGAGTACACTTGTACAGTAAAGCCTAATAAACTTTTCTGTGGATTTTCATCTGAAGGGAGATCAGTTGGCCAGGCTTTACTGTACAAGTGTACTCACTATTCTGCACAAAAGAGAAGCTGCTTTCAGTCACTGAGGCTGGCCATACATGTTCAATTTTCTTGTACAATTTTCTTTTAGATTTACCAAAAACCATATATGAGGTCAAACTAAACAACACTTTCAATTGTATGCAATCAGGCAAGCCCTTGCACTACATAGTTGAAGGTAAATCTAAAGAAAATTGCACAGAAAATTGTATCATGTATGGCCAGCCTAACTCTCTGGCCATTCAAAAAAAACATAAACAAAAGATTTGCATTTGAACATGTTTCTTTTGTTATTTTCGTATGTTGATATGACACCTATAACAGAAAAAGGAATTCATTCAATATACATAATGAAATTCTTTTGTTATAGATGTCATTGAACAATGAACATACAACTGACACTAACAAAAGAAAAGCATTCAAGATACACAGAATGCAAATTGACGAAAATTCACGATAATTATTGTCTAACAAGAAACGAACATGAATTAAACAGAATAACGAATCATCCCGCATGTACGAAAATAAAACGGTAACGGAAATACGAAACGATCGTAATACGAAAAAATTGCGTCGTACGACAAACGAATGGGAACGAACGGGAAAACGGGCGTCTTACGAAAAACGAACGGAAACGAACAGACGGGACCATACGAAAGGAACAAAAAAAACTTTTTCTGTGCACATGTCTATTACCGACCAGCCTACAGAACAACCAATTAACCTGTCTAACAGTATGCGTTAAAAACAGGGGTTTTGTCTGCACGCATTTGCAAACGCATGCGTGAGCCACAGAGCCGCGCCAAGGCACCCTGTAGTCTGTGGTTCTAACACTAAGCAATGAGCGTCCCCACAGTGGAGGCATATGCATTCTAATGGATAGATAGGGGCAGTTGGACAGAAGGACTATAGCATTAGGGTTTGCACCCCAAAGCTCAAAACATGCTACTGATCACTCACTGTGCAAAAGCATCGGACTAAAAACCCACGCATGCTCAAAATCAAATCGACGCATGCTTGGAAGCATTGAACTTAGTTTTTTCAGCACGTCGTTGTGTTCTACGTCACCGCGTTCTGACTCGATCAGATTTTGGACTGATGGTGTGTACGCACATCAGACCATCAGGCCACTTCAGCGGTGACCCGATGAAAATGGTCCCATCGTGTGTACGCAGCCTAAGAGGGAAGTTTCAGGAAAAAAACTTTTCACAGACCCCTGTGTATAACACGCATGCACAGTTTACCCTCTATTTTCAGGGTAAAAAAGTGAGTGTTATACGCCAATAAATACAGTAAATACATTTATTTTTCGAACGAAAACAGAATTCCGAAAATAAAATATGTCAGCGTGCACATGTCTAGACTTTAGTATCACTTTACGGCTGGATATAATTTGGTCTGCCTTATTGAGTAAGATTTTCTGAGGCATTGTTTTCCTTGATATTTCTTGATATTTTTCTTGATATTTCAGTAACTGCTGAGGAATGGCTAATAGCTCAGGACTTGACATTTTGAGCCTTGCAGATGATGTTTCCTTAAGTACGTGCATGAAAAAATAATAACAAACAATCAAAGATATCCTATTATACTGTTAACTTACTGTATGTCTTTTCATTACTCAAAAGATGTACAATAACAATAATATTACGGTAGCCCTTCTGCTGGGATTCCCAGGACTCAGCTATTTTAAAATAATGGTCTTTTGTATTCTTCTGATGGTCTACTCAGCCACAGTATGTGGGAATATCCTGATCATCATTCTGATATCCTACAGCAAGAACCTCCACACCCCAATGTACTTCTTCCTCACCCAAATAACGATTTCAGACATAACATTGAGTACATGCATTACGCCAAACGCTCTAAAAGTGATAATCAATGATGGCGCCACAATTCCCTTCATTGGATGTCTTGTTCAATTTTACTTATTTTTTGCCTTAGAAACTTTGGAGTGTTATCTTCTTACAGCCATGGCTTATGATCGGTATCTGGCCATTGGTAATCCCTTACGTTATCATTCTATAATGACTTCTAGTTTATGTTTGATTTTAATCATCCTATGTTGGTTTCTAGCACTTGTACCACCCACATTTGTGATAGAAAAAATATGGAAAGCGAATTTCTGTGGATTCAATACAATTGATCATTTTTTCTGTGACTTTGACCCTATAATACAACTTATTTGTTCAGACACATCACAGATTCAGATGGAAGCAAAGTTCTTTTCTGTGCCAGTGGTTATGTGTCCATTTGTAGCCATCGCCATTTCCTATGCATACATTGTAGTCACCATTGTTCGGATTCCTTCTGTTAGCGGGAGGCAGAAAGCTATATCCACATGCAGTTCTCACCTCTCTGTTGTGGTCATTTTTTATGGGACCCTTCTAGCTATGTATGCGTTTCCGAGTTCAGAGTCGAGCACCACCAGAAAAGTTATTTCCATGCTTTACACTGTGCTGGTTCCTTTACTTAATGCTGGTATATATAGTTTCAGAAATAAAGACATCAAGATAGCTTACGTAAAATTAAGAAGTCATTTTTGTGGAGCATACACAAGGATAGGTTTCTAAGGATCTCCAGAAAGATATTACAATTGTTTGCCTAGCAAATGGTGCTGTTCCTAATGCAAATCATACACAAAAATGACCAAAAAATAAACGTTAAAATCTGTCTGCTGGGAATCTGTCCGTCTGACATGTCTGCTGGTTAGTACGCTAACCAGCAGACATATCTGCTCGCACATGCGTCGAATGTATTCGACGCATGCGCGGAAGTGTTTTACTTCCTGGTGCGGTGACGTGGTGGCATCAACGTCACCGCCACGTCACCGCGCTGTCTGCCGGTGGGGATTTTGGTTTGATCGTGTGTACACGATAAAACCAATACATCCCAGCAGACAAATCTGTTCAAATCGGTCTGCCAGACCGATTTGAACAGATGTATTTGGTCGTGTGTACGCGGCCTATTAGTTCAAGATTATTCTACATTGAGAGGAAAGATTTGACATTATAGAGAAATGAAGATTCGACGAAGCAGCTAAAAACATATGATCGCCACGGGCGGGCATTTATGGTCAAATGCTCTGCCCATAGGCTATAGAAGAATTCTAATGTTGGTTGACTAGTAATAATAATTAATACATATAATTATTACTAGTCATACAACATTAGAATTCTACTATTGCTTGTGGGCGGAACATTCGATTGGAAATGTACAATTGCGGCATCATACAGTTTAGCTGCTACGTCAAATGTTCTTAGAGCATTTAACAGACACCATGAGCCTTCAATGACAGATTCAACCTTACTGTAATTAATTCAGATTTTCAAACAAATGCATTTTTTAACGAAAAACAAAAATAAAATAAAAACGAATTTCGGGAGTAACTAAATAAATATATTTTTTGGACGAAAACAAAATTCTGATACAAAATATTTCAGCGTGCACATGTCTATTAAGCATTAGATTAAAATGTTACTGTAAATAAAAATTATACATCTTACACAAATGGGGCAACGGCTCAAAAGAGCGAAAGCATGTAGCCAAATAATCCTAATCAACCCTGTCGAACACCTTCTTGGCATATAGTGACAGGAAAAATCTCAGTTTGCCCTGTGATGTCAACCACCTCTGAGTATTCTGTGTTTAATGTTTACAAAAAAGAGTATCCAGCACTTACATTACAAGAAGCAATGTTGAAATCCGGGAGGCTGGTGTAGTACTGTCGCTGATGACCCGTTGATACAGGCTAGGAAGGTGGAGGACCACAACGCGTTTCATAGCGTCGTGGTCATTTCAGAGCTCTGAAATGCGTCGTGGTCCTCCTTGGCCCCCATCCAAGCTGACGTCACACGATACTCCGGTCTAGCGGCATCTACCTCCTCACAGATACAGTCGGTTCTCCCTGGCGCTGAGTGGCTGCAGCTGCTGTCTGGTTCAGCTAAATGACAACTTCCTAGCCTGTATCAATGGGTCATCAGCGACAGTACTACACCAGCCTCCCAGATTTCAACATTGCTTCTTGTAATGTAAGTGCTGGATACTCTTTTTTGTAAACATTAAACACAGAATACTCAGAGGCGCTTTACTTCTTATCTTTGCATATCTCGAGCTGGCTTCACTTTGGGAGAGCAGCCCTGAGTTACGGTTACCATCCTCATCAGCTGTTTATAGCTAACAACAACCTGCCCACTGGCATTTTCGCTGGGACTAAATTGTATATGGACAGAACCATTTATGAACTTTTAGACCATACACACTGCTGTTGTGGGCTTAGCCTATTACCTATTATTTTAACAAAACGTTGTCCTAAAATTGATTGATTGCGCCGACATCCTGAGCGCTGTAACCCACTGCTATTTCTGTGATGTCAACCAATGATGGAGATTCAGCATCTTGATGGTGCTGTCCCAGGCCTCCCTATTTGGAACAAAGCCCACCTGGTCGAAAGAAATAAGACCATTATTAACCATGGTGCTGTGATGATTAAAGTGCCAACACCAGCCATTGCCCCTACAAATTGCCCACAGACATTTTGTCAGTGCCCCTCCCAAGATTAAACTCTGGATCCGCCCCTGCTGTAATGTTGTCAGAAGTCAGAGACAAACTTCAACCTAAAAAGTATACATCGTATTCTATAATTTGGTCTGTTTAAATTCACACTAACCAGAGTTATTTAGAGACAAAATAAAGACTATTTTTCAATTTCCATTTTTTTTCTTGTTCAATATTTTTATTGATAGGAAAGAACAGGAGAGGTGTACAAACATTCTACAGGATAACCATTTGAGATAGAAACAGGAAGGTAAGTATTGGCTTGTAAGCAATGACACACATTTGGGAAGGTACAATTCATAACACTTGAATGTTGCTTCACTAAGCAACAATGGGTCACTATTCCCCACACTAACACCAATAATTGCAGTTATTTGCAGTTATTTAAACTGCAAATTGGGGAGGTGTTGAGCATAAGCCGCAATAAAGAAACACCATGGCTGGGGATAGAGGTGGCATTGTGAGATTTGAGATAGTGTGCTAACAATGGGGGATATTAGGGGAAGATGCACAATCATGCAATGTATTGACTGTTCATTGACAGATTTGTTAAGACGAATACGAGGAAAAGAAGGGAGTGGGTAAGAGAAAAGTGAGAAAGGGGAGAGAGGGGGGATGTGTTCCCGGGGGGGGGGGGGTCATGACTCTAGATTCCTAGTACATGCAGGTCAGTCAAGTTCCTCACCCCCAAATTAGCTCACCCATGTCTTTATCGACCTTGCTTTGTGCTCTGGTGTGCAGTCATGTTGGGACAGGAAGTGTCTTGGTATGCTGAGGCCTTCACTGGAACAAAAAAAAAAACTAACAATGAATTATAAACAAAAAGCCCATATAATTGTGAAAGTATTCCCATACAACTTGCGATTTACAGTATATCACTCCCAGGTAAGTGCTGCAAAAATGTGCATGTAGAAAACATCAAGGATGAAACCCTTTTGGGCAAACGCTTACCTCATTGCATTGACCCCTATGACAAAGGTCAATATGAGTTCCAAAACTGACTCTTTTCCTTCTTAATCAGAAATAGTGGCCAATTATTGGTGTTAGTGTGAGGAATAGTGACCCAGTGTTGGTATCAATGGAAGTAATAGTGTCACATCATTGGTATCAGTGGAAAGAATAGTGTGCCATCCTTGGTGTCAGTGGGGAGGAATAGAGTGCCATCATTGGTAACAATGGGAGAAATAATGCCTCATCATTGGTTTCAGTGGGAGGAATAGTGTCCCATCATTGGTCTAAATGGGATAAATAATGCGCCATCATTGGTACCAGTGAGAGGAATAATTCCCCATAATTGGTATCAATTGGAGGAATAGTGTACCATTATTGGTATCAATGAGAGGAATAGGGTGCCATCATTAGTATCAATGAGAGGAATAGTGTGCCATTATTGATATCAATGGGAGGAATAGTGCCCATTATTGGTAAAAATGGGAGAAATAGCCTCCTATCATTATTGCTGGAGGGGGGGGGGGGCTAGTGCCTCAATGTCGGTACCAGTGGCAGAAACTATGCCCTACTGTTGCTGACAATGGAGGGAATAATGCCTGAAGGGTTGAATAAAAGCAAGCAAGGGGCTGCATCTGCCTCCTGGACTGCAGTTTTGAGACCACCGCTATACACATTTTAAACGTTTCCATCTGCAACTGTCAGTACAGTTGGCAATGGATTGGATCCTTCAATGTAAGCTTCCACTGTCAGCTCTCCCTCTCTCTCTCCCAGTGCTGTGAAGCCACGTCTCAACCACGTCCCTAGGCCTTTCGTCATATTGATGTCATCAGTGGACCAGGCTGAGCCCCCACAAGAGAACACAAGAGAAACATTTATGCTTCACACTTCCCTTCCACTTGGTATAATGAGGATGGTAAGAAAAAGGAGCAGCACAGCTGTTATATGGAATTTATGACATGGTTGAAAAGACTCTTTCTACCCTAAAAGCTATTGTTGACTCCATGTAACTACTACTCTTGATATGCGTTACCCCATTACCCCATTACACGTTACCCCATCAATCGCTGTATTATGCCAAGTGTATATACAGTATGTGTTTGTGACGATCACAGATAAACCTAATACAATGTGAGTAGCAAGATAAAATGCAATAAAAACAACAAAATAAAAACAATAAATAAAATGGTATAACCTTTTTAAAAAAACAAAAAAAACAACTACCCTCTCAATATAGTATGACACATATAACTACATTGTCAGAGGCTTACATCATATTATCACTTATATCGAGCACACAAAGCCTACAGAAGCTGGTAGTCCAAGACGTTATCCTATCTAAGTACTAACCATGCCCAAACTTGCTAAGCCGCTGAGATCAGATACTATAAGATCAGACACATCCAGGGTGATGTAGCCATGGGTAAGGACTCAAAGATGTAAACAGGTAAAAACAAACATCAAGAAATGCACTATATTTTCATAAGTATTGGGGCACCTGCCTTTACACACGCATTAATTTTAATGGTATCCCAGTCTTAGTCCGTAGGGTTCAATATTGAGTTGGCCCACCCTTTGCAGCTATAACAGCTTCAACTATTCTGGAAAGGCTGTCCACAAGGTTTAGGAGTGTGTCTATGGGAATGTTTGACCATTCTTCCAGAAGCACATCTGTGAGGTCAGGCACTGATGCAGAGGAGAAGGCCTGGCTCACAGTCTCCACTCTAAATCATCCCAAAGGTGTTCTGTTGGATTGAAGTCTGGACTTTGTGCAGGCCAGTCAAGTTCCTGCACCCCAAACTCACTTATCTATGTCTTTATGGACCTTGCTTCATGCACTGGTCCAAACCATTTGGTGGAGGGGGGATTATGACGTGGGGTTGTTTTTCAGGGGTTGGGCTTGTCCCCTTAGTTCCAGTGAAGAGAACTCTTAAAGTGTCAGCATACCTGACATACCATACCAAAGACATTTTGGACAATTTTATGCTCCCAACTTTGTGGGAACAGTTTGGGGATGGCCTCTTCCTGTTCCAATATGACTGTGCACCAGTGCTCAAACAAGGACCATAAAGATATGGATAAGTGTGTTTTGAGTGCAGGAACTTGACTGGCCTGCAGAAAAGTCTTGACATCAACCCGATAGAATACCTTTGGGATTAATTAGAGTGGAGACTGCAAGCCAGGCCTTCTTGTACACATCAGTGCCTGATGGCACAAATGCTTCTGGAAGAATGGTCAAACATTCCCATAGACACACTCCTAAAGCGTAGCCCCCCCAGAAGTGTTGAAGCTGTTATAGCTGAAAAGGGTGGGCCAACTCAATATTAAACCCTACAGAGTAAAACTGGGATGTCATTAAAGTTCATGTGCATGTAAAGGCAGGCATCCCAATACTTTTGGTAATATAGTGTATATCAGCCTTACAGATTACTAATGAAACAATTCAAATTCAGATCTGAATTGAGACCTTTAGGGATTAAAGTGTTAGCTCTATAGATCCAAAAAGTTTCTCTCCTGGATAAAATTAATTTGAAATTTCCATCTTGTCAGTGCCTCAAGGTCTTTTTTGATCCCCCAAAGTTTGAGACCCCTAGGATCCTTAATGTGATATAATATAAAATGGTTTGAACCACAAAATGATATATACAGTTGAACCTCGGATTACGAGCATAGTCCGTTCCAAGAGTATGCTCGTATTTGAAAGTACTTGCATATCAATGTGAGTTTTCCCATTGAAGTCAATGGAAACGAAAATAATTTGTTCCGCATTGACTTCAACGGGATGCAATACCGAATGTGGTACATGTTTGGAACATCCTTAAAAAGAAAGAACGCAACGGTGAGCTCAGCAACACCAAAGACCCGGAAGACCGCGGAAAACAACTGTGGTGGATGACAAAGAATTTTTTCCCTGGTTAGGAAAAACACTCTTCACAGTTGGCCAGATGGAGAACACTCTCCAGGAGGTAGGTGTATGTGTGTCAAAGTCAACATTCAAGAGAAGACTTCACCAGAGTGAATACAGAGAGTTCACCACAAGATGTAAGCCATTGGTGAGCCTCAAAAACAGGAAGGCCAGATAAGAGTTTGCCAAACAACATCTAAAAAAGCCTTCACAGTTCTGGAACAATATCCTATGTACAGATGAGACCAAGATCAACTTGTACCAGAGTGATGGGAAGAGAAGAGTATGGAGAAGGAAAGTAACTGCTCATGATCCAAAGCATACCACTTGTTCAGTGAAGCATGGTGGTGGTAGTGTCATGGTGTGGGCATGTATGGCTGCCAATGGAACTAGTTCTCTTGTGTTTATTGATGATGTGACTGCTGACAAAAGCAGCAGGATGAATTCTGAAGTGTTTTGGGCAATATTATCTGCTTATATTTAGCCAAATGCTTCAGAAATCATTGGACGGCGCTTCACAGTGCAGATGGGCACTAACACAAAGCATACTGTGAAAGCGACCAAAGAGTTTTTAAGGGAAAGAAGTGGAATGTTATGCAATGGCCAAGTCAATCACCTGACCTGAATCCGATTGAGCATGCATTTTACTTGCTGAAGACAAAACTGAAAGGAAAATGCCCCAAGAACAAGCAGGAACTGAAGACAGTTGCAGTAGAGGCCTGGCAGAGCAACACCAGGGATGAAACCCAGCGTCTGGTGATGTCTATGCATTACAGATTTCAGGCTGTATTTGACTTCAAAGGATTTGCAACCAAAAAGTGAAAGTTTGACTTATGATTGTTAATCTGTCCCATTACTTTTGGTCCCCTAAAAAAGTGGGAGACACATATACAAACTGTTGTAATTCCTACACCTTTAACCTGATTTGGATGTAAATACCCTCAAATTAAATCTGAAAGTCTGCAGTTAAAGCACATCTTGTTTGTTTAATTTTAAATCCATTGTGGTGGTGTATAGAGCCAAAAAGATTAGAATTGTGTCGATGTCCCAATATTTATGGACCTGACTGTAAATAGAAGGGGTGCCCGGCTTTAAAAAAAATGGGTGCTCCTTGACCCCAGACAGCAAAATTAGCACAAGTTTCGGGTCCAGGGGACTAACGGCTGGCCGGTACTGGGTCCCCAAAGTTACCAGAGAAATTACAGTGTAACATGGGAGTCTATGGAAGGGGTGCTCAACTTAGAAAAATCGTAGGTCCTCCAAACAACAAACTTTGCACACTCGTAGAGGAAGAGTGGGGCTATATGTGTGCTGTGTGCTATGTGTTCCGGGCCCCCAAAGTCTGGGAGATCAGGCGCAAAATTGTGACTTGAGTATAAGCCGAAGAGGGCATTTTCAGCACCAAAAAATGTGCTAAAAAACCTTGGCTTATACTCGAGTATATATGGTAATTACTAGACATGTGCACACTGAAACATTTTTTTTTCGTAATTTCATTTTCGTCTGAAAAATACATTTATTTAGTAACTCCTGAAATTCTTTTTATTTATTTTGTTTTTCGTAAAAAAAAAATGCATCAAAATTAATTAAGGTCGAATCTGTCATTAAAGGCTTATGGTGTCTGTCGAATGTTCTAAGAAGATTCTACGGAATCTTAAAAAAAAAAAAGAAGATTCAACAGAATCTTTAAAAAATAAAAGATTTGACCCGGAGCAACGAAACTGTACGATGCCGCAATCGTACATTTCCGGTCAAATGTTCCGCCTACAAGGGGACATGTAACAACGCAAAAAAAGTTGTAAAAATGCCTGTTTTTTTGGGAGCAGTGAATTTAAGTGAAACAATAAAAGTGAAATATTCCTTTAAATTTCGTACATAGGGGGGTGTAAAGTATGTATGTGAAATAGCGCATGTTTCCCATGCTTAGAACTGTCTCTGCACAAAGTGACATTTCTGAAGGAAAAAAAAGTCATTTAAAAATCACTCGCGGCTATAATGAATTGTCGCCTCCCGGCAATTTAGAGAAAATTCATTCATAAGAAAATAAAATAACAGTTCCTTCACAGCCCTGCCCCCTTCTTGTTTTAAAGTTCCTTTCACAACCCCCCTTTACATGAAAATCACTGAAGTAGTGGTGCTTAATGTAGTGATTTCCAGTTTCCAGATGGTTCTGACAGGTACAGTATCTGCATAATTATAAATACAAATAGAGATTAGCGCTAAAGAAAATCCCTAAGGCAGTGGTTCTCAACCTGGGGGTCGGGACCCCCTCAGGGGTCAAATGATGATTTGCCAGGGGTCCCCAAATCCTGGGCTGTTCTTGAAGCCCGCACCACTCTCCCTGCCTTTTTGTGGCTGCCCAGCTGGGTTGTTTCTGGAGACCGTGGGCAACACTACCTGTTAATATAGTTGCCATTTAAAGTCCCCACTACAGTTCTCAGATCAGCAGATGACCATGTTCAAGAGCACCTAACCCACTAATCCCACCCAGGCCCCCCGCCACCAAGGAGTAAGAGAAAGAATAAAAATAGAGAATACATGGAAGGGAAAGGAAAAAAGGGGCGAACAAAGGGAGAGAAAAAGCAAGAAAGACGGCTAGAGAGAGGGATGGGAAAACAAACAAACAAGAAATTAGGATAGTGAGAGATAAAAGGGAATGAGTGGTACATCCTAATATGTACCATAAGGGGTTTTAATAATGTACAAGTGTAAGGGACTCAGGGAGAGCTAAATGTCCATGGGTTAGAGGTGCAAATTACTTGTCTTGCCTTGGGTGCTGACAACCCACGCTACGAAAATAATTTTACTGTTAGGCCGCATACACACGATCAGTCCATCCGATGAGAACGGTCCTTCAGTCCGTTTTCATCGGTTTTGACTGATCGTGTGTACGCGGCCTTAGGGGTCCCCACAACTTGGGAAATTTTATCAAGGGGTCACGGCACTAGAAAGGTTGAGAACCACTGCCCTAAGGGATATTGAATAAATAGGCATAAAACACAAAAACTCTAGATAAAATGACAGTATACACTCAATTGCTTTAATATAGATGTGATAAACACAAAGTGCAAGTGATGAATGAAAACACCAAGTCTCCACCAAAATGGTGTGTAGATAAATGTTCAATTCTATGGTGAATCAACTTAATGAATAGAATAGTGAAAGTCCTAAATGTGAAGGAATCCTCCTGTGCAGCTGGCGGTTCTCCAAACCATGTGGTTGTGATGGCAAAGCTTCTCCTCTGGATATGTCCACAATAGGGGCAATGTGATCACACAGATATTACCACACCCAGTCTCCCAGAACTCTCACCTTACTAGTGAAATGAATCGCATGTAGCAAAAAATAGCAAGGGCCTTATGTTATGGTTTTCTCCCACTTTTCTCCAAGGTCCTCTCCAATGGTGCATCTACTGTATAATGACTGTCCGCATATAGTACTCCCGCAGGTGTCAGAGGCTCCTAATGGTCTGTCATATAACTCTCCATATAGTATACAGAGATGAGGAGGAAGAGAAGCAAAAAAAAGCCTCCAATAGTGAAATACTGTATGTAAAACTAAGGTGCTTTATTATTGGTGTGTATGGACACTTACATGTGAAAAAAGTAAAATCAGCAATGACAATAACAAGACGCGGCGTACTCAACGCCTTCTTAAAGCGGAGGTTCACCCTAAATAAAGTCTCTCTCATGTGATCCAGCATACTGGCGTTAGCGCCAGTATGCTGTTTTTTTTTTTTTTAAATCCCCCACTTACTGTATTATGTTGAATTTTAATTTCTTTCCCCCGCGGTGGACGGCTCTAGTATAGCGCGTCACATCTTACGAAAATACCCGATAAGGACTCGGGTAATCTCGGCGAAAATGCGGCGTCTGCGCACAGACCTAGGAGCTGACTGCGCAGGCGCCGTATTTCTCCGAGTCCTATTCCGGCGTTTTTTCGGAGGGCCTGACGCGCCATAGCCGTAGGACTCTGAGAAATATGGCGCCTGTGCAGTCAGCTCCTAGGTCTGTGCGCAGACGCCGCATTTTCGCCGAGATTACCCGAGTCCTTATCGGGTATTTTCGTAAGATGTGACGCGCTATACTAGAGCCGTCCACCGCGGGGGAAAGAAATTAAAATTCAACATAATACAGTAAGTGGGGGATTTAAAAAAAAAAAAAAACAGCATACTGGCGCTAACGCCAGTATACTGGATCACATGAGAGAGACTTTATTTAGGGTGAACCTCCGCTTTAAGAAGGTGTTGAGTACGCCGCGTCTTGTTATTGTCATTGCTGATTTTACTTTTTTCACATGTAAGTGTCCATACACACCAATAATAAAGCACCTTAGTTTTACATACAGTATTTCACTATTGGAGGCTTTTTTTTGCTTCTCTTCCTCCTCATCTCTGTATACTATATGAAAAAAATATATAAAAAAAAAACAGCATACTGGCGCTGACGCCAGTATGCTGGATCACATGGGAGAGCTTATATTTAGGGTGAACCACCTCTTCAAGTCTCCTCCGGTCACTTCCGATCTATGTCTGTCTTGCGGCACCTCTATGGCGTTAGGGCCCTTTCACACTGGGCGGATCAGTAATGATCTGCCTCCGTGTGTCCGTTTGCTCAGCGGGGATCGCTCCGTAAATCCCTGTTGAGCCGTCGGATGACAGGGCGGTTTCCGCACATTGTGCAGAGACCGCCCTGTTTTTTCTCCACTCTCCCCTACGGGGGAGCGGATGAACACGGACTGTCTGTCCGTGTTCATATGATCCGCTCTGCAGACGGAAGAAAAAATAGGGTTTTCTTCCATCTGCAAATTCGGATGTTTGCGGAGGCGGACGATTACGGGTGTCAGCGGATGTTCATCTGCTCACACCCGCTATCCCATAGGGATACATGTATGTCCGTATTTCATCCGAAAACGGATGGATGAAATACGGACATACGGTCCGCACGTGTGAAAGGGCCCTAACGTCACGTGTCTTGTCACTTCTTCAGGTGCCTTCTTCTTCATACCTGAAATTATTCTCTAAATCTGACCACTTTTACACATTAATTATTGATTCCAGTTCTTGAAATAATTTCTATAAAATAATTTTTGGCAAAAACCTCAATACCATTTTGGCTTATTGGCAATATTTGTGATGGCTTTCCAAATGTCTTTGTTCCTCAAGCTATATATGATGGGGTTAAGAGACGGTGTAATAACAGCATAGATCATGGTAAGAATTTTGTTCATAGTCAGTGAGTGCAGGGAGGCTGGAAATATGTACGCCACCATCACTGTCCCATAATAAAGGCACACAGCAGTCAGGTGGGAGCTGCAGGTGAAGAAGGCCTTTTGTCTTCCTAAAAGTGATGACATTTTCAAAATTGCTTTAGCAATATAGACGTATGATATCACAACGACCAGGAATGGGCATACCACTGCAGGGACAGTCAACAACTTTGTTTCCATTTGAATAAAAGAGACATCTGAACAAGAAAGATCCAATATAGGGGAAAGGTCACAGAAGAAATGGTCAATGATATTTGGTCCACAGAAATTTAAGCCGCTTATACTTACAGATAAAACAAGAGAATAAATAAAACTTGGCGTCCAAGCCATTATGGACAGTTTCTGGCAGAGCCCGCCCCCCATTATTGAAGCATAATGCAGTGGGTTACAGATGGCCAAATATCTGTCATAAGACATCACTGTCAAAAGAAGACACTCTGAGCCTTCGGAAATAACAAAGAAAATAAACTGAATGATACATCCTTCTAAAGACATGGTCCCCCCCTCATTGAGGACAACATGAAGTGTGCTTGGAACGCTGTCAATGCTCAGTAAGATGTCACATAGTGAAAGCTGTGAGATAAAGGAGTACATGGGAGATTTGAGGTTCTTGCTGTAAGACACCAGAATGATAATTAGGGTATTCCCACATAACGAGACACAAAAAGCCAAAAGCAACAAACAGAAGAGTAAAAACTTGTAATTATAGAGATTCTGGAATCCAAGAATACGCACTGTGGTGACATTGTTCTTTATGTCCATTAACACAAGAGTCAAATAGTTAATGGAATGCTGAAATCAGAAGGTTTTAAGTCACGTTAAAAGGCATAAAAACACTTGTTTAATTATCATTCCTTCCACTTTGATTCTGAAACATGAAAATCAGGATAATGTGGGTGGATCCTAACTGACTCATCTACAGTATGTCCTTGGTGGTGACCGAGAGATCTGTAAACAACATTCCATTCCGATTCCTGCCACATTCATGCTACACCATGTTTTCCATTTCCACATGTGAATCTAAAGACTTGTACACACGATCAGACTTTTTGACAACAAACCTCTGACGGACCGGTTTTTGCAGGCAATCCGACCGTGTGTACAGTCCATCTGACAAGCTTTTTCGCTTTTTGATCGGACAAATGTTCGCTGTTAGAACAGACAAACTTTCCGGCAACAAATGGAGCAAATCTGATCTTGTGTACACAAGTCCATCGGACTAAAGTCCAAAGTACAAACATGCATGCTCAGAACCAATGCTAAAGATCAGACAACAATAACAGAAGTTGTCCAAAGAGCAGAAAAAACACATGATTTGGTGAGAGTTGGCTGAAAAAGGCCGTGTGTATGCATACCAAGTTCATGGAAAACGCCCTTCCGAACAAAATCTAAGGAAAAGTCTGATGTAAGTCCGATCATGTGTATGAGGTTTTAGACATATGCTGTGATAAAAAAATGTGTTTGTTTTTAATATGCCCAGTACACGTTGAGCAATTGAAAAATATATCTGTAGCACCCTCTTCCATAGGTAGGTGCTAGAGGTGTGAATTTTTTGTGTAGTAGCTGCCAGGCAGGTAAATTTAGGCAGGCCTATTCTTCAGGTTAGGTCTGCGTGTTTTGATCTGGGGGCAGGGAGTGGTTAGAATAGCAGTGGGTGTGACCACCTGTGCTTCAGTTCTTGGATGCCTCCCCTGCTTTCAGGGAGAATGTTCTAGTAGAGGGACAAGGCTGGGATCTGGAGTGACAGGGAGCTCATGTGAAGAGCCCTGACCAATCCTTAACTGGAATTGGCAGGGGGCAGGCCAACCAAGTTATATCCCCCAAATATAGACAAACAAAACAACGCAAATGACTGTTCATTGTCTCTGACAGCAGGGTCATATAGTGGATGATAGTAACTAGTAGAAACCTCAGTCAACTTTTTTTTGCCTGAAAAAAGGTTCCCATTAAGTGGGTTTCCCTGAGTGGTTCTCAACCCTGTCCTGAAGTACCCTCCATTTGCCATTTTTTTTTTCTTAGATAAAATAGCTGTCCAAAATACCAAGCGTATTGTCTATAATTTAAACCACCTGTGCAAGATAAAGAAAAACCTGCAAACATGGCTTGCTGGGGGTACTTCAGGATAGGGATGAGAACCACTGCTTTAAAACGACCAGGAAGTAATAGGAAATCTCAACGAAGTGGGGAAATTTTGGCTTATAGCTGAGACAAAGGAAGATGTCTCCTCTATTCGTGTCCTGTGATGGCTCGACATTTTAGATTTCCCATCACATTCTGTCCTTCTGACCATGGGTACCCGGTATCACTGTTCACCTTTTTATTTTTATGGAATTTAGACAGGGGTAAAAATGTACAAAACAAAGCCTATTTGGCATACCCAGGCTTGAGAAAACATAAGACAAAAAGGCACCAATAAAACAAAACACATAAAACGTAAAAGTTGGTAACCAAGGCCTAAGGTAACCTCACTCGAATCTGCTGGAAAGGACTAAGCATGAGAATTAAAAAAAAAAAAAACATTCCCACAGTGTAAAGAACTAAGCCAAATCAAGTAATTAGAAGCAAAGTGCAGATTAGGGCATTGCTGACGATACATCAGTATCCCTGGACTCTGCCCCTATAACCCGAATCTTGAAGACATTTTTAGGGCATCGCCTAGATTTGTATGTGAATTTCTACAATGGTATCATTTTGTTGACAGCAGACTTCCAGTAGTCTAAAGTAGGGGCCTGCAAAGATTTATATTAACCACTTAAGACCCGGACCAATACGCTGGTAAATGACCCAAGGTGTTTTTGCGATTCGGCACTGCGTCGCTTTAACAGACAATTGCGCGGTCGTGCGACGTGGCTCCCAAACAAAATTTGCGTCCTTTTCTTCCCACAAATAGAGCTTTTATTTGGTGGTATTTGATCACCTCTGAGATTTTTATTTTTTGCGCTATATACAAAAATAGAGCGACATTTTTGGAAAAAAAACACTATTTTTTATTTTTGTTAAAAAAAAAATCAAATAAACTAAATTTTAGTCAAACATTTAGGCCAAAATTTATTTAGCCACATGTCTTTAGTAAAAAAAAAAATCGCAATAAAAAAAAATAGCTACCTAGCGGGAACAGCGACACTAATACAGCGATCAGAAAAATTATCGCTTAGTGACGCTGGCAATAGGGAGTGAAAGGGTTAACTAGGGAGGTGATCAGGGGGTTGAAACTTTATTAGGGGGGGTGGGGGGGGCTATCCTGAACCTAACACTAACTGTTTTTTACACTGCCTGTCACACTGACACTAAATGCAGTGATTAGATCACTGCATTCAGTGACACTGTGACAGGGGGGTGGGGGGGGGGGGCGATCACAAGGGGTTAATATGCCTATGTGAGTGTGTGTCAGTGTTGTGTTGGTGCCCACTTACTTGTGATGTCTTCTCTCATCAGCAGCGCTGGGAAACAGCGCTGCGATGAGAGGTGACATCATTTCCTCCTTCCTGTGTAAACACAGGAGGAGGAACTGCCAGGATGGGAGCGAGCTCCCATTGGCTGGGAGCGATCGCGGGGGGGCGGGTAAGCGCCGACATCCGCCCGCTGATCCCAGATCGCTCCCGGAGCCAGGGGGACCCCCGCACGCCGCGGAGGGGGTCCCGATGGGACCCCCGAACCGCATTTAGGCGGGGACGTAAATTTACGCCCTTGTGCCTGTACGTGCCATTCTGTGGCACGTACAGGCACAATGTGCGTGCGGGGGTCCTTAAGTGGTTAAAGGAGTATAGACTTGTGTACATAAATGTATAACAAGTTTATCAAAGTTCCGATAGTCCCAGAGGAAGCCAGTAAATTAACTAGACCCAATACACAAACGTCAATAGATAATGGTACCGAAATGGTAGTAACCGAACAAATGTACTGAGAAATTTCAGACCAGAATAGTCTTTACCCGTACAACCCCAAAACACA
The DNA here is from genome assembly GCA_029574335.1 of Rana kukunoris. Lineage (NCBI taxonomy): Eukaryota > Metazoa > Chordata > Amphibia > Anura > Ranidae > Rana > Rana kukunoris. Next base: position 531,435,123 of record CM056051.1, read on the forward strand.
TGTAAAAAACTTGTCAGGATCTGCCATACAGCGCCAGCATTGAGAGGAGTGTGAGGAATAAATCTTATGTAACCTTTGAGGAGTTAGGTAAACTCTATGAAGAATCTTAAATTGTATTAACCAGTCTTTGGCTGAGACCAAGTATTGCATAGGATAATCCCAAATATCCTCCCAATCATCTGCATCCAGCTCTGGGACGTCTGTGTACCTGAAGGATAAAAGCTTGTCAAGACCATTGTGTACAGTAGGTTGAAGGGCCTTATAAATGGTACACTGTTCACCTTTAAGACACCTGTGTTAACACACCACCAATGCTTGTGTGCTCCTGCCCGACCCAGCTGATATCTTCTCAGATCTACTTGTGTAGGACCTGGCTTGTTCTAACCTTGCTCTTGCTTGCTGCTGATTTTCATGGAGGTCTAGACCAGTGGTCTCCAAACTGAGGCCCCAGGGCTAGATGTGGTCCTTTGCTTGCCTCTATCCATCCCTTGGGGCACTATGCCATCCACAACTGACACCAAGGATGGGGCACTATTCCTCCCACTGACCCCAAGGATGGAGTTTCTATTCCTCCCACTGACACTAAGGATGGGGTTTTCTTCCTCCCACCAATATCAATAGGGTACTGTTCCTTCCACTAAAACCAATGATGGGGAATTGTTCACTTACACTGGCCACAGTCCGCCCCCCTAAAATCTGAAAGACGGTAAACTGACTCTTTGTTTAGAAATTTTAGAGACCTAGGGCTAAAAACATGACCTGTTGGGGAGCCTCGAGGATTGGAGCTGCGAAACACTGGTCTAGAACAGTGTTTCTCAACCTCAATCCTCAAGTACCCCCAATAGGCCATGTTTTGGGAACTTCCTTTCTATAAAATAGCTCCTATCCATACATGGTTATTGATATTGATTTAAAGCAGCTGTGCATAGTAAGATGAGGGAAAATCTGACAAAGTGGCCCGTTGGGGGTACTTAAGGTCTGAGGTTGAGAACCACTGGTCTAGACTATGCTTTTGCCTGACCCTTCAGTGTTATGAGACTCACCACTACTCAGCTGCCCTGACCTGCTCCTCCTACACACTACTTTCTGGTCCACCTACATCTACACTTGAGAACCACGATCACTAGCCAGCTTGCTCTGCTTACAGTCCTGCTCAGGGTTTGTGTTATTGTTTACAGAACTTTAGGCACATCAGCACATCTGATCTGTTTTACCTGTAACTTCTGGTTTGACAGAAATGCTGGAAAAAAAGGAAATCGCTGCGCTAAAACATACATAGGAAAGAAAAGGGAGCTAAAACATAATAAAATGTGCTACCCCAGGTGCTGCAATCTACATGTAAACAATAAATACAAGAAATGAACATAAGAAATTAAATCGCGCTACCACAAATAGAATAAATATATAAATGACCACAGATCAATAAGTGAGTAAACACAAATTAAAAAAGGGTGACCTATGATGGCCGCTGGACAATAATCGATCACCTAATAGATATTATTAATGACGAAAACATATGGTGATGAAAATAAATGTCCCTCTGCTGAATTTCCAATTAAAATATAAAAGAGAAAAAGTCCATGAAAAGATAAACACCGGTGCTCCTGAGTCACAACAAGTTGATAGAAGTGGTCAAAAAACAAAAAAAGTGTATCCTCCACCAAGCTTATAGAGTAGTCTCTTACCAGTAGGCAAAGGATCAGATACAGCATATACGGAGTTTCACTTGCGTGATGTCAGACCGTCACTCCCGGTAAGGGCTGGTAGCCAGGAACATGCAGCAGTATGGATGCCCACCATGCAAAAACAATCAAATGCTCCACATAGTGTATTAAACTTAATAAAATTTATTAAAAAAAAGGGGAATAAAATGCACTTACAATTATGCAGTGAAAAAAACGCCTTAAGAATTAATGTGCCGGCCGGAACACAAGAAAAAACTTCAGGCACTCGTCCACTGGTGGAACATATGGGAACTGGGTGACAACAACGCGTCGCTCGCCCTACGTCCGTTTCGATATAAACTATCGTCTTCCAGGGGACAGAAATGCTTACCAGACTTTTCAATGCACGTACTGTGTGGCCATATTGTACCACTGGTGAAACCAGGGGCAAAATAAATAAATATGTATTAGACATGCTAAGAAAAATGATAGCCAGATCCCCAATAGCATTTTTTTTAAATATCCCAAAATGGCTACAATTTTATGGCATATTGATTTACTAATGACCACAACATTTATATTACTAACCAAATTACCGTATACACTTGAGTTTTTCAGCACATTTTTTATGCTGAAAATGCCCAACTCGGCTTATACTCAAGTCACCTTTTTGCATCTGATCTTCCGGACCCGATACTGGCGACCTGGTACTGCGCAAAGTTTGTTGTCCGGGGGACCTACGGCCGGGGAGCACCAATTAGTCAAAGCCGGGCACCCCTTCCATAGACTCCCATGTTAAATGGTCATTTCTTCAGTGACTTTGGAGACCCGGTACTGGCCGGTCATAGGTCCCCTGGACCCGGAACTTGGCACACATGTAGCCCAATTTCTCCTCTACAAGTGTGCAAAGTTTTTTGTCTATGGGACTTACGGCTGGGGAGCACCGATTTTTCAAGTCTGGGCACCCCTTCCATAGACTCCCATGTTAAACATCAGTCTAGTCATGGACACATTGAGGCATGGGCATAGTGAGACATGGGCACAGGGAGGCATGGGCACAGTGAGGCATGGGCACAGTGAGGCATGGACACAGTGAGGCATGGGCACAGTAAGGCATGGACACATTGAGGCATTGACACATTGAGGCATGGGCATAGTGAGACATGGGCACAGTGAGGCATGGGCATAGTGAAACATGGGCACAGTGAGGCATGGGCACAGTGAGCATGGACACAGTGAGGCATGGACACAGTGAGGCATGGACACAGTGAGGCATGCACATGGATACAGTAAGGCACAGTGAGGCATGGGCACAGTGAGGCATGGGCACAGTGTGCATGGACACAGTGAGGCATGGACACAGTGAGGCATGGACACAGTGAGGCATGCACATGGATACAGTAAGGCACAGTGAGGCATGGGCACAGTGAGGCATGGGCACAGTGTGCATGGACACAGTGAGGCATGGACACAGTGAGGCATGGACACAGTGAGGCATGCACATGGATAAAGTAAGGCACAGTGAGGCATGCAAATGGACACCCTCGGCTTATACTTAAGTCAATATGTTATCCCAGGTTTTTGTGGTAAAATTAGGTGACTCGGCTTATATTCGGGTCGGCTTAAACTCGAGTATATACGGTACCAACTGAATGCAATGCTTATCTTTAATCACTCCCTGACTAAGACTTTTCTGGCACTTTTTTATTATTTTTTTGCTAGAAATTTACTTAAAACCCCAGACATTTTTTTTGTCTAGTAGAGACCCTAGAGCAGGGGTCTCCAAACTATGGCCCTCCAGTTGTTCAGGAACTACAATTCCCATCATGCTTAGTCGTGTCTGTGAATGTCAGAGTTTTACAATGCCTCATGGGAAATGTAGTTCCGAAACAGCTGGAGGGCCGTAGTTTGGAGATCCTTGCCCTAGAGAATAGAATGACAATCATTAATTTAACAGTAAGCTAATGTTTGGGTCTTTGTCACCAGTCTCTTTTCTTTTTCTTTTCTTGTCAAAATGTTTTAAAAATGTACCATATGTCCAAGATTTAACACCAACTTTTTGAATGTTATTATTTGAAATCTATATATTTTTTTTTTTTACTTATCGGTAGCGTAATTGTATTGATAATACTTGCTATGCAACTTAAAAAATTTAATAAAATATGATTGATAACAAATAATATCAATAACAATAATATTAATCATAATAATGATAATAATACTAATAATGGTAGTAATAATAATAATAATACAAATAATGGTAGTAATAATAATAATAATAATAATAATAATAATAATATGGCAACCTAGACAAACGCAAGCAAGCATTGGGGGGTGCGTCCCCTCCTGCTGCTTCTGAAAGCGATCCAGCAGCAAATTAGCTACTTGGACTGCTTTCACGAGAAAGCCAGCTGACGGCTGAATAAAATACCAAGGTTATGGCTGATAGCTTCATCCATAACCCTGGTAAACCATTTTTAAACCCCAATTTATATATACATATTGCAGTCGGCAAGTGGATAAACAAAATTGTGCCTAAGCAAGCTGATACTATGTAGATGAACAACCAAAAAAATATATATATACATTTAAACATGGATCCCACCAAACCCTACATTAATAAAAGTCTTATGTTTTAAAGTGTTATTAAACCTAAAAGCAAACATTTATTATATTGCAGCTTACCAGATGTTATGGCTGCATTTGTTTCCTTTTAAGGCTTCTTTAATCCATTTTCATCAATAATAATGAAAAAATAAATAAAAATGTATATATATATATATATATATATATATATATATATATATATATACTGTATTTATATATATATACTGTATTTATTGGCCTATAACACTCATTTTTTTACCCTGAAAATAGAGGGTAAACTGTGTCTGCGTGTTATACGCAGGGGGCTGTGGAAAGTATTTTTCCTGAAACTTTTTCTTAAAGTTAGGGTGCGTGTTATATGCCAATAAATACGGGTGTGTATATATATATATACATATCTATATTGATATATGTATATATATATATATATATATATATATATAGAGAGAGAGAGAGAGAGAGAGAGAGATAGCTAGATAGATAGATAGATAGATAGATAGATAGATATATAGATAGATAGATAGATAGATAGATAGATAGATAGATAGATAGATAGATAGATAGATAGATAGATAGATAGATAGATAGATAGATAGATAGATAGATAGATATATAGATAGATAGATAGATAGATAGATAGATAGATAGATAGATAGATAGATAGATAGATAGATAGATAGATAGATAGATAGATAGATAGATAGATAGATAGATAGATAGATAGATATAGATATATACACACACACACATACATACACACATGCATACAATCTTACCTTTGCTAAGTGGTACCTATTTAATACATTTGAGGGGGAAACAGATTTTTTAGCAATCAAAAAGAAACAGCAAAAAAGAAAACAAACCAACAGCATTAACTTAAATCAAATATTAGCTTATACAATATATAACAAAAAAAGCACAAATAATGTCTGATTGTTAGGAAAGGTGTCCTTTTATTATAAAGACAACACCTTGTAGGCATGACGCTGATTACATATTTAGCACAATGGTAACATTTCCCAGAGGACATAGATAACTTACACAAAGTTTTGTTGGTTGTTGTACACAAAGAAAATTAAAAGTATACTTTAAATGACTTGTTGCATTCGTTGTCTTTTAGTATTAGTTTCAAGAATGTAATAAAAGGTATATATTCATCATTACATTTTGCTATTGAATGTTAAAATTCGGACAACGTTTTGCAAAGAGTTTTACATTGGTTTTGGCTCACGAAACTTGTAAAAAATAAATAAAAAATAAATTAAAAAAAAGTACTTAAAAAAAATATTGAATATCTTTTTATGTAGTGCACCCCCAAAAGAGCCCCCCCCCCCCCCTCCGAAAGAGGTGGAATTGGCCTTATTCCCCCAGTTAGGACACACATAACCAGACGCATAACATTTCTCCACTACTTCACTGGCTCAAAGGAATATTCTACGGGTGTATTTGTAGGGTTTTATTGGAACATAGAAGTTGGATGGGGTTAAGGGCATATGGGATACTCTAGAACTGAAGAACTGAACACTTTGAGGACTCTTCTATAGCTTGCTGAGCTACGCTAAAAATGTCTCACAGAGGCTTCAAAGTTGACAGGTGACTAGGACGTTTCCCAAAGGACCACAAACTGCACACAGTCGCTAACTTCCAGTATTGGTTAGTTACTTATACGGTCACAGGATCATTGGTTGTCTTGTTTTGATATCCAACAGGCACTCTCCAGTGAAGGAGAAACAAAGTCACACTACCATAGGCAGGGCTGGTGCAAAAAATGTTGACACCCTAGGCGAAACCTAATTTTGCTGCCCCCATTGGCTCCACCCCCATTTGCCATGCCCATGTGACAGGAGGTGGGGCTATACAGGAAGAATTGGCTCTCCTTCCTCTAGCGCTGGCTCCAGTTCTGCGCTGTGCCTCTAATTACATTAGTTACATGCTGCAGCCTGCAGAGCATGCAGATGCGAAAGGAAACCAGCGATCAGGCACCTCTAGGCAGCAGTGCGCCCTAGGTGGCTGCCTAGTTTGCCTAGTGGTAGCACCAGCCCTGGCCATAGGACAGCTGGAAACCTTTCTCCTAAACTTCCTCCTGGCACGCTCCAGCAATCTTCTCCAGACCAAAGTGAACTTCAGGTCTAAACATTTGTTAATAGGCCCCCCAGCTGACCATACTACTTAAGTCTATCATAAAGTTGGTTCACCCAGGTGTCACATTCATACTGCACCTCAGTCAGATACAGGTGGGTGGCACAGAAGGACATCCTCTGTGTAGCCCCACATTCCTTGGGTTCCTGCTGTAGGTGACACTGTACCTTGACATGGCCCCAGGATTCTGTGTTGGAGTAGAAATCTGGGACACCGGGGGGGGTTGCTCCCTGGCTGAGTGCTGGTGCACAGGTTTGTGCTCAGGTTTTCTGATGGATTTACTTTCTGCACTGGTAGGGTTCCTTGGGACTTTACTGGTCCTAGCAGGTTCTCCACCATAGTGTATCTCTTGACCATTTTTACAAGTTGGCCTGCTGTCTTGGGGTCTCCATGGCTCACCTACCACTTTAGGTTGCTTGACAGGGACCTCTGTCCAACACAACCAACTAACATTCAAAGACCAAAACAAATTGACTGTAGACATTTTTTGACCAGCTGGACCAGGTCATGCATCTAGGACCTGCGTCAACGGTATGGGTGGTACCTCTAGTGGTGTACTTTTTTGGTCCATACAGCAGTAGTCATCCAAAATTGAGCCAGGATCGTCACCTTCCATTGTTCATAGTTCTTGATGTCACCAGATAGTAGGTGGAAATGGTCCTTTTATGGATCATCAGTGAGAAAAGCTGATGAATGAAGCTAGTCTTGAGTAATATTAAAGGTCAGGTCTTGGACTTGTCCTTTTTTTCCAGAAACCTATTGCTTCTCATACCCTAGTAGGCTTTTTTGCAATGTGTAACACGCATAAATACTTCAGTCAAGTCGGCGATCTGCCCATGGGACTTGAATCTGGTCTTGCCAGTCCTTCAGGGGCCTCCCTTTGAGTTGATGTGTGAGGCCCCATTACCCATGGGCACAAGGAGGCTGGTATTTTTTTGTTGTGGTAACTTCCGCAAGAAGAATCTCAAATTTGGAAGTGTTATCTTGCAGAGAACCATTTCTGGTGGTTCATAAAGACAAGGTGGTATTACGTCCTTGGCTGTCTTTTCAGTCTAAAGTAGTGACCAGTTTTCTCTTAAACCAGGATATTTTGCTGCCTTCATTTTTTACAGAGCTGGATTTGGCAGTAGAAGAGTCATTACCATCTCTTGTGAGAGAAGTTAGTTTCTATCTGGAAACAACTGCTCAGATTCAGAAAACGGATGCATTGTTCGTGTTGCTAGAATATCCCAGGAAGGGGCAGGTAGCATCAAAGTCGACCATCTCTCGATTGGGTTTTTCAGATTATTATTCAAGATTATGGTTTACAAGGTAAAGTTTCACCTCTTCGTCTTAGGCCGCGTACACACGATTAGTCCATCCGATGAGAACGGTCCGACGGACCGTTTTCATCGGTTAACCGATGAGGCTGACTGATGGTCTGATGTGCCTACACACCATCGGTTAAATAACCGATTGTGTCAGAACGTGGTGACATAAAACACAATGACGTGCTGAAAAAAATGAAGTTCAATGTTTCCAAGCATGCGTCGACTTGATTCTGAGCATGCATGGATTTTTAACCGATGCTGGTGCATACTAAGGATCGGTTTTGACCTATCGGTTAGGCGTCCATCGGTTACATTTTAAAGCAAGTTCTATTTTAACTGACCGATGGGGACTGATGAAACGGACCTTCAGTCCGTTTTCATCGGTTTTGACCAATCGTGTGTGTATGCAGCCTTTAGGCCGCATACACACGATCGAATTTGTCCGCTGAAACTGGTCCGACGGACCGTTTCAGCAGACAAATCCGATCGTGTGTATGGGCTAGCAGACATATCTGACCGGCGGACAAATTTTAAAGCATGCTTTAAAATTTGTCCGCCGGAGACATGTCCATCGGATTTATGTCCGCTGGTTAGTACACTAACCAGCGGACATATCTGCCCGCACATGCTTCGAGGCATGCGTGGAAGTTTTTTACTTCCTGGTGTGGTGACGTGGCGGCGTCAACGTCACCCCACGTCACCGCGCTGTCTGCCGGCGGGGATTTTGATCCGATGGTGTGTACACGCCATCGGACCAAAATCCGATGAGACATGTCCGCTCTAAACGGTCCGTCGGACAAGTTTGAGCGGACATGTCTGATCGTGTGTACGCGGCCTAAAGCGTACTCCACCAGAGCAGTTAGCACTTCTTGTGCAGTGTGTCACCATGCCTCTATGGCTCAAGTGTGCAAGGCAGCAACTTGGTCATCTTTGCATACATTCACAAAATTTTACCAAGTGGATGTGGGTCAACAGGAGGATGCCGCCTTTGGGCGTAGTGTTTTGCAGGTGGTGGTATAGGTCCTCATGTTTGTCAGAGGCCTGCTAATTATTGGTGTCTCCCTCCCCTCAGATGGCATTTCTTTGGGACATCCCATGTAGAAATTAATGGCTCTGTGTTCCGTGATGTACTGAAAAGAAAATAGGATATTTTTTTAACAGCTTACCTGTGAAATCCTTTTCTTGAAGGTACATCACGGGACACAGAGGTCCCTCCCCTCTTTTGGGATTATTATATATTGCTGTGCTACAAAACTGAAGTACTCCCCATGTGGGAGGGGTTATATAGAGGGGAACTTCCGGTCTTGATTATACCAATGTCCATCACCTGAAGGTGGTCCTACAACCCATGTAGTAATTCATGGCTCTGTGTCCTGTAATGTACCTACAAGAAAAGGAATTTAGAGTTTAGCTGTTATAAAAATCCAATTTTGGTATTTGCCCGGGTTTTCTTTGTGTAATAATATAATTTGTTTAATGATCTGAGCCATTTAAGTGTGACAAATATGCAAAAAAAAAATAAAAAATCCGAAAGGGGCAAATACTTTTTCACATCATTGAATATTTATTTATTTGTTTATTTATTATTTTTACATCAAAAGTAACAAGTATTACTTAAAAAAGTAAAAAGTATAGACCTCAGAAAATAAAAATATAAAAAAGAAGAGTAAGATACATATAAAATATTAGTGTTGAGCGGAATACGCCATATTCGATTTCACGATATTGCGCGAATATATAGAAGAATATTCGCGAATATTCGCTAATATCGAATATTCGTGATATTTTATCCAAAAAAAAATTTGCAAAATTTTGCTAATGCGAAATTTCGCTAATGCGAAAATGATTGCGAAATTCTCATAAACGGAGATCATTTCCTGTATTACTAAACTAATATGCTCTAAACACTAATTCTACACTAACTCTAATTAAAAGAAAGGAGAATAAGGGGGCAAAAGAAGGGCGGAGAAGATAATCGCGCAATATTCCTATTGCGCGATTATCTTCTCCGCCCTTCTTTTGCATCAGAGCCAATCAGAATAACTCGAATATTCGGCAAAAGGAATATTGCGCGATATTCCTTTTGCCGAATATTCGAGTTATTCTGATTGGCTCTGATGCAAAAGAAGGGCGGAGAAGATAATCGCACAATATTCCTTTTGCCGAATATTCGAGTTATTCTGATTGGCTCTGATGCAAAAGAAGGGTGCATCAGAGCCAATCAGAATAACTCAAATATTCGACAAACGGAATATTGCGCGATTATCTTCTCCGCCCTTCTTTTGCATCAGAGCCAATCAGAATAACTCGAATATTCGGCAAAAGGAATATCGCACAATATTCCTTTTGCCGAATATTCGAGTTATTCTGATTGGCTCTGATGCAAAAGAAGGGCGGAGAAGATAATCGCGCAATATTCCTTTTGCCGAATATTCAAGTTATTCTGATTGGCTCTGATGCAAAAGAAGGGCGCATCAGATCCAATCAGAATAACTCGAATATTTGGCAACAGGAATATTGCGCGATTATGTTCTCCGCCCTTCTTTTGCATCAGAGCCAATCAGAATAACTCGAATATTCGGCAAAAGGAATATCGCGCAATATTCCTTTTGCCGAATATTCGAGTTGTTCTGATTGGCTCTGATGCAAAAGAAGGGCGGAGAAGATAATCGCGCAATATTTCGTTTGTCGAATATTTGAGTTATTCTGATTGGCTCTGATGCAAAAGAAGGGCCGAGTAGCTGATGCGATTCTTTTATGTTGCCGAAAATTCGCAATGCGAATTTTCGGCAACATAAAAGGATCGCCTCAGCTACTCGGCCCAGGGTCTCTAATCATACCAGCAATGCTTTTAGATGTCGATGGAGATCACTAGGATGTGAACTGTTTTAAAAATAAATTTGAAAAAATATGAATATTCGCTATAGCGAATATTCGCCGCGATATTCGAGTTATTCGCGAATACTCGAATATGCAATATTCATAGCGAATATTCGCAATGCGAATATTCGTGAGCAACACTAGCATGCACTGTCCTGTCACCATTTGAGGAGGCCATGAGGATGGTGAGCAGTGACAGTGCATGCATCAGTGAGACTGTCCCTCTTATTCACATGTTTTTTACTTCCTGGTGTGGTGACGTGGCGGCGTCAACGTCACCGCCACGTCACCGCGCTGTCTGCCGGCGGGGATTTTGATCCGATGGTGTGTACACGCCATCGGACCAAAATCCGATGAGACATGTCCGCTCTAAACGGTCCGTCGGACAAGTTTGAGCGGACATGTCTGATCGTGTGTACGTGGCCTAAAGCGTACTCCACCAGAGCAGTTAGCACTTCTTGTGCAGTGTGTCACCATGCCTCTATGGCTCAAGTGTGCAAGGCAGCAACTTGGTCATCTTTGCATACATTCACAAAATTTTACCAAGTGGATGTGGGTCAACAGGAGGATGCCGCCTTTGGGCGTAGTGTTTTGCAGGTGGTGGTATAGGTCCTCATGTTTGTCAGAGGCCTGCTAATTATTGGTGTCTCCCTCCCCTCAGATGGCATTTCTTTGGGACATCCCATGTAGAAATTATTGGCTCTGTGTTCCGTGATGTACTGAAAAGAAAATAGGATATTTTTTTAACAGCTTACCTGTAAAATCCTTTTCTTGAAGGTACATCACGGGACACAGAGGTCCCTCCCCTCTTTTGGGATTATTAAATATTGCTGTGCTACAAAACTGAAGTACTCCCCATGTGGGAGGGGTTATATAGAGGGGAACTTCCGGTCTTGATTATACCAATGTCCATCACCTGAAGGTGGTCCTACAACCCATGTAGTAATTCATGGCTCTGTGTCCTGTAATGTACCTACAAGAAAAGGAATTTAGAGTTTAGCTGTTATATTCCACATGCTATGTGGAATAATGGACAGGGCCCTAGAGGGAGGAAGAGGAGGACTTCCTTTCCTCTTAAGGCCCCCTTTATCCAGACAGTGGTCCTGCTTGCCCACCTAGAACACAGGAAGAGGACGAGGAGGAGGAGGATTGTATCAGCAGCATGGAGGTGGAGCTTTTGACTCAGCATCAGCAGCAGTCTTCAAGGGATCAATTACAGTCCCAATATTCGCCGCGATATTCGAGTTATTCGCGAATACTCGAATATGCAATATTCATAGCGAATATTCGCAATGCGAATATTCGTGAGCAACACTATAAAATACTACAGTATTTTGTAACACATTTTATTGTGATATGTTCCAAATGTGGCTTATATTAATAGAAAAATACAACGGCCTCACCATACAAACAACTAAATCAGGAAGATATATATATAGAATTTTTGGATTGTCTGGTCCTTTTTGTTTAGTTTATGTCAGTTCATAAAAAGTCTTTAGATGTGGCCCCATGAAGAGCAGGTCAGTTGGTGGGTAAGACTTGTAAATGCCTCCAGGATTTCTTTGTTCCTCAGGGTATAGATGAGTGGGTTAAGCGACGGTGTCACAACGGCATAGATCATAGTAAAAATTGTATTAAATAAAAGAGACCGCAATGAAGCTGGGAACACATACACAGCCATCAGTGTCCCATAATAAAGGCACACAACAGTCAGATGGGAAGTGCAGGTGAAAAAAGCTTTTTGTCTTCCTAAAAATGATGAAATGTTCAAAACTGCATTGACAATATAGATATAAGATATCATAATAATAATAAGAAATGGAATTACCGCTGCAGGAAATATCAACACTTTGGCTTCTATTTGAATAAAAGAGACATCGGAACAAGAAAGTTCTAATATAGGAGCGAGATCGCAGAAGAAATGGTCAATAATATTTGGTCCACAGAAGTTCAGGCTACTAATACTTGCATAGAAAATGAGAAAATAAATAAAACTTGACGTCCAAGAGATTATCGTCAATTTCCAACGAAGCCTATCTCCCATTATTGAAGTATAGTGTAATGGGTTACAGATGGCCAAATACCGGTCATAGGACATCATCGTCAAAATAAGACACTCTGAAGCTTCTGAGAAAACAAAGAATGTGTACTGAAGGATACATCCCACCAAAGAAATGGTTCCTCCTTCCTCTACAACAACACGGAGGGTGACTGGTACAGTGTCAATGGTCAGCATGATGTCACATATGGAGAGCTGAGTGAGGAAGAAGTACATGGGAGATTTCAGGTTCTTGCTGTAGGACACTAGCGTAAGGATTAGAGCATTCCCGCATATCGACACACAAAATGTCAAGACTAACAGGCAGAAGAGAGAGTATCTGTAGCCGTGGAGATTCTGAAATCCAACAAGGAAGACTGTGCTGATGTTGTTGTTGTTTTCCATTGACTTATAATTAACATAATACATGTGTCTGGACAGAAAAAAATAACAATAAAAAAATTAATTGTATATCTGCAATATCTGCACATTTACCTATATGTTATTTACGTAAAGTGGACCTTTAGGCAGTTTATAGATTTGCTTCCCCTCCTTTAATATGATTGGTTTTAAAAAATGTGTTGTGCTGCCTCTAAATTCAGTAAAACCTTGGATTGAGAGTAACTTTGTATGAAAGTGTTTTGCAAGACAAGCAAATTTTTAAAATACATTTTTACTTGACAAATGAGCGATGTCTTTATATACAAGTAGCGTAATGTCACAACTGGGTATAAAAGAGAAGAGAGGCATCTCTAAGTGTAGCAATATGGTTGCATTTAACTAATTCCCGGACCGCCCACCGAGGATATATGTCAGCACTTTCCCATACCCCTAGACACACGATTTGGAGACTAAACACCTCCCTTCTTAATAACCCTACATTCAAATCTCAGATACAGTCAGAGATTGAGAATTATTTCCGCTATAATGTTGACTCTGTAGCTGATCACGCTGTTACATGGAATGCCCATAAGGCTTGCCTGCGAGGTATATTTATTAAACTTGGAGCCCACTCTAAAAAGATACATTCTTCTACCACTGAATCCCTCCTAAAACAAATCCGCAACCTAGAAACGGAGAACAAGAAATCTCCTTCAGAAAATGCTTACTCAAAACTAAAAAACCTCAGGTCCCAACTTAGTGATCATCTTAGGAAAAATGTTGACTATTATATTAAGCGCCTTAAACTACACACGTACACTGCGGCCAATATGCCTGGTGCCTATATGGCCAAACAACTTAAAAAACAACTCTCCAATAAAAGAATTGCATTTCTCACTAGCTCCCAAGGTAAATGTATTAATAACCCATTGGATATCGCCAATGAGTTTGGAAACTTTTATGCCAAGCTTTATAACCTTGCAGAGGATGAACATCTCCTTCCTTCTGCCCAAGAACACATCTCCGATTTTTTATCCTCCATTTCCTTGCCCTCCATCTCCCCAGAACAACTTGCTTCTCTTACAGAACCTTTCTTGTCTGCTGAAATCTATACACTCATTAAACGATTACCCCTACACAAGGCCCCAGGACCTGATGGACTCCCTAATGAGTATTATAAACGCTTTGCTGAACTGCTACTTCCCCATCTTTGTAACACCTATAATCAGTTTGCAACTACAGGTAATGTTCCAAAGAAATCTCTTGATGCTTTGGTGGTTACCATTCCTAAACCAGGGAAGCCAACAGACAACCCCGCCAACTACCGCCCAATATCCCTCTTAAATACGGACACTAAAATGTATGCCAAGCTTCTAGCAGAGCGCATTGAAAATGTCATCCCATCAATCATACATCCAGACCAGGTTGGTTTTGTGCCGGGGCGGCAGGCCTCCGATGGTACCAGGAGGTTTATCGACCTAATACAATGGGCGGAGAATAGTGGAACGCCTTCTCTCTTCCTATCTTTGGATGCAGAGAAGGCATTTGATAGGGTTTATTGGCCTTATATGGAAGCGGTTCTCTGCAAGTTTGGCATATCAGGTACCTTCCTGTCAGCTATACTGAGTCTATACTCTCATCCATCAGCCCGCTTTTGCACCTCAGGCGTTTTATCCAATCCATTTAAAATCACCAATGGCACTAGACAGGGCTGCCCACTGTCCCCCCTGATTTTTGCCATGATAATGGAACCACTGGCACAGGCCATTAGGTCCAATACATTTATATTAGGTATAAGGATTGGAGATGTTGATCACCAAATTGGTCTTTATGCCGATGATGTCATAATTGCCCTAACGAATACTACAGTCTCTCTTCCCGAGGTCCAATGCATTTTAGACTCTTTCAACTAAATCATAGTAAATCCCTTATGCTCAACCTAGACCTGGACCAATAACAGATCCAATATATTTCGAACATTTTTTCCTTTGAGTGGGCCCCTAACTCCTTTGTTCCCTACTTAGGGATTCACCTAACATTTCCAAGTAATATCTTACTTGGAACAAATTTGGAAAACCTCACAGGCAAGCTTTTGAGGGTTACAAAAGATATGACCCATGTTCCTGCCTCTTGGGCTGGAAGAATTGCTCAGGCAAAAATGTTTCTACTTCCACATATCCTGTATCTGTTCCGGACTATCCCTCTCCCAATAGTGCATACGCAATTGAGAAAACTTCAGGGAATTGTTAATAACTTTATTTGGCAACAAAAGAGACCCAGAGTGAGGAGGGCTGTACTCTTTTTTTTTTTTTTCTTTTTTTTTAAGTGTATTTTTTGTGCGTGAACTCGAGAGAGAGGAGCCGGACTGCAGGAGTTGGGAGTAGGCAGACCCTCCCCCCGGAGGCATTCGCCATCCTTCTCCATGCCCCTGGTGGCAATGGCGGGTGTGAAGGTGGGCCTCCCACTCACCCCGCCTTACCTGCTCCTCTTGGGAGCCCAACTGGGGCCCAACGGGACCCCAATGGGGCAGAGGGACTGCCCCTATGAGGGAGTGAGGGGGCCTAGCCCACCCAGCCAGCCCCGTAGGTCCTTCGCCTCTCTTTATTTTAGGAGACCGCATGGCCAAAGTGCATGTGTTTTAAACCAATTTCGTGTGCGTGCAAGTGTGGTGTTTTTTTTTTGGGGGGGGGGTGGGCGTACTAAGCACAGGCGTACCTTGCATAGCACACCCACCGGGAGCCGGGCTGAGACCACCAAACTCAATTCACATGTAGCCGAGACCGGGATCCGAACCCTTGGCTGCAGAGGTGAATGGCTTGTCAACGCAGTGCCAATCACGTTGAGCCACCACAGCTCCCAGGGCTGTACTCTTAACCCCAACCCAACATGGTGGTTTAGGCGCCCCGGACATCCTTGCATATTACCGTGCAACGATCTTGGATCAGTTAAAAACATGGGGCCAGATTCAGGTACATCTGCGCATTATTGGACCAGCGTAGCGCACCGCCTTTACGTTAGACTTGCGCAATGTAGCCGCGCAATCACCCTATTCTCGTCGCTTTTACGCAGAAAATTGCGCATTCGTAACATTATTTCAAAGGCGTAAGGAGGAGTAATACAAATTGGGAAGGACGAGGGCGTGTTACATTGAAATGAGCCGTGACCCCATGCAAATGAAGGGCCGGCCGGCTCGCGCATGCGCGCTAAAAGCAGACCATGTCAGCACCTCTGTGCGCATGCTCACAACTCGGGAACGGCGCAATCAGTGAAATTGGTAATGGACTAGGGCAAATATGAGAACTAAGCAGACAGCATAAATAGACAGACACAAACGCACTTCCATTGCAAAAGTACATCCCTTTGTTTCCCTTCCCATATAGCAAAGTGCTTTTGTTCCGTTGTTAGTTGCGTTGTGATTTGTATTTGTCAGATTTGTGTACTGTGTGATCTTGTGTTTGTTAGAAGATATTTGAAAGTGATTTTTGCTAAGTGTTTGTGAGACTTTTTGTTTGATAGTTTTCTGTTTGTTTGTTTTCTTGCTTGATTGGTCGTGCTTGTTTTTGTGAGTGATTTTTGTTGACAGAGTGATTTTTGGTCAGAGTATGACAGAGAGGAAGAGGAAATTAAATTTTTCTTTGAGGGAGAAACAAATTCTTGCCCGGGCCATTTCCGACTATGGGCATTTCCTCCACGGCCGGACAGTGCCAACACCACCCCGGCCAGGACGAGAGAGATTTTGGACATGATCACTGACCAGGTGAATTCAGCGGGGGAGGGGGAGACACGGAACTGGTCTGGGATTGATAAAAAGATAAATGACCTCCGGCGTCTGGTCAAAAAGAAGCTGGCCAGAATGCTTGCCCATGCCAGGGCCACAGGAGGGGGCCCACCATGCCGTGTTAGGCTGACAGCGGAGGAGCGTGCGGTGGGCCAGACCTTTCATCGGCAAGAAGTGGAGGGCCTGCCCGGCTATGACTCAAGTCATGAAGGCGTGATGCCAGGTAAGGTTTTTTTTTTCTATCAGGTGTGTAGCATGTGTGGGGGAGGGGTGAAAGGGAATATGTGGCAAGTGTGTGGATCCTCCAACCTGTGAATGTTTTGTGTCATCCACAGATGTGCAGGAGGGTGCTGGGCCATCTGGCCTGACCGCACCATCCCCAGGACAGCAGCCTAATGAGGCCCCCCCGACAAGGCCGGAGTCCGTGGAGGAGGTTGAAGAGGAGGAGGAGGAGTTTGAGGAGGAGGAGGAGTCCATGTCAGGCACTGGACTATTGTTTTTGGAGGACTCTTCCCCTCTGGCTGGCAGCAGCCAGCCCTCCCTAAGGGGGAGCCCCCCCCTCCTCCCCCAACATGGCTCCCCTCCCAAGGGGCTCCTCTTCTCCCCGGCCACAAGCATCAGCTGGAGGCAGGAAGGCGACCCAGAAGACCAGGGGGGTGGCCGATCTCCTGCCCGCCACTCTGAGAAGGGACCAGTTTCTCCAGACCCGCCATCTGGGACAGGTCAGGCAGACATTGGTGCGGATGGTGAATGCTGTTTGAATGTGGGGGTGACATTCCTGCCGGAAAAGGGGTGTCACCCTCAATTTTGGTGGAGAAGGGTTCCCCAGGACCAGGGAGAAGTGATCCCCAGGTCCGTGTGAATGGTGTATGAATGTACAGTGACATAATTGGAGCCTTGGCGTGGCTTTGCTGCTCACAAGTCCTGCATGGTGGACTGGTGCCAATCCAATTTGATGAGGATGTGGGGTGTGTGCTAGGGACCACAGTGGTGTGCATGCATGCATTCTCATTGTGCCATGATTAATGTGTGTGTTTAACGTGCAAAGATGCCCAATGTGAGCTGTCTCCTGGCTGCTCTTCCCTCAGGAGATGGGGTAACCTCGGTTAGGGGGGGATTGTCTGGTTCAGGGGTCAGGTCATCACGTAGGTCAATCTGCAGGCCCTTTCTCACTGCGAAGTTGTGCAGCAGGCAAAACAGGCACCGATGATATGGCACACGAAGTTTGGGGAATACAACAGGGTACCCCCAGACTTATCCAGGCATCGGAAACGTGACTTCAGGAGGCCAAAGGTGCGCTCCACCACTGCGCGTATTTGGGCGTGGGCTTCATTGTATCTTTCCTCTCCTGGGGTTTGGGGGTTCCGGATAGGAGTCATGAGATGGGGTCCCAGTGGATATGCAGAGTCACCTGTAAGGGAAAAGACAGGAGGATGTTAGTCATGCAT
Organism: Rana kukunoris; assembly: GCA_029574335.1. Taxonomy (NCBI): domain Eukaryota; kingdom Metazoa; phylum Chordata; class Amphibia; order Anura; family Ranidae; genus Rana; species Rana kukunoris. The sequence continues at coordinate 531,453,368 of CM056051.1, forward strand.
GTGCTCGTTGTGATGTGTGCATCATGGGAGGTACAGTCATGCCTGCCACCCATGTCACTCACCAACCAGCCAGGTGTCCCCATACACGTTCTGATCGAATTCCATTCGGATGGGGCTTTGATTGTAGATGTAGCTGTCATGGCTGGACATGCCATATGAGGCCTTGGGCATCGACTATCACCTGTACGTTGATGGAATGCCAATGCTTCCGATTGCGGTACATTTGCTCTGTCTCGTGGGGGGCTGGAGTGCCACATGTGTGCAATCAATGGCCCCCACGGTGCGTGGGAATCTGGCAATTCTGTAGAAATCTGTCATTGCCTTCAGCCGCAGGTCCTCAGTGGTTGGTTTGATGATGTGGTGGGACATGCGTCTGAGGATTGCAGGGACAACCTGGTGCACACATCTGCTCATGGAGGATTATGTCATCCCAGCCATCACTCCACTTGTACGCTGAAAAGAGCCACTGGCAAGGAAATGGAGTGTTGCCAGGACTGGTGATGTCCTCCTGCAGGGTTGTGGTTAATTCCAGGATGGCATGAGGGCTGAATCTGAAGATGCGATACACCTCACAATCACTCATGCCAAACAGGTCTATGCGTGTGCGATATATCCTCTCCCGTGCCATCCTCCGTGCCCTCATCCTTCTTTGCTCATCTAAAGTCAGTAGTATAGCTATGCGCGACGATGCCCCTGGCATGTTGGCATACAGATTGTTGTGCAACACGTGTGACTGCTCAGCTCCTCACTAACAGTGTTGCTTTCTCTGACATGTAGACAATTTTTCTAATTTTAGACCAGCTTTTATATGGTCTAATTTTAGACAGGACATTTCGCGCACATTTAGACTTACGCCGCACATCTCCTGTTAGGCAGGCGTAATCGCTCTGTGAATCTGGGCCATGGTGGTCAGATCAACACCTCACAACTTGGAAGCAAATAGAAGCTACTGCACTCCGTGCAAACCCCAAACTTGTACTTGCTGCTACTTGGCTTACTCTCAAACCAAAGCATAATTTCCTGAACACCATCACTGCTTCCCTAAGAGTTTGGTCAGCTGTTTCGCAAATTAATACAGGATTATCAACGGACATCCTCTCATTGCTGCCCACTGAAGCAATTGCCCTCTTTTCACCGGATCTACCCATTTCGGAATGGATAAAAGCTGGCATTGCCAATATTGGTCTGCTCTTTTCACCCCTGGGTCTACACCCCTTCTTGTATTTACAACAGACATTTGCTAACGCTGGTTACACACATTTTAATAGCGGCCAGATTGGCGATTGCAAGAAACTGGAAATCAACTCAACCTCCCCTTTTAAAGAGTGCCATTTGTATACTTAACTCACATTTCCTGATGGAATTTTCGTTCGCTAAAGCCAATCTGTCTGCAAACAGCTTTTACAAGTCTTGGGACAAATGGATCGTTAATCACAGAAGTGTGCCCCTCTGTTAGATAATTCACCATTGACTTACCTATGTAGTCAATATTTTTGTTCGTCCGAGTGGTTTTAACTGCCCTTCCAGATTAATCACATTAGGTTCCTAGGCGACACTTGGTTCCCCTTTTATATAATGTTGACATACTTTACCGATATACATTTATCGCATATATTTCTCCAAGTGTCTAGTATGCTCCATATAGTATTACTTTTTGTTTTCTGTTTCCTACTTTGGTTTTGTTTATACGCAATGTGGATTGCAGCTGGTTTAATTGCTGAATTCCTCACATATTCTATGGATACACAATACTGTGATAGTTTCTTTGTATTTCTTTGTATTTCTTTGTATTCTCTTTCACTTCTTAGATATGTACACTGAGCCAGGGTATGCCCGATTGGCGCTGTTTTGTATACACTCATATTTTCTCTTTTTGAAAAATTAATAAAAACTTTAAATATAAAAAAAAAAAAAAAAGTGAAAGGTCTGGGGGGATAAAACATCAGTAGAGACTTCAGGAACTTAATATGTACAGTCCGGAGGAAAGAAGATAAAGGGGAGACATTATTGAAACCTTTCAATACAGCAAGGCTTTGCGTTCCACAGCTCTGGGATAGGAATGCCGACTTCCAGGATCCCAGCGGAGCACAGCAACTTTGCTCTTGGTTGAAGTGGCGGTTCCCCTTGGATGTCCTGGGCTAGACCGATCTGGCAGGATGTGCTAAGAGCTTTCTTGTTTCACAAATGTGACTTGCCATTTGTTCCTCTTTAATAAAAATCCTTATGTTTTTAATGCTGCACCCAGAGTGGCTCCCTTGTTAGTTTTTCTGGTTGCTGCAGAGATGCCTTCATGTCTCTAAGGAGCTACCTTTCAGTGCTTTAGACATTAAAAAGTGTGATCACTTATACTAGTAGAATTCGTAATCATTTGTTACCACAAGCCATATTCAGTCGTTCTAATCTGGTTGCAAGCTCAGACCTGATCTCCATGATGGCGTACCATCCAACAGCCATGCCCACCACAGGCTTTACAAAGACCTGTATTACAGAACAGCACATATGTGTCTCTGTAAATGTAGAGATACTTATGTCACTTTGTTTTAAGATACAAAATGGATGAGCAGCAGTATGAGACACCAAATAACATAAATAACTACAAATAATCCCATGCAATATTGGATAGAACACTGATAATGATCAACCAAGACATGCTTTTATATAGAAGGAAATGATTCTCAGTAGACCTTGTTGAGCACTAGACAATACTCAGTTTTCTCTTGAGTCAATGATTAGAAATAAATCCCTAGAAATATCACATAAATAAACTCTGTTTATATTTTTTACTGAGGTTTTAATGAACACAACGTTTTTTTTATTCTGGGTTTTGACCATGTTAGCCAACAAACAAAAACTCAATGTTATTGAATCTTCCTCCACGTCCAGGGCCCCCTACTGAACTTTTTAACTTGGCGCTTCCTGTCAGTCTAGTGACATCACAGGTCCTTTTCATCTTTGATAGAGGCCCTTACTGGAGCCCAGAACATCCTTCATGTATTGACATGTCAATTGCCCAGCTGGGTTGCTGATGCACCTTTAAAAGTGGGGGGGTCTATGAGAACCTAGGCCAGTGATGGCGAACTTTGGCACCCCAGATGTTTTGAAACCACATTTCCCATGATGCTCACTTACACTGCAGAATGCGTTAGCATCATGGGAAATGTAGTTCCAAAACATCTGGGGTGCCAAGGTTCACCATTACTGGCCTAGGCTGATGCCACGTGTACACGACTGTTATTCATGTAATTAAAAAAAAAAACAATGGCCCAGATTCATAGAGCAATTACGCCTGTCTGACTGGTGTTAGACAGGAGTAATTTCAAATTTCGCGCGCCGTATCACTAGTTTGAATCCTCAAACCATGATACGGCGGCTTCGGGCTTCGATCCGAGAGGCTTACGTCTTCGTAAGCCTTCGGATCTACGCTGCCATCTATTTGCGGCCGCTGGGAGGAGTTCGCGTCGTTTTGATGCGTCGGGATATGCAAATGTTTTTTTACGGCGATTCCCGAAGATACGAGTGGTCTTCGCAATCGCTTTCGTCTATTTTTTTGTACGTAATGTTAGAGCAGCTTTTTGCTGCTCTAACGTTACGTAGCCCATGTTAAGAATGGCCGTTGTTCCCGCTTCGAATTTTTTTTTTTTTGTTCACGTAACTCGCTCGGGACTAGGATCGCCCGTAAACGACGCAACATAAACAACGAATGACGTCACAACGTGATTTCGCGCAATGCACGGCGGGAAATTTCCGAACGGAGCATGCGCAGATCGATCGCCGCGGGAACGCGCCTATTTTAAATGATTCACGCCCCCTATTTGCGCAGATGGATTGCAACGGGAGAAATACACTACGCCGCCGTCGTTTACTGGACAAAATCTACCTGAATTCCACGTAGAGCCAGGTAAAAAACGGCGGCGTAGTGTATTTCTGATACGCTACGATAATCTATTTCTATGTGAATCTGCCCCACTGTTTTTCTCTACGTAATTCCTCTCAAACCTGCCTTGCATACACATGAAATGCTCAAGCAAATCGCGGTGACGTACAACAACACGTACAACGGCACTATAAAGGGGAAGTTCCATTCGAATGGCACCACCCTTTGGGCTGCTGATTTCGTGTTACTGCGTGTTATTAAAAGTTTTGTGAGAGACGATTTGCGCTTTTTAATCTTTGTGCTTTTTAGTCAGTTACAGCGTGACGAATGTGCTATCTCCATTACGAACGCTAGTTTTACCAGATCGAGCGCTCCTGTCTCATAACTTGCTTCTGAGCATGCTCGTTTTTTTCCCCCTCGTTAACCAGATGCCGACCGCCCACCGTCGTTATACGGCAGGATGGTGGCACTGCTGTAGCTCTACGTCCTCGCTTTAGTGGCCGCTAGGGGGCGCGTGCACACCGCGGCGGCCCGCGAGTGCGCCCCCGCTCGTCCCCCGAGTCCTGCGTGCGTTCCCTGGCGGGTGCAATCGCCGCTAGGCACACACGCTCATTCGTTACAGAGCGGGGACCGGGAGCTTTGTGTGTAAACACAAAGCTCTCGGTTCTGTCAGCGGGGAAAACGCTGATCTCCTGTTCATACAATGTATGAACAGAAGATCAGTGATTTCCCCTAGTAAGTCAACCCCCCCATACAGTTAGAACACACCCAGGAACACACTTAACCCCTTCCCTGCCCCCTAGTGTTAACCCCTTCACTGCCAATGGCATTTTTATAGTAATCCAATGCATTTTTATAGCATTGATCGCTATAAAAATGCCAATGGTCCCAAAAATTTGTCAAAATTGTCCAATAATGTCTCGGTACTGAAAAAATACGCTGATCGCCGCCATTACTAGTAAAAAAAAATATTAATAAAAATGCCATAAAACTACCCCCTGTTTTGTAAACGCTATACATTTTGTGCAAACCAATCAATAAACGCTAATTGCGATTTTTTTTTTACGAAAAATATGTAGAAGAATACGTATCGGCCTAAACTGAGGAAAAAAAATGTTTTTTATATATTTGTTGGGATATTTATTATAGCAAAATGTAAAAAATATTGCATTTTTTTCAAAATAGTCGCTCTATTTTTGTTTATAGCGCAAAAAATAAAAACCGCAGAGATGATAAAATACCACCAAAAGAAAGCTCTATTTGTGGTAAAAAAAGGACGCCAATTTTGTTTGGGAGCCACATCGCACGACCGCGCAATTGTCAGTTAAAGTGACGCAGTGCCAAATCACAAAAAGTGCTCTGGTCTTTGACCAGCAATATGTTCCGGGGGTTAAGTGGTTAAAGCCGACACACAATCATTTTTCATTACGTGAAAAACGAAGAGAAAAAATAGAGCAGGTTATACATTTTTAACGGACATTTTTTCTTGTCGAGGAAAATGTTCTGGAGCCTACACACGATCATTTTTCACGACCAATTTAAAAAATTGCATTTTTCTCGTCATGAAAAACAGTCGTGTGTACGTGGCATTCGAGAAAATGGGTTGAATAAAGCTTTTGACAGAGAGGAGTTTTTTTCTGAAGTTATGTTTTAACTTCTTGTTGCCCGCATAGAGCATGTGTGCGTGGGATTTAACACCCACATGCTGCATGTGTGCTCTCAGCACAGAGACTGAGCTGTGAAAGAAAGTGTTTTGTCCCGCTAATGATTGGTATCCAGCAGGACCAGATCTCAATCATGTGACCACTGTGACAGCCATAAACTACAAAAGGAAGAAAACCGAAAACCTGGTTCTCTAAAATATCAGACTTTACAAATACATAATGAGACAGTCATCAGATTACTTAACTTTTAAAATCTTGTATATAGAGATGGGCCGAAAACCCCCTATTTGGTTTGCACTAGATCTCCCGAACAGAGAAAAAGTTCTGACCCAAACAATGAACCTTATTTACGGTAAGTCTATGGGACCCGAAATAAAACAAAATCATATTGTGAAGGCTTAAATGCAAGTAATTGGTCATAAAAAGGGTATGGGGGTCTGGGTACTGCCGGAGGGGACATGTATCAATGAAAAACATTTTATTTAAAGTTCCTTTTTTTACAGGAGAAGTGATTTCAATTATGCTTAAAGTGCAACAATATACATTTAAAAAATCAAATATAGTGTCTGGGGGATCACCTTAGTCTGCCTGTAAAGTCACATATCTGTAGCATGTATAGAACATACCTCAGCAAAAATAAAATTAACAAAAATTATGAAAAAAACAATTAAATTGCCAACAATACAATATCAGTGCTGGCAATAGAATAATGCCCCCCCCCCCATACCAGGCCCTTTGGGTCTGGTATGGATTTTAAAGGGTAACCCCATGCCAATTTTTTGTTTTAAATGGATTGGGTTCCCCTCAAAATCAATACTAGGGCCTTATCTGGGCATACAGCCCAGCAAGTCAAGGAAGGGGGGGAGGCAAGCAAGTGCCCCTTCCCTCCTGAACCTTACCAGGCCACAGGACCTCAAGCACCTTGATGGGAACAAGGGCCTCATCCCCACAACCCTGGGGTGTGATCGTGAGGGACTGCAGGCAGGGGGCTTATCAGAATCTGGAAGCCCCTTTTAACAAGGAGGCCCCCAGATCCCCCCCCTAATGTAAATAAGCATGGGGTACATGGTCCTCCTACCCATTTACCAAAAAAGTGTCAACATGTAATAAAAACACAAACAGTTTTTGGCAATTCCTTTATAAAAGAAATAAAACAGTGTCCCCCGATGTAAATCCATCATCACGCTGCCCGTAGCACTGACGGACCCAAACATTTTAAAATAAATAGTTCTGTCATCAACTAAGGCAAACCGCCAAATGCCTGGTTTGTGTTTGACAGTTTCTATATAGGTATGGATGGGGCCACTTGGTGATGTCTCCTGGTGGCAACACCCCTTTGTGATGTTACTGTCCTAGCATACACCAGTCGGGAATGTTACAAGGGGGGCCATGACCCCAGGTGGCTCCGCCCCTTACCTGCATATGAACTGTAAAATGGCAAGCTAGCCATTTGGCGGCTTGCATTAGTTGACAGCGGAGCTTTTTTTTTTCTTTTTCGATGACGTTGTGATTGACAATAGAGCTACATTGGGGGACACATTTTTTGTTTTTAATAAGGAGTTGTCAAAAACTGTCTCTGTGTTTTTATTACTTTTTTTGACACTTTTTTGGTGAATGTACCCTATATTTATTCACATAGGGACGCAGGGATCTGGGGCCCCCTTGTTAAATGGGAATTCTAGAGGGGGCGTGATTTGCCTTGAGAGAAGATGGCCGCATACCTCCAGAGCTCCGACAGACCACGGCCGTACGTCAGCTTTTACAGGAGATTACCACTGATTCCTGCCTTCCAAGCCATGGGAACTTCTTCCCGACACTCTTCGGAATCCCGATCGCACTCACCGAGGGACATTGTGGGCAGACTGATCCAGCAAATCCTGGACATATTTCGGACACAGAGGTCCAACATGGCGGCGAAAAACTCCAGCCTCAGCTCCCTCACGCTCCTCTGATGGGATTCTCCTCACACCCACCGCCCCTTCTTCTCCTCCGCAAGGCATAATGGCACCACCAGCCCCTCAACAACCAAGCCAAGCAAGGGGAGTGTCTATACGTGGTGCAGCGGAGAACACACAGCTATTCAAATGAAAGCTGTAATTAACTAGGCAGCGGCAGCATGGCATGGCTCTATATACAGTATGGGGAGACATGGCTGCATATATGGGGAGACATGGCTACATATATGGGGGAACATGGCTGCATTTATGGGGGGACATGGCTGCATATATGGGGGGACATGGCTGCATTTATGGGGGGACATGGCTGCATTTATGGGGGGACATGGCTGCATATATGGAGAGACATGGCTGCATTTATGGGGGGACATGGCTGCATATATGGGGAGACATGGCTGCATTTATGGGGGAACATGGCTGCATATATGGGGAGACATGGCTGCATTTATGGGGGGACATGGCTGCATTTGTGGGGACACATGGCTGCATTTGTGGGGGCTCATTTATAAAAAAATATCGGTAATCGGTATCGGCGAGTACATGAAAAAAATTATTGGTACTTGTACTCGGTCCTAAAAAAGTGGTATCGGACAACCCTAATATATATATATATATATATATACAAATTATTTATTTATTTATTTATTATCTTTACATGAAAAGTAACAAATATTAGGCCGCGTACACATGATCAGACATGTCCGATGAAACTTGTCCGACGGACCGTTTACATCGGACCACGCTGAAGTGGTCTGTTGGTCTGATGTGCGTACACACCATCGGACCAAAATCCCCTCGGACCAGAATGCGGTGACATAGAACACAACGACGTGATGAAAAAACAAAGTTCAATGCTTCCAAGCATGCGTTGACTTGATTCTGATCATGCGCAGGTTTTTGGTCCGATGATTTTGTGTACTAACCATCGAACCTGTCCGACGGACAGGTTTCCAGCAGACATGTTTTCAAGCATGTTTTGAAACTTTGGTCCACTGGAAAACGGTCCGATAGGCCGTACACACGAGTGGACATGTTCGATCGTGTGTACGCGGCCTTACTTAGAAAGGTTAAAAGAAGGATATATATACAATATTACAGTATTTTTTAACACTTTTTATTGTAAAACATTCCAAATGTGGCTTATATTAATAGAAAAATACAACAGCCTCACCATACAAACTACTAAATCAGGAAGATATATACAATTTTATATTGTCTGGTGCTTTTTGGTTAGTTTATGTCAGTTCATAAAAAGTCTTTTGAAGTTGCCCCGTAAAGACCAGGTCAGTTGCTGGGTAAGACTTGTAAATGCCTCCAGGATTTCTTTGTTCCTCAGGGTATAGATGAGTGGGTTAAGCGACGGTGTCACAACGGCATAGATCATAGTAAAAATTTTAGTAATTAACGGAGACCGCAATGAAGCTGGGAACATATACACAACCAGCATGGTCCCATAATAAAGGCACACAACAGTCAGGTGGGAAGTGCAGGTGAAAAAAGCTTTTTGTCTTCCTAAAGATGATGAAATGTTCAAAACTGCATTGACAATATAGATATAAGATATCATAATAATCAGAAATGGAATTATTACTCCAGGAAATATGAACACGTTGGCTTCCATTTGAACAAAAGAGGCATCTGAACAAGAAAGTTCTAATATAGGAGCGAGATCGCAGAAGAAATGGTCAATAATATTTGGTCCACAGAAGTTCAGGCTACTAATGCTTGAATAGAAAATGAGAAAATAAATAAAACTTGACGTCCAAGAGATTATCGTCAATTTCCAACGAAGCCTATCTCCCATTATTGAAGTATAATGTAATGGGTTACAGATGGCCAAATACCGATCATAGGACATCATCGTCAAAATAAGACACTCTGAAGCTTCTGAAAAAACAAAGAATGTGTACTGAAGGATACATCCCACCAAAGAAATGGTTCCCCCTTCCTCTACAACAACACGGAGGGTGACTGGTCCAGTGTCAATGGTCAGCATGATGTCACATATGGAGAGCTGAGTGAGGAAGAAGTACATGGGAGATTTCAGGTTCTTGCTGTAGGACACTAGCGTAAGAATTAGAGCATTCCCGCATATCGACACACAAAATGTCAAGACTAACAGGCAGAAGAGAGAGTATCTGTAGCCGTGGAGATTCTGAAATCCAACAAGGAAAACTGTGCTGGTGTTGTTTTTTTCCATTGACTTATAATTAACATAATAAATGTGTCTGGACAGAAAAAAATTAAAATAAAACAATTCATTGTATATCTGCAATATTTGAAGATTTACCTATATGTTATTTACGTAAAGTGGATCTTCAGGCAGTTTATACATTTGCTTCTATATGACCTGTCTCCCCTCCTTTAATATCATTGGTTTAAAAAGTGTGTTGTGCTCTAAATACAGTAGCACCTTGGATTGAGATTACCGTATATACGCGAGTATAAGCCGACCCGAATTTAAGCCGAGGCACCTAATTTTACCACAAACAAAATGGGAAAACGTATTGACTCAAGCATAAGCCTAGGGTGTCCATCTGCATGCCTCACTGTGCCTCACTGTGCCTCATGTTGCCTCACTGTGTCCATGCCTCACTGCGCCCATGCCTCACTGTGACAATGCCTCACTGTGTCCATGCCTCACTGTGCCCATGCCTCACTGTGTCCATGACTAGACTGACGTTTAACATGGGAGTCTATGGAAGAGGTGCCTGGCTTTGAAAAATCTGTGCTCCCCGACCGTAGGTCCCCCAGGCAACAAACATTGCACACTTGTAGAGGAGACATGAGGCTACATGTGTTCCAAGTTTGGGTCCAGGGGACCTACGACCGTCCGGTACCGGGTCCCCAAAGTCACCAGAGCAATGACCGTTTAACATGGGAGTCTATGGAAAGGGTGCCCAGCTTTGAAAAATTGGTGCTCCCCGGCCGTAGGTCCCCCGGACAACAAACTTTGCACGCTTGTAGAGGAAGCGTAAGGCTATATGTGTGCTGTTACCAGGTCCCCAAAGTCTGGGAAATCAGGCGCAATTAGTTGACTCGAGTATAAGCCGAGCGGGGCATTTTCAGCACAAAAAAAAATATGCTGAAAATCTCGGCTTATATAGTATCGAGTATATACGGTAACTTGGTATGAGAGTGTTTTGCAATTTTCATTTATATTTTTACTTGACAAATGAGCAATGTCTTGATATACAAGTAGTGTCATGTCACAACTGTGTATAAAAGAGATGCAAAGCCCCTCTAAGTGTATAAATAAGGATATACGTTAGTAATGTGCCGTTAAATACCATTGTTATGGCAGCAGATAGCTGCCAATACCACAGTATTTTTGCCCTCAGTGGGCAGTCCGCTTTCAGATAAAAGTGGTCTCTTCAGCGAATTCGCCCCAAGATCACTTTTATTGGTTTGAGTCTTCTCCCCTTGCTACCTGGATGCAGAGTGAGGGAAAGATGGCCCCCACTCAGCTCCATAGCATTGGAGGGCGGAAGTGACATCAAACGTCACTTCTGCCCAATGTTCTTAAATTTAAGGGGGTTTTTTTGGTAAAAAAATTATATACATTTTTTTTATTGCATTTTAGTGTACTTATGAGATCTGAGGTCTTTTTGACCCCATATCTCATATTTAAGAGGTCCTGTCATGCTTGTTTTCTATTACAAGAGATGTTCACATCCCTTGTAATAGAAATAATAGTGACCCATACTTTTTTTTTTTTTTTTAAAAGGACAGTGTTAAAATAAAATAAAATAAAAAGTAAAATAAATAAGAAAATAAAAAAATAAATAAATCTCCCCGTCCCATGAGCGAACACATATGAAATCAGTGTTCAAACCACACATGTGAGGTACGATCGTTAAGTGAGAGCAATCATTTTAGAACTAGACCTCCTCTGTAACTTTAAACATGTAACCTGTAGAAAGTTTTAAACATCACCTATGGAGATTTTTTAAGATTAAAAGTTTGTCGTCATTCAGTTTTGAAGCGTGACATGTTGGGTATCAATTTACTAGGCGTTACATTATCGTTCACAATATATAATTTAACTCGCACTACAGAGTTTGACAAATGGCACCGCCAGAAAAAAGACAAATGTCCATGGGTTTTCACCAAAGAAAAGCCATAGATTAAAAACCTCCACAGAACTCTTTACCTACTTCTGGTCCCGAGCATCAGCTACAGGGCTCTTTCACATGAGTCATCTAGGGTGTGTAAAAACAGATGGTTGAGCAGCTGTTTTTTTGCCCCCCGACCGGGTCAAGGTATGTATTTTTGCTGATGATACAAAGGTGTGTAATAGGGTTGATATCCCTGGAGGTGTCTGTAATATGGAACATGATTTGGCATTGCTGGAAGATTGGTCAAAGCAATGAAAACTGCAGTTGAATTTCTAAATATAAATTAATGCACCTAGGGAAAAACAGTTCTTTGAGGGGGTACAACATAGGGGGTATAGTGTTGGTCAGCACTACATTGGGTAGTACGTGGGGGGTACTTATTTCAGGTGATTGCAAAATGAGCAAACAGTGTGACCAGGCAGTGGGGAAAGCAAACAGAATTAAAGGATGAATCACTAGAGGGATCACCAGCAGGAGTAAGGAGGTCCTGATTTCATTATATAGACCTATATAGATCTTTATATCACTAGAGGGGTCACCAGCAGGAGGAATGAGGTCCTAATTTCTCTACATAGATCTTTATATCACTAGTGGGGTCACCAGCAGGAGGAAGGAGGTCCTCATTTCTCTACATAGATCTTTATATCACTAGTAGGGTCACCAGCAGGAGGAAGGAGGTCCTGATTCCTCTGTATAGATCGTTCTATTACTAGAGGGGTCACCAGCAGGAGGAAGGAGGTCCTTATTCCTCTATATAGATCTATATAGATCTTTATATCACTAGAGGGGTCACCAGCAGGAGGAAGGAGGTCCTGATTCCTCTATATAGATCTTTCTATCACTAGAGGGGTCCCCAGCAAGAGGAAGGAGGTCCTTATTCCTCTATATAGATGTATATATATATATATAGATCTTTATATCACTAGAGGGGTCACCAGCAGGAGGAAGGAGGTCCTTATTCCTCTATATAGATCTATACAGATCGTGATATCACTAGAGGGGTCACCAGCAGGAGGAAAGAGGTCCTTATTCCTCTATATAGATCTATACAGATCTTTATATCACTAGAGGGGTCACCAGCAGGAAGAAAGAGGTCCTGATTTCTCTATATAGATCTTTATATCATTAGTGGGGTCACCAGCAGGAGGAAGGAGGTCCTGATTCCTCTATATAGATCTTTCTATCACTAGAGGGGTCACCAGCAGGAGGAAGGAGGTCCTGATTCCTCTATATAGATATTTATACCACTAGAGGGGTCACCAGCAGGAGGAAGGAGGTCCTGATTCCTCTATATAGATCTTTCTATCACTAGAGGGGTCACCAGCAGGAGGAAGGAGGTCCATATTCCTCTATATAGATCTATACAGTTTTTTATATCACTAGAGGGGTCACCAGCAGGAAGAAAGAGGTCCTGATTTCTCTATATAGATCTTTATATCATTAGTGGGGTCACCGGCAGGAGGAAGGAGGTCCTTATTCCTCTATATAGATCTATATAGATCTTTATATCACTAGAGGGGTCACCAGCAGGAGGAAGGAGGTCCTGATTCCCTAAATAGATATTTAGTTAGACCTTGTTTAGAATACTGGAATAGAGTTACTAAAACTGGAGCTGTGCACGGTAGCCAATCAGCTTCTAACTTAATCCCATGCAATTAAGCTTTGGCAATACAACCTGGAAGCTGATTGGCTTCTATGCAGAGTTGCACCAGTTTTCGTACTCTCCAGTTTTAGTAAATTCTCCCCTCAGTGTCCAGTTCTAGAGACCTCACTTACAAAATGATATTGATGGTCCAGAGACAGGTAACAAAAATAGGGAAAGGTCTGGGGGATAAAACATATCAGTAGAGACTTTAGGAACTTAATATGTACAGTCCAGAGGAAAGAAGGGGAGGGGAAACATGATTGAAACCTTTAAATACAGCGAGGCTTATGGGATCCCAGCTGAGCTCAGACACTCTTCTCTCGGTTGGAGCAGCGGTTCCCCCTGGATGTCCCGGGCTAGACCGATCTGCAAGGATGTGCTAAGCGCTTTCTTCCTTTACAAATGTCAGTTGCTATTTGTGTTGTTTAATAAAAATCCTTATGTTTTTAATGCTGCACCCAGAGTAATTCCCTTGTTTGTTTTTATGGTTGCTGCAGAGATGCCTCCAGGTCTCCAAAGAGCTACCTTTCAGTGCTGCTTTTGACATTAAAAAGTGGCATCACCAATACTAGTATAAATCGCAATCATTTGTTACCAAGAGTCAGATTCAGCCGCTCTCATCTGGTTGCAAGCTCAGACCTGATCTCCATGATGGCGTTACCACCCAACAGCCACGTCACGTAAACAGCCACGTAAAATGACCTGTATTACAGAACACCACATATTAAAAACATTTTCAGAATGAGTTAGAAAGCTCCTGGTGGCCCAACTTGATTCCAGGGCCTTTAGCATTCTTTCTTACAGGAAGACTCATTTTCCTGTCCAGAGAACTTTACATACATGTAGCAAATGTATTATTCCCTTACCAAAAAAAAAAAAAATTACAAATGGCCATGAAGATATCCCAGCCTTTGAGTTTGATGCTAAATAAATGTGTCTTTGTAAATGTAGAGATACATTTGTCACATACAAAATGGATGATCAACAGTATGAGACACCAAATAACATAAATAACTACAAATAATCCCATGCAATATTGGATAAGAGTTAAAATACTGTGCAAGTCCTACTCTCCTGGTGAAGGGAAGTGTGACTATTACAATAGAGAAATCAAACACATAAATAAATAAATTAAAATATATAGATGAAGAAAAGCTGCAACCCAAAAAGGTCCGAACCCCTACCATAAGCATAGATAATTAAAAGAAACAGGTGCGCTAATCTATAAGAATATTCACAGTGCAAAGATACACATGACAACCATTTAAGGGCACAAAGTCTACTCCTGCAAAAACAGTGTATACATTTTTTTTTTAATGAAATTTAACAATATACCATTCAATTCATAAAAGTTGCATAAAAAAGTGCCTTATACAAAAGGGAACTACGTTGGTGAAAAACTTCTGTGTCGAATGGCCATACCTATGGGCCTTCCTTTAAAAATCTGGGCCTGGCTCTGGCTTCTGCCAGTGGGAGCGTCTGTTATACTCCGCTCCGGTGGCATCGGTTAGGGTCAATGGCCTTCAATCTCCCAGTTTTTAGACTCTTCCAGGCTACTAGGCAGGGGTGTCCACCGTGCCCCCTGCTTTTTGCCCTGGTGATAGATCCCTTGGCATGTCTTATGCGGGCCTCTTCCGATGTTACCGGTTTGATTAGGGAAGATATAAAAGAAAATATTTCATTATATGCAGATGCTTTTCTTGACCAATACCTGCTCATCCCTGCCGGCGGTAATGAAATATATTAACCACTTCCTGACGGCTGTATGACTTTGTACGGCCGCAGGGTGGCTCTAATTCTCTGGGAGGATGCCTTTAGGCGTCCTCGGCTCCTCTAGGCCACTAGAGGGCCCGCAAGCATTCCTGAGATACTGAGATGCCGATGCGCGTGCCTGGCGGCCGCGATGTCCGCCGGGCACTCGCGATTGGCGGTTACAGGGACAAGGACATGGATCTCTGTGTGTAAACACAGAGATCCATGTCCTGTCAGGGGAGAGAGGAGACCGATCTGTGTCCCTTGTACATAGGGACACAGATCGGTCACCTCCCCCAGACACCCCCCTCCCCCCACAGTTAGAAAACAATTCAGGGTACGCATTTAACCCCTTCCTCACCCCCTAGTGTTAACCCCTTCAATACCAGTCACATTTATACAGTAATTAGTGCATATATATAGCACTGATCGCAGTATAAATGTGAATGGTGCCAAAAATGTGTCAGAAGTGTCCGATGTGTCCGCCATAATGTCCCAATAATAATAATCGCAGATCGCCGCCATTTCTAGTAAAAAAAATAATAATAAAAATTAACAATTATTCTGTAACTTTTGCGCAAACCAGTTGCTTATTGCGATTTATTTTTTTACCAAAAATATGTAGAAGAATACGTATCGGCCTAAACAATTTTTGAAAAATTGGCTATTTATTATAGCAACAAGTACAAAATATTGACTTTTTTTTCAAAATGTATGCTCTTTTTTTGTTTATAGCGCAAAAAATAAAAACTGCAGATGTGATCAAATACCACCAAAAGAAAGCTCTATTTATGGGGAAAAAAGGACGCCAATCTTGTTTGGGAGCCAAGTCGCACGACCGTGCAATTGTCAGTTAAAGCGACGCAGTGCCAGAAGCTGAAATTTCACCTGGTCAGGAAGGGGGTATACATGCCCAGTAAGCAAGTGGTTAAGGAGTTTGGCAAGTTTTTCGGGTTAGGCATAAACTGGGAGAAATCCATGCTAATACATCTGGATCCCCTTTCAGATTCATTGCCTTCTAAACTTTCTAATATACTTCCATTACTTTCTAGATTCCAAAATCAAAGTAAAACCTGGAATAAGCTGGCCCTATCGTTATTAGGCTGTATTAATCAAATTAGGACGATATGGATGCCTCACCTTCTTTATTTTTTTACACAATGCCCCGATTTGAATACCCATACGGATCTTTAATAAGATCAATACCATATTTAGGCAATTAATATGGTGGAACAAAACCCCTTGCATTAAATTGGAGATTCTACAACACCCCAAAAATGCGGGTGGTCTGGCAGTTCCTAATCCAAGGTTTTTCTTGTTTTTCATCCCAACTACAGCACTTTGTTGGATGGGAATCTGAGCAGACACTTCTTCCTGCTTGAAGATTATATTCTTATACATTTAAGGGTCAGTTACCACTCTGTCCTAGATGGTGCAAGAGGGGGTGTCTCGCTTGCAGATATACATATAAAAACAACATAGAATATCCAAGCTCAAACTTACCGACTAATCAGCAACCAACCAAATTCACCTGTCTAACAGTATGCGTTAAAAACAGAGGTTTAGTTGCACGCATTTGCAAATACATGTGTAAGCTGCAGGCCCCGTCAAGGCTCTCTGTGTGCTGCAGTCCTAACTCTAAAATGTAAAGTCTCCTCAAAGGAAGTACATGTATGCTGATGTATAGATAAATGGCAGGTGACTGAAGGTAGCCCAGCCCTCCTTAAAGGGGCAGGAGCACACTAAACACCCAGCACATAGAAGCAAAGGTGTCAGTGCATTGCCTGACCACAATGACATCAATACAAAAAAACAAATGTCACTGCCCCTTCCTATGACTGGTCTATAAAATAAGGAGCACTGGAAAAGGCACTTATACATACAAAAACAACATAGAATACCCAAGTTCAAACTTACCGACCAATAAGCAACCAACAAAATTCACCCGTCTAAGGCCTCGTACACACGATCAAATCTGTCTGCTGGAAACGGTCTGCTAGACCGTCCCAGCAGACAGGTTCGATCGTGTGTACGGCCGAGCCGACGGATTTGGCCACCCGACAGATTTCAAAGCATGCTTTGAAATCTATCGGGTGGGAATCCGTCCGCCCGACATGTCTGCTGGTTAGTACACTTACCAGCAGACATGTCGTCTCGCACCGCCGCCGAATGGATTCGGCGCATGCGCGGAAGTGTTTTACTTCCTGGTGCGGTGACGTGGCGGCGTCAACGTCACCGCCACGTCACTGACACGTCAGCGCGCCGTCTGCTGGCGGGGATTTTGGTTTGCTCGTGTGTACACGCGAGCAAACCAAAATCCTATCAGACAGATTTGTTCAAATCGGTCGGTCCGACCGATTTGAACAAATAGATTGCCTCGTGTGTACGAGGCCTTACAGTATGCGTTAAAAACAGAGGTTTAGTTGCACACATTTGCTAATGCATGTGTAAGCTGCAGGCCCCATCAAGGCTCTCTGTGTACTGTATAGGTAGGGGCAGTGACTTTTTTTTTTGCTTGCAGATATGCCTACCTGCACGTTAATATGTAAAATATGGGATACTGTTAAAAAAAATCCTGGGTGTCTCTTATGCTACTAGATACACCCCCATATGGGATTGTTTTGGGGTTGTGTTTTGTTTAATTTTGTTTGTATAATTTGTCTGCATTGTGTTAATGTTGTTTGCCTATAAAAAAAAAAAAAATCTGACTTAAAAAAAGAAACATTTCTGTGCTCTTCAAAGGAATTGGGTGAACAAAATATGAGGCAACTTCAGTGCTCTTCAAAACACACATACTTTAATATCCCATCACCACATAGACTCACTTCTTACCAGATAGCAGTAGTTTCAAGCATTGAATAATAATCCCACCATGTTCCAACAGACTGGGCTGTAAAAATGAAACCAAATTCCAGATAACAGCAGTATTCTGACACCGGACAATGATCCCATCAGGCTCCAACACCTTACGCTGTAAAAGTGGAGCCGGTTTTTCAATAGACGGTACAATTGTGGTATCTTTGGAAAAGCTGAAATCCAATCTGGCAGCTCAAGGATAAGTCCCAGAGCATAAGGGAAGAAGAGGATAGCCTCGTAGTGCAATATGTTTCAACAAAGGGGTTTAATAAAACAGCACACTAAAAACTTACATCAAGGAAACCAAACATCAGCAAAAATAAATGCACATAAAAAACAGAGCAGTGGTTTGCACCAGCCAGCTCAAATGGTTAGACGTCTCACAACGGGCTCCACCCAACTAGTTTCTTCGTACTAGGCCTCAGCTGGGAAAGGAGACTCATATATTGGATAATACACTGATAATGATCAACCAAACCATGCTTTTACAAAGAAGGAGATGCCTCTCGATAGACCTTGCTGAGCACTAGACAATACTCTTGAATCAATGATTAGAAATAAATCCCTAGAAATATTACATAAATAAACTCTGAGAATGTTGCATACATGTATCAAATTGATTATTCCCTTACCAAAGAAATTAAAAAACTACAAATGGCCATGAAGATATTGCAGCCTTCCTGTTTAATGCTACAAAAATGTGTCTTTGTAAATGTAGAGATACATATGTCACATTGTTCTAAGATACAAAATGGATGAGCAGCAGTATGAGACACCGAATAACATAAACAACTACAAATAATCCAATGCAATATTGGATAGAACACTGATAATGATGAAGCAAACCATGCTTTTATAAAGAAGGAGATGGCTCTCTGTAGACCTTTCTGTGCACTAGACAATACTCAATTTTCTCTTGAGTCAATTATTAGAAATAAATCCCTAGAAATATCACATAAATATCACAAAAATCACATTTGCAATTATAATTTTTACTGAGGTTTTAATGAACATGAAAACAGTTTCCTGTGTTTGGACCATGTTAGCCAACAAGCAAAAACTCCATGTTATTGAATCTCTTTTCATGTCCAGGGCTCCCTCCTGGACTTATTCTATGGGCTCTTCTTGTCAGTCTAGTGACATCACAGGTCCATTTTCATCTTTGATAGAAGTCCTTACTGCAGCACAGAACATCCTTTATGTAATGACATGTCAATTGCCTAGCCTAGCTTTCTGATGCACCTTGAAGGGTGAGGGTCTATGAGAGCCTAGGCTTAGAGAAAGTGGGTTGAATGAAGCTTGTGGCAGAGAGGACTTAGGCCGCGTACACACGATCAGACCGTGTGTAAGGCCAGTTTCATCGGACCAAATTGTTTGTGTGTACAGCCCATCGGACTGTTGTCCATCGGACCAAAGTTTTAAAACTCGCTTTAAAAACCCGCGCATGCTCAGAATCAAGTCGACACATGCTTGGAAGCATTGAACTTCGTTTTTTTAGCACATTGTTGTTCTCATCGGACCGGTCTGATCGTGTGTACAGGGCCTAATAGTCAGGGATAGCACTAAACTGAAGATCAAAAGCATTTTTTTTTTTTACTTTTTGTGAGTTCATGTTCCCTCTGTATACCTCAAGTTCAGAGACGTTTTTGACAAACAACAGGCTGACCGCCTACCACCTCACCAGTCTTACGACTGCCCTATTGATCTTTTGCCTGGCTCTGAAGTTCCTTTTGGCTGCATCTTTCCACTATTTGACATTCATATTGAAAGTGGACACTTCCAAGACAGTCACTGGGGCCATCCTCTCCCAAAGACAGGATCCCAAGTCCCTCTTATATTTTCTAAATAGGTTCTTTTAAGCTAGTGCATTGTTGGTTCACTTACCCTTTCCTTCGATTTCCCGTCTAAATGTTTTTTCTTTGTCTGAAGTTCTCACTTCCTGTTTCTCCTCAGTAAACTTGCCACCATCAACTGAGCGGTGGTTAGTCAGCCAGAACAGCTTACTGAGGATGAACAGGAAGTGAGAAATTCAGACAAAGAATACAAAGAAAAAAAAATTACAAGGGAAATTGACGGAAAAGATAAGTGAACCAACAATGCACTAGCCTAAAGGAACCTATTTAGAACATAAAAAACAAACCTTTACAACCCCTTAAAGTTTGCCCTGGAGGAGTGGAGGTACCTGCTGGAGGGTGCATCCAAACCTGTCATGATCTTTACCAATCACAAAAATCTGTAGTACCTCAGGACAGCAAAACATTTAAAACCCAGACAAGCCCGCTGGGCTCTCTTCCTCTCCAGATTAAATTTCCACATTTCTTACAGCCCTAGCTCCAAAAATAGAAAGGTGGATGCACTCTCCTGGATATTCCCCGAAATTCCCCGAAACCTCTCAGGTAGGGTTGAGCGAACCCGAACTTTAAAGTGTGGGTTTATACCGAATTTTTGGGTTTTTGGACCCAGACCCGTACCCGAACAATTTGCTGTAAGTTCGGGTTCGGGTCCGGTGTACGGCTAGGTAATGGTGTGCTGCAGGGCAGCCAATCACCATTTGTTTTACTTGTGTGACATAGAAGCCATCACAGCCATGCCTACTAATGACATGGCTGTGATTGGCCAGTGCAGCATGTGACCCAGCATGTGACCCAGCCTCTATATAAGATAGATTTACATAGCACAGCTCGTCACTCTGCTTTAGCTAGGGTAGGGAAAGGCTGCAGCTGCTGCTCTCAGGGAGAGATTTAGATAGGATTGTCCTGCTTCAGAAATCGAATTTCAATACTCGGCAATCTACATAGCATTAGCTACATTAGGGAAAGGTTCCTGATTGTGCTTATAGGGAGAAAATTAGATAGGAGTCAGTCCTACTTCACAAATCAAATTGTAGCAGCATTGCATATGTTCCTGTGAGATACTCTGCATATTGCACCAGCACTGCATATGTTTCTGTGAGATACTCTGCATATTGCACCAGTACTGCATATGTTCCTGAGAGATACTCTGCATATTACACCAGCACTGCATATGTTCCTGTCAGATACTCTGCATATTGCACCAGCACTGCATATGTTCCTGTCAGATACTCTGCATATTACACCAGCACTGCATATGTTCCTGTCAGATACTCTGCAATAGATAATTTAGGGAAAGGTTCCTGATTGTGCTTATAGGGAGAGAAATATATAGGAGTCAGTCCTGCTTCACAAATCAAAGTGCAGCAGCACTGCATATGTTACTGTGAGATACACCGTTTATATACTTTTCTTCTATTCTGCTATTCAAAAAACAACCGTTTAGGGAAAAAATAAAAAAATTGCAGTGTTTCCTCCAGAGTTTCTCAGTGTTTCCTCCATTTCAGTGGGTGTGAGATAAACCCTTTAGCTAGCTTCTATTGTTGAATTAAAAAAAAAAAACACCCATTTAGGACAACACATATATATTTTACAGTTTTTACTCCAGCGTTTGCAGTCTTGCCTGCATATCTGTACGTGTGAGATTCTATTGTGCTATTCAAAAAAACTATTATTTTGGGGATTTTTTTTTTGGTGCGGTCCTGCATATCTGTAGGTGTGAGATAAACACTTCAGCTAGTGTTATTCTATTCAAAAAACACCCATTTAGGGCAAGATCCTACATTTGAGAAATATGAGGAGAATGTCAAATAAGGGATGTGGCCGCGGTTTTTGTGTTGCTGGTGGAGCTCCTGTTGCAAGGAGAGGACGTGGTCGATCTGTGCCAGCTACACGCACAAGTGAAACACCTTTCTCACGTGCGAGTAGGCTACAGAGCTTGCAGCGGTATTTGGTTGGGCCTAATCTGGCTCTATGAATGTTGAGGCCAGGAGCAGAACAGGTGATAGTAGATTGGGTTGCTGACAGTGCCTCCAGTTCCTTCACATTGTCTCCCAACCAGTCTTGTGCTGAAAGATCGGAGTTGGCACCAGCAGCCGATGTCCATCAGTCTTTCGCCTGATCCCCTTGCAAATCAGAAAAGCAGTCTGAGCCCCAAATCATGCAGCAGTCTATTCTGCTTTTTGATGACTCTGTTAGCAGGGTTTCCCAGGGCCATCCACCTAGCCCTGCCCCAGAAGTGGAAGAGATTGAGTGTACCAATGCCCAAAAACTTATGTTTCATGATGAGTACATGGGGGGACCATCACAGCACATCTCGGATGATGAAGAAACACAGTTGCCAACTGCTGCTGCTTTTGCCATTGTGCAGACCGACAAGGAGGGCAGTGGTGAAGACTGGGTGGAAGATGATGTGGTGGACGATGGGGTCTTCGACCCCACTTGGAATCAACCTCATGCAGGTGACCCATGTAGTTCGGAGGAAGATGCAGCATATTCCAGGTGATTTAATGTGGACTCACAACCAGTCAATAAGAATGACTGTTTCAATGCTTAGAACAGACTATTGAAATGCTAAGTGAGGTTGGCTCCTGAAAGACCTCTTCATTGTGTGATAACACTGCTTAAAGCCATTGATGATCAGGTGTGAATGCCTTTTTGTCAGAGACAGACGTCTGTCTAAAGGTGTGGATTGAAGGGACTTTATTGTGGGTGTGAAGCTCTGTGTTTACACTTAAAAGATTGTGTATCAGGCCGCGTACACACAATGAGACATGTCCGCTCAAACATGTCCAATGGACCGTTTCCAGCGGACATGTCTCATCGGATTTTGGTCCTCGGGCTAAGGATGCGGTGATGTGACGGTGACGTTGACGCCACCACGTCACCACTCCAGGAAGTAAAATGCTTTGAAATTTGTCCACTGGGAAAACATGTCCTCTAGCCCGTACACACAATCGGAGATGTCTGCTGAAATGGTCCGTCGGACTAGTTTCAGCAGATACATTTGATCGTGTGTACGCGGCCTTAAAGATCACACGTCTCTCTTCATATGTATTGAATTAGCATGTCAATTATGTTTAGTAAAGGAATGTATTGATGCTCAGGTGTAAGTACCTTTCCTTTAGAGACAGACCGTCCGTCTAAAGATGTGGATTGAAGGGAAATCATTGTGTGATAGTATTTTGTTTTGATGTGATTATCTAAAGGAATGTATCCCGAAATGTCTGGATATTAATTAGTAATTAGCCATAGTGTGTGATGAGGAGGGTGGAGATTTCATTGATCCTGTAAACATCTTGTACTGTATAAAAAGCTGAGAACAAGTACAGAGCTTAGTCTCATCTTGATTCTGGGGAATTGATATGGATCCTGTATGGAGGATTGTCGGAGTGTGTCCGATAAGCTGTCGTGGGTGGATGGAAGGTCGTAAATGGTTGTGACCATTACAGGGTGCCTGGTTCGTCTTGGGCCTTGTTGGTTTAGCAGGTGCAGCAGGAAACAGGAAGCCGGCTGGTGGGTGCACTGGCTGGGAAGACACTGAATACAAAGTCAGACAAGCCGCGTTTGGTAACAGACGATCAGATATAGGTATAAATGACAGGCAGAGAATGGTCAGTATACAGGCAAGTTCGGCACTGGGAAATCAAGCAGTGTAGAGCTGAGCATGGTCACAAGGCAGGCCGGGATCAGAATAGCAGAGATCAATCGTAGTCAACAAGCTGGGTCAAACACAGGAAACAGGAAACAGATCAGATCACAGGAAGTCAGGTAAGAACTGCAGATCAGGCAGCGAAGACACAGTGCTGCTGAGGTGTTTAAATAAGGCAGCCTGTTGCCAATCATTGGAATCAGTCTGCACTGTTAACTCTTATGTGGCAGGTCCATGACATTGCCCCCCCCCCTCACGGGCAACGTTCGGGTGCCCAACAGGTCTCTCTTCTGTGGATTTCTGCGAAAAAAGGCATTAACCAGGTCTCTGGCATGCACATCCTGTTCAACCTCCCACAAGTTATCCTCCGGGCCATAACCCTTCCACTTAACCAGGTACTGTACCTGATTCCTTCTTCTCCTACAGTCTATAATAGCCTCCACCTCATACTCCTCTTCGCCATTGATGGTCACAGGTTCTGGTGGCTTGGATACTCTATCTGGAAAAGAGTCAGGAACTGCAGGTTTAAAGAGAGAAACATGGAAGGCAGGATGTATTTTAAGTGAATCAGGTAAGGATAATTCATAAGCAACCTCATTAAGTTTCCTCTTGAGTGGGAATGGTCCCAAAAATTTAGGTGCCAGTTTCTTTGAGGGACATGCCAACCGGAGATTTGTAGTAGACAACCATACCTGGTTTCCCGGGTGGAGAATCAGTTCACCCCTCCTTTTCCAGTCAAAAGCCATCTTGCTTGCTGCTTGTGCCTTGGTAACCGCTTCTTGAAGCAACTTATTGTTGCAGTTTAGGAAATCCACTGTGTCTTGGACAGCAGGAACTGTGGTCTCTGGAATAAAGTCAGGCAAGAAGGATGGGTCAAAACCATAGTTTTCAAAGAAGGGTGACTGACCTGTGGCAGAATGAGTGGCATTATTATAGGAGAACTCCGCCAGTGGCAGCAGCGATACCCAGTCATCCTAGACAAAAGTAGTGAAGCATCAGATATACTGTTCCATTGTCTGATTGGTCCTCTCTGTCTGTCCATTGGTCTGGGGATGGTAGGCAGAGGACAAGGATCTTTCGATTCTAAGGGCTTCACACAAAGTTTTCCAGAATCTGGAGCTGAACTGAACCGCCCGAACGGAGAAAATGTAGAGCTGTCTCTATGGCTGAGGGAGTATTCTTCAGAGGCAAGAAATGGGCCATTTTTGACAATCAGTCTACTACTACAAAGATGACTGTGCATCCTTCTGATGGGGGAAGTTCCACAACAAAATCCATGGCTATCATTTTCCATGGTCTGTCAGGAACTGGCAGTGGCCGAAGTAGACCCCAACCTTGGTTTCTTGTTCCCTTGCTGCGGTTGCAGATTACACAGGAATTCACGTACCTCTTACAGGTTTCTTCCAGGTCTGGCCACCAGAATGTGCCTTTCAGGAGATCAAGTGTCTTGTGGACCCCAAAATTACCTGCTAGGGGATGATCATGGCACAGACTCAAAATGGTTATGCGTAAACATTCAGGTACAAATACCTTGCTTCTGTTGAACAGTAAACCTTTCCGGAGTGTGAGCATGACCCCTGGAGGGCTAGGAACGTCTGTCAAAGCATGCTTCATTCTGTTGAGGAGGTTGCCCTGTAGGTTGCCCTGTAAAAGCAAGAAGTTATTTTCAGACAAGATGGTATCTGCCACTGGTGGTTACTTGGGGTCATCAAACATACGAGACAGTGCATCTGGTTTGACATTCTTTGAGCCCGGCCGGTAGGTAATGTGGAACACAAATCGGGAGAAGAACAGGGCCCACCGTGCTTGACGTGGCTTTAGACGTTTAGCAGTCCTCAAATACGCCAGGTTTTTGTGGTCAGTATAGACCAATATGGGATACGCTGCTCCCTCTAGGAGGTATCGCCACTCTTCTAATGACACCTTAATGGCCAGCAATTCCCGGCCCCCAACATCATAGTTTCTCTCTGCTGGAGAGAGCCTGCGGAAAAAAAAGCTACTGGATGTATCAGATCCTTAGGGCCTTGGCGTTGGGAGATGACTGCTCCAATAGCGACTTCAGATGCGTCTACTTCTAGTGTATAAGGCAGGGACGGGTTCGGGTGACCAAGAACAGGTGCTGAAGTAAACAGTCCCTTCAAGGTATCAAATGCAGCTTGAGCCTCCGGTATCCAATGGAAGCGGATGTTCTGTCTAGTGAGCTGTGTTATAGGGGTTATGATAGCAGAAAAGCCTTTAACCACTTAAGGACCGCCTCCTGCAGATTTACGTCGGCAGAATGGCACGGCTGGGCACATCAACGTATATATACGTTGGTTTTAGTACCCAGCCGTGGGTCGCGGGCGCCGGCCGCGGGCGCGCGCCCGCGACCCGGTCCGAAGCTCCAGGATCGGGAGCGCGGGATTCGCGGACCCGATCGCCGCTGCAGTGCGGCGATCCGTCCCTGGAGCGGAAGAACGGGGAGAGCCGTGTGTACACACGGCTTCCCCGTGCTTCTCTGTGGCCGGAGCATCGATCGCGTCATCCCTGTAATAGGGGGACGCGATCGATGACGTCACACCTACAGCCACACCCCCCTACAGTAGTAAACACACACATTAGGTACACATTCCCTACAGCGCCCCCTGTGGTTAACTCCCAAACTGCAACTGTCATTTCCACAGTAAACAATGCAATTTAAATGCATTTTTTGCTGTGAAAATGACAATTGTCCCAAAAATGTGTAAAAATTGTCCGAAGTGTCCGCCATATTGTCGCAGTCACGAAAAAAATCGCTGATCGCCGCTATTAGTAGTAAAAAAAAAATAATTAATAAAAATGCAATAAAACTATCCCTTATTTTGCGAAAACCAACCGATAAACGCTTATTACGATTTTTTTTACCAAAAATATGTAGAAGAATACGTATCGGCCTAAACTGAGGAAAAAAAATGTTTTTTTATATATTTTTGGGGGATATTTATTATAGCAAAAAGTAAAAAATATTGCATTTTTTTTTAAATTGTCGCTCTATTTTTGTTTATAGCGCAAAAAATAAAAACCGCAGAGGTGATCAAATACCACAAAAGAAAGCTCTATTTGTGGGAAAAAAAGGACGCAAATTTTGTTTGGGAGCCACGTCGCACGACCGCGCAATTGTCTGTTAAAGCGACGCAGTGCCGAATCGCAAAAACCCCTTGGGTCATTTGCCAGCGTATTGGTCCGGGTCTTAAGTGGTTAATGAACCTCCTGTAAAAGTTGGCAAATCCTACGAAGCACTGCACCCCCTTCTTGTCGGTAGGTGCAGGCCAGTCTAAGATTGCAGAGACCTTTTCAGAGTCCATATTGATCCCTTCAGGTGAGATTATCAGTCCCAGGAATTGGATGCTGCGTTTTTCAAACTCAAATTTTTCACCTTTAGCATATAGTTCGTGTTGGCGGAGTCGGCTCAGCACCTTTTTGACATGACCTCGGTGAGAGTCTAGAGAAATGGAAAAAATCAGGATGTCGTCTAGGTAAACAATCAAAAATATATCAAGGAAGTCTCTGAATATATCATTAACAAAATGTTGGAAAGTAGCCAGAGCATTACATAGCCCGAAGGGCATCACTAGGTATTCATAGTGGCCAAATCGGATGCGGAAGGCTGTCTTCCACTCAACCCCTTGGCGGATGCGGATTAAATTGTAAGCCCCCCATAGATCCAGTTTGGTGAAAATGGTCGCCGACCTTAGTCTCTGAAATAGTTCAGGTACTAGAGGGAGACGATATCGTTTTTTAACTGTAATTTTGTTGAGCTCCCGATAGTCCACACAAGGTTGTAGGGAGTGGTCATTTTTTTTCAACAAAAAATATTCCAGCTCCTGCTGGAGAGGTAGAGGGTCGGATGAACCCCTTTTCCAAGTTTTCTTGGATGCATTCTTTTAGTGCCTCCTGTTCTCGTTCAGTGAGGGGGAAGATTCTACCAAAAGGGATTTCGGACCCAAGAAGCAGTTCAATTGGGCAATCGTATGGCCGATGCGGGGGAAAAATGTCAGCCCCTCGCTTACTAAAGACATCCAGGAACTCATGGTAGTGTTCAGGTACAACTTTCCGCACTTCAGACTCAGAGTCCACACAAAATAGTGTTGTAGAAGGAACTGGGGGCCTTGGTAGGCAGTGCTCCTGGCAATAGGCTGAGTGGAAGTTGATTCTCCCTGTGGCCCAGTCAATTTGCGGATTATGCGCCTGCAGCCAGGGTAGGCCCAGAATAACAGGGAATAGGGAGGAGATGACATCAAGGCTTAGGAACTCCTTATGTTGAGAGGAAGCCAACACGGGTAAGGGAAATGTCTCTTGTGTCACAGGTCCTGACTTGATACATGACCCGTCAGCTAGAAAAACAGAAAGTCCTTGTGCTTTAGGTCTCAAGGGAATGCGTTGATGTGTTGTGAAGTTTAGATCAATGAAGCAACTGCAGGCCCCGGAATCAATGGTCGCGGTAACTGTCACTTCCCTTTCTAGCAGCTGGAAAGAGATGGGAAGGGTTAGGTTGGTATCATTGGTAGGCAAAAAAAGTTATTAACTGAAAAAATCATCCGCCGCTTATGTGTCTTGGTTGGACAGGAACGCACATAGTGGCCTGCTCCCCCACAGTACATGCAAAGGTTATTTTGTCGTTGGTGCAGGCGTTCTTCTGGAGACAGAGAGGGGCGTATTAGGCTGATTTGCATAGGCTCTGGAGCATCGGTAGCAGTAGTGACAGGAGCGGGCTGAACTGGGGTGAAGCTAGCAGGTGCGGAGTGAGTAGGAGCTGGGATCCGGGGCATCATCCACACTGGACGTGGCTGCTGGGCTGATCTTTTGGATCGACGCTCACGGAGCCGGTGGTCAATTTGGATGGCCAGTGTGATAAGGGCCTCCAGGGTATTTGGGACCCCGACACATGCCAATTCGTCTTTCAGACCCTCCGATAACCCCAAGCGGAACTGGTGTCGCAGGGCTGCATCATTCCACTGTGTGTCTGCACTCCAGCGTCGAAAGTCTGTGACATAATCTTCAGCTGTTCTGAGGCCTTGCTGGAGTGCATGAAGGGCAGCCTTTGCTGTGGTGGTTGGTTGCGGGTCGTCGTATAATTTGGCCATTGCGCCGAAGAAGGCGGACATGGACTGTAGCAATACATTGTTCATTTCCCTCATAGATACGGGGTTGCTGCTTAATGTCCCATCTGACACCAGCCTCCGCTATTTTTATTCCCCGCTGGGACGCACTGATTGGATTCTGGTCCCAATTATTTCATATTTGATTGTTAATTTATTGCGGTGTTTTACCGCTGGGAACTCCAATCAGTGCGTACACCTACGTCCGGACACCTGTTTTTACTGTTGTTTCATGTTTGTATTTGTCTTTGTGTGTTGGTCACCAAAACATATACAGTGGACTGTCTGTTCACGGGTGCACCTCT
Organism: Rana kukunoris; assembly: GCA_029574335.1. NCBI lineage: Eukaryota > Metazoa > Chordata > Amphibia > Anura > Ranidae > Rana > Rana kukunoris. The sequence continues at coordinate 531,482,156 of CM056051.1, forward strand.
GTTTGTTAATAAAGAGACCAATTGGTCCACCTTTCATTATATTGGGGGAGGTTCTTATGTATCGCTAAATAAATTCATATATATTTTTTATGTAGTATTGAGTATGGCCCGTTATTACCTATAGTAGCTTCTTTTATCATCAGAGATCCCCTCCACTCTTGGAGACCCTTTGCTTGATAGTCCCCCCTCTTTTTGTCTCCAGCGGGACCCCTGAACCAGACTCTTTCTTTACAGTTTTAAAGGATGCATGGCTCTTAGCTTCTGTACCACAGGCTACATACTGATGATGCGTTCCATTAACTTGTATTGTATTTTTTACCTGTTGGATTAATCCTTATTTTTAGCCATGTTGGCTTTTGCAGGACAAATGGTCCTACTCTTGCTTCTGGAAAGTATATTCTCTCTGTAAACAAATAAAAATGTATTGAAAAAAAAATAGGAACCTTTAATATCACGTTAACCTCATCTTTTGACCTCACACTGGACTTGCATGCTCACTCATTCTGATGTTCTGATTCTGATGTTAACGCCCTTCCGAATCTGATGTTCACCGTAATATCGCAGTCATGATAAAAATTGCAGCTCGCCACCGTTACTAGTAAAAAAAATAATAATACAAATTCTATAATCCCCTATTTTGTAGACGCTATGGGCCAGATTCAGGTACATCTGCGCATTATTGGACCGGCGTAGCGCACCGCCTTTACGTTAGACTTGCGCAATGTAGCCGCGTAATCACCCTATTCTCGTAGCTTTTACGCAAAAAATTGCGCATGCGTAAAGTTATTTCAGAGGCGTAAGGCGGAGTAATACAAATTGGGAAGGACGTGGGCGTGTTACATTGAAATGAGCCGTGACCCCATGCAAATGAAGGGCCGGCCGGCTCACGCATGCGCGCTTGAAGGAGACCATGGTCAGCACCTCTGTGCGCATGCTCACAACTCGGGAACGGTGCAATCAGTGAAATTGGAAGTGGACCCGGGCAACTTAGTGAACTACGCAGACAGCATAAATAGACAGACACAAACACACTTCCTTTGCAAAAGTACATCCCTTTGTATCCCTCCCTATACAGCAAGGTGCTTTTGTTTATTAGTGTTTGTTTGTTTGTTTGTGACGTGTCTTTGAGATATTTGGGGACTGTTTTGCAGAGTGATTTTGTCTTTTATGTGTTTTCTTTGTTGTTATTTTGTTTAAATTATATTTTTGCTGTGCATTTTTTATTTTTGCTTGTCATTAATTTTATTTTTTTGGTTCTGTTTGTGTATGATTTTGGAATGTGGGGGTGATATTCCTGCGGGAAAAGGGGTGTCACCCTCATTTGTGGTGGAGAAGTGAAACCCAGGTCCGTGTGAATGGTGTATGAATGTACAGTGACATATTTGGAGTCGTGGCATGGCGTTGCTGCTCACAAGTCCTGCATGGTGGGCTTGTGCCAATCCAATGTGATGACGATGTGGGGTGTGTGTGCTAGGGACCACAGTGGTGTGCATGCATGCATTCTCATTGTGCCATGATTAATGTGTGTGTTTAACGTGCAAAGATGCATATGTGGGTCATGAGATGGGGTCCCAGTGCATATGCAGAGTCACCTTGAAGGGAAAAGACAGGAGGATGTTAGTAGTGCATGTGCCCCTTGTGATGTGTGCATCATGGGGGGGGGACAGTCATGCCTGCCACCCATGTCACTCACCAACCAGCCAGCTGTCCCCATACATGTTCTGTTCGAAATCTGTGGGGATGGGGCTATGATTGTATATGTAGCTGTCATGGGTGTCATGGGTGGTGTCATGTGTTGGGCTGCTGATGTCCTCCTGCAGGGTTGTGGTTAATTCCATGATGGCATGAGGGGTGAATCTGAAGATGCGAGACACCTCAGAATCACTCATGCCATAGATGTCTATGCACGCTAGGTGGCGCTTCCATTGATTTTGGTGTAGAATATGCAAATGAGTCGTTACGCCGATTCACGAACGTACGCTTGCCCATCACAGTAAAGCTATGACGTTTCCGTAAGAGATACGGGGCGTAAAGGTAAACATGCCCCCTAGGTGGCGTACTCAATGTTAAGTATGGCCGTCGTTCCCGCGTTTGAAAATGTGAAAATTTGAAAATGTTACGTTGTTTGCGTAACTCGTCCGTGAATGGGGCTGGACGCCTTTTTCATTCACGTCGAAACCAATGACGTCCTTATGACGTCATTTGGAGCAATGCATCCTGGGATATTTTCCGGATGGCGCATGCGCAGTACGTTCGGCGCGGGAACGCGCTTCATTTAAATGCTCCACGCCCCCTACCCGGCTAATTTGAATTAGGCGGGCTTGCGCCGGGTGATTTACGCTACGTCGCCGCAACTTTACAGGCATGTGCTTTGTGAATAAAGCACTTGCCTGATAAACTTGTGGTGGCGTAACGTAAATCAAATACGTTACGCCCACCCACAAATACGATCATCTACGTGAATCTGGCCCTATGTTTACCATTGTTGGTCTGACCTCTCTATATATAATCTAATATGTATTTTTTCCCCAAATTTTTTGTTTAATTTCTCTTTATTATTTTTTTCCCCCCAATTAAGACAAATACTGTATATTTAATATTGGAAATATTGCTGTTTTTTTTATTTTTATCTGTGTTGAATACATTTTTTTCTCCAGTCTCAGGAGCATCGATACGCTTTGAAAATTAGATTGCATGAATGCAGAGCGCAATGGTTTATTCTCTACAGAATTCATTATCCTTTTTCAAGGTATGTATATAATAAGTGTTTAAAAAATAATTTATCACATTTTAAACTGGCCTTATCTACCTACATATTGCAGTTCTCCTACAGGCCTGTTGTTGTAAATGCTTGTGGAGATAAGCTGAAATGATGATGTAGTAAGGCTTTTTCTTCTGCATGTTTTCTTTCTCTTATTTTTTGTTCTATTTTAACATTTCAAACAATTGAAAAATGTGTGTTTTAAATATTTTTCCTAACCTATTTCTGTAATTGGAAAAAAAAAAAAATATTTAGAAAGAATCATGGTGGTTCATGTTTCAGTAAATGTTTTACCTTTTATGGATTTTTATCGGGGATCAATGATAAACAGTGTAAGTGTAATATCGTTTAATTGTTTAGAAGATATGAGTAATATTATTAAAGTTTAAACCAAGGTAAGTATTTAATAAATATTTTTTCTAGTTATGTATTTTATGTATTTTAAAAGCATATTGTGGAGAAGCTCCTGCGCTACCAAGGGGAATGGACTGGGAGGTGGACTGGGGGTACTGCAGCGGACACCTAACAATCTGTCCTAGGCAGAAAGAAATAGCAAGTAAGAAGGGGAGGGGGTGATGTCTGCGCTGTAATGGTGGGTGAAAGGTGATTGGGTCAGGATGGGTGAATGTGATGGGGAAATGAACTTAGAACAACATCATAACCAACATGAAAATAGACAATGTGAATATAGTATAACAATAGGGGTGATACCAATAACACAGAGCGGTGACATATACACTAGCCTGTGTAATGTGAAACCAGGGGAAAGTCCATGCAGTGAAAATGAATGCACGTGCTAAACACCTCGGGTGGTCCCCAGCTCCTCACCTCAAGGCTATTGCACGGATAGCCTAAAACAGCACTTCCAAAGAAGAGCAATTTCCTCAGCAGGGCAAGCAGCAGACGCGCTCCTCAGCAGTAAATAAAGCAGACATAAAACGGGTGAGAACGCAGTACAAGGAACGTATACTAAGGACAGGCTGTGTCACTTATATCCACTCACCAGAGGGTGATGGATGATGGGCCTGTCTCCCACGAACAGCGAGTTCGTTCTTGGTCCGGAACCAGTACAGGTGGCACTCTTCTATGGTTTGGCCAGATAGTCACTCAAGATGGTGGGACTTACAAATGGCGTACATGATGAAAGAGAAATAACACCATAGCGCAATCCCGCAAGATATAAAACATGTATTAAAAGAATAACACTCACAGTTAAAACGATCCAATGGGGCATGAAACAAACAAACGTCAGGTGGATCACTCTGCGTCAGGCGTGTGGATTCTGTGGCTCCCTGATCCCTATGCGTCTCATCACACCACGTGACTTCCTTAGGGGAACATACTTTATGTTAAATAATTCAGTTTGGCCGTTTCCTTCGGACCAGGCTGAAGTGGTTTGTTGGTCTGATGTGCGTATACACCATCGGACCAAAATCCCCTCGGACCAGAACGCGGTGACGTAGAACACAACGACGTGATGAAAAAATTAAATTCTATGCTTCCAAGCATGCGTCGACTTGATTCTGAGCATGCGCAGGATTTTGGTCCGATGATTTTGTGTACTAACCATCGAACCTGTCCAACGGAAAGGTTTCCAGCAGACAGGTTTCAAAGCATGTTTTGAAACTTTTGTCCGCTGGAAAACGGTCCGATAGGCCATACACACGATTGAACATGTCCGCTGAAACTGGTCTGCGGACCAGTTTCAGCAGACATGTTCGATCGTGTGTACGCGGCGTGTGTACGCGGCCTTAGTTGTTTCAGTGACCATTATGTACCATTTAATTTACTTCTACTAGTTATGTATTTTCAAAGCATACTTCTTACTGGAAAATAATTCAGTTAGTTGTTTTAGTGACCATTATTTACCATTTCATTTACTTCCAGAAGTGTCAATTGTCCCACTGCATGCTGAAATTCCATTCTCTCTAGAAAACAAAAAAATAAGGTCACTCTATGATACACTATGATACACACCAATGTTTGGGCAGTCCTCTTGGATATATTCCAGAAATATGAGTGCTTATGGAAGCCTTGGGTAGCTCATTGCTTGACTCCCCACCTTATCAACTCCATTAGGCCACGTACACACGATCAGTCCATCCGATGAGAACGATGCTTCTCCCCCCATAAAAACAGAGCCCCTAAAGTGCGGTTGCAGTTTGTGTAGCAACGATTCAAAAAAGAGTCTTTGTCCCCTATTAGGAGTGTAGTAAGAGACAAAAGTGTATAGTTCCCCATCTATGTGACCTGATACGAGGGCATAGCGACCCTGCGGGTCAATTATCGATTCCACCAGGGAAAGGTTAATGTGTCTAGCGAAATAAATGGCCACCCCTTAGTTTTAACAATAAAAGTGAGTAACAGGAATTAAAATATAAGCAGCCTACATCAATGATAAAACAAATCGAAAAAATATAAACAATAAAAAATGTGGCGCTACAGAGAGACATTAATTCCACATATGAGTGGAAATGAGTCTATAACACAAATATATGAAACATAAAAAAACAGTATATCGTGAAGTCAAACCTACACAGTGTTCGATATAGTGAAATAAATCACCCAAAAAGATCCTAAAAAGGACCGTGAAAAAATGCAAGGTGGGACACCTGAAGCATATGTAGACCCGTAAATAAGTCCAATTATGGCAAACAAATAAAGTCCAGTGAGGATGACTGACGTGGGATGTACCAAGGATACCACTCCAAGATTAAAACCAAAGGGTCAGTTATGCAATCCAGGATAATCAAGAGAAATCAATACGCTTACCGGAAACGGTGGACACACTAACCGGTGGTAGTATGTCAAATGAGCGAAGGACGGATCCCCAGCCTGGTATGGTTCATGGGAGACACATCTAATGGCATCTGAGGGAATCCAAGGGTTGCTTGGTCAGACACATCCGGGATTGTGGGTAGATTTCTTTGTGGAGTTGCAATCATATGGAAGCACATGAAAAAAATAAAGGGAGGCTCCTCATGGTGCAGTTAAACCCAAATCATAGGGTGTGGCGGCTTTATTCATAAAAAGCAAGGTATATACAACAATACCATGGTAGTAAAAACAAATAAAAAATAAAAAATATCTCTCAAAGTATGAGCCAGATGAAGAGGCAGGTACAGGTGATCACAAGGGTAACGCGTGGTAAATGGATCTGTGGCTGCAGGCCATGTACCCTACATAACTGCACCATGAGGAGCCTCCCTTTATTTTTTTCAGGTTGGGCCCACTTTAAAACAACTCAGCGTTTCCGCCCCCATTAGGGGCCTGTCCCCACTGAGCTAATAGTGTTGTGCCCCTGGACTTGTGGCCTCCCTGGCGGAGGGCCGCCGGCACCGATGACCTCCCACCACCGTCCCTTCTCCTCTTCCCCCTTCTCCCCCTTTTTTTTCTTTTTTTTTCTTCCTTCTTTTTTTTCCTTTTCTCCCTTTTCTTTCTTCTCCTCCATCCTCTTTTCTTCTATCTCTCTAACTCCCTTCTCTCCTCTTTCTCTCCACTTTTTCCTCAGCAAAATACTTTGTTATGGTTTGATTATAGACCATTTTGCCAAGGCTTACCAATCCCAGAAGATGGGATTGTGCTCTGTTTAGATATGCCAACCTAGACACCCTGGGCCAGATTCTTAGAGGCGATACGCCCGCGTAAATGGATATGCGTGGCGTAATTGTAAATGTGCGCCTGCGTATCGAGGCGCCGCAAACACAGAACCACATACGCCAGAAAATCTTTTTCGTCTGAGCGGTGAAAATGCTTTAAGCTAGTGCTGCGTAGGCGCATAGTTACGCATCGCGCATATTCAGCTCTCATTGTATTAGCATGCAATTATGCAAATGAGGGAGATGCGCGGATTCCCGAAACTACACGCGTTCGGCGTAGGCTACGCGTGGTGCGCGTGACACGAAAGCCTTGAGTAAACGTACCCCTCAAAAGCACGGGTAACTTTGCTCAAGACCGTGTGCAAGTCAGCTGGAGAGCAACTACAGCAGCACCATAACGGACGAGCTGAGCAATCACACTTACTGGACAACACATTCGTATGCCAACATGCCAGGGGCAGCCATGGTCTTATCACTACTAATGTATGCAGAGGAAGAGGAGCATAGAAGGAGGAGGAGGAGGAGGGGGGCACGTAAGAGGATCTACCGAGCGTGCATGAGCCTCTTTGGCATGGGTGATGAGGAGGTGTATCGCATCTTCAGATTCACCCCTGCTGCCATCCTGGAAATAACCACAGCCCTGCAGGATGACATCACCAGCCCAACACACCGCTCACATGCACTGCAGCCACTGGTGAAGGTACTGGCAACACTCCATTTCCTGGCCAGTGGATCATTCCAGCGTACAAGTGGAGTTGTGGCTGGGATGTCACAAACCAGCATAAGCAGATGTCTGCACCAGGTTATCCCCGCAATCCTCAGACGCATGTCCCACCACATCATCAGACCCACCACTGAGCAACTGCGGCCGTAGGCAATGACAGATTTCTACAGACTTGGCAGATTTCCACGCACCATCGGGGCCATTGATTGCACACATGTGGCACTACAGCCCCCCGTGCCACAGAGCACATTTACCGCAGTCGGAAGCATTGGCATTCCATCAACGTACAGGTGATAGCTGATGCCAAATACCTCATATGGCACGTCTGTGCCAAAGACCCCGGATCCAGCCATGACAGCTACATATACCGTCAAAGCACCATCCCAGCAGATTTTGAGCAGAACATGTATGGAGACAGCTGGCTGGTTGGTGAGTGACATGGGTGGCAGGCATGACTGTCCCCCCCATGATGCACACATTACGAGGGGCACATGAATGAATGAATGAATGAAAACTTATATAGCGCGGCACATGCGAACTGAATCGCCTCTGGGCGCTTGTTGTTCCTGTCTCCTTTGCTATCAAAAGAGAAAAGTCTTGACCTTTTTCCTAAATGCTAGGTGGTTCACATGCACTACTAACATCCTCCTGTCTTTTCACTTCCAGGTGATGCGGCATATGTACTTGGACCCCATCTCATGACTCCTTTCCGGAATCCCCAAACCAGAGGAGAGAGAAGATACAATGAAGCACACATCAAAACCTGTGCAGTGGTGGAGCGCACATTTGGCCTCCTGAAGTCCCGTTTCCGATGCCTGGATAAGTCCGGGGGGGCCCTGTTGTATTCCCCAAACTTTGTGGGTCAGATCATCGGCGCATGTTGCATTCTGCACAACTTTGCCATGAGAAAGGGCCTGCAGATTTCCCTACGTGATGACCTGACCCCCCAACCAGACAGCCCCCCCCTGCCAGAGGAGACCCCGTCTGCTGATGGAAGAGCAGTCAGGAGGGTCCTCGTGTTACGAATCTTTGACCGTTAAACACACACATACAGCATGGCACACAGACAATGCACGCATGTACACCACTGTGGTCCCTAGATCACACACACACACCACATCACATTGGATTAGCCCAAGTCCAACAGCCGCGGGGATAACTTCTCCCCAACGGCCGAGGGTGACAGCCCTTACTGGCAGGAGTGCCACCCCCACATTCACACACCATTCACACTGCACCGTGTGCAGTATCAAAAAAAAATCAAAAGCTCTTCACCAGAGCATTAAAAAAAAATCAAAAGCTCTTCACCAGAGCATTAAAAACAAATTAAAAGCTTTTCACCAGAGCAAAATATCGTACTTCTCCATGGCCGCGATGACAATGGCCCTCTCCCCTGGGGAGACATTTTTCTTTCTTCTCTCCTTCCCAATAGAAGCCATGGTACAGCACAAAGTTTTCCCGTGACAATACAAAAAATGGGAGACTTTTGCGCTGCACGGGCGCATGTGTGGGCGCATTATATACCCAGTGCCGGAGAATCGTAGGGAGGCTTTGCGCATGCGCAGAAGGCATCCACGTCACGGCGCGGGTCAATTATAGCGTCTCGATCGGTTCTCCAAATCCTCGATCTTAGCGAACGCCATCTCCAATTGGTCCTGAACCTCCTGCAACCTGGTGGAATTCTGGTTAATCCGTGCCACCGCCTGGTCCGCCTAACGTTCAATAGTGTCAATTCTCATCCTCAAATGCAGCAGATCCGTATGTATGGATGAAGTGATCTGTGCTGCATTTAAAGCCAGGCTTTTGGAAAGCATTTGTGAGAAGGCTGTCATCATAGAGGGGAAATCCGAGGGGATAGGGGCTTCCTCCTGTGCCTCACACACAGATAGCAGCATACCTGTGTGTGGGTCTAACATGGGAGTAGTGGGGAATCTGGCTCCCATCCTGTCCAACAGGGATTCCGTGGAGGCAGGGGAAGCTGCTACAGCCAAGGGAGGGAAGTGTGTACCTGGCGATTGTGGGGGGGGGGGGCAGGTCCTCATTAGTAATCGAGGCCCCAGGCTGGTCTGCTTCATGTAGGCCTCGTGGCGCCACCATCTTGGCAAAGCTGAGGGGACCAGGAGACTCCGCCATCCGGCCTGTTAAATTCTTCCTGGCGGGCGGCGATGACATCCGTGGAGTCTGGGGAGCTTCCGCTACTGAAGGGACCCAGTAATGTAGCCGTGGGGGCGCTCAATCAGCTCCGGTGAACGAAAACAGGCCGCGGTGGAGCGGAGCTTTAGACGCCAGCGGCCATCTTGGAAACCCTGCGCATTCGCCTCCCCGCAAAAAAATAATTTGTTGACTAAAATGATTCTAGTAGACTAAAATGTACTAGAGATTTAGTCCACTAAATACGATTAAAACTAAAACAATTTCAGAAGACTAAAATGGGACTAAAGCTAAAATGTCATTTAGTCTTAAGACTAAAACTAAATAAAAATGTGCTGCCAAAATTAAAACTGCTGGTAGGTAAACCAGGAAAGCAGAGCAAGTGGAGCTACAGGATAACCTGAGGGACCTGTAGAGAAGTAGCATCCAAGTGCAAGAGCTAAAGTAATTGAGAAATGCAAGAAGAAAGAATGGGAAAGGATGTAGGAGAAGTGTGTGTGGCGGGTATCCCAGGAATAATCTGTGATCCAGTCCTATTGAACCAGATGGCAGCTGTGTTAGGATAGGGAAGCTTATGGAAGGAGTAAGGCCGCATACACACGATCGGTCGAAACCAAAGAAAACGGACTGAAGGTCTGTTTCATCAGTCAAAACCGATCGTGTGTGGGCTCCATCGGTCAGTTATCCTTCGGTCAAAAAAAAGAGAACTTGCTTTAAAATGTAACCAATGGACGCCTAACCGATAGGTCAAAACCGGTCGTTAGTATGCAAAAGCATCAGTTAAAAAGCCGCGCATGCTCAGAATCAAGTGGACGCATGCTTGGAAGCATTGAACTTTGTTTTTTTTAGCACGTTGTTGTGTTTAACGTCACGATCTGACACATTCTGACACAATCGTTTTTTTAACTGATGGTGTGTAGGCACATCAGACCATCAGTCAGCTTCATCGGTTAACCAATGAAAACGGTCCTTTGGACCGTTCTCATCGGATGGACTGATCGTGTGTACACAGCCTAACTCTTTTTTGGATTGAATAGTGAGGGGTTAGAATTTTTTTATTGCAGACTGGGGAGACTTCCCCTTTATTTTTGTCCTGATGCCAATCATTCCCAGGGATAAACGTACAAATAAATAAATAAAAATAAAAATAACATTGAATTATTATTAATGTAATTATCATTCAAATGAACACAACATATGGAGGACATTTTTCTATGGGTACACTTGTTCCTGTGACAACTAAAAAAGCATTATCTTTACTTTCTACAAATTTACTCTTTGTTGTGTCAATGGGAACAAAAAATACATTTTTATATTATTTTATTTAATAATATACCGTATATACTCGAGTATAAGCCAAGGACCTAATTTTACCACAAAAAAATGGGAAAACTTATTGACTCGAGTATAAGCCTAGGGTAAGAATGCAACAGCTACTGTTAGCGGAAAAGAAGGTCAACAATGTCCATTTGCATGCCACACTGTGCCCATTGCAACCTTACTGTGCCATAGCTCACTGTGCCCATTGCAGTTTTACTGTGCCATACCTCACTGTTCCCATTGCAGTCTCACTGTGCCATAACTTACTGTGCCCATTGCAGCCTCACTGTGCCATACCTCATTGTGCCCATTGCAGTCTCACTGTGCCATACCTCACTGTGCCCATTGCAACCTCACTGTGCCATATCTCACTGTTCCCATTGCAGTCTCACTGTGCCATACCTCACTGTGCCCATTGCAACCTCACTGTGCCATACCACACTGTTCCCTTTGTAGTCTCACTGTGCCATACCTCATTGTGCCAATTACAGTCTCATTGTTCCATACCTCACTGTGCCCATTGCAGTCTCACTGTACCATACCTCTCTGTGCCCGAGTACCTGCAATCTTGACAGGCATCCATTTTTTAGTCACAGCTTCCTCTTGGTGTTCCGTTCCGTGATAGGCATTTGATACTGTGTTCCTCCTATCACGGAGGTCCACTCAACCTCAGACTCAGTTTCCCAGCTGACACTGTGTTTAGTGTTTAGTGTTCCGCCAAATCACGGACATTCTTTCATCCTCGAACAAGAGGACGTCCGCGATTGGTGGAACACTGAACACAGTGTCTGCTGGGAAACTGTCCGAGGATGAGAGGACCTCTGTGATAGGTGGAACACAGTGTCAAATGTCTATCATGGAACGGAACACCACGAGGAAGCTGCAACTTTTAAAAAAATGGACTCTTGGCAATAATTCAGGTACACTGACTCGAGTATAAGCCGAGGGGGGTATTTTCAGCCCTAGAAAAGGGCTGAAAAATTCAGCTTATACTCCAGTATATACGGTAATAAGGCTTTAGGTGTTCAAACAATGCTTTGTTGTTTTTTTCTTTTGTTTTGTTATTTGAGATTGCATTATAGTCCTCATATATTAATGCAGTATATAAAATGATATGAGTAAAGTATATTTTCATGTAATATTATATTGTGTTTGCTCTCTCGTTATACAGTCCACATATAAGGGTGAAGTCACCACAATATTTTTTCTGGGATTTCAAAACCATGAAGTAATAAGTCTATTGCTCTTCCCTTTTTTCCTTATTATATACTGCATGACAATATGTGGAAACCTCCTGATCATTGCAGTGGTGTCCTACAGTAAGGTCCTCCATTCTCCCATGTACTTCTTCCTCTCGCAGCTGTCTATAAGCGACATCATTTTGTCCACGGATATTTCCCCAAACATGCTAAACATTGTACTACATGAGGGGACCTCCATATCTCTATCTGGCTGCATGACCCAGTACTATTTCTTTGGCTTCTCAGAGGCATCTGAATGTTTCCTTCTAATGGAGATGTCCTACGATCGCTATCTAGCCATCTGTTCTCCTCTTCATTACACCTACATTATGAGCCCTGCGCTTTGCATTAAGTTAGTTCTTGTATCTTGGCTGCTCAGCTGCATTGTAGCACTAATACTAACTCTTAGTATGTACCAACTACAATTCTGCGGACCAAACACTATCGACCATTTCCTTTGTGATTTTGATCCTTTGGTAGAACTTTCTTGTTCAGATGTATCCTCAATTCAAATGGAGGTCACGGTATTGAGCATTCCTGTGTTGGTGGTACCGTTCCTTGTGATAGTAGTTTCATATGCATGCATTGTTTTAGCCATATTAAAGATATCTTCCTCTTCGGGAAGAGTAAAAACCTTTTCTACGTGTAGCTCCCACCTGACAGTGGTGTCTATATTTTATGGGACTCTAATCACCATGTATATGATTCCAAAAAGAGGACAATCTCGAATTATCACTAAGATCCTGGCTTTATTATACACTGTTTTTACTCCCTTCTTAAATCCTTTCATATACAGTCTGAGGAATAACGATATCAAGAAAGCTCTGAGAAATGTTTTGTATAACAAAAGAGTTTAGGTTGGTCACAGATACTAAAAAAACACTTAAACAATGAAGTACTATTGCGCTACTTAAGTGTTCAAAGGACCAACAAATTATAGTAATAATAATAAAGTGCTAAAGTGAAGGCATAACAAGCAGCTAGACTTCTATAGTGTTGCCAGAACCTGTGAAATTGTGTAAATATATTGATGTAGCGCTAATTAATCTAAAAATAAAGCGCTACGTGAGTATAGCAATATAGGATGAATAAATCTAATATAAAGTTCATCACATCACGTGTGCATTAGGGATGAGCCGAACACCCCCCTGTTCAGTTTACACCAGAACTTCAAGAAGGGCTGGAGAGGGAGCAGGCACGCCAGACACCGCACATGGATGATATTGCCTGTGACCTCCACCATGTGGCAGACAGCCTAGCCTCCTTTGTTGGGTCCTCAGTAAAGACCCAGGCTGAGTGCACAGTGGCTGTGCAGGCAGTGTTGCTCATCTTACTTTAAAAAAGTAATTAGTTACAGTTACAAATTACTTCTCCGAAAAAGTAATTGCGTTAGTGACTCAGTTACTACATTGAAAAAGTAATTAGTTACTCAGCAAAGTAACTGAATTTTTTTTTTAATATTCTACAATGCTTTGTTGAGAAGCAGATGACGGGCGCTTGCCAGGGAGCAGTGAGTTAATACTCCAAGACAAAAGAATGGCAGATCCTTGAGAGAAGAAAATCGGAAACAAATGGTGATCTCGTTTATATCCCAGCCTAGGTGCATCCGTCCCACCATGTCCCACCATGTATGTGCAGCTAATAGGACTTAAAACCCTTATCCATCTGCTACATATTACATCCAAATTATAAGCTGGATAAAAATTTATGTTTATAATATACATTCCCTTGACGCTTACAGAGTCTGTAATTGTAAATCCTTATATTAGGCTTTATTAGAATTGTCTATAGTTTATTATTTTATTTATCTTATATAAGCTTTATTAGATGCAAGGGATCTGTAATGGGGATGTCAGATTTTTCTTTGTTGTCTGATGAAGAGATGAAATCACTGACCAAAAATAACCTGCTGATCATTGGTCTGTATAGGTGTCCTGCACTTACCATGTTGACCACTAGATGTCGCTGTGTACACTGTGTTGTATAGGGAACGTTTGTTCTGTGGAACATTTTGTTTCGGCCATGTGTTCCCCGGATCATTGATCAGGTTACGCACACAGTGTGTGTGATCAATGTGAGTTGTTCCCTGGTGATAGGTCAGTGTGAGGCGGGTGGGCTCATTGTATCCAGGGCTCCTTGTGATTGGGAGTTTTCAGACCGCTGTGACAGGCCATCACAGCGGTCACATGATTCTAAAGCGGAGTTCCACCCATATTTATGTTCACAGCGCCGGCAGAAGCAATTACTCTGCTGCCATCTAGTGGCGGTAGATGTAATTGGGGTAATGCCGCCCAAGTAATGGGAACTGCGTTACTGTGAGGGGAAGAGTAATCAGGTAGATTACTCGTTACCCTCAAAAGGGGATGCGTTAGGTAACTGCGTTTATTGTAACTCCGTTAATTACAACACTGTGTGCAGGGCACCGCAGCCGCTATGTAGCAGTGCCTCTGCCCACAGGCGGAGCATACCAGCTCCATCTCCGACTGCCTGCAGGAGGTGAATGCTAACTGCGCAGCCATGGCCACATTCCTGTGTGACCAATCCGAGACCCTTGATGCCATGCATCACCACATGGTAGCAGGGGGTCCCTCAACATCTGGGGACCAGGCATCTGATGTGCAGGCGAGCCTGGATCGGAACACCATGGCTATGGGGGATCTGCAGGCCACAGCAGCAGGCATTGTGGCGGAGGTTAAGAGCCTGGGAGTGGTCGTGTAAGCCAACACTGCTGCTATCCAGGCGGAGGGTCGCCAGAACAGGGAAGAGGGATCCGGCTACACCCCTGGTCTTCCTCAGAGCCTTTCTGGGGGATGGAGAGGCTTGTGTCCATCTGGACAGGGTAGCGAACACACCAAATGTTTGTGTGAACTTTAGAACCCTGTTAAAGTCTATGGGACTTGAAGATTTGAAATCTAAAGTGATAATTTGAAAGGCTAATATGCAAGTTATTGTCCTAAAAAGTGTTTGGGGACCAGGGTCCTGCCCCAGGGGACATGTATCAATGCATTTTTTTTTTTTAAATGGGCGTTTTTTTCGGGAGAAGTGAATTTAATAATGCTTTAAATGAAACAATAAAAGTGAAATATTACTTTAAATGTCGTACCTGGGGGGATGTAAAGTTGGCATGTGAAATATTTCCCGTACATAGAACTGTCCCTGCACAAAGTGTCATTTCTGAAAGAAAAAAAGTAATTTAAAACTGGCTTGCGGTTATAATGAATTGTTGGCTCCGGCAATTTAGAGAGAATTCATTCATAAAAAAAAAAAAAGCGTGAGGGTCCCCCCAAATTCAATTACCAGGCCCTTCAGGTCTGGTATGGATATTAAGGGGAACCCCGCCGTCAATACAAAAAAAATTACGTGGGGTTCCCCCCAAATATCCATTCCAGACCCTTCAGGTCTGGTGTGGATTTTAAGGGGAACTCCACCCCATTTTTTTTTTTTAAAATGGCGTGGAGTTCCACAAAAAATCCACACCAGACCCCTTATCCGAGCATGCTAACCTGGCCGGCCGCAGAAAAGAGGGGGGGACAGAGTGCGCCCCCCTCTCCTGAACCATACCAGGCCACATGCCCTCAACATGGGGATAACAACAAGAACCTGGGGAATACCCAGGGAATAACCAAGCCTACTTACCGACCAGCTAGCAGAACAACCAATTAACCTGTCTAACAATGTGCGTTAAAAACAGGGGTTTTGTCCGCACGCATTTGCAAACGCATGCGTGAGCCACAGAGCCGCGCCAAGGCACCCCATAATTCTGTGGTCCTAACACTAACAGTGAGTGTCCTCACAATGGAGGCACATGCATTTTAATGGATAGATAGGGGCAGGTGGACTGAAGGGGAGCCACCCCTCCTTAAAGGTACAGAAGCACACCAAGCACCCAGCATATAGCACAATGGCTGCAAAGGTGTTGGTGCACTGCTGGACCAAAATAAACACCACAGGTGAAACAAAACGTATCCACCGCCCCCATCTATGGCTGGCAATCACAGTAAGTAGCAATGGAAGGCTAAAGCAGATAACAACAAGAACCTGGGGAATGCTCAGGGAATAACCAAGCCTACTTACCGACCAGCTAGCAGAACAACCAATTAACCTGTCTAACAATGTGCGTTAAAAACAGGGGTTTTGTCCGCACGCATTTGCAAACGCATGCGTGAGCCACAGAGCCGCGCCAAGGCACCCCATAATTCTGTGGTCCTAACACTAACAGTGAGTGTCCTCACAATGGAGGCACATGCATGTTGATGGGGACAAGGGCCTCATCCCCACAACCCTTGCCCGGTGGTTGTGGGGGTCTGCGGGCGGGGGGCTTATCAGAATGCGATGAGAAGATCATCCAGGATCCAGAGCAGCATCACCGGCCTTCTCTCTCCGCCGGACACTGCCCTACGAATGAGCGGCTGGAGCTTTGACATTTCCCCCTCTAACGCACACTCTGCCACGTCACTGGGGAAGTACAGGCTTACCCCTTGTCTCAGAGGGGGGCGGGGTCACGTGAGGTGGCCCCACCGCACAAATATAAGAAATGTCATAGCTCCAGCCGCTCATTAGCCGGGCGATGTCCGGCGGAGAGAGAAGGCCGGCGATGCTGCTCTGGATCCCAGAAGATCTTCTCATTGCTGGACTGGAGAGGAGATCACCCGTCGCTGGATACAGACATGTCTTTTTTTTATTAATAAAGGACTTTTTCTCTACTGTGTCTGTGTGTGTTTTTTACAACTATTTACACTTCTTCGTGAAATGGTACGGGTACATTACCAATTCACATAGGTAAAAGGGGTTAAAGGGGTCTTCCAGATTCTGATAATCCAACCACCCGCAGACCCCCACAACCACCGGGCAAGGGTTGTGGGGATGAGGCCCTTGTCCCCATCAACATGGGGACATTGTCCCCATGTTGAGGGCATGTGGCCTGGTACGGTTCAGGAGAGAGGGGCGCACTCTGTCCCCCCTCTTTTCTTTCTTTTTTTTTTTTCGATTTTCAAATATTTATTTATTAGGGTTTTACATTTCATCTTCAAGACAGTAGTATCCACAACAGATGTCACCACTAGGAACAGGTTTATACAGTGAGAGACATTGAGTCAAATGCAAACATAACAGAAATTGGGTGGAAAACGAGATGAAGACATATTCCAGTAGTGAGGGGAGGAATAGGGGGGTAAGGAAGGGGAAGGGGAGTAGGGGGGAAGGGAGAAGGAAAGGGCACCAGCCGAAGAGGGAAAAAACAAGAGCAAAAGGTCATGTACATCATTCAAGTTATTATTTGACAGTACACTTCGGATGTTGTGCCCCCCCTCTTTTCTGCTGCCGGACAGGTTAACATGCTCGGATAAGGGGTCTGGTGTGGATTTTTGGGGGAACTCCATGCCATTTAAAAAAAAAATGGGGTGGCATTCCCATTAAAATCCACACCAGACCTGAAGGGTCTGGAATGGATATTTGGGGGGGAACACCACGTAATTTTTTTTTTTTTAATTGACGGCGGGGTTAATATCCATACCAGACCTGAAGGGCTTGGTAATTTAATGTGGGGGTCCCCCAAGCTTTTTTTAATGAATAATTTCTCTCTGAATTGCCAGAGCCGAGAATTCATTATAGCCGCAAGTCCGGTTTTAAATGCCTTTTTTTTTCCTTTCAGAAATGACACTTTGTGCAGGGACAATTCTAAGTACAGGAAACTTTACACCCCCCTAGGTACTAAATTTAAAGTAATATTTCACTTTTATTGTTTCACTTTTATCATTATTAAATTCACTGGTCCCGAAAAAACTGCCGTTGTTAAAACTTTTTTTTGCATTGATACATGTCCCCTGGGGCAGGACCCGGGTCCCCAAACACTTTTTAGGACAATAAATTGCATATTAGCCTTTAAAATTAGCACTTTAGATTTCTCCCATAGACTTTAACAGGGTGTTTCGCGGCTTTTCGAATTTGCCGCAAACACCCCAAATTGTCCGTTGTTCACCCAACAGGCGAACAGGCAATGTTCGAGTTGAACATGAGTTCGACCCAAACTCTAATCTCATCCCTAGTGTGCATTACACACCGGCTAGACTGATAAAAATGGGGTGAGAGAGGACCCTTCCTGTACTAGGGGCATGAGGGACCATGGAGACCTGATCCATATGTTATGGAGGTGTCCCAAATTACAACTTTACTGGACGGAGGTCATGGATACTCTCAACTGTGTATTTCAGGTCCAGCTTACTGCACATCCTAAGCTGTGTCTGCTGGGAATTATTAACAATGTGCCGGAGGAGGATCCCATTAGATGGGGGATAGCAAGAGCTCTTTTCCAGGAGAGGAAACTTGTTCTGCAGCACTGGAAGTCGGAGGAACCCCCCACAGTGGGAATGGCAAAATCACATGGGAGACACTATTAGACTGGAAAAATACATATATCAACATAGAGGGAGTGTGAACATTTTTGAAAAGATTTGGGCAAAATGGTTGGCAGTTCCGGGTATAGGCCCGTTTGATCTGATTATGGATCGTCTGCTTGCGTGAGGGCCAGGTCGTAGGTGGTAGAGGGAATATGGCACCCGGGATGATCCCATCCACCCCCCACAGTGAAATTTTAATGTGCCTACATGTCCTGGTACAAAAACACAAAGATACAGCGCTCAGAATGTTCAGTGATGTCCATAAAATTAAGCTCAGATGTCCATGTCTATAGAATAGCAATCATATAGGAAATGATTTGTAGTGGATAACCAGGGCTGCTTCTCCATGAGTGAAGTCAACTCGAATTACATGAAAGAGAAAAGAGAAGGAGAAAGGCGCCTCTGGGTTATCTAGTAGGATTTTTAATAACAGGTAGGACGTATCTAACACTTACATGTAGTGTGATATCGGCCGGAGATGAAATGCTGGCAGTCTAGGAGAGCAGGAAGGTCTCAGGCTTATGCAGGCTGTATCGAACGTCCAATCAATGGCTTCAGAGGCGCCGAGTGTGTCACTGCAGGAGGTGGACGTGCTGACAGGGGAGCGGCTGGTAAGGAGAAGTTCATCAGGGTGTCAGCAATCCTAGGCTGAAAATAGGCTGGTGCAGAGCGGTGTCCAGGATCAGGGAGCTCTGAGAGAAACAGCCCAGTGCACATGCTCCAGCTCACGTCGGAAAAAGTGAATGAAACCGACGTGAGCGTCATTTACGTAAATCTCTATTCGCGAATGACTTAGTAAAACAACGTAACCGACGGAAAAAGACGACGCTGACCCGACGCTATACTTAACATGGCAAATACGACGGAACTTCGTAAGGTTACCCCTCATATAGCAGGGGTAGCCTTACGCGTACGGAAACGACGTAAACTACGACAGGGTGGCGTAAAAACGTTCGGGAATCGTTTGCATAGGCAAATAAGAAATCAACGTACAGGCCACCTAGCGGCCAGCGATGTCATTACATCTCCGATCCGATGGTGTAATTGTTTTTACACCTGTCGGTTCTTCACTGTATCTATGCGTAAGTGATTCTAGGAATTACACGCATAGATACCCAGTAAAAAAAAAGAGAGATACGACGGTGTTTCCTACGAAACGCCGGCGTATCTCTTTTGAGAATCTGGCCCACTGTCTCCCAGACTAGTGTGACCAGACATCCCCGGATTCCGGGGACAGTCTCTGAATTGAGGACACTGTCCCCGGACAAAGTCTGTCCCCAGTTTTGTCCCCTGATTTGAATTTTAAAGACACTCAGTGCAGAATAAAAAAAAGTAATCTGAATTATTTTTCTATTATTTCTGCTGATGATCATGTGCTGATCAGAGCGGAGGGAATATTTCTTCAGTTTCGGGTGCATACCAAATCAGCTCCACGCATGTTCTTTTACATTGGCTCAAGTCCCAGCCAGCCGCCTGCTTATCTATTTGCCTACCCTGGCGGAGTGATCTTCCTCCACTCCCCACCTGGAGAGCAAGACTTGACAGGCTGTAAAGCAGGCGGCGTGGAGACGGGCAGAGAGTCGCTGATTGCCACCATTACTAGTAAAAAAAATGCGTCAGACATGAAGTCCCCCCTGACCAGGGATGTAGTCTCACACAGGGAAGACAGCTTTCCAGACACAAGTCTGTCTTGATACAGCAGCAGTAACAAGCTGCATACACTCCACCTTCTTCCACTCACTGTTCTCACCAGCCCCTCGTTATATGGGCTGTGTGCACCTGGGCACACAACCTGCTGGCTGTCCACAAGACCCAAACACAGGGTTGGATATCCTGTCCCATCCAAGTTTTTAAGGATCTCCAAACTACAGAGTCACATCTGAAGATAGCAAATCCCGGAGAAAGCTACCAGAGCAGATTTGCCTCTCAAAATAGCTGCTCTGTAGCCTTGCAGTCACCTGACATGCAAACTCTGTGTCCTTATTCCATCCATTTTCATAGTCACATAGCCTCGTTCTGTCACAAGGCCTTAAAGGTGTAACCCTGCCATGCTCAGTCAGTCTTGAGTCAGTGGTGTAGCAGGACGCTCTCACACGAGTCAGCTCATCCTCCAGGGATAGAATAGTCAGGCAGGGTTCTCCCAGCCCCCTCTGCTACTGCACCTGCTACAGACAGCTACAGACAGACATTTTTTCTCCCTTCCCCTTTGGTCACCCACCTCCTCCACCACCGCCTCCGCCTCCCACAGGCATCTTCTCTCAGGTAAGGCCTGCTGTACTCTGCGCTCCGGTCCATCCTCCTTCCCTGGGTCAGTACACGGCCGTCCTTTTCAGGATAAGCCGTGGCTGCGGCCCAGCATAACGGCGAAACGACCGGAGTAACGGCCTGACCTGAACTCCCCCACACCCCCTGTCGCATCAAAGGATCCCCCCGCAGTCTCCCCGCCACCGCTCATGTCATCCTCAAACCACGGACCCGCACAATTCAGGTACTGGTTTGCGGTGGCCGCATCCAGGAAAGTCCCCGTTCAGCTGAGGCCTAGCTGCGTGTACACCAGTGCAACCCCCCTCAAATTTCCCTAAAAACCCCACAGTCCCTCAGTAGGATCTCCCTGTGCCCCAGGAGGATCTAAACCGTCTCCCTTTGGTGCCCCAGAACCTTAGCCCCGGCTTGGGCCTAGTCCCGGGTGGCAGCTATCTTGCTACACCCCAGAAATAGAGATACTACTACCACTCACCCCCTCTCCCTTTCCCCAGCCCTATCGCTGGTGATCGGCTCCCACTTGCAAAATTTAGGGAATGCGTACACCCCCATCCCACTCCCTGCCACCATTCACTATTTGATCCAGGGTTCGTCTGATCGTCCTTGAGGGATCAGGGAGGAATTTTTCCCATGTCGCTGCAGATTAGCACAGCATGGTTGGGGTTTTTCGCGTTCCTCTGTATCAAAACGGGAAGGGAAGGTTTAGCGAGTGGAGGTCCACTTGGAAATCTTCCTTCCCATCACCATCAAATACCTCCCCGATCAATATAACTTCCCCGCATGTTCTGTGACTATGGCTAATCTGCCATACTCTGCAGAAACCATCTGGGATCTAAAACCATTTGCCCAAATATTATCAGCGGTCTCCAAAAAAGCTCTAATGAGTGTGCAACTGTTAAAAATCGATCGACGATTGACAGTAAAAAATGATACACCTTTACCCCAGCCTAAGCACATATCATGCACTTTGGTCAACACTAGGGATGAGTCGAATATCCCTGGGTTCGGTTCGCACCAGAACCTGCGAACAGACCACAAGTTTGTGTGAACTTTAGAACCCTGTTAAAGTCTATGGGACTCGAATGTTTGAAATCTAAAGTACTATTTTTAAAGGCTAATATGCAAGTTATTGTCCTAAAAAGTGTTTGGGGACCCGGGTCCTGCCCCATAGACTTTAACAGGGTTCTAAAGTTCACACGAACTTGCCGCAAACACCCCAAATAGTTCGCTGTTCGGCGAACAGGCAATTTTTTCGAGTCGAACATGAGTTCTTCTCGAACTCGAAGCTCATCCCTAGTCAACACAAGATCAGCAGTAAAACACAGACAAGAAATCCATGATTTCATCCTACAATATCATTTAGACTGCCTCTTTATCACAGAAAGCTGCCTTACAGCCGACTACAACACCATTCTAGGAGAGATGGTGCCAGAAAATTACCGTATTCTAACAGAAAACAGAGTGGGGCAAAGAGAAGGAGGCCTGACGGTGATCCACAAGACTCACCTCTCGATCACTAAACCAAACCGTCAGAATTCATTTAGATTTATGGAAACCCTCACTCTGCAACTACAAACAAATCCCCAGGACACCGTTCACATTCTTCACTTCTATAGACCACCTGGTCCAAAAACGCACCAGCTCACATCATTGACAGAGTTCATCTCCACTTCTACCCTAAACAGCAAACATCTTTTGCTGCTCAGGGATTTCAACCTTTGGGCCAACTCCTCACAGGATCCTGTCGCGTACACCTGCATTGACCATTTGGAAGGATTAGGTCTGCAGCAACTAGTATGTGGGCCCACACATGCTTCAGGTCACACGCTCGATCCCATTTTTAGACAAGATTTGAAAATTAACGTTCTAGAAAATGAGCCGCTACCATGGACAGATTACCATGCAATTAAATTCAAAATTGCCAAAATCGCCCCCTTGAAAAAAACAAAAAAATCAGTGATAATACACTGGACTAGATCTCAGAAGAAGCTCTACGCTGAGCTCTTAAAAACTACACTAGTGAACAAAATAAAAACAGTCCAACTACAACAAACGGCCACAGAAACACTGGACGCCATTAACAAGACCATACTACAGTCAGCCGACTTAGTGGCGCCAAAAGCAAAACCTGCATTCGAAAAAACAACTCTAGCTGGTTTAACGACCAGCTGTTGTTGCTAAAGAAAGAGTGCAGAAGAACGGAAGCAGCTTTGAAAAGAAGCTCATCTGAGGAAAACTTCACCATCTATAAGGCAATAACAAAAAAATACCATGAAGAAAAAGAGACCGCCGCTCCAGGAAAATGCAATAAGCAATCAATGTCCTCCTCAAAGACCGTGGGTGCTGGCAATGCACAAGGCAAAACAATCAATCAAAGGAATTCATGGACAGCCGCACACCAATATAAACCTAAAAAGGTAGCCTTTATTGGTGTAAAAAGGATAAAAAGCACTACAAATCACAGCACAGCAAGCAGTGGGGTAAAAAAGCTGACGCGTTTCGCACAAACAATCAGTGCTTAGTCATAGCAGAAAAAAAAAACATAAAGAAATCTTTAAAGCAAAAAAAAATGTCTCCAATATCATTACTAATGCCCTAAACCGCCCCCGCAAACTCTTTAATCTAGTCACTCAGACCATGAATCCAGTCTGTCTTTTTTGATTCAATAATTTTATTAATTTTCAACTAGGGTTGTCCCGATACCACTTTATTAGGACCGAGTACAAGTACCAACACTTTTTTTCATGTACTCGCCGATACCCAATACCGATACTTTTTTTTAAATGTGTCCCCAAATGCAGCCATGTCCCCCACATATGCAGCCATGTCCCCCACATATTGCAGCCATGTCCCCCACATATTGCAGCCATGTCCCCCACATATTGCAGCCATGTCCCCCCACATATTGCAGCGATGTCCCCCACATATTGCAGCCATGTCCCCCACATATGCTGCCATGTCCCCCGCATATGCTGCCATGTCCCCCACATATTGCAGCCATGTCCCCCCACATATTGCAGACATGTCCCCCATATATGCAGCCATGTCCCCCCACATATTGCAGCCATGTCCCCATATATGCAGCCATGTCCCCCACATATTGCAGCCATGTCCCCCACATATTGCAGCCATGTCCCCCACATATGCTGCCATGTCCCCCGCATATGCTGCCATGTCCCCCACATATTGCAGCCATGTCCCCCATATACAGCCATGTTTCCCACATATTGCAGCCATGTCCCCCATATACAGCCATGTCCCCCACATATTGCAGCCATGTCCCCCACATATTGCAGCCATGTCCCCCATATACAGCCATGTCCCCCACATATTGCAGCCATGTCCCCCACATATTGCAGCCATGTCCCCTACATATTGCAGCCATGTCCCCCACATATGCTGCCATGTCCCCCACATATTGCAGCCATGTCCCCCATATACAGCCATGTCCCCCACATATTGCAGCCATGTCCCCCACATATGCAGCCATGTCCTCCATATACGCAGCCATGTCCCCCACATATTCATCCATGTCCCCCATATACACAGCCATGTCCCCCACATATACGCAGCCATGTCCCCCATATACAGCCATATCCCCCACATATTTCAGCCATATCCCACATATATGCAGCCATGTCCCCCATACCTGATGATGATGATGATGCCGCCGCCGTATATATGCAAAGCCGACCCCGCCACCGTATATACAAAGCCGCCGCGCGCCCTGTGTAAAGGACACTCCCTCTTGCTCGGGATTGGACAGATCCATCCAATCCCGAGCAAGGGGGGGTGTCTATACATGCGTGGCGGGAAAAACAGTTATACAAACTAAAGGTGCCTGTAATGTTCGCGGCGGCGGCGGCTTTGTATTTACGGCGGCGGGGTCGGCTTTGCATATACAGCGGCGGTTTTGCATATATGGCGGCAGCGGGGGGGGGAGTATTCTATTTAGGTATCGGGGGTATTTGCAGGAGTACAAGTACTCCCGCAAATACTTGGTATCGGTCCCGATACCTATACTGGTATCGGTATCAGGACAACCCTAATTTCAACGGAATTACAAAGTACAAGTAAGGCTCGTACGTTGTGCAACGATATTGTGGAATATGTAACGACAAACAAACCATGTTCGCCAATATACAATATTTCAAACAGATGAACATAAATTAAATAATACAGTGGATATTGACACTTGTTTGGTCCTCCCCCTGACGCAACACCCCATATGGGAACATTAGAGTCGCGTGAGATAACAGGGTATGCATAACATAAATCCACTGTGCGATGTAGTCGTCCCTTAGGGGACTTAGTAGAACGGAGAGTCAGGAAAGAAAACAAAGAGAAAAAAAAACAGTAAACATTATCATGCATAATATAGGTATTGCTTGGTCAAGAAGGATACCAGAAGATTGTGAGACTGCAGTATCATGTGGTGGTTGCAACTTTTGTCCAGTCAAGCCAGGGCTGCCAGAGTGCATGCGTCTTGGAGGGCCGACCAATGCTGGCAGCCGGTATAGTCTCATAGCTGAAGTGAAGTGCCACTAAGTCTATAACCTGGGCTATGGAAGGGGTCTGATCCGACTTCAAATGTCTTGTTATGTTAAGTCTGGCTGCCAGGAGTATGTGTCTGATAATGTGTCTTATAGGGTGAGGAATGTCGTCAATGGTCAAGTTAAGTAGCGCCAGAGCAGGTGAAGGGGGGATTTTGACGTTGGTACAGTAGTGTCGTGAATTAGCTTGAAGGTGTCGATCCAGTAATGTTGAATGTCAGGGCACTTCCAAAAAATATGTAGTAGGTCCCCTTTAATTATTTTACACCTCCAGCAAACGTTGGAGGTGCTAGTGCTAAAAGAAGCCAATTTGGCGGGAGTGAGATACCATTGTAGGTGGATTTTCTGGTTGAGTTCCCAAAGGGCTGAGGATTTAGTGGCCTTGTCGACCGATTTTAGGGCGCATTGCCATTGTTCTACTGTAAAGGTGCACATGAGGTCAGATTCCCACTTTATATCAGGAGTTAGTTTGGAGAAGGTGTTTTTGTCATGGAGAATGTTGTAGAAGTGGGAAATGCCTTTGGTTGCCAAGGTGGGGTCAGTGAGATAGGCCCATGTTTTAGGAGGGATGTAGTGAAGGGGAAGGGGCATAGTATTTAGGCAATGGTGTATTCGCACATAAGTAAAGTGTTTAGAGTCTAGGAGGTCATATTCAATTTGTAGCTGAGAGAAAGTTTTGGGACGGTCGTCCTGCAGTAAGTCGTGTAAGTCATGAATCCCTTTAAGGGACCACTTTGTCAATGGCAAGTCTGGGGATAGGAACTGGAGTGATTCCAGAGGGATTACAAAAGGAGATGCAACATGTTTTGAATCAAGCAGGGAGATCAGCCTTCCCCACGCTTGGACTGATGCCTGGTGGGGGCATGGACGGTGGGACTAGGGCGCCCAAAGGGGTGCTTAGTAACCAATACTTTAGGTTGGGCTTAGTGAGGGAGTGGTTTTCCACTTGACCCCATGCTGGATATTTGAGTGGCTGGAACCACCCGGGTAGTTGAGCCAGAATGGCTGCCGTATGTTAGTCTTTAAAGTCTATCGATCCCGCGCCCCCTGCATATTTGTGTTTAGTCAGTATTGAGTGTGCGCACCTGGGTTTTTTTCCGCTCCAAAGGTATTTGTTATACATTGTTTGAAGGGATTTGAAAAACGAGGCAGGTAATGGAATGGGGAGGGACCTGAAGAAATACAGAATTTGAGGTAAACAGATCATTTTAAAGGCTGCAAGTCTCCCTGACCAAGAGAGTTTGTGTTTTTGCTAGGGACTGTGAGGTCTTCTGGATGGTTTGTAGCAGCGGCAAGAAATTACAAGAGTAGATGTTTTTGAGTGTCCTTGGTAATTGGATGCCCAGGTATGAGATATCAGTATGTGCCCACGTAAACTGGTGTTGGAGTCGCAGGAGATTCCTGGCTGTGGCGTCAATGTTAATGTCCAATATAAAGTCCAATATATATTTAGTGGTATTGACCTTGTAGTACGATACGGAGCTGAACCAGTGCAACAGTTTTTGTACCTCTGTCAGGGAGGAAGTTGGATTTGTGAGGATAAGGATGACATCATCCGAGAATAGGCTGATTTTATGGGATTGCGTGCCAATTTGAAGGCCTGAAATGGTGGTATTGGAGCGGACATGTTCCGCCAGGTGTTCCATGAGCATGTTGAAAACAAGTGGGGATAAGGGACACCCCTGTCGTGTGCCATTAGTTATGGAGAAAGGTCAGGAGAGCATGCCTTCTGTAAATACTTGGGCCATAGGGGTAGTGTACAGTGCCAAAATGGCATCTAGAATTAGGCCTTTGAATCCAAATTTTTGGAGGACAGCTTCAAGGTATGTCCAGTGAACTCTGTCGAACACCTTCTCTGCATCCAAAGAAAGGAGCAGAGAAGGCGTTCCGGTGGATTCCGCGTTGTGGATCAGGTTCAGCATCCTCCTAGTGGCGTCTGATGTTTGCCTGCCGAAAATGTTGTGGGGTGTTTGGTTCCTTCCCTGGCTTCGGCAAGGTTATGATCAGTGATTTTAAGTATTTCTTCGGGAAAGAGGAAGAGGAGGCAGCTTTATTGAACACTTCTGTAAGATACGGGGCTAAATAGGAGGAGAACTGTTTATAGTATTCTGCTGTTAAGCCATCTGGGCCCGGTGCCTTGCCACTGGGTAGAGAGTCAATTGTTCTACCAATTTCCTGCACAGTGAATGGGACATTAAGAGCTTCTAAATGTCGTGTATTCAGGGAGGGGTGGTCAATGTTTTGGAGAATGTTGTCAATCTCTGTGCGCGTGGGTTGTGGGCTGCTAGGGTCACATTTTAGATTGTATAGATCACCATAATAGGTGCTGAATGCATCAGCAATGTCCTGGGGGTCCGTCAAGGGAAGGTTTGTATGGGGGTGGAAGAGTTGATGGATCTTAGTTTTGGCACGTCTGCCTTTTAGGCCAATTTCTTCCCTGCTTTGTTAGAGGTGGAGTATAATGTCGCTTTAAGTTTCCTCTGGAGGAATTCGTAGGAGGGGAGAAGCATAGTTTTGAGTTCCTGTCTCAGGGAGATCAGGAGTTTCATTTGTGAGTCTGAGGGGTTCGTCTTGTGACATGCTTCTAGTGTCGCTATCTGAGTTGTCAAATCATCTACATGCTGCGTCCTCTCTCTCTTAAGGCGTGAACACAATTGCATTAACATTCCTCTCATATACGCTTTGTGAGTGCTCCACACCACTGCGGGGTCAGACACGGAGCCGGCGTTCAACTTAAAAAAGTAAAAGACAGAATCACTTTCAAAGCCCTCTGTCTTACACATAAGTGTATTCTAGGAAATGCTCCCTAATTTCTATGCGTCAAACTAAAAGCTCACAACCCCTATCATGTTCTGCGATCCACCAACCAAAATCTACTTCAGATACCCAAAGCCAGATACAAATCCAAAGGAGAAAGAAGATTTGCAGTCCAAGCACCAAGACACCATGGAACTCTTTACCAGCCAGCATTCGGCTGGAGGAGAACCATTTTGTCTTCAGGGGAAAGATCAAAACCCATCTCTTCTGAGAAATGGACACCAAGCGCCCAGAGGCGATTCAGTTCGCATGTGCAGTGCTATATAAGTTTCTTACTCACTCAAGGGATTGTAAAGTTATATATATATTTTTTTTAAATAACAAACATGTTATACTTAACTCCACTGTGCAGCTAATTTTGCACAGAGTGTCCCTGAACCTGGTCTTCTGGGGTCCCTTAGCGGCTGTCTCGGCTCTTCCCCGCAAGCTCGCATGGTGTTGAGTTCCTGTGGGCGTACTACCGTGATACAGCTGGTGGCTATTGCTGCTCCCCGGCACATCGTGTCATTGGAGGTGATTGACAGCAGCGCAAGCCTATGGCTGTACTGCTTTCAATCCATCCAGTGTAGCCAATCAACGGCCAGGCTCGGAAACGAGGAAGATGATGGGGGAGAGCGCGGGACTTTCGAGGGGTAAGGTAAGTAAAACGGTAGCTCAGGGGTGCCAGAATTGTCAATTACCTTTCCAACCCCTTTAAAGAAAAGCATGCTACTATTGCTTGAATCGGGGGTTAATTTACTAAAGGCAAACAGTCTGGGCACTTTGCAAGTGCAGATGCTTCAGAGCTTACTAAATGAGGGGAAGCTTTGCTTACTTCCATCGTCCAATGATGTGCAAGCAAAAGTGTTTTTTTTTTTTTTTTTTTACATGTGATTGGGTATTCTTTGTACAGGGAAGCTTTACTGCATTTACTAAGCTCTTAGCAGAGCGTGCAATCTATTTTCCTTTAGTAAATCCACCCCATTATGTCTGTTTGCACAATCACTTTTTTTTTACCTGTTGACATTTTCTCTTTAAAATTACTGCTTATATAGATTTAAGTAACTATGGAAAAATAATAAACTACTTGGAAAAAGTTGTATTTGTATCCAATATAATGCTTTACTTTTCCAAGCATAGGCACACAAGGGCTTTGTCTACTCTCTATGGGATCCTCCCAATCCTCACAATCTCTACATACAGTAGATTGTGTATAAATATTTCTTCTTTGTCTGTAAGGGTTTATTCAACAGTATTAATCAGCATTTCAAGTGAACTGCGTGTTTTTTGTGTATTGTACAGATAGAAGACAGATTTTCAGCTACTTTCCCTTTATCCTCCCTAGTTCTAACTTTTATTTATTTGATGCATCATTTACTCATTTTGTGTTTATGGTTTACAAAAAATACTGATCAAAAATTATATTTTAATTCTTGTAAAATTATACATCGAATAAATATGTTTATATATATATATTGCATTCAGTAATTTAAAATAAAATCATACATACTGGTGCTGATTTATATAAAAAAATAATCAAATATGGTTCAAGATCATGGATCGTTTTTGAATGGTGTAAGTACATTTTATTTTTCCTCTATTTAACATATGTTTTTCTTCTCTTTTGTCATGGATATTTTAGGTATTATTTTTAATATTATGGGGCTCATTTGAAGCTATGTATTTTATTACATGTCAATTCATGTACATAGATTAGCAATTGGTTTAAATGGTGTCTGTTGACATCTGTAATTGTGTACAATACGTACACAACATATTCAGTTTTTGATGCATTGCCATGCTTTATAGGGCCTCCTGATAAGTATAGCAGCACATAAGAGCCAGTGTTGCCATCCGTCAGTATTTTTACTGGCAGACAGTAAAAAAAAAAAACATGTACACAGTGAAATATTTTGTTTCGGAATTTAGTTTTCGACCGAAAAATACATATATTTAGTTATTCACGAAATTCGTTTTTTTCTTTTTTGTTGGAAATTGCATTTGTTCGAAAATCCAAACGAATTAAGGTTGAATCTGTCATTGAAGGCTTATGTCGTGTGTCGAATGTTTAAAGAAGATTTGAGGAAGCAGCTAAACTGTACGACGCCGCAATCATACTTTTCCGGTCAAATGTTCCGCCTACAAGCTATAGAAGAATTGTAATGTTGTATGACTAGTAATAATTATATTTGTAAATTATTATTACTGGTCAACCAAAATTAGAATTTTTCTATAGCCTATGGGCCGAGCATTTGACCGGAAATGTACGATTGTGGTGTCGTACAGTTTAGCTGCTCCCTCAAATCTTCTTAGAAATATCAACTGACACCATAACCCTTTTTAATGACAGATTCAACGTTTGTATGTTTGTCATTCATGTTGAAATGTCAAGTTAGTTCTAGCTATTTTACTGCTCCTCCTCTTTGGTTACATTCAGCCAATAACATTCATCATCATCATTATTTTTATTTTCCTTCCTCTCCATAATGTTGAATCTTTTCTCTCTATAATGTCGAATCTTTCCTCTCTATAATGTCAAATCTTTTCTCTCTATAATGTCAAATCTTTTCTCTCTATAATGTCAACTCTTTTCTCTCTATAAGGTCAAATCTTTCCTCTCTATAATGTCAAACCTTTTCTCTCTATGTCAAATCTTTCCTCTCCATAATGTCAAAACTTTTCTCTCTATAATGTCGAATCTTTTCTCTCTATAATGTCGAATCTTTTCTCTCTATAACGTCGAAACTTTTCTCTCTATAATGTTGAATCTTTTCTTCCTATAATGTCAAATCTTTCCTCTCTATAATGTCGAATCTTTTCTCTCTATAATGTTGGATCTTTTCTCTATATAATGTTGAATCTTTTCTCTCTATAATGTCAAATCTTTTCTTTCTATGATGTCAAATCTTTCCTCTCTATAATGTCGAATCTTTTCTCTCTATAATGTTGAATATTTTCTCTCTATAACGTCAAATCTTTTCCTTCTATAATGTCAAATCTTTTCTCTCTATAAGGTCAAATCTTTCCTCTCTATAATGTTGAATCTTTTCTCTCTATAATGTTGAATCTTTCTTCTCTATAATGTCAAATATTTCCTCTCTATAATGTCAAATCTTTTCTCTCTATAATGTCAAATCTTTTCTCTCTATAATGTCAAATCTTTTCTCTCTATAATGTCAAATCTTTTCTCTCTATAAGGTCAAACCTTTCCTCTCTATAATGTCAAACCTTTCCTCTCCATAATGTCGAAACTTTTCTCTCTATAATGTCGAAACTTTTCTCTCTATAATGTCAAATCTTTTCTCTCTATAATGTCGAATCTTTTCTCTCTATAATGTCAAATCTTTCCTCTCTATAATGTCGAATCTTTTCTCTCTATAATGTTGAATCTTTTCTCTCTATAATGTTGAATCTTTTCTCTCTATAATGTCGAATCTTTCCTCTCTATAACGTCAAATCTTTTCCTTCTATAATGTTAAATCTTTTCTCTCTATAATGTTGAATCTTTTCTCTCTATAATGTCAAATCTTTTCCTTCTATAACGTTGAATCTTTTCTCTCTATAATGTCAAATCTTTTCTCTCTATAATGTCGAATCTTTTCTCTCTATAATGTCAAATCTTTCCTCTCTATAATGTCGAATCTTTTCTCTCTATAATGTTGAATCTTTTCTCTCTATAATGTTGAATCTTTTCTCTCTATAATGTCAAATCTTTTCTCTCTATAATGTCAAATCTTTCCTCTCTTTAATGTCAAATCTTTCCTCTCTTTAATGTCAAATCTTTTCTCTCTATAATGTCAAATATTTTCTCTCTATAATGTCAAATCTTTTTTCTCTATAATGTTGAATCTTTTCTCTCTATAATGTCTAATCTTTTCTCTCTAAAATGTCAAATCTTTTCTCTCTAAAATGTCAAATCTTTTCTGTCTATAATGTCTAATCTTTTCTGTCTATAATGTTGAATCTTTTCTCGCTATAATTTCGAATCTTTTCTTTCAATAATGTTGAATCTTTTCTCTCTATAATGTTGAAACTTTTCTCTCTATAATGTTGAATATTTTCTCTCTATAATGTCGAATCTTTTCTCTCTATGTAGAATAATCTTGAACTAATAGAGTTAACCCCCCTGGCGGTATTCCCAAGTCTGACTCGGGGTTAAATTTTCATGCTGCGATCGGTAACCCCGAGTCAGACTCGGGCTCGCCTCGCATTGTCCACAGGCAAGGTTTACTTACCTTGTTCTTGGATCCAGCGATGCATCCGCGCTGTGTGAGCGAGCGGGTGCTCGCTCAATTCACACAGTGTCCCCGTGTGCCGCCGATCTCCGTTCCCTGTGACGTTACGACGCACGGGGGTGGAGACGGCGCCAAATTAAAAAAAGTAAACAAACACTATACATACAGTATACTGTAATCTTATAGATTACAGTACTGTATGGAAAAAATACACACCCCCTTGTCCCTAGTGGTCTGCCCAGTGCACTACATGTTCTTTTATACAATAAAAACGGTTCTTTCTGCCTGTAAACTGTAGATTGTCCATAGCAACCAAAAGTGTCTCTTTATGTCAAAAATGGTTTTAGAGCAGCTAAACAACAGCGATAATAAATTATAATCACTTGCAGAATTGAGCGATAGCGATTTATGTGGGGAAATTTGTCATAAAAAAAATAATGACAGCGACAATTCTGCAACTGTGGACATTTTAGTGATTTTGAGTTGATTACATTATTGAATATTTTTTATTATAATTATATTATCATTTGTTATAATTATTTATAATTATTTATTATATTGTAATTTATAATTTTATTTAAAAAAAAAAATCATACCCGGGATGCCTATTAGACTCTTGTTTGGTCAGATTTAAGTGAGTTATTCCTAAGAATTACAAGCCTACAGTATAAAACGCTAAATTTCCTTGCAAATAATGGTACCGCTTTCAGCACCTAAAATCAGAAAGAATCATACCGCCAGGGAGGTTAAGGTTAGGCACATTCGACCAAAAAAATAAAAAATAAAGCATTTGTTTATGTTGGATCTTTCTGTTTTTGTATTCTGTGCATTTGTTTTTGTTTGTTAAAACGATAGCGAAAATACCTGAATTTTGGACAAAAATACATTTGGACAAAAACAAATGCACATGTCTAATAAAAAACAGGCAATTTTCTCCTGCCAGTAAATGCTAGTAAAAGGAATAGGTTGCCAGTAAAAAATATGGCTGTGACACTTGGCTCAGTCCAGAGCCAGCCGGGACCATCTGAATGCCTGCTACAGTGTGTTCGAGGTGGCTTTGGTGAAGGCGGTGCCTGAACATGTCCTGTGATGTCATGGTGCAAGGGAGCCAAGCAGAGAGGCCAGAGCCTCGTGTGTGGGTCTGGAGCTAGGCAGGCTGAGAGCAGGACTGTCAGTGCTGTTTAGACTGGAGTGGACTGGAGGGATCACCTGGTGTGGAGAGTGACCGTTGCTGTGACTCAGGAGGGGAGATGCCGTGTCAGTGATCTGTGCTGCTGCACACTGCTGTCATTGTCACTGTAAAGCCTCGTACACACGGCCCAGAATCTAGCCAATTCTTGGCAAGATTCTCTTGCCGGCCGAGTGTACATACACTCCATTTAAAAGAACCACTGTTATTTTGAATGGTGCGAATGCGGTGACGTCATCAACTACGACGGGCATGCGCTCGTCACATTCAATTTCGTCTTGCTTCATCCTACCTATGCCTTGGAAGCTACCGTGCATGTGTCAAAGTCATTTCAAGCATGAGCGGGTTTTCATGGCGACAGGTAAGTATACAGACTCTCGGGTTTCTCATCGGGAAACAGGCCGACAAAAATCTTGACAAGGAAAAAGAGAGCATGTTCTCTATTTTTCTCGTCGAGATTCTGGGCAGATTTACCAACGAGAAACCTCAAAGCCTCATATACACGCTAGGTTTTCTAAGCAAGAATACTCTGCCAGCAGTTTTCTTGCTGCTTCTTGCCGAGAAAACTGTGCGTGTGTACGAGGCTTTGGAATCAGTTTCATATGTGTGTGCCTGACACAATCTAATTTCTTACCCTCCTGAGTCCTGTACCTGAGCTACTTACTTACTTACTATATCAAAAATAAAACAATAAATATGTTTTTTGCTTTATTATGTATCTTAAATCTTATTGCTAATCGCATATTGTACTTGTTTGTAGCCTAAATACTAAAATTTGCAATTAAAACTGTAATTTTTTAACTTTTGGAAATACCAGTAAAAACGTGTCTGTGTCAGTAAATTTTGGGTGGTTTGTCAGTAGATTTCAATCTGGTAGGATGGCAACACTGATGAGAGCCTTTGTGAAAACACATAAAAATGTAAAAAGTTGTGATTCCAGCTTCAAACTTTCCTCCTAAAATCTTTAAATATCCTAAAGTTTTTTTAAGTAAATGTGGTACTGGTGAACTAGATATTTTTTAAAGGAAACTACAGTACAATTTCAGTAATTCAGTAATGCCTAATCCTGATTTCTTATAACAATGTTTGCCTTAACCACTTAAGGACCAGGCCTATTTCTGATATTTGAAAACTTTTGCTAGAAAATTACTTAGAACCCTCAAACATTATATATTTTTTATAGCACTCTAGAGAATAAAATGGCAGTTGTTTCAATACTTTTTTTCATACCGTATTTGCGCAGCCAACAGTAAAGTTAGCCCAATATTTTTTTGTATTGTGAAAGATGATGTTACGCCGAGTAAATTGATAGCCAACATGTCATGCTTCTACGTTGTGGCCAATCATGGAATGGCGACAAACTTTTACCCTTAAAAATCTCCATAGGCGACGTTTAGAAAATTCTACAGGTTGCATCTTTTGTTACAGAGGAGGGCTAGGGCTAGAAATATTGCTCTTGCTCTAACGATGTGTGGTTTGAACACCGTTTTCATATGCGCATGCTTCTCATGTATGCATTCGCTTCTGCATGCGAGTTCGGTGGGATGCGGCATATTTAAATTGTTTTTTTATTATTCATTTTACCTTTTATTTTTCATTTTTACATTGTTCTTTTTGTTTTTAAGTGTCACTTTTATTCCTATTACAAGGAATGTAATCATCCATTGTAATAGAAAAAAGCCTCCTTAATATGAGATCTGGGGTCAAAAAGACCTCAGATCTCATATGTACACTAAAATGCAAGAAAAAATAATAAAATCTAATGTCATTAGAAAGAAAATTCCCTTTAAGGCCGCGTACACACGATCGAACATGTCCGCTGACCAGTTTCAGCAGACATATCCGATTGTGTGTACGGCCTAGCAGACAGGTTTCCAGCGGACAAAAGTTTTAAAACATGCTTTAAAACTTGTCCGCTGGAAACCTGTCCGTCGGACGTGTCCGGCTTGTTAGTACGCCTAACCAGTGGACCGAAATCCCCCGCATGCATCGAATAGATTTGACGCATGCGTGGAAGCATTTTACTTCCTGGTTTGGTGATGTGGCAGCGTCAACGTCACCGCCACGTCACCACGTTCTCTGTCCGAGGTGATTTTCGTCCGATGTTGTGTGCACACCGCCGGACCAAAATCCTGCAGGAGACATGTCCGATGAAAACGGTCAGCAGACCGTTTTCATCGGACATGTCTCCTCATGTGTACGCGGCCTAAGAGCTATGGGCGGAAGTGGTGTTTTGACGTCACTTCAGTCCTGCAATGATATGGAGATGGGTGGGGGCCATCTTCCCCTCACTCATCTCCATGCCAAGCCAAGGACAGGGCTCAATCTCCCCCATCTCTGCCGGTGGCTCTGTTAAGTAGTGGAGTGTTGAGGGCCCTGGAGAGCAGCGGGAGGGGATCCTTTCCCGCCGCCAATAAATGTGATCCACCTCAGAGACCACTTTTATCTTGAGGCGGACCACCCGCTGAAGAAGAGGATACTGGGGTTATGGTAGCTAGCTGCTGCCATAACAATGGTATTCCTCTTCAAAGTACTGACGTAAAATGACAGCGGGCGGCCCGGAAGTAGTTAACATGTAGTTACCCCTAACAATGAATAGATAAAGGGCAAGGTGAATGGAGGGATCCCAACCCTCCCAGGCAACGCACTAGCACCTTTGCTGCCATTGTGCAATGTGCTGGGTGTTTAGTGTGCTCCTGCTCCTTTAAGGAGGGTTGGGCTTCCTCCAGTCATCTGCCCTTCATCTATCCATCAGCATACATGTGCTTCCACTGAGGAGACTTTAAATTTTAGAGTTAGGACTGCAGTACACAGGGAACCTTGACGGAGCCTGCAGCTTACGCATGTATTTGCAAATGCGTGCAACTAAACCCCTGTTTTTAACGCACTGTTAGACAGGTGAATTTGGTTGGTTGCTGATTGGTTGGTAAGTTGAGCTTGAAAATTCTGTGTGTTTTTGACATGCGTTTGCCCCCTTTCAGTGCTCCTTGCTGTGAAGACCATTCAAAGGTAGGGGCAGTGACTGTTGTTTTTTGTATTGTTGTCATTGTGGTCAGGCAACGCACATCTATTCATCAGCATACATGTGCTTCCATTGAGGAGACTTTACATTTTAGAGTTAGGACTGCAGCACACAGGGAGCCTTGACGGGGCCTGCAGCTTACATGTGTATTTGCAAATGTGTGCAACTAAACCCCTGTTTTTAACATACTGTTAGACAGGTTACTGATTGGTTGGTAAGTTGAGCTTGGAAATTCTGTGTTTTTTTACATGCGTTTGCCCTTCCAATGCTCTTTGCTGTGAAGACCAGTCATATGTAGGGGCAGTACCATAGTACCAAGCATATCAGGATATACTAATCTTTTTGCACAGCTTATTATTTTGTATTGTTTTGTATTTGTGTGTCTTACATTTAAAGTTGCAGAATTACCACATTATAGCACATATCATTCCACGGTACAGTTCATATATATGAACATTTCATAGACAGTGCAGTAATAAATTTTTTCTTTCATAGGTAGTGCCAGTGACTGTTGTTTTTTGTAGTGTATAAGCCCCACACCTTAGGATGTGTGGAGAGCGTTACTATGGGGTGCTTGGATAGGAAGTGTAAAATATGGATGGCAGTGAATAGCGCCCATCTGAGTAGGCAATTTTCCTCTCCCAAAGCTTCTATTGTTTTAAGCTTGCCCTGTTCATAAAAATTCAGAAACTCCTGAAATTCCACATTTCAGAAGCGGGTTAGTGTCTAACATAGGGCCCATGGTTTGAAGAATATCCAAGGGGAGCATTAATAAAGGCAATATATCATAGGAGGTGTGGTGTTTGGATAGGTGTCTCCAAGCTTTAGAAGATGGTTGTATGGTAAGAGGAAGTGGGGCAAGATCCCAAGGTCTCCACATATCACTTAGGAGTAGTGTACGTAGGCTTCTGGTGGGTGTGAGGGACATCTCAACTTCTACCTATAGGAGGGTCTCTCCATTGAGATGCCAGTGTTTAATCTGATCCAGGTGTACTGCCCAATAATAGTCCGGTAGGTCCGGCATAACCTCATCCACCAGAATTCTATGCTTAATGAGAGTAG
Organism: Rana kukunoris; assembly: GCA_029574335.1. Taxonomy (NCBI): domain Eukaryota; kingdom Metazoa; phylum Chordata; class Amphibia; order Anura; family Ranidae; genus Rana; species Rana kukunoris. Next base: position 531,519,466 of record CM056051.1, read on the forward strand.
AACTTGCACATCTCACCCTCTTCCACCTCCACACATTCTTGAGAAGGATACTATGTTTCTGTGTTTTATTTTTTTATTTTTGTACCCGCCAATTTCATGTACAATAAAGTTACCTTGGTGCCACTTTAATGCAACTTAAGAATACACATGCAGTGCTTCAAGTCAGATCAAATTTGCGGCACAATTGCGGCAAGAAATTGTGTCAATAAATCATGGCAAAATTGTGCAAGTTTCAGGTTGCAATAGTGGAAACTTAGCCTTAAAAGACCATACAAGAACAGAAAGCTACCTGCAGATGTGCCAGAAATTCTTCGACTTCTATTTGTTCTTGTGGGCCGGAAACACAAACTTTTTGTGGACTTGGACATTGTTTTGCTAAACCACTCTAATCCAGCCCCTATCCCACTCCCCACAACCTAAAGACTAATGATTTATTAGTATCAGACTTAGGAGATCTAATTATACTCCTTGAGATAACAGAAAGAGTGGACAACTTTGGATTTGGCACAATCACCATGCTTATTTCACTTGTAAGAGGTAAAGTAGGATTGGAGAATAACCAAAATAGAATATCTGACTGGAAAATCACATATTTGATAACTCAGCAGAGTCAAGGTTATCTTAGCCACCTGGTTGATCTGGGGGGGGGGGGGGATAACCAGTTGAGTGAAATGCCCTATGAAATTAATGGTAAAGAGACTAATAGAGTAGTACAAGGCGGGGAGGAATAAAGGGATGGGAGTAATGAGTAATGGTATATTTATAATATTGGAACTAGGTAAAAAAATATAAGCGCTCCCTGGCCCGATTTTCTCTTTTCCATTAGATGTTTTTTTTTATTTATTTATTTTTCCTTCTCCTCCAGTATGCCAATTAATGTGCCCTTACCTTTTGTATATTTATTAAGTTCATGTTGTAGATAAGGAATAACTTTGTTCCTTTTTTTTAATGAACTGTTAATACTTGAATGAGAAAAAAAAAGAATAAAGAATGAACATGAGAGCAGAGAGTACAGTTACAATGCAATTCATTAAAGGAGGAATCAGAGGGCCCTACTCAATAGAACTAGACATGTAGATATTGAAATATTTTGTTTCAGAATGCTGTTTTCATCCAAAAAAATGTTTATTTAGGTACTCCCGAAATTAGTTTTTTTATTTAATTTGTTTTGTTAAAAAATGCGTTTGTCTGAAAATCCATATTATTTGAAGGTTGAATCTGTCTATGAAGGCTTATGGTGTCCATTGAATGTTCTAAGAAGATTCAACGGAGCAGCTAAACTGTACGACGCCGCAATTGTACATTTCAGGTTGAATGTTCCGCCTACAAGCTATAGAAGAATTTTAATGTTGTATGATACTAGTAATAATTATATGTATTAATTATTATTTCTAGTCAACCAACAATAGAATTCTTCTATAGCCTATGGGCGAAGCATTCGACTGGAAATGTATGATTGTGGCGATCGTATGTTTTTAGCTGGAAAAAAAATGGAGTCGCGCTATAAATGGCATACAGTGTATCTAGACTAAAATGAATAAAATGGTGTCATTAGTGCCAAATAATATATCACATGAAGAGAACTTTTAGTGAACACAATAATAATGAATAGTGAATATAATATAAAGTCCATATAGTGATTATACAGTCCATCAAGGGATATGTTTTAAATAAACAGAGAAGATCCCAGTGTAGATGAATCCACGGACAGGTGTGAGTAATGACAAAACAAAGACCTCCACCGCACAGAAAACACTGACCCTTACCAGAGTCTCTGATCTCACAGAGATCAATAACAGCAGAAAATGATATCCATAATCAGCAAGGAGCAAAAGGAACATCCATTTATTGTAGCCAGCAGATGTGTTCAGCTCAAAAGCGATCATATATCAACCAATGGTCCCATATAGAAATCAAGAAAAATCCACATAGTGTAAAACCATACATTTATTTGGTAAAAAACAAGATTGTGCGCACTTACATCAATCCAAAGTAAAAACAGCATATAAATTCAGTAAGCCGGCCGGCGTTTGGAGCGTGTTACCCGTCTTCCGGGTCCTCACATGTGATGCGGTGACGTCAGCGCGTCGCCTCCCGACGTTTCGTCACAAAAGGGACTTGATCACGCCGGCCGGCTTACTGAATTTATATGCTGTTTTTACTTTGGATTGATGTAAGTGCGCACAATCTTGTTTTTTACCAAATAAATGTATGTTTTTACACTATGTGGATTTTTCTTGATTTCTATATGATGTGAGATCAGAGACTCTGGTAAGGGTCAGTGTTTTCTTTGTTTTGTCATTACTCACACCTGTCCGTGGATTCATCTACACTGGGATCTTCTCTGTTTATTTAAAACATATCCCTTGATGGACTGTATAATCACTATATGGACTTTATATTATATTCACTGTTCATTATTATTGTGTTCACTAAAAGTTCTCTTCATGTGATATATTATTTGGCACTAATGACACCATTTTATTCATTTTAGTCTAGATACACTGTATGCCATTTATAGCGCGACTCCATTTTTTTTTCCATATATTTCTTGGTGTTGTATAACACCTTTGAGACGCTGCTCACCATTGTTTATTTATTTTCTTAGATTTGCGCAATTTTTCCTCCTGTTTATTCTGTTTGTATGTTTTTAGCTGCTTCATCAAATCTTCACGTCTCAATATTGTTGAATCCTCTTTTCTCTCTATGTCAAATAATCTTGGACAATAGAGTTAAGGTTATGCACATTTGACCGCAGGTTCGATAGACAAAGAACACTATTGTCACTGTCATGTTGAATCTGTTGTTGCAACAAAACCAAAAATTAAGCATTTTTTATGTTGGATCTTTCGGATTTCGGATTCTGCACGTTCGTTATCATTTGTTAAAACAAAAGTGAAAATCCCCTAAATTCGGACGAAAATGCATTTGGACGAAAATGAATGTACATATCTAATTAGAACTTACAATCTAGAAGGGAGGTTAAAGTGATACAAAAGGTAATAATTGTGTGGGATGACCTGATGGAGAAAATAAAAGTTCAGTTGTTAAATAGAGGCAGGATAGGCTTCTCTGAAGAGGAGGGTTTTCAGGAATCATCTAAAACCAAACAGAGTAGGAGATAGTTGGATCAGATTGGGGTAGGGAGTTCATAAGAGAGGAGAGGCTTGGGAAAATATTGTGTGACTAGGCTACATAGATGTTTGTACACTATTTTACTCACTCACGATTTTTGTATAGAAAACCAAACACTGCCAGCACACTTTTCAGTAGCAGAAACGAATATAAGGTTTCATTAGTTCTAATTTCTGACACTAATTTGTGATTGATTTTTTTTTGTTACACAAAGGCATCACATAAGAACAACACCACAGTTATTTTCCTTCTGGGGTTCCGCGACATGGGCAGATTTAATGTATTGCTCTTCATCTTACTACTTATCGTTTACTGTGTGACAATATGTGGCAACTCCTTGATCATCACACTGGTGTCCATCAGCAAGAACCTTCACTCTCCCATGTATTACTTCCTCACCCAACTCTCCATAGCTGACATCTTGTTGACCACAGATATTTCCCCTTTCATGCTAAATATTGTACTACATCAAGGGACCTCCATATCTTTTCCTGGATGTATCACTCAGCTTTATTTTTTCATTTTAGCTGAGGGTTTTGAATGTCTTCTTCTGACAATGATGTCCTACGACCGCTACCTGGCTATTTGTTCTCCATTGTATTATTCCTCTATTATGAACCACATGTTTTGCATTAAATTAATTGTTGCCTCTTGGCTCTTAGGCTCTTTGGTTGCACTGATTCTGGTACATGGAATAGCTCAACTGTATTTCTGCAGGTCAAATACGATTGACCATTTCTTCTGTGATTTTTACCCTGTGATGGACATTTCTTGCTCAGATATGTCCTTGCCTCAAATAGAAGCCCCCTTATTGTGCTTTCTCGTGATTGTCTTGCCATTCTTGGTGATAGTAATTTCATATGTGTGTATTGTTTTAACCATAATAAAAATATCCTCCAACTCTGGAAAACTAAAATCCTTTTCAACTTGTAGCTCCCACCTGACAGTGGTGTCCATATTTTATGGGACTCTAATTGCCACGTACATAATTCCAAATGAAGGACAGACAAAGATTCTCAGTAAGACGTTGGCATTTCTATACACTGTGTTCACCCCACTATTAAATCCTTTTATATACAGTTTGAGGAATGAAGACATTAAAGAAGCTTTAAGAAAAATCATATATAAGCAAAATGCTTCCTATTCAAAGACTTGAATGAAACATACAAAACAACTTAAAGGGGTTGTAAAGGAAAAAGTTTTTCCCTAAATAGCTTCCTTTACCCTAGTGCGCTTACCTCATCCTTCCATTTTGCTTTTAAATGTCCTTATTTCTTCTGAGAAATGCTCATTTCCTGTTCTTCTGTCTGTAACTCAACACCATAATGCAAAGCTTTCTTCCTGGTGTGGAGAAAGCCTCTTGAGGGGGCAAGCAGGAGTGTCAGGACGCCAACTAACACACAGCTCATTTCTCTATCTGCAAAGTAGAGAGTTTCCTGACTTGCCTGCTCGCCCGCTCCCCCCTCAAAAGGCTTTCTCCACACCAGGGAGAAAGCCTTGCATTACTGTGTGGAGTTACAGACAGAAGAACAGGAAGTGAGCATTTCTCAGAATAAATAATTTCATTTAAAAGCAAAATGGAAGGATGAGGTAAGTGAAGGAGGACTGCACTAAGGTAAAGGAAGCTACCTTAGTGCAAGAAAAAAAATTCCTTTACAACCCCTTTAATGTATAATCTTTCTCTCATAATCCCTAAGCATTACCATAATATGTTCTATTGGCCTATGCAGTTGACTTATTTATGTGTTTATATTAAAAACAAATTAATTCATAAATAAAGTTAAGTAATTAATTCACCAACACTTGTGTTTTTCAAAAATTATATTTCCCCAAAAAATTGTTGCTCTTGTTAAAATGTAAATTATTACATATTATCATTATTATTCGTGTTTTATATAGCACCAACAGTTTGTGCAGCACTTTACAAAATAGAGGGAGACAGTGCAATTACAATACAGTTCATGGAGCTTACATTCTAAAGGGTGGAGGAGGTGCTACAAAAACTCATGGCTGCAGGGAATGATCTGATGGAGGAGGTTGAAGCACAATTTTTAGCTGGATGTGGGGTAGGCTTTCCTGAATAAATTAAATAGGATCACCTACAAGTGGGCAGGGCAGGAGCTAACTGGGCATACTGGGGTAGGGAGTTCGAAAGAATAGAATAGATTCTGGAGAGGTCCTAAAGGTGAGCATGGGAAGAGGTGACAAGGGAGCTAGAGAGCAAGAGGTCTTCGGAGGAGCAGAGTGGACAATTTTGGCAATATCTTGAGATGAGTTTGGTGATGTAGTTGGGGGCAATGTTATGGATAGCTTTGTACTTTTTTGTTAGTATTTTTATTTTCTTTACACTGGGCTAGTGGAAGCCAGTGACGGGATTGGCAGAGAGGGCAGCAGTCACAGATTGGTTATATAGGTATAGCAGCAGCATTTATGATAGACTGAAGGGAGGTAGCCTGTAAAGATAGCCAGCAAATAGGTAGTTGCAGTAACCAAGGCAGGAGATAATCAGGGAGTGAATAATTTGTTTTTTGGTGTCATTAGTTAAGAAGGGGAAAATTCTGGAACTGTTATGGAGGTTAAGGTGGCAAGATTTTCTAGGTGATTGGATATGGGGCTCGAAGGAGAGGTCAGAATTTAGGGTTAATTCCTTGGCATGTGTGGAGGGACCAATAATTGTGGTATTAATCTCAATGGTAAAGTCATGAGGGGGTGATCGGGAAGGAGTACATTTTAATAGCTCAGTTTTAGTCAGATTGAGTTTGAGGAAATTGTAAACTGATATGTTGCTCTGTAAATTTAACCACCTCAATACCAGGCACTTTCACCCTCTTCCTGCCCAAGCCATTTATCAGATTTCAGCGCTGTCACAATTTGAATGACAATTGCGCGGTCATGCTACACTTTACCTAAATGAAATTTTAATATTTTTTCCCCCACAAATAGAGATTTCTATTGGTGGTATTTGATGACCTCTGCGGTTTTTATTTTTTTCGCTATAAACAAAAGAAGAGCTTCAATTTAACAAAAATATATTTTTTTTTAAAGTTTTTGCTATAATAAATATCCCCAAAAATATAAAAAAAAAATGTTTTCTTCAGTTTTGGCTGATACTTATTCTTCTACATATTTTTGGTAAAAAAAATTACAATAAGCGTATGTTGATTGGTTTACGTAAAAGTTATAGTGGTTACAAAATAAGGGATAGATTTATAGCATTTTTATTGTTTTCAATTGTTACTAGAATTGGTGAAAATCAGTGATTTTTATCGTTACTGTGATATTGCGGCGGACACTCCGGACACTTTTAACACTATTTTGGGACCATTCACATTTATACGGTCAACAGTGCTATAAATATGCAATGATTACTGTGTAAATGTGACTGCCAAGGAAGGGGTTAGCACTAGGGGGCGATCAAGGTGTTAAATGTGTACCCTAGTGAGTGATTCTAACTGTATGGGGAGTGGACTGACTGGGGGAGGTGACCAATCTGTTTACACACAGATATCCATGGTCCTGCTCAGTTACTGGGCAATCGCGGATGCCCGGCGGCCTTCGCGGCCGCCGAGCACATGCATCGGGTTCCCAGTAACGTGGCGGGTGTGCGCACGCCACCGGCGGTGCGCACCCCCTAGTGGCTCTGCAAGACGAGGACATCATATGACGTACTCTCAGTACAACAGAGCTATCGTGCCGCCGTAAATTGATGGCGGCCGGTAGTAAAGAGTTTAAGGAGGTACATAGAAGATTGAGGGGGTAAATTGGGGAGTGAAGAGATAAATACGGGTGTTGTTGGCATTGAGGTGGTATTGGAAGTCATGGGAAGTTATCAGCTGGCTCAGGGAATTGATGTAAAGAGAGAATAGGAGAGGCCCAAGGACAGAGCCTTTGGGATCCCCAATGAAGGAGGAAGAGAAGCTGAGGAGATTAGAGAGTTGTAGGTGACACTGAAGGTGCGCTGAGATAGGAGGAGAACAAGCAAAGAGCAGAGTCACAGAGGCCAAGGGAGTGAGGTTTACTGAGGAAGAGTGGGTTGTTGACAGTGCCAAAGGCATCAGAAAGGTCTAAGAGTATGAGTATGGAGTAATGGCCCTTAATTTTAGTAGTTAGTCGGTCATTGGGTAGCAAGCAACTCATCTGGTTGTGGACAAGGCCTACAAGAAATTTGGAGGCAAATAGGAGCAGAGAGATGGGTCTTGAGTTGTTCAAGCAAGTGGGGTCCAGTAAAGATGTTTTTTTTTTTTTTAAGTATGAAGGTAACCAGTGCATTTTTAAAAGTGAAGGGAAAAGTGCTGGTGGAGAGGGAGAGATTAAAGATGTGGGCTACAGAGTGTAGGATAAAACATGTAGTAGTTGTGAGGATCTAGTGTCCTGGGCACAAGTGGTGAGGTGGACATCGGAAAGGAGTTTGACAACAGGGTCAAAGGAGGAAATAACTGGGTGTGGTGTTGGACCTGGTAGGTTGGTTGGAGGAAACGCTGGACACTGGAGATCTCATTACAAATACATGGTCACAGATTCTGTTTACTAAGCAAAGGACATAGGAGAAACAGAAGTTTTAATCATACACAGTCTAGCCCCAATACATTTTTAGTGGTTGAATTAAGAAAACAAACACTACAGGGTCACTAATACGAGATACTGTATGTGCCCTAGTAATCTCACAAAGTAGTATAGTAGTGCAAAGACATTCTGTATTTTACCTCTGTATCTGTACTTTGGAATAAAAAAACATTTGTTTTGAACTTCCTAGATGTTGTAATGTCTGTGTCGGTACCAGGAAAGTCCATTTGCCTCAAAACATGTCTTTCTTTATCTACAAGTATTGGTGATGTAGGTACCTGTTAAGATTTTTTTTTAAGAACTATCCAGCACATTTTTCCTTTACAGAACAGGTCACAAATTAAGAATCCACTCACACAAGGTGTGGAGTGGCTAACCAGTACTCGTTGTGGCAGATGATCAGATAGTGGTAAATGCCACAAAATAGACACCAAGTGCTCAAGATGGCTGCTCAGTTTGTGGTGGTGCAAGCCTTGAAAATGGCAGAGGCACAGAATCTAAGTTATTACCTGGTCTTCGCCAATGGTGCAGATGTTACTTTGCAGGCCGTACCCAGGTTTCAATCAACTCAGTAGGCCCCCAACTAAGAACAGGTAAAACTCCCTTGCAGCACTGGTGAACAGGATTTACTAGGCACAAAGGAGAAACACAGTCTGGGAGTTCACAGCTGCTGTTAATGAGAAGCTGGCTAGGACTAACAGGGAAACACACCAGTGCAATTTGTTTTTTAACTAATTTTGACAAATTCATTAATTCAGAAATAAGCACATTTTTCTGAATATTCGTTAAATTCGGAAATTCGAAAATCCAAAATCCCCAAAAAATTGAGAATCTGAAATAATAACTAACTAACAATAACTTAACTATCACTAACTATTAAATTGTAGGTATTGGAATTTCCTTTCAAATTTGACTGTTAGTGAACGTAGAGAATACAATTTTTTCCGAAAGTTAAGAATTATCCGAAACAACGAATGCCGTATCTAAACGAATGGAACATAACTAATTCATAATAAATAACAATAATAGTAATAAAAACATTTTATTATTAATATTATTTAATACTAATTTGTTCCATTCCATTTGTTTAGATGTGGCGTTTGTTATTTCGGATAATTTGTAACTTTGGATGAATTTGTTATGTTCACTAACAGCCAGGTTTGAAAGGAAATTTCCAAAACCTATAATTTATTGGGTTATTAATTATTAGTTAGTTATTCTTTAGAATTTTTGGATTTTCTTTCTTATTTTCAGATTTTCTAATTTAAGAATTTAAGAATGTTCTAATTTAAGAATTTACAAATGTTCTAATTTGCGATCATAACAAATGACCCCCCCCCCCAAAAAAAAAAAACGAACGAAACGAAAACGAAAAACACATTTTTTGATTTGTTGATACATTCTCAAATATTTCCCTTAATCCATCAAGACTATCCCCCCCCCCTGTCAGCAGCTTTAATAATCAGATCTGTGTTTGAGCGCAATGCTTGTAATGCAGATCTTTCATCCTGTGTTAGGTTATCCTGTTGGAGTTGCTCCCATATTAATCTCCTCATATCATTTGTGACCGCTCCTACAAAGCAGGCTACTCCTGCAACTTAAGACGGAGGGGGGGGGGGGCAGAAAATATACAGCTAAATTTAAAAGAAATTATTTTTTTAGACAAGTTTTCCTTTGACAATAAAAAAAATCAGGAGATATCCATTACCATTTATTACCTAATGAAAGCCCAAGTTGTCCTGAAAATAAAAACAAGGCCATATGGGGTTCCTCGTCGGCTCCCCACATCAGATAACCCCCTAGGAGAAGCGCTCTCCTAGGGGTTACCTTGCGGGTGCACTCCTGTGTCCAGATTTTGGCATCCATACCTGCCAAATGCAGGACTCAACCCCACCCCCCCCAGCGCCCGCGCATCTTTGGATTTTATTGACAGAAGCGGGTGCCAATGGCTGAGCTGCTATCAACCTATCCTATCAAGAGCCGAGAATCCAGAGCAGAGAGACTGTGCGTCCTCGCTGTGGGACATTCCAGGGCTCAGGTAAGTAAAACGGGGGCTGGGAGGCAGAAACTGCCAGAAGTTTTTTCACCCTAATGCATAGGATGCATTAAGTTGAAAAAACAGGAGGGTTTACAACCCCTTTAACCTTAGCAAATGTGTGCAAACTAAACGCCTGTTTTGAATTTGAACTGTTGGACAAGACAATTTTTTCAGGCTGGCTGGTAAGTTGAGCTAATAATTATTATTTTTTGATTGACATTGCCCTTCCAAGAACTCCTTCCTGTCATGGTCAGTTATATGTTGGGGTGGTTGCCATTTTTTTTGTACTCACTTTGCATTGATGCCTCTTATGTGTGGAGCAATTTATACTCACATACATGTGCTTGCCCTACACTGCATATGTTATTTTTTCATTACAATTTTTTTTACATGGTTTTTATTTAACTGACAATTGCGCAGTTGTGCAACGTTGTACCCAAACAAAATTGACATATTTTTCCCTCCACAAATAGAGCTTTGTTTTGGTGGTATTTGATCACCTCTGCATTTTTTTATCAACAAAAAAACGAATTCCTTTCTCAGTTTGGGCCAATATGTATTCTACGTATTTTTAGTAAAAGAAATAGCAATAAGTGTATATTGATTGGTTTGCGCCTACAAAATAGGGGATAGATTTATGGCATTTTTTATTATGAATTTACTAGTAATTTACTAGTAATGGCGGCGATCTGCGATCTGCGATCTCGGACACTTTTGACACTATTTTGAGACCATTGTCATTTATACAGCGATCGGAGCTACAAATAGCCACTGATTACTGTATAAATTACACTGGCAGGGAAGGGGTTAAACTCAAGGGGGCGATCAAGGGGTTAAATGTGTCCTAGGGAGTGATTCTAACTGTGGGGGGATTGACTACCACTGACATTTTAGCGATCACTGCTACCGATGACAGCTACATCACTTTTACCGCACTGAGCCACGAAGGGAGCCCACTCAACACCCTGGCCTCGGATCAGATATGTGACAGTACAATACAGCCATGTCAGAGGCCAACATAGATGCTTCCCCAATTGAGGCTCTGTGCCAGCAGGCCACTGCCCTCACACAAGAAGTACAGAGACTACAAGAAAGCTACCCTTGATTGCAGGGTCGTCTGCAGCATGTAATGTTGTCTCCGGCTCCTGTGGATCCCAGCCTAACATCCACCAGAGCGGCATTTGCTTCATATACACAGGAAAGTACCACCTTTACACCTACGGTGGTGGTCCCTCCTCCCGAACCACGGGTACCAACACATGAATTATTAACATAAAATCACAGACAGGCCAATCCGCCTCTACTGCAGAGCGACCGGACATTTTCTGGGAAACTAGCCTTTGAGACCTAGTAAGTCTTTTCCACTAAGCTCCGTGTATTTCCAGGTATCTGGATCTTTCCCATCTCACCTGGTTCTCACCAGGTGATGGAAGGGGAGGTCCGGGTTCTAACAATTATTGACTCTGGGGCATGCAGTTGTTTCCTGGACTTATCCCTGGCAGAGAGACTCTGTGAACCCCCTATAACAAAAGGCAAAGACTCAAGGTGTATTTAGCTGATGACTCCCTGCCCAGTTCCGGACTTGTTATCCAAGAAACCAGGCCCATTCTGACCATAACAGATTCCGGAAACCAAGAGTTCATCTGCTTTGATGTCCTATGTTCACCCATATTTCCTATCATCTTGGGAATTGCCTGACTATAACCCTCAAAACAACTGGGCCAATAAAGAAATCTCCTTTTTTTCAGCATACTGCTTGCAAAAATGCTTTGTTCCTGGATCCTGTGGCCCATCAGCTGCTTAATGGTTCAACCAGTACCCAGTTCTCACTAAACTGTTCCACCAACTTATCATTAATTCAACCAAATTAGATCTATGGGGTGCCTATAACCTTGTTCGTATCCGTGAAGGAGATGAGTGGAAGATGGCATTCAGAACTCGGTTTGGACACTTTGAGCACCTTGTCATACCGTTGGGTTTGTGTAATGCTTCAGCCACATTTCTACACCTGGTGAACAATATATTAAGAGAATTTCTGGATAACTTTCTAAAATTGTCTACCTTAATGACATCCTCCTCTTTTCCGCCACTCTGGAACTCCATAGAGCTCATGGGAAGAATATTTTGATTTTGAAAAGACATCTATTCAGTTTTTGTGACTTATTATCTCCACAGATGGAGTCGTCATGGACCCACAAAAAGTGAAGGCAATTTTGGAATGGTCAGCCCCTTCGGACAAGAAAGGCATCAAGTGTTTTGTGGGCTTCGCCAATTTCTACCAGAGGTTTGTGAAGGGCTTTTCTGCCATCATCGCACCCATTACCCAGTTGACTCGCCAGCAAGCCCGATTCCAGTGGTCCCAAAAAGCTCAGTTAGCTTTTTCTAAATGAAAGAATCTGTTCACCTCCGCTTTAGTACTCCAACATCCAAATTCAACCTTGTCAGGGGCCCACAGCTCTACTCAATTCTGTGGCCTTCTGTTATCGGAAAATGAGTTAGCCAGAAAATATTTATGATGTTGGTGATCGGGAACTGTTGGCCATTAAGTCCGCTTTAGAAGAATGGAGGTACTTGTTAGAGGGGGCTGCCAGTCCCACTATGATTTTTACAGATCATAAGAATCTGTAATACCTCAGAACCGCTAAACATATAAGACCCCACCAAGCCCAATGAGCCTTGTTCTTTTCCAGGTTAAATTTTCTAACTATGTACCGGCCAGTCTCCAAGAATGGGAAGGCGGACGCTCTCTCCTGGATGTTGCCATATACCCCTGAAGTATTGGAACCAAGTACTATCTTGTCAGCACAAAATGTTTTGCTCATCCAACCCGATCTGAAGACATCAATCAGACAAGCCTCCATCCGAGTACAAAAACCAAAGGTTTATTCTTTGGAGAGTCAAGAGGGGTTTCTATAGTTTCAGGACAAATTTTTTGTCGGACAAAAAGTTAGACTGCAAGTCTTAAAATCCTTTCATGACCATCAACTTGCCAGGCATTTTGAGATACGGAAGATTTCTGAACTTGTTCAACGCTCCTTCTGGTGTCCTAGCCTAAAACAGGACAGCAAGAATTATGTTAGCTCCTGTATCACTTGCCAATGAAACAAGGGGTTCAACGCCAAGTCCTAGGGTCTGCTGAGACCACTACTGATTCCTGAGCAGCCCTGAAAATTATATCCATGGACTTTATAGTGGATTTGCCTCCCTCTGATGGATTCACTACCATCTTGGTGGTAGTGGATTGTCTTTCCAAGATGGCACACTTCCTGCCTATGATAGGTACACCCTCTGCCCTGGATATGGCAAACATGTTCATAAAAGAAATAGTCAGGTTACATGGATTACTAGATAACATTGTGTCTGGCAGAGCTGTCCAGTTCACCTCTAAATTCTGGAGAGATCTTTGCAAGGCCTTGTCGATAGAGGAGTATCTTTCTTCAGCCTACCACCCACAGAGCAATGGTCAGAGGGAAAGAACAAATCAGAGTATGGAACAATACTTGTTGTTTCTATACCTGCTCTCAGGATAACTGGATATCCTTTCTTCCATGTGCAGAATTTGCATACAACAATTTATTGCACTCTACCATCAACTAATTTCTGTTCTATGAAAATTATGGGTTTCATCCGTTCTTTCTGCCAAACACAATACCAGAAGCACATGGTCCAAGACTGGATAAGCTTTATTCAAGCCAATTATCGGTCACTTCAGGAGGCTATGCAGAAACCTCAAGGATTACAAAAGGTATGACAAGCAAAGAAGAGGGAATCCGGTCTTTAAAACTCTAGACAAGGTATGAATCTCCTCAGTGAATCTTAAACCCGTATGCCCTTTCCTGGAAGCCTGCAGGCTCCCATGCTTGTGCAAAATGTCCAAAACCAATTTCCAGAAAGCCAGTTGGGGCATCCGGAGGCTGCCCTTGGGGGGGCACTGCCAGGGAAGTAACCAAAGAAGGACTGGCAATGTTGCCAATACTGGTAATGAGTGCATCTGGCACTTTCCCATTAACAGGCACACACAAATGCGCGATGTGCAAATATGCTAACCGCATGCACAACACATGCATTACGTGACAAATGTGGCCACTTGCTGGCCTATAAAAGACTGCTGCTGAACCCAGAAGATTGCTGGATTGTCCTCAGTCTTTCTGTGTTCCTGAGCCTCTGTGTGTATTGCTTGGATTTCCCATTGTAACTTGGCTTGTTCCAGACCTGTCTGATCTCCTCTCCCTGGCATTGATCCCTAGGCTTTTTTTACCAACCTTTCTCCTGTTTCTAATCACCTCTGTATGACCCCCGACTTGCCTTATGGACTTTGCTACTTTTCGTCTGCTTGCCTTTGTAACGGTCACCACCGCTTACAACCTTCCATCCATCCACGACAAGCTTATCTGACACTCCACAATCCTGCATACACGATCCATATCCATTCCCATAAACCTGACAAGACTCAAGCTCTGCACTTGCTTCAAAGATATGACAATTTATTAGTATTTTCTCAGCTTCTTATATCCAGTACAGCATAATACAGTTAATCACAGGACAATGCAATCTCCACCCCCCTTCACACCATGGGGGGCTTCAATCACACTCTAAAAGGCATTCAGGTAAGCTAACCATGTAGACCGGTCGGCACCGCATCTTCAATAGGGTTCAATTAACCTTGAATAATAACACAGACATCTAGTTGAATAAGTTATCTATACAGCTTTATCACACAATGGCAAAGTCTAGTGAGAGTGGGTGCAATCCACACCTTCAGATATTTCAATAGCATATTATACAAAGGTATGACTCACTGGCTGGCTGACCTGAATTAACACCTTTCAAAAGCATGTGTGCCCAGATTGCATAGCTAACCGCTTTTGGTATTTGAAGACATCCTGCAAACATGAATTATTATTAATGTCCCTTATTAATGTCTTCTGTAACATATGAATTATGATTCTTCGTCACCCTATGGCCCTAGTGGACATAAGGTGACCCTAGACATAGGAATATCTCAGTCTGTTACGGTGCATTCCGTTACATCTCTCCCCTTTCGGTGGGAGACAGACACAGGTGGTAACCCCAAACGGGTTGACTCCTAAGTCCGTCAGTAGTTCCAGTCCTCCAATGCTGGTATCCATACTGTACCCCAAATAAATGGCTCCAAACTGAGCATTACTCACCCCGCCAACCTCTGCCTCTCTCAGAGAACACGCCTGCCGCTGGGGAGAAGGCAGGGTAGCTGGGCTCAGTCCATCATGCTGTTGGGGGTCTGGGCCAACTGCCCCCCCTTCCTGGGGTATACCAGTGGAGACTGAAGTCCCATCCACTGGTGCTTGGTGAAAACCCCCCGGTGCTTGCAAAGCAAAGCAGACATCCTCCTGTCCCAGTCCTGTACCATTTTCTGGGGTTGTGCCAGTGGAGACTGAAGTCCCATCCACTACCCCAGGAACCCCCTCTTCTGTTAGTGAGGAGCAGAGGCCTATGACACTCTGCTCTGTTGCCAGCTCTTCCGCTGGGTTGCTGTGAGTGGAGACCACAGTCCCATCCACTACCACAGTGTCCCCCTCTTCTGCTAGTTGGGAGCAGAGGCTTGGGGTACCCTGCTCTGTTGCCAGTGATTCAGCTGGGAGTAAAAGCTTTACCACCTCAGCTTGTTGCTGGAGAGGGAGGCCAACCGCCCGGCTCCCTGGAACTCCACACCATCCGCTTCGGCTTTAGGGATAAAAATCTCCATATTTTCCACTGCCGATTCATCAGCCAGGAGTTCACAGTTGTCATCTGAACTTTCCTCATAGTCCCAGGCAATGGGAGCCCCATCCTGCTGCTGAGCCGAGTCTAGCAGCTGTCTGTAGGCGACCTCCAGCTCCCATTCCCGAATGGCCAGAAATTCTAAATCTTCCTGTGACCAGTGGCCTCCTGAGATATTTAATTTTTCCTCTCTGTGCTCCATTATGTCCTCCAAGCGCCACTCCCGATCATCCCCGAAGTCTGGATCACTGGACATCCTCCAATACAATAATCCCAGGCCATCATAGTCATAGCCTTCTGTGGGGCCGTCATCCGCTGACCATGGGCACTCTTGGGCTACATACCACCGAAGGGCTCTGTAGCTCTCATCCAGCTGCATCTCTGCCCGGATCAGTCTGCTTAATTCCGCTGTCCACTTCTGCTTCGGTTGTTTCCCCAACAACAGCATTCGTACGTCATACTGCGGCCAGTACCTTGCATAGATGGACGGCAGGACCTTTCCTTGGTGTTGCTGCTCCAGAGCTAGTGCTTCCTTCCAGAGTTGCCACCGAATCACATCCGACCACCCCAACAGGACCTCCTCTGATTCTGGTCCTCTATGCTGTATCCGCATCTCTTGTAACCTTCTTTGGAATTCCTCTTCCATGGAGACTGGTATCTGCACCTCTCCTCTCTCTTTAGTTGGTGCTGCTGTGACTTCAGCTGCTGCAGCACTTCTTCTCTGTAGCAAGGTGGCATTCAGAGCCGCTATAACTCGGTCCCTGATCTCCGGTGGAGGGTTAGGACCATAATGTGTCAGTCTTATTTTAACCGCCCGATCAAAACTTGCTTCTTCGGGTGTCCTGTCTGTTACGGCGGGCCTTTTAGCTCTATCCATTTCGACCAGTTCTGCGATAATGTCCCTTTTCTTACGGTTGCTGGCCGGTCTGCCCTGGCTCTCCAGTAAGTCCATGAGGGAAGAGAGCTTCATCCGTTCATACACCGTCTCCATTGTCATGTGTCCTTGTAGCCGTCCTTCTGAAGATGGAATCATCCCACCGCTGCCACCAATGTAACGGTCACCACCGCTTACGACTTTCCATCCAACCACGACAAGCTTATCTGACACACTCCGACAATATTGCATACACGATCCATATCCTTTCCCAGAATAAGACGAGACAGAGCTCCGTTCTTGCTTCCAAAGATATGACAATTTATTAGTTTCCTTAGCTTGCTTATATCCAGTACAGCATAATACAGTTAATCACAGGACAATGCAATCTCCACCCCCCTTCACACCATGGGGGGCTTCAATCACACTCTAAAAGGCATTCAGGTAAGCTAACCATGTAGACCGGTCGGCACCGTATCTTCAATAGTGTTCAATTAACCTTGAATAATAACACAGACATCTAGTTGAATAAGTTCTCTAGTCAGCTTTATCACACAATGATTTTCCCTTTTGAATAATACACAATCACAGATAATGTTCACACACAGAAAGGAAACCTCAATCACATTACCTAGACAGACTTATCACACAATTGCAGATATTTCAATAGCCTATTATACAAAAGGTATGACTCACTGGCTGGCTGACCTGGTCATGTCATCATGACTCCTTGTGATATCTCAGTCCTGAAATATGAAGCATTATTAATGTCCCATCTCATGTAATATGAATTATGATTCTTTGTCACCCTATGTACAAAAGTGACTCCTGTTACAGCCTTCATGTGTATGACCTCAGCCTAAGTTCCTGTTTCCGCTATCTGCCTCTACTTTCTGATTGATCACCCATGTTTGACCCTTGGCCTGGCTTTTACCTATGACTGCCTGTGTGCACTGATTGCCAAGTGCATCTGGACTTCCCAGAGAGACATCTGCCTTGTTGTGTACGCTGCCATTTCCAGCTTTCCTTAGTTGATCGCCAGTCCAGCTCCCCAGTTTCCTGCTGGCAACCTGTGCTTCTTTTGGCACTCCAACCTCCTGTACCACCTTCAGGGGTTTACCGCACTGAGCCGCACGTGGAGCCCTATCAGCACCTTGGACCCATGTCAGGTACGTGACACAGTGGGGCCGTATATTTGTGTCGGCATCAATGGGTTAACTAATTTTGATGATCACAGAAGAAAAAAAATTGTTTTAGTGTATTTTTTTATACTTTTTGTCTGTGTATTACATAAAAAAATTTAATACATTTTGCAAAAAGTTAGCCTTGTTTTCCTTAAAATAGATATACTCTACAGTATGTATAACTTTGTTATCATAAGTAGTAATAACGTTATTACTGAAAAAACATTACAATATAAATCTTACATTTATCCAGCATAATAATTTTTCTTTTACAAACATAGGCACTCAAGGGTTTTACTTACTCCCTATAGGATTGTTTGCTTTTCTTTATATACATGTATAAGCATGACTCTCCTTTGTCAGACAGGGTTTATTCAACAGTATTGATCAGCATTTTGAGTGAGATGCATCATTTTATTTATTGTTAAGATAAAAGGCAACTTTTTTTTTTTTTTTAACAAACTTTTCACTCTTTGTTTACATGTAACATTGACTGAAAATATCTGAAACAATCTTTTTACCATTTTTATTATTTAACAACATATTTAATTTCTTTACATTTACTCCTTAAAAAATTAATTCTTCCTTATAGGTGCTGTATTATTTTTTTTAAATACAACTATGGATCAAGATCATAGGTTATTATTAAATGGTGTAAGTACATTCTATGTTCCCTTTATTCAATATGCAGTGTGTTTTTATTATCCAGTCATTAGGATTTAGTTACTACTCAAAATTATATACAGCCCCTGGCAAAAACTATGAAATCACCACTCTAGGAAAATGTTCATAAAATGTTTATTTGTGTAGAAAAAAATAATAATAATACTACCGTAATTACAGGCATGCCTCAAAACTATTTCCACTTAACATTCCAACCTTCTGGCTTTAAGAAACAGTTAAAAAAAGAAAAAAGAAAGAAAACTGTAGTCAATTGCAGTTGTTTTTGCAGACCAAGCAGAGGGAAAAAAATATATGGAATCACTAAATTCTGAGGAATAAATTATTGAGTCACCATGTACTTTGCAGTTCTAAAACAAACATCTACATCAAACATCCTTTCAATTGATGGAGTAAGAAAAGTGTCCAAAATCTCAATATAAACTTGTGCATTTATTGAAAATTTAATGACTGTCATCTCCCACTTACATTTACCTGACATACAACCCCATATTATCAATGATTGTAGAAATTTGCATGTTTTCTTCAGGCGCTCATCTTCATACATTTCATGGGAACGACACCAAACAAAAGTTCCATCCAGCATCATCACCCTGCCCAATGCAGATTGGTAATTCATCACGGAAATATCCCTTTCATCCAGTCATCCACAGTCTATGATTGCTTTTCTTTAGCCCTTTGTAACCTTATTTATTTTTTCTGTTTAGGTGTTAATGATGTTTTTTTTGGCCTTTCTGTATGTAAATCCCATTTCCTTTAGGCCAGTAGTTCTCAACCTTCCTGGTGCCGTGACCCCTTGATAAAATTTCCCAAGTTCCCACACACGATCGGTTCATCCGCTGAAAACGGTCTGATGTATTTTTTTCATCAGATATCCGATGAAGCTGACTTTCATCAGTCTTGCCTACACACCGTGGGCCAGATTCACGAACACTTGCGCTGGAGTATTTGGATATGCGCCGCGTAACTGTGCTGATGCGCCGTCGTTTCTATGTGCCCGTACCCACCAAACTAGATGCGCCCAATAACGGGTCATTTGCGACCGGCGGAACGTTCCGACGCCAGAGTATCGTCAGCGCTTATTTTCGCTGGGCGCATCAGTCGCGCCCATTGATTTCCCCTGCAAATATGCAAATGAGGGAGATTTCCCAATTCACGAACGGATTAGCACTATACGCTGGCTACATGCGCCGCGCGTATCTGGTCCGTCCGGCGCAAAGTTATTTCTACAAAAGGCTGCTTTATCTTTACTCCAGACGGTCACAGGTCAGCAGGAGAGCAGCTACAGCAGCGTTACCGACGATAGGAGCTTGCTGAACAACAACACTTGCAAGGACAACACCTCTGTGTGCCAACATGCCAGGGGCAATTGTGGTCCTAGAACTACTGATGGGTCCCCTGGAACCAAGAAGGCGGCCACGTGAGAGGATATACCGCACTCGTATGAACCTCTTTGGCATGGGGGATGAGGAGGTGTATCGCCTCTTCAGATTCAGCCCAGATGCAATACTTGAACTAACCACAACCCTGCAGGATGACATCACCAGCAAGACACACCGCTCACATGCAGTGCAGCCACTGGTGAAGGTACTGGCAACACTTCATTTCCTTGCAAGTGGATCATTCCAGCGTACAAGTGGAGTGGTGGCTGGGATGTCACAATCCTCCATGAGCAGATGTGTGCACCAGGTTGTCCCTGCAATCCTCAGACGCATGTCCAACCAGTTCATCAGACCAATCACTGAGGAGCTGCGGCAGAAGGCAATGACAGATTTCTACAACATTGCCAGATTCCCACGCACTGTGGGGGCCATTGATTGCACACATGTGGCCCTACAGCCCCCCAGTGCCACAGAGCACATATACCGCAATCGGAAGCATTGGCATTCCATCAACGTACAGGTGATAGCCGATGCCCAGCGCCTCATATGGCACGTCCGTGCCAAACACCCCGGGTCCAGCCATGACAGCTACATATACAATCAGAGCCCCATCCCAGCAGAATTTAACCAGAACATGTATGGGGACAGCTGGCTGGTTGGTGAGTGACAAGGGAGTCAGGCATGACTATCCCCTCCCGTGATGCACAACAGAAATCGCACATGCATGACTAACATTCTCCTGTCTTTTCCCTTACAGGTGACTCTGCATATGCACTGGGACCCCATCTAATGACTCCTTTCCGGAACCCCCAAACCAGAGGAGAGAGAAAATACAATGAAGCACACATCAAAACCCGTGCAGTGGTGGAGCAAACATTTGGGCTCCTGAAGTCCTGTTTCCGATGCCTGGATAAGTCTGGGGGGACCCTATTGTATTCCCCTACCTTTGTGTGTCAGATCATCGGTGCATGTTGCATACTACATAACTTTGCTATGAAAAAAGGCCTGTATATTGACATACGTGATGACCTGACCCCCGACCCACACAGTCCCCACCTGCCAGAGGACACCCAGTCTGCTGATGGAAGAGCAGTCAGGAGGGTCCTCGCCGTAGGCATCTTTGGACACTAAACCAAAACATTAATAACACAGACAGTGCACGCGTGTACACCACTGATGTCCCTAGATCACACACACCACATGCACATCGCATTGGATTAGCCCAAGTCCAGCATGTAGGAGTTGGGAGCAGTAACGCCAGCGTCAAGGCCCCAATGATGTCACTGTCCATTCACACACCTTTCACACGTCATTCATTCAGCCGTGGGGTTAACTTCACCACCACGGCCGAGGGTGACACCCCTTACTTTCAGGAGTGCCACCCCCTCACATTCACACACCATTCACACTGTCCCCTGCACTCCTGACCGTGTGCAGTACAAAAAGAAATTAAAAATATCATATCCTGATAAATAAAATAAACAAAATCTCATAACCTGAGAAAAAGAAAAAATAAACTCATGACCTGAGTATGTCCAAACAAAAAATATAAAACAAGAAAAAAAAAAAAGGCCTCATCGGGGATGCCGGGGGCTTCTTCTGGGGGCCCCTCTCTGGCTCCTCAGCTGCCTGGATGGAGTGGGTGGGGGTGGGGGGGCATCTGGAGGTGGCTGATCCCCAGGTGGGCCACTCCTGGCAGGTGTGGCCTGCGTGCCCTCCAAGGCCCTGGCTATCCGTCCAAGGTAGGAGTTCGTCTGGGCCTGCATCCGGAGCTGACGGGTGACCTGGTAGTGCTGGGCCCGCCGACTCAGCCTCCCCTGGTCCCGGATGGCAGCACTGTTGGCCTGGACGGCTGCAGTAAGGTGCCGAATATCCCCCTGCACCTCCCCCAAAGTGGTGACCACTGCAGCGCAGTTGCAGCTTACATCCTGCACTGCGTTGCTGAGGTTGGCAACGGAGCCCAGGCTGTCAGACACTTTCTGTAAGTGCCCAACTATGGCCCCCATCTGTTCCGTCTGCCTGGCGTGATCCCTCGCCAACTGGTCCTGGACACCATCAGACACCCCCTTGGTCTTCTGGGTCGCCTTCCTGGGGCCAGAAGATGGTTGTCCTCGGGTGGAAGGAGTCGCCCTTGAGGGGCTTCCAAGGATGGGGGAGGGGACGACAGACGGCCCAGGAGAAGGGGAGGAGACAGACAACACTAAGGTAAAGTCCTGCTCTGCCACAGCAGGATCCTCTACAACCACCTCGGCAGGTGTGGTGTGGCCACTCTCCTCCTCCACAACCTCTTCACCACCCAGTGGCTCGGGCACACGATGGCGTGGGGGGGATGGGGTGGAATGCACGCTGACAGATGATGGCCCAGCTCCGTCATCTGTGGATGACACAAAGCAGACACATGTTGGTGGTCCCACACACTTGGCACATGTACCCTCCCCCCCCCAAATGCAAAACAACAAATAGGGGATTATAAAACACTTACCTGTCCTTGTGCCTTCCTCCACGGAGTCATAGCCTGCGACCCCCTCCACCTGCTCCCTCTCCAGGCAGCGAGCAACCACCTCCTCCTCTGCGGTTAGGGTGACAGGACATGGGGGACCACCACCTGTGCCCCTCTCATACCTCCTGATGGAGGCCACCTTGTCCCTCACCTTGCGCCGCAGGTCATTAATTTTTTTTTGTATGTCCCCAGCAGTCCGGGTGGAGTACCCCAGGACATTGACCCTGGCAGCAATGGACTCCAGGATGCCCTGCTTCCTCTCCCGGCTGGTCTTTCGGCTTTTTTTGCCATGGAGGAAAGCATTATCCGTCTCCATTGCCGAAATGATGAGCGAGACCTCCTGTGCATTAAAATTCAGGTTCCTCCTCTCTCTGGGGGTAGCGGGAGCAGCCATCACCAAACAAAAGTATCTTCCCTGGTGGGGGGAAGCGGAAATACTTTTGCGCCGGAATGGCGTTTCCGCCAGCGCTTTTAAGCGCCCAGCGGAACGCATTGCGCTGACGTTTCCCAGGAAGTGGTGCCGACGGAAGTTGTGAGCATGCGCACAAGGGGGGCGAGTGGAGCCGCACTCACTGCGCATGCTCCGTGGATGATGCGCTGAACGTAAGCCTCTGCGCTGGGCTCCGCCCATCATTTACATATGATCACACCCACTTCCACTTGCGTCGGGTTACGCCAGCGCATTATCGTTACTCTGGCGCAAGTTTACGCGCAACTGCTATGTGAATTACAGGACTTGCGCTGAAAGGGTCTTCAGAGTAACGTAAATGAGAAGCGTTACTCCAGAGGAAAGATACTCTCATCTACCTGAATCTGGCCCCATGTGTCAGAATGCGGTGATGTAAAACACAACGACGTGCTGAGAAAAATTAAGTTCAATGCATTCTGATCATGCGTTGATTTTTAACCAATGGATTTCCCCACAGACGATCGCTTTTTTTTCTATTGGTTTTTTAACCATCAGATAATTTTAAAACAGGTTCTAAGTTTTTTCACCGATGGGAAAAAAAACGATGGGTCCCACACACGATTGGTTAGTCTGATGAAAACGGTCCATCAGACCGTTTTCATCAGAGGAACCGATCGTGTGTACGCGGCATTACAGTAAGATTATTTTCATAGCATGGGTTGTCAGCACCCAAGGCAAGGCAAGTAATTTGCACCCCTAACCCACAGTCCCTTCCACTCATACAGTATTAAAAACCCTGGTAGTAGATTTTAGCATCTACCACTCTTGCTCTTTGTTCTCCTTTCTTTCCCTTTGTTTTGGCCTTTCTGTATGTAAATTAAATTTCCTTTAGTTTAGACAATGTCTTACAGTTCAGTCACAGACATAGACGCACCCGCGCGACGACTGTCGAGCACCCATGATCGCTCGTGACAGAGCGAGAAATGGGATCTATGTGTGCAAACACACAGATCCTGGTTCTCTCGGGGGAGAGGAAACTGATTGTGTGTTCATACTGAGTATGAACATCAATCTCTACTCCTAGTAAGTCCCATCCCCCCACAGTTAGAACACACCTAGGGAACACAGTTAATCCCTTGATAGCCCCCCAGTGTTAACCCCTTCCCTGCTGGTGACATTTATACAGTAATCAGTGCATTTTTATAGCACTGATCACTGTATAATTCTCACTGGTTCAAAAAATGTGTCAAAAGTGTACAATATGTCTGCCGCAATATCGCATATCGGATACAAATCGATGATCACCGCCATTAATAGTAAACAAATTATAATAATGAAAATGCCATAAATCGATCCCCTATTTTATAGATGCTATAACTTTTGCGCAAACCAATCAATATACTATTATTGGATTGTTCTTACCAAAGATATGTAGAAGAATAAATATTAGCCTCAACTAAGGAAAAAATATTTATTTAGTTTTCTAAAAATTGGGATATTTATTATAGTAAAAGGTAAAATATATTGGCCCAGATTCACAGAGCGATTACGCCTGCGCAACAGGAGATGCGCGTGCGTAAGTCGAAATGTGCGCGTGCGTTTCGATGCACGGCATCCCCAGAACGAGATACGCAAAAAATCTACTTTTTTTTGTCCCGCGGAATTTCGTTAGACTGGCGCATCCGTCCGCGCAAAAGTGCGCTAGACAGACCATTGATTTGCTAGTCAAATATGCTAATGAGGGACTTACGGGGATCCACAAAAGAACGTTGGGGCATCGCAGGCAACGCAGTGTGCGCAACAGCAAAATGTCCTGTCTAAAATTAGACCATATAAAAGCTGGTCTAAAAAGAGAAAAAAAGTCTACTTGTTAGATAAAGCAACACTGTTAGTGAGGAGCTCAGCAGTCAAACGTGTTGCACAACAATCTGTATGCCAACATGCCAGGAGCATCGTCGCGCATAGCTATACTACTGACTTTAGATGAACAAAGAAGGATGAGGGCACGGAGGATGGCACGGAGGATGGCACGGGAGAGGATATACCGCACCCGTATAGACCTGTTTGGCATGAGTGATTCTGAGGTGTTTCGCATCTTCAGATTCACCCCTCATCCTGGAATTAACCACAACCCTGCAGGAGGACATCACCAGCCCAACACAACACTCACATGCAGTGCAGCCACTGGTCAAGGTCCTGGCAACACTCCATGTCCTTGCCAGTGGCTCTTTTCAGCGTACAAGTGGAGTGGTGGCTGGGATGTCACAATCCTCCATGAGCAGATGTGTGCACCAGGTTGTCCCTGCAATCCTCAGACGCATGGCCAACCAAATCATCAAACCCACCACTGAGGACCTGCGGCTGAAGGCAATGACAGATTTCTACAGAATTGCCAGATTCCCACGCACTGTGGGGGCCATTGATTGCACACATGTGGCACTCCAGCCCCCCCAGGAGACAGAGCACATGTACCGCAATCGGAAGCATTGGCATTCCATCAATGTACAGGTGATAGTCGATGCCCAAGGCCTCATATGGCCTCATACGTCCGTGCCAAACACCCAGGGTCCAGCCATGACAGCTACATATACAATCAATGCCACATCCGAATGGAATTCGAACAGAACGTGTATGGGGACACCTGGCTGGTTGGTGAGTGACATGGGAGTCAGGCATGACTATCCCCTCCCATGATGCACACATCACAAGTGGCACATGCATGACTAACATCCTCCTGTCTTTTCCCTTACAGGTGACTCTGCATATCCACTGGGACCCCATCTCATGACTCCTATCCGGAACCCCCAAACCCCAGGAGAGGAAAGATACAATCAAGCACATGCCCAAACACGAGCAGTGGTGGAGCGCACCTTTGGCCTACTAAAGTCACGTTTCCGATGCCTGGATAAGTCTGGGGGTACCCTCTTGTATGCCCCAAACTTTGTGTGCCAGATCATCGGTGCATGTTGCATGCTGCACAACTTTGCAGTAAGAAAGGGCCTGCAGATTGACCTACGTGATGACCTGACCCCTGAACCAGACAATCCCCCCCTAACCGAGGCTACCCCATCTTCTGAGGGAAGAGCAGCCAGGAGACAGCTCACATTGGGCATCTTTGCACGTTAAACACACACATTAATCATGGCACAATGAGAATGCATGCATGCACACCACTGTGGTCCCTAGCACAGACACATCACATCCACATCAAATTGGATTGGCACCAGTCCACCATGCTGGACTTGTGAGCAGCAACGCCACGCCAAGGCTCCAATTATGTCACTGTACATTCATACACCATTCACACGGACCTGGGGATCACTTCTCCCTGGTCCTGGGGAACCCTACTCCACCAAAATTGAGGGTGACACCCCTTTTCCGGCAGGAATGTCACCCCCACATTCAAACAGCATTCACAACCCAAAAAAAAAAAAAAAATACCTGCAAAAGCAAAAAATTTCCAGCAAAAAAAAAAAAAAAAGGGGAAAAAACAAATTATTGCCCCTTGCGTGAGCCACGCCTGGGGCGCCCCCGGCCACGGCCCCGGCCCCAGCTTCTCAGGGGAGACTCATGGGGGAGGGGTAAAACCGGGGAAGGAGGAGCAGTCCCTGATCTCTGCCCACCTGGCGGCCTGCCCTCCAAGGCCACGGCTATTCTGTCCAGGGCATCACCAAGTGTTGCCGTGTTGGCCTGGATAGCCTGGGTAAGGGCCCTCACATCCTGCCCAATGCCTGCTGATGTCATCTGCAGTTCGTTTAGGCAGGTTGTGAAAGCCCGGGAGTGGGAGTCCAGGTTCCCCAGCGTATCCTTGATGGAGGACAGGCTCTCCTCCATCCGCACCAATGTCTGGCTGACCTGTCCCAGATGGCGGGTCTGGAGGAACTGGTCCCTTCTCAGAGTGGCGGGCAGGAGATCGGCCACCCCCCTGGTGTTCTGGGATGAAATCCTGCCTCCAGCTGATGCTTGTGGTCGGGGAGAAGGGGAGGCCCTTGTGAGGGGAGCCATGTTGGGGGAGGAGGGGGGGGTCCCCCTTAGGGAGGGCTGCCTGCTGCCAGCCAGAGGGGAAGAGTCCTCAAAAACCAAACGTCCAGTGCCTGACATGGACTCCTCCTCCTCATGATTCTCCTCCTCCTCATGATTCTCCTCCTCCTCTTGAACCTCCTCCGCGGACTCCGGCCTTGTTGGGGGGGCCTCATTAGGCTGCTGTCCTGGGGTTGGTGCAGTCAGGCCAGATGGCCCTGCACCCTCCTGCACATCTGTGGATGACACAAAACATTCACAGGTTGGAGGATCCACACACTTGCCACATATTCCCATTCACCCCCTCCCCCACACATGCTACACACCTGATATTAAAAAAAATACTTACCTGGCACCACGGGCTCCGGACTTGAGTCAAAGCCGGGCAGGCCCTCAACTTCATGCCGATGAAAGGTCAGGGCCACCGCACGCTCCTCCGCTGTCAGCCTAATACGGCATGGTGGGCCCCCTCCTGTGCCCCTGGCATGGGCATGCATTCTGGTCAGCTTCTGTTTGACCAGACGCCGGAGGTCATTGATTTTTTTGTCAATCCCAGACCGGGTCCGTGTCTCCCCCTGCCCCGCTGAATTGACCTGCTCAGTGATCCTATCCAAAATCTCCCTCCTCCTGGCCGGGGTGGTGTTGGCACTGTCTGGGCCGTGGAGGAAACGCCCATACTCGCTAATGGCCCGGGCAAGAATTTGTTTTTCCCCAACTGTAAAATTGAGCTTTCTCTTTCTCTCTGTCATACTTCCCAAAAAACTCACTCCCAGTCAGCAAAATTCACTCACACAAACAAGCACAACCAATCAAGCAAGAACACACACAAAGAGAAAACTACTCAGCAAGAAACAGTCACAAAAAAAAAAATACAGCAGGAAAACAAACGAATAGAAATATATCAATCAAACAAACAGTCTCTCAAACACTTATCAAAAAACACTTTCAAAGATCTACTAACAAACACTTGATCACACAGAACACTAATCTGACAACTACAAAACACACCGCAACAAACAACAGGACAAAAGCACTTGGTTAAATGGGAAGGGACAAAGGGATGTACTTTTGCAATGCAAGTGCGTTTGTGTGTGTCTATTTATGCTGTTTGCGTAGTTCACAACGTTGCCCTAGTCCATTTCCAATTTCACTGATTGCGCCGCTCCCGAGTTGTGAGCATGCGCACAGCGGAGCTGACCATGGTCTCCTTCAAGCGCGCATGCGCGAGCCGGCCGGCCCTTCATTTGCATGGGGTCACGGCTCATTTCAATGTAACACGCCCACGTCCTTCCCAATTTGTATTACTCCTCCTTACGCCTCGGGAAAAACGTTACGCATGCACAATTTCCTGCGAAAAAGCTACGAGAATAGGGGGATTACGCCGCAAAATTGCGCAAGTCTAACGTAAAGGCGATGCGCTACGCCGGTCCAATAATGCGCAGATGTACCTGAATCTGGGCCATTGTTTTTTTTTTTTTACAAAATTGTCACTTGTCTTTTGTTTATAGCGCAAAAAAATAAAAAAAAAACAGAGGTGAACAAATACCACCAAAATAAAGCTATATTTGTGGGAAAAAAGGGAATTCAATTTTGTTTGGATACAGTGTTGCACGACCACACAATTGTCAGTTAAAGCGACTGCCAAATTGCAAAAAATGGCAGTCATTCTTCCGGGGCTGAAGTGGTTGAATGAGGTAGGTCTAGCATGGCTAAAAAAAAATAGTCAATGTAAGAAGACATGTTTTTCTTCAATACATTAAAAAACATGACATACCCATGAAATGTTCGAAGACGACCGTCTGAAGAAAATATACAATCATTGATGATATGGAGTTGCATGTCAGGTAAAGGTACGGGGGGAGATGACATTCATTAAATCTTCAATAGTTTATATTGAGATTTTGAACACTCTTCTTATTCCATCAATTGAAAGGATGTTTGGTGACAATGACATAATTTTTCAGGATGTAATCTGATGCAGATATTTGTTTTACAAGAGAAAAGCATGTGGCGATTCCATAATATTTTCCTCAGAATTTAGTGATTCCATATATTTTTCCTCTGCTTGATCTGCAAATAACAGTTGCAACTGACTACAGTTTTCTTTCTTTTTTTTTCTTTTTGTAACACTTTCTTTTTTAATTGTTCAAGGCTTTGAAAACCTTTACAGGTCACAGTAAATGATAAGAAGTAACATAAAAAGCAATAACCCAATTCTGTCCATGCTATTTTTGGTGCAAAAAGAAATATGACAGCAAAGGGACCTGCAAGTACAGAAAAATATGTGCAGAAAATAGCCAGAAATTCACTCAGCTTTAAAATCCTGTTGTGGGCCGACCTTCCCTTAGCATGGAGACTATTCATTTTGCAGTCTAATGCCGCGTACACACAATCACTTTTTTTGCGATGAAAAAAATGACATTTTTAAAAATGTAATTTAAAATGATCATGTGTGGGCTTTACATCATTTTTTGTCTTGTGAAAAACGACCAAAAAAAAAATTCGAACCTGACATTTTTTTCATCGCAAAAAAAGTGATTTGTGCTTTTCTATTCTCAAAGTTTTTTATTAAATTTCCAAGAGTGCAAGTACAAAGACACATCGCAAAGTACATGAAGGATGAACAACATTAGTGCGAATCTAGTTTACATCCTAGGAGATAGAGAAGACCCATCGCAGTGGGTTGAAGTAGGATAACAAGAGCGAATCGTATAGCTGCACTACTAATTTAGGACATACTTGGAGAAGAATTTACGTTACAAGGAGGTTGTGGGCCTGGCGGGTCTTCTGCGCTTCGGCCCTGCCCGGATGTGCACCAGAGTGGATGTGGGCACTTGGGCTGGGCTTGGGGGTGGGGTGGGCCGGCTGAGGTCACTGACCAGAGACTACCAGATGGGGGAGGGCCCATGTCGCAAGCTATAGAGCTCTTGTTATCCTACTTCAACCCACTGCGATGGGTCTTCTCTATCTCCTAGGATGTAAACTAGATTCGCACTAATGTTGTTCATCCTTCATGTACTTTGCGATGTGTCTTTGTACTTGCACTCTTGGAAATTTAATAAAAAACTTTGAGAATAAAAAAGCACAAATCGTATTTTACTAACAAGTAACCAGCTAAAAGCAGCCTCAAGGCAAATAGAACTTCCCCTTTAGAGTGCTGTCACTTTGTTCATCATTTTTCAAATACAATGGTGTGTGGGCAACATCATTTTTAATGATGACGTTGGAAAAATTACATTTTTTTTCAAGACAAAAAGTGATTGTGTTAACGGGGCATAAAGCTGGCCATAGAAGAATCAACATTTTTCTGGTTTAGCAAGAACCAGATGAATTTCAGTCCATCTATGGACAGGCTGGTTCTACTAAAGTTGATCCATTGATTGACTTCAGTACAACCCAACTGTCGTTTTTTTCTCCTGATCACTGCCAGCAGCCATAGCTGATCAGACTCCCTGCACTCTGCAGAACAAAATAGCACTGCTGGAAAGATTCCACCATCACGCGTACACACGATCGGTTTGTCTGATGAGAATGGTCTGATGGACCGTTTTCATCAGACCAAACCGATCGTGTGTGGGCCCCATCTGTTATTTATCCATCGGTTAAAAAAATGGAACTTGTTTTAAAATCATCTGGTTCTCAAATTTTTAAACAACAAAATCCGTTCACAGAAATTCCTATCGCGTGTGAACAATTCCGACGCACCAAATTCCGCGCATGCTCTGAATCAAGTACGAGGCGGAAGCTCCCGGTCTGGTAAAACTAGTGTTTGTAATGGAGATAGCATATTCGTCATGCGGGAACAGGCTGAAAAGCACAAGGCAAATTGTCTCTCACCAAACTTCTACTAACACGACTGGTATTGAACTTCTCTTTAACCACTTTAATACCAGGCACTTACGCACCTTCCCGCCCAAGCCAATTTTCAGCTTTCAGCGCTGTCGCAATTTGAATGACAATTGCGCGGTCATGCTACACTGTACCCGAACAAAATTGGCGTGCTTTTTTCCCCACAAATAGAGCTTTATTTTGGTGGTATTTGATCACCTCTCCGTTTTGTTTTGTTTTTTTGCGCAACAACTAAAAAAGACAGACAATTTTGAAAAAAGATAAAAGTTTTTATTTTTTTCCTGTTAATTTTTTTGTAAATAAGTAAGTTTTCTCTTTCAATTACGGGCACTGATATGGCGGCACTGATGGGCACCGATGAGGTGGCACTGATAGGCGGCGCTGGTATGGGGCACTGATGGGCACTCATAGGCGGCACTGATAGGCAGCAATGATGGTCGGCACTGAAGGGCACTCATAGGCGGCACTGGGCACTCATAGGCGGCAGATATGGGCACTCATGGGTGGCACATTTGGGTGGCACTGATGGGTACTTATGGGTGGCACTGATGGGTACTTGTGAGGGGCACAGATGGGCACTGATAGGTGGGCACTGGGCATGGATTGGCACTGTGGGGCGGCACTGATGAACACTGTGGGGTGGCACTGATGGACACTGTGGGGTGGCACTGATAGATCCATGTTGCCAATCAGTGCCAATCATTTGTGGGCACTGATTGGCATCTTTTTTTATATTTTTTTGACTTTTTTTGCCCCTTTTTTTTATTTTTTTATTCCCTGGTGGTCTAGTGTGGGCTTCCCTGGTGGTCCAGTGTGGCAATCTGAGGGGGGGCTGCGCTGATAAACAATCAGCGTGAACCCCCCCTGTCAGGAGAGCCGCCGATCGGCTCTCCTCTACTCGCGTCTGTCAACGGCTCTTCCTGTTTACATCGTGATCAGCCGTCATTGGACACGGCTGATCACGTGGTAAAGTGTCTCCGTGAGAGACACTTTACCTAGTTGGTGTTGCGGGGTGTCAGACTGACACCCGCAACAACGATCGCCGCGATGCGCGCCCCCGTCATATGACGTCCAGTCAGGAACTAACAACCACTTTGCCGACGTCAATTTGTCATTGGCGGGCGGTAAGTGGTTAATAGTGTCGTCACACGTTTTGTACGTGACCATGTTCTTGGCGTTTGGAATTTCTGACAACATTTGCCGTGTGTATGCAAGAGAAGTTTGAGCCAACATCCATCGGAAAAAATATCCACGTTTTTGTTGTCGGAATTTCCGATCATCTGAAGTGTGCACAGGAACTGTCCTGTGCACACTTCAGATGATCGAAAATTCCGGGACTTTTGACGTAATGCATTTCTGAACCTATCAAGCATACAAAAAAAATTAAAAACACTTTCAGTGGTATTTTTAGCAGACCAAAATTGAGCAAATAAGAGAAGTTCGTTGTCAGGGTTTACATACCCTTTAACTGTCATGCCCTGTACACACGATTGCTTCGTCTGATGAAAACGAACCAGTGGATTTTTTCATCAGATATCCGATGAAGCTGACTTTCATCAGTCTTGCCTACACACCATCGGTTAAAAATCCGATCGTGTCCAACACGGTGACGTACAACACTACGACGTTCTGAGAAAAAGGAAGTTCAATGCTTTCGGGCATGCGTCCACTTGATTCTGAGCATGCATGGATTTTTAACTGTTGGATTGTGTTTTTTTTAACCATAGGAACATTTTAAAACATGTTCTATTTTTTTTCACCGATGGGGAAAAAAACTGATGGGGTCCACACACGATCGGTTTGTCCAATGAAAACGGTTCATCGGTCCATTTTCATCAGACAAACCGATCGTGTGTAGATGGCTTTAGTGAAGTTTTTAGTCTGAAAAAAAAAAAAAAAACACCAAACACTTCCAGCACAGTGCCCAGCACCAGAAACTAAAGTAAGGTATTATTGGTTCTAATACTATTTTGTGTGTGCTTGTTTGTAACACAAAGGCATTACCTAAGAACAACATCACATTCATTTTCCTTTTGGGGTTCCATGACATGGACAGATTTAATGTATGTCTCTTCATCTTACTACTTATCGTTTACTGTGTGACAATATGTGGAAACTCCTTGATCATCAAACTGGTGTCCATCAGCAGGAACCTTCAATCTCCCATGTATTTCTTCCTCACTCAGCTCTCTGTAGCGGACATCTTGTTGACCACAGATATTTCCCCTTTCATGCTAAATATTGTACTACATCAAGGGGCCTCCATATCTTTTCCTGGATGTATCACTCAGCTTTATTTTTTCATTTTTATCGAGGGATTTGAATGTTTTATTCTGACGATGATGTCCTACGACCGCTACCTAGCCATTTGTTCTCCTCTGTATTATGTCACCATTATGAACCACATGCTTTGCATTAAATTGGTTGTTGCCTCTTGGCTGTTAGGCTGTTTGGTTGGACTGATTCTGATACATGGAATAACTCAACTATATTTCTGCAGTTCAAATATTATTGACCATTTTTTTTGCGACTATTACCCTTTGATGGATCTTTCTTGTTCAGATGTGTCTATGCGTCTGATAGAAGCCATCTTAATGTGCGTTCTCGCAATTATCTTACCGTTTGTCGTAATAGTAATTTCATATGTGTATATTGTTTTAACCATAATAAAGATATCCACCAATTCTGGAAGAAGAAAATCCTTCTCAACTTGTAGCTCCCACCTGACAGTGGTGTCCATATTTTATGGGACTCTAATTGCCACGTACATAATTCCAAAGGAAGGACAGATGAAAATCTTCAGTAAGACACTGTCATTGCTATATACTGTGCTTACTCCCTTACTAAATCCTTTCATATACAGTTTGAGAAATGAAGACATTAAGAAAGCTTTGAGAAAAGTCACAAAAAACTGAAATGCTTCCTATTTAAAACCTTGTATGAAACATGAATGCAGCACTACCCTGAAGGAGCTGCTGGTTTAGATTTGGGCCTGCTGTTACCTTACTGTTCCATATGCTCGATTCAGGGGTTATCCTTGAAGAGTTGTCCATAAGAATGTACACACCAACACAAATTCTCTTTCAAGGGTTTTTTTAACAAAGTTCTCCAACAGAGGGGTAGAGGGACAAGAAAAGACTCAGGCACTTTTGCTTTGCGAATCACGGGTACCACTTAGATCCAGAGGATTAACTCAGCTCCACACTGGATTGTAGCAACCACCAGATAGGCCTACTCTCACTGGCCAAGCAGCTGATGCGAAGCTTGACAAAGTCTCTGCCACAAACTTGATATGTGTTGTCAGGCTGCCCCCGATCTTCTGCCACAACAGCATGTAACCGACTGCACACTCAATATTGTTCCAACAAAAGCTACATGACTCATGGTGCCAAGAATCTTTCCACCAGACCGTCAGCACAGTGAGGTAAATCCGTCCATCAATTGAATCCCACTAGTTCAGCTTCCTTTCATACACAAGGTAGCGAAGGACCATCCCTTGATCAGTATGCCCCAGAAACTCCTGGGCCTACTCTGAGTTGCCAGCCGGCCCGAGGCTATAAAACAGCTCAACATCCCTGAGGCCAGGAGGGCCCTCAGGTCAGGATCGGAAGATGAACCCCACTAAACGGCATCTGTCCCTTAGGTATCCCTCCCCAGAATGCACAGTGGGTTGACCACACCCCCTGAGCCTCTTCTGAGAGAGAGGTACCCAATACATCTAGCCTGTTACCTTTCCAACCGTGACCTGTGGTGACAGCGACACCCACCGTCAGCGGGGGAAACTTATGCAACCCAGCCGAACTGAACAGAATCAACAATTTAGAATAATCATTCTGAGCCAAAACTACTGCTCAGGCAACTATAATTTAACACATAGCGCCCACTCAATGGGAGCAGGGCGCTACATTAAAAAAACAGGATGATGTTTACCGGTCCACAATACTGCCCAATTTATGAGTAATCATGAGTGATTCGTGTGAAACACGTCAACTATGTTCCTGTGTTTTTGCCTGGCATGGTGACAATAAAGAACTTCTAAGATTTTGACTCCATTGTGGTGTGCTACCATCTTCCTTTCTTCATTAACACTGCTCAAGCACAAGATTTATGACTGGCATATTAATTTTCTTAAATAATTTCATTTGTATTTTCTTAAATATAATAACTACTCCACAAGCATATTTTTAAATATATATATATTATTGAAATTTTAAAAATGTAAAAATGCAGAAATACTGAATGAGCTTGATTCTCATGCTTTGAGGCTTGGGGAACATTTGCTTTTGGACACTTGGGATAGTCTCATGCTGGGGGCATGATCAGAATTTCCGATGGCCTAAAATCCGATGGAATTTTTCATCGGAATTCCGTTCAAGCTGTCTTGCATACACACTGTCAGACCAAATTTCAACCATCAAAAACGCGGTGACGTAAAACACTACGACGAGCCGAGCACACAGATGATAGCAATTTCCCATTGTTTTTTTTTCATCGGAAAAAAATAAAGCATGTTTTATTTCTAACCACCAACAGAAAAAAAGTCTGATGGGGCCCACACACGTTTGGAATTTCTGATGAAAGTCCATCTGACTTTTTTCATCGGAAATTCTGACCGTGTGTACGTGGCATTAGAGGTAGCTATGGAGTTAACAGACATGAAGTAGGTAAGAGGCAGTCAAGCGGAGCTTCCCCTTTTTGATGGAGCTCCGCATTAACTACATGAACAATCATTCTGTACAGCAAAGAAACAGTGTGAAAATACTACATACATAAAGTATCAAAGCTCTCCTGTGCATAGAATATATCTGCTAGATTTATGCCTCCCCAGCACTATGGCCTCTCTACACACCAAATATCCCCCCAGCACTCTAACCCCTCTACATCCCAGATATCCCCCCAGCACTCTGACCCCTCTACTCCCCAGATATCCGTCAGCACTCTGACCCCTCTACTCCCCAGTTATCCCCCAGCACTCTGACCCCTCTACATCCCAGATATCCCTCCCAGCACTGTAACCATGTACCATAAGATACCCCTTGTATTGTGACCCCACTACATCCCTGATATACCCTACACTGTGGCCTCTCTACATCCCTGATACCTCTAGCACTATAGAGGGACAGAGGAGGTACCATCCCTTTGGGCATTCCAAGTCTTTTGGTGAAAACAGTTCTGCATAGCTGGGCTCACCATGCAACCATCCACAATGCTACTTCCGCAGGTGTGCTTTCAGTGCTGCCGACTCGGCAACTCCCACGCCAGCTCCTACCCCGCAGCCTTCGAGTCCCGAGCATTCAAGCTGCATGGGGAGGGGTCAGAGCAGCACTGGCACTCCAGCCCTGCCCCTCCCTGCTGACTGTCAAATGATAGGTATCGTTCTGCACAGCACAGGGTGTATTCATCACTCTCAGTGCCATCATGGGGCCCCCAATTTTGGGGGAGCGTGGGCTCAAGTACCAGCTGTTTTGGGGAAAGTGCAAGGGCTCCCATGCCGCTGGGGCCCCTGGGCTGTGCCCAGGTGTGCCCTCTCATTAAGACAGCCCTGGTTGTCGATCCCTTACATTTTGGGAACAAGTTATGTGTAATTCTAACCTACAGAAGAAATGTATGCAAGTTCTCCCTGAGGAAGTGGGCTTTTGTCTTGCGAAACATGTTGGAGATGAAGAATTCTATGTGAAATCCTCTTGGTGATATACAATATACTGGCATGGTCTGTAATTGTATGGTGTTTTGTTACAATACCTGAATGTCTGACATTTATACTATATATAAACAATATGGTTTTTACTTTTATGACGCTGATGCTATGCAGGAGATGACAGTCTTGTAGATATCTGGTTGAAGTGGGGTCAGGCTGTGTGTTATGTTAGATGCTTTAAGAAAACAACAGACCATAATAAGTAGATGTTTCTTTATGCATTGATACTGGGAATATTTTGTACTACTCACCCAGAAGGGATAACATTTTGAGGTCACTCTGTGAGCTGACTGACTTATTGACTATGGAGAGATTCTCTATCAGTGCATAGAAGGTTATTTCACTATTTGATCTGGCTATTTTCTGTGTACTTCTTTGAATTAGACTTGGGTTGTCCCGATACCGATACTAGTATCGGTATCGGGACCGATAACAAGCATTTCCCAGAGTACTTATACTCGGGGGAAAATGCTCCGATACTTCACCCTATGCCTGACTTCCCCTGTATCCTCCTTCAGTTCCCCCATCCGTTCAGCTCCTCGGTTTTGCTCTCCACCTCCATGCTCCCTGTCCCCCCTCTGTGCCGCTGCTATCCTCCTCAGGTTCTGCTCTCCCCCTCCATGCTTCATGTCTCCCCTCTATGCCGCTGCTATCCTCCTCAGGTCTGCTCTCCCCCTCCATGCTCCATGTCTCCCCTCCATGCCGCTGCTATCCTCCTCGGTTCTGCTCTCCCCCTCCATGCTCCATGTCTCCCCTCTGTGCCGCTGCTATCCTCCTTGGTTCTGCTCTCCCCCTCCATGCTCTGCGTCTCCCCTACGTGCCGCTGCTATCCTCCTTGGTTCTGCTCTCCCCCTCCATGCTCTGCGTCCTCCCTCCATGCCACTGCTGTCCTCCTCCATTCTGCTCTACCCCTCCATGCTCAATGTCTCCCCTCTGTGCTACTGCTGTCCTTCTCCATTTTGCACTTCCCCTCTGTGCCGCTGCTGTCCTCCTCCATTCTCGTCTCCCCCTCCATGCTCTATGTCCCCCCTCGGTGCTGCTGCTTTTCCCCTCTGTGCTCCGTGTCACCCTCCATGTCCTCCTTCACCCCCTCTGTCAGGATGGAGAGGGGCGGTAGGAGCCGCTAAACTTGGCTCCTACCTTTTCAGAATGAACAGAGTCATGAATGAATGAATGAATGAAAACTTGTATAGCGCGGCACATGCGAACTGAATCGCCTCTGGGCGCTTGTTGTTCCTGTCTCCTTTGATATCAAAAGAGAAAAGTCTTGACCTTTTTCCTAAATGCTAGGTGGTTCTCCTCCAACCGAATGCTGGTTGGTAAAGCGTTCCATAGTCTGGGACCTTGGATCGCGAATCTTCTTTCTCCTTTGGACTTGAAGTTGGCTTTCGGAACCTGGAGCAGGTTCTGATTCGTGGATCGCAAAACGCGATTGGGATTATGTGCTTTTATTATTTCGCATAAATAAAGGGGGGCATTCCCATAGACACATCTATGCGTAAGACAGAGAGCTTTAAAAGCAATTCTGTCTTTAACTGGCAGCCAATGAAGGGCTCTCAGAGAAGGTGAGATGGATTCCCACGGTTTTTTCCCAGTCACAAGTCTGGCGGCCGTATTCTGAACGACTTGCAGACGAGCGATTTGGTACTTGGGGAGGCCGAGGTAAAGGGCATTTGCATAATCCAGCCTGGAGTTTACAATTGCTCCCACCACGACCGCTAAATCTTCTTTAGGGATGAACGGAGTGAGTCTGCGTAGTAGGCGCAGTAGATGGTGAGATCCGCTGACTACTGACCCTATTTGAGCGTCCATTGTCATAAAGGAGTCAAAAATGACCCCTAGGCTTTTGACTTTGGCGCTAGGGGTGATGATTCTGCCCAAAATAGGCGGGGGGGGTCCACGCTGTTGAAAGTTGATTCCTGCGCTTGGCGTGAAACAGAAGAAGTTCTGTTTTTGCTCCATTGAGTTTAAGGTAACTCTTTGTCATCCAGTCCTCTATCAAAGAGAGACATGTCTCTAGATTGAGGTGGTGATCCTGTCTGTTGCAGATACGGAAATACAGTTGCGTATCATCTGCATATGAGTGGTAGAGCAGTTTTTGGCTGCTGATAATCTCAAAAAGAGGACGAAGATATATGTTAAACAGCACTGGTGACAGAGGCGATCCTTGAGGGACTCCGCATGTTACTGTGTGTTTTTCCGACGTAAAAGGTCCTAACTTCACTGTTTGCGATCGGTTTTCCAAAAAAGAGGAGAACCAAGATAAATCGCTTTCTGCGACTCTGGCTACTTCAGCAAGCCGAGTCAGTAACAGTTTGTGGTCTACAGTGTCGAAAGCTGCACTTAGGTCCAACAGAACCAGGAGACAAGATTCTCCTTCGTCTGCGGCCTTGAGAACATCGTCCCATACTTTCAGCAATGCTGTTTCCGTCCCATGTCCGGGACGGAAGCCTGATTGCAATGGGTCAAGTAGCTTGTAGGTATCTAGATGCAGTTGCAGCTGTTGTACCACTACTTTCTCCATTATCTTAGAGAGTACGTTGAGGCTTGTTATGGGACGGCGGTGGAGTGGGTCCTTGGGGTCCAGGGAGGGTTTCTTCAGGATGGGTTGGATTATACCCTCTTTCAACTGTGAGGGCACTATGCCCTCCAAGAAAGACTGGTTGATAAGCTGCGTGATGGGAGGAGCCAGGATGTAGGCGCATTCCTTCAGCAGTTTTGTGGGGATAATGTCATTTGGCGCTGTGCCATTGCGCAGAGTACAAATGACATTCTTGGTGGTCTCGATGGAGATGGGTTCCAGGGTGAACTTACCTGATATCGGAGAATTTCTATGGGTGCTGTGTGAGAGGCTGCGGGGGGGGCTGGGGGGAGAATTGTTTTGCTGAATGCTTTCGCGGATTACCTCGATTTTATTAATGAAGTAATCCGATAGTTCATTGCAAAATTCTTGTGTGTCTAAACTGGGGGCTTCAATGCATCCTGGCTTCATGGTCTGGGTGACCATCTTGAAGAGTTCGCGGGGGCGGTTTAGGGCACCGTTGATAGCCTCCGAAAAATAATTTTTCTTGGCTTGGAAAATTCCTTTGTGGTATTTTCTTGTAGTCGCCTTGTAGATGGATAGGTTTAGCTCTGAAGAACATCTTTTCCAGGCAGATTCTGCCCTTCTGCGTTCTTGCTTCAGTAACGACAGCTGGTTATTAAACCAGCTGCGGTTGTTTTTCCGGATGCGGGTTCTTCGTTTTGGCGCTACCAAGTCGGCTGACTGTAGCATAGCCGAGTTTATGGCTTCCAATGTTTCAACGGCCGTTTGATGCGGCTGAGTTGTTTCTATCTTTTTCCTTAAAGTCGTTTTGAAGAGTTCCGAGTGGAGCTTCTTCTGACATCTAGTCCAGTGTGTTGTCACTGGACTTGATGTTTTTGTTGTAGGGGGGATGGTGGTAATACTGAATATAATTGCATGGTGGTCTGTCCATGGCAATTTTTCATTTTCCCAAATCTTTATTTCCAGAGCTTGTCTGAAAATAAGATCAAGTGTGTGACCTGAAGCATGTGTGGGCCCACATACTAGTTGCTGCAATCCTAATCCTTCCAGGTGGTCAATACAGGCGTCGGCAATGGGGTCTTGTGAGGAGTTTGCCCAGAGATTGAAATCCCCTAGCAGCAAAAGTTGTTTGCTGTTGAGGGTATAAGTGGAGAAGAAATCCGTCCAAGATGATAGCAGCTGCGATTTTGGGCCGGGCGGCCTATAGCAGAGCAGAATGTGGACGGTCTCCTTTGAATTTGCTTGAAGTTGTAGAGTAAGGGTTTCCATGAATGGAAGAGGGTTTTGGCGGACTGGTTTGGTGATCGTAAGATGAGTCTTATAGATCACCGCCAGGCCGCCTCCTCTTTGCCCTATTCTGTTTTCTGTAATAATACAATAGTTTTCTGGCACCAGTTCTCCTAGAATGGTGTTACAGTCGGCTGTGAGCCAGCTCTCTGTAATAAAAAGACAATCTAGATCCCTTTGTTGAATGAAGTCGCGGATTTCTAGTCGGTGTTTTACTGCCGATCTAGTATTGATCAGAGCACATGATATGTGCTTGAGCTGGGGTAAATGACTGAAATGTCTGACCGTCGATCTATGATCGATTCTCAATAGTCGCTCATTTCTTAGGGCTTTTTTGGTGATGGCTGGCAGTATTGCGGCGCATTGCCTCAAACTCCAAATGGTTTCGGCAGAATATTGCCTACATGCCATAATCGCCAATACACCGGGGGGGGGGGTGGATTTTAGGGCAGTGGGGAGAGGTATTGGCTAAACTCCTCTCTCCCGGCTTGGTCCAGAGGAAGGCAAAAAACCCTGGCGGAGCTCGGCCAATATGCTCCGGTAGGGAAAAAATTCCTTCCTGACCCCTGTAAGAGGCGATCGGGTGACCCCTGGATCAAGCTTCTGTATGTTGAAGGACAGGGGGGGAGGGGGGCTGGGGCTAAGAGGGTGACCCTGTTGCTGGGATGGCTGTCTGCACAGGCGGTGGGATGAGGACTGACAGGGTGCTGCTTTAACTGAGTGGGTGTAAGGCAGGGCAGGGTAACTGTCCTTCTGTCTTTCTGGGGTAAGGGGGGATCCCTGGAGGCTGGGTGAGGACCACAGAGGCGTGGGGAGCGGCGCGCCGTTAGGCCGCAAGTGAAGCCGCGGTCTTTCCTAGACCGCGGCCCCGCGATTCAGAGCGGCCTGGCGCGGTGCTCTCAAAAAGAGCCCCGGAACGGCGCAAATTTTCGGGCGGAGGTTAGAGAGGATAGAGAGGGGGGCTCTTGAGGATGATGAAGGTGTGGGAGTGCAGGGGGACACAAAAAAAAGGAGAAAAGGAGATCTGTATTGCTGCTGCGGCTTTATCCTGAAAAGGACGGCCGTTAGCAGCACTGGTAGAGGGCTCTTACCTGCAGAGAGCCAGGGAGCTGTGCTGGAGGAGAAGAGAGATCAGGGGCCCAGGATTTCCAGGTTAGGAACTGGAGGGAGGACTAAGCTTGCAGGGCTGGGAGGGACTCTGCCTGTCTGCCTCCTAAGCCTGCCTGGAGCTATAGCACACACGCTCCTACTCTAGGAGACGTGCGCCGTGTGGAGCTCCTGTGGCTAATCCCCTGCCTCACTGACTTGCTGCAGCATCTGACAAGTCTCTATCAGTGATTCATTCATATAACTGAAACATTGTAACCTGTGTTTACGATGCTTCAGTTTATGAATGGATAGGGACTGGGGAATCTGTGTCCTTAGTCTCTTTCTCTGTATCAAAGGGGAGCCTTAAGACCCCTGATATCTCCTCAAAGACCCCCAACAGGGCTAAGAAAAAAAAATATAGCAATAAATAATAAAAATAATTAATTGTAAAATATAATACATATTAAAATAAAAAAAACACACTGACACCACCCCCTCCCAAGGACAAATTGTAAAAAACAACAAAAAAAAATAAAAATAAAAATTGTAAAATGAAAATAAATACTGACACATGACATAAAAAAAAAAAGTATCGGTAATCGGTATTGGCGAGTACTTGAATAAAAGTATCAGTGGTATCGGGACAACCCTAGTTGAGACCCCTTATTCTAAAAAAAAATACAGATTATCAAATAATTGTTTATGGTATCATATCAAACATGAGCTGCATCTACAATGTGTATTAGTGTATCTAAGCTGGAGGGCATGCCTACTGTTGTCTGTTAAGATATAACAGTGTAGAGGAAGCAGATTGCGAAATGCGTCAACATCCTGACAGAACAGTACAAGCTAACATAGCTTGGCCAACGGCTTAATATTTATACATACGTTTTTACTCTTAATTGTTTTATCTATGATATTTTAACACATTTTGTAATAAATCATTTTTGATATCATTTCGGTTGCTGCATTTTTATTTTCTGATACCGTCTGTAAAATTCAAAAAGAGGGGGGATAGGGGGGGACTTTAGATGAGGCATATGAAGATACTACCATAGCCATCCATCCCTGTAAATAGATGAAAAAAGGGGGGAGGTTGGGACTTTATATGAGGTGCGTTTTAAGCAGTGTGCAATTAAATATAAACATGGAATATAAAACATGTTTCCATGGGCCAGGCTCACACGATCACGCGTACACACGATCACTTTTTGTGATGAAAAAAAACCGTAATTTTATCTCACGAAACAAAACAACGTTTTTCAAACTTAATTTTAAAAAACTACGTTGCATACACACCATTGTTTTTCCAAAATGCTCTAGCAAAGCACGGTGACGTACACCACCTTCGACGGCACTCTGTTCCATTGAAGCTCCATCTCATAACTTGATTCTAAGCATGCGCAGGTTTAAAAACGTTGTTTTAAACGTCGTTTTGCCCACACATGATCACTTTTTATGACACAAAAAACGACATTTTGAAAAACGACACAAAAAATTCAAGCATGTTCGATTTTTTTTTGTCTTTTTTCAGAAGACATAAAACGATGTTTTGCCCACACACCATCATTTTAAATGACGTTTTTTAAAACATTGTTTTTTTCATTACAAAAAGTGATCGTGTGTACGTGGCATCAGAGTTGTCAACCAAAGGCACTAAACCGATTTAATCTGTCTAACTGATGTAAGTAAAAACAAAGGTTTAGTTGCAAGTATTTGCAAATACCTGGGAAGCTACAGCGCCAGCGACAAGGCACTCTGTGTGACTGCAGTCCTCCCTATGAATTTAAGGTCTCCTGAAAAGGAGCACAGGTGTGCTAATCATGTCTGCTGGTTAGCGTACTAACCAGCAGACATGTCGGGCGGACGGATTCCCAGCCGACAGATTTTAAAGCATGCTTTAAAATCTGTCGGCTGGACAAATCCGTCGGCTCACCCATACACACGATCAAATCTGTCTGCTGGGACGGTCGGGCAGACCGTTTCCAGCAGATAGATTTGATCGTGTGTACGCGGCCTAACACATCCAGTCAAAATCCAGAAAAGTAACCACATGACTTCAGAAAAGGAGTGGTGGTGGGATTTAAAAAAATAAGGCCTGTTTCCAGGCTAGTGCATGAAAAAAAAACAAATAA
Source organism: Rana kukunoris (assembly GCA_029574335.1). Classification (NCBI taxonomy): domain Eukaryota; kingdom Metazoa; phylum Chordata; class Amphibia; order Anura; family Ranidae; genus Rana; species Rana kukunoris. The sequence goes on from CM056051.1 coordinate 531,562,594, forward strand.
AAAATAATAAATAATAAAAAATGCAAGCCAGCACTCAGGATAAATTCATAATAAAATCCCCAAACAGAATATAAAATACAACAGTGCAGCGTAAAAGGAATATTAGTAAAAGTACCAGTCCATATACAGAAAAAAGTTCATAAGTGCATGTGAAGAAAGGCTCAGTTAATTCACAACATGCAGTGCAGGTAAATAAAGGTGACCAGATATCCTCCACCACACACAAGATGGCCTCTCACCTCACACATTCGACCTTACAAAAGTCACAGGTCATAAATTACAATAAAGGGATCCTGATCTCACATGTCAGAAGGATGGCTGATGAATCAGTGAGCATAAAAATTACATCAAATCCTGCAGTTTCACTCCACCATATAAATAAACAGAAAAGACAATCTAGTGCTCTCTGGTATGGCAGTATAACTCACATGCTGAAGCACTCAAACCGCAAGTGCCAACAGATACAGCGTGCAGCATAACCATGTAAACACACACAGGCATTGGTGATTGCAGGTGATGTTCTACGTGGCTCCTCCCCGCGTATGCGTTACGTCCTATGGACGGGACTTCATCAGCGGGGGGCAGGAAGACACGCAGACGTCCTGTATGGTGTCATGACAACCGCTCAGCTACCAATCGGACCCTCAGAAGGATACGGCCAATCAAGGTTCACGTATCACACAAGATGGACATCTCTAATAACAGAAAGGGTGCCCGATCACTGCTTACGGATGTCAAGATAAATTAAATTAAATTAAAAGAGGTGCATATTATCAAATGCCTACAGACTGGTCAGTTACTGCATAGATGAAGTAAAAAATAAAAATATAAAAAACGGGAAGAGAAACCGCCACCAATACATCATATTCATGCTCAATATTTCTAGAAGCAAACATTTGTATAAATACTACACCTCTATTAAAAAGAAGGGAACATCTAAGTTAACCCTTTCATTATGAAATTAGAATTAGGATGTCATCCACATTAATACAATATAAATACAATAGAAAATCCTGAAAAAATATATGTTAATTAATACAAATATATAAAAATATATATATGTAAAATTATACATAATAAAAAAAATGTAAATCCTTAAAATTAGAACAAAAGAAAAAAGAAAATATAATAAATAAAATATATTTCTATCTATTAGAAATAAAACAATTGAAATCAAAATCCACATTTAAGCCTGCAGGTGACATATACTTATGCCACGTACACACGGTCGTTTTTTGTTATGAAATAAAACGACGTTTTAAAAAACATCATTTCAAATGATCGTGTGTGGGCAAAACGTTGTTTTATGTCTTCTGAAAAACGACCAAAAAAAAAAAAATTCGAACCTGCTTTAATTTTTTATGTAGTTTTTCAAAATGTCGTTTGTGGGCTAAAACGACGTTTAAAACAGCGTTTTTAAACCAGCGCATGCTCAGAAGCAAGTTATAACGTGAGCTTGAATGGAACAGAGTGCCGTCGAACGTGGTGTACGTAACCGCTATTTGCAAGAGCATTTTCAGAAAATGATGGTGTGTAGGCATTGTCGTTTTTTTAAATTAAGTTTAAAAAACTTTGTTTTGTTTCGTGAGATAAAACAAAGTTGTTTTACATCACAAAAAGTGATCGTGTGTACGCGGCATTAGTTTTGAATATCTAGAATGATTCACGATGGCTAAGTTGAATAAAATGTCCACCGCTCCAATGTTTAGATAGCTTCTCGATCCCCCAAAACTTTAAACCTTTGGGGTCTCGTTGGTGACACTTTCTAAAATGTCTGAATGTGCGTGACTGAAGAGCTAAAGGTTTTACGTTTTTTAATATTGTTTTTAGCATGCTTTCAGGTTGCACATCAACCACAGGCATACAAACCTGATAGAAAACTAAAAAGCTTTGGCTGAGCAATAATAGGTGGATCAATGACCCCAGGGGCTAAGCTGTCCTGAAGTGAGGGTGCCTTTCTTTAAATGAATTGAGGGTGGTCAGGGAGAGCAGGGCCTAAAAATCGGTCACACTTTAGGATGGGCCAGTGCTTGGCTACAATCTTCTCAAATTTTCTATGTTGGATACTAAAATTCATGACCATCTTAAATCCACTAACGACCTCTTTATTAGTAGAGCTCACTGGTTTATCTGCAAAAATAATACTGCTGTCCATAACCCTTTCTCTCTCAATCTCCTGATCAATAGAGGGCTGATAATAACCTTTTTGCCTAAATCTTTTGGCTAACACTTGTGGCCGCAAGAGAAAATCCGCCTCAGATGTGCAGTTCCTACGAAATCTAACAAACTGCCGCCTGGGAATATTACATTTCATAATTTGTAATGACAACTCGTAAGGGGTATGTACGCATTATGATCAGTGGTCTTAAAGTGATTCCTCATATGCAATTTATTGTCTTTTTTTAAAATCTCTACATTTTCCTCCCAGTGGGCCATAAATAGTTTGGCCACACTGGGAGCAAAAATCCCTATTAAACCAAAAATAGTTCTTAAGAAAACAAAACTTAAGGCCATCCAATAAAAACTGAACATGTTGACTACTAAGGTCAGTATCAGCTAATGCCCATATCGCTTATAAGGGCCCAAAGACTGCAGGCCACCCTAAGAGTCACAAACCAGATCCCCTCCTCCCTATCCTCCCATTTCCCATCCCTCCCCCTCCCTCCCTTACCCTTCTACTTTCCATTTTGGTGTTTAGACCTCTTGGTCATCTAGCAGGTATTTGTCTCTTTCTATGTGGCTACTTTTACCCCCCCTGCTATTTTTGGACCGAGGTGTTCTGTCACACTATGTTACCAAGCTCCCCTATTAACGGGAAGCTGGCTCAGGATATAAGCCGGGCATCCGAGTCTCCCTCCCGATGTAGTTATTTTCCCTTTCTTCGCTCTGAAGATCTGGCGGATCATGCCAGAACTTGCTGGAATGGAGGACTCCATGATAACAACCCCAAACACACCTCCAAGACGACCACTGACTTGCTAAAGAAGCTAAAAGTTGGGGGCGGAGCCAGCGGCTGGAGCTGATGGTGGTGTGAGTGAGGAGCTCTGCCATAGCGGGAGACACATCGCGGCTCACAGCCCATCAACAATCTTGGTCTCACTTGAGAGAGGATACTGAGGGGCACACAATCGCCAAATTGGCTAAGAGAAAAGAGACAGGGGGCATGGAAACGCACCAATTTCTACCCCCTTTGACAGCCGTGGAATCCAAGATGGCGCTGGCACTGGGAGCAGCTCAGCCTCCTCCACAGCCAGGGCTGACTATCCATCGCCATCTAAGGGTGAGTCACAGCAATCTGGCATCCTATAACCATCCTCACTCTCTTCCACAGCCCTGTAAAACAAAAAAAAGTATTAGGGAAGCAGGAGAGGGTTGATGCAGGGAGTGACGGGAACAATATGGAGGAATCATCCACATATAGCCAGCACCTGGATGCATTCCCCACCTCAGGGAAGCCCATCCTGGATACAACTATGAAAGAAATGCTGCAAACATTAAGGGGAGCCCTTCAGTAGGACATGCCAGCCTTCAAGCAGACCATACAGCACAAACTCAATTCAATTCAGAAAATGGAGGAGTTTACTCTGGCACATAACGAATTGGTTGAAGCTCATTTTGGATGTTGAAGATGAACTCAAAGCTATTCATCTCAAAATGGTGGATATTGAAGATAGGCCCCGTTGGAACAACATTAAATTCAGAGGGATCCCTGAATCGATCAAACCAGCCAAACTCTCTGCGTATCTACAAAATTATGACAGCCCTACCGTCTCTAGGGCCACCTGACATAATTATAGACATGGCCCACAGACTGCCTAAGCCATCTTTTCTGCCTGACCAAACCCCCACAGATGTCATAGCAAGGATACACTTTTACCATGTAAAGGACCAGCTAATGAGATCTGCTAGACAGAACCCCACACTCCCGGGCCAGTTCGCAGGAATTGTGCTATATGCTGACTTGTCTCAATCAACACTGTTGGCAAGACACAACTTGGTCCCTATCACTAAAATTTTATGTAACCACAACATTTTATACAAGTGGGGCTTTCCGGCTAAACTTTTAGTCGACATGCATAATGAATCACACTCAATCAATACACTGGAAAAAGGCATGGAACTCCTCAAAAGATGGCGCCCTCTCCCTGTAAATGGGGATCCAGCAGATCCAGAGCCACTTCAAGATAGGTGTAACAACAACCGTCAACACCGTCGGAATAAACTACCCACACCAGCAGTCCTGTAAGTCCACCTTATAATGCTTTATATTTATGAGGCCCTGTACACACGATCAGTCCAAACTGATGAAAACAGACTGAAGTTCAGTTTCATCGGTCCAAACCAACTGTGTATGGCCCATCAGTCTTTTGTCCTTCAGTCCAAAGTTTTAAAACTTGCTTTAAAATCGGACTGATGGACGCCTGATGGTTAGTATGCAAAAGCATCGGTTTAAAACCTGTGCATGCTCAGAATCAAGTCGACGCATGCTTGGAAGCATTGAACTTAGTTTTTTTCAGCACGTCGTTGTGTTTTACATCACCGCGTTCTGACACGATCAGTTTTTGAACTGATGGTTTGTACGCACATCAGTCCGTCAGGCCATCAGTCTGTGAACGGATGAAAATTAACTTCAGTCCGTTTTCATCGGTTTGGACTGATCGTGTGTACAAGGCCTAAGAGCCACTGTACCTACCCTCAGTTCCTTCCTGCCTTATAACATGCCTCTGTGATGGAAAATTCATCACCTGCTGTTAGACTGATTCCAGAACTGTTTTACCCCCCCCAAATTCATTTATGTCATGTTTCCCACAAACTTTTATTTTTGTCAAGTACTGCTAATCTGTTTTGAACTACTGATGAATCCAGTTTGTTTTTTTGTTTTTGTTCCTATTGGTTTTTTGAAAGCCTACTCAAGCATCTTCTCTCTGGTCACACAATTGTCCCATAAGAATTTCACAACTAGCACTTGATGGCAACACAGCTCTACCTACCATTTAAATGAACCTTGAGCTTATGTCTTACAATGTGAGAGGCCTGAACAGTCCCTACAAACATCGAGCATTATGGAAAACCGCTTTGGACATAAAATGTGATGTTCTATGTGCACAAGAAATGCATTTCATTAGCATCAAACCCCCAACATGCTCCCATATGAAGTTCCCACACATATTTACAGCCAACGACACTTCTAAAAAAAATGGGGTCATGACTGCTGTCTGGGACACTCTAACATGTTCTTTGTTGCAGGACCATATTGACCCGCAAGGACATTTCATCATATTGGTCGTAGAACTGGATCGGGTTATCTACACACTGATGAACCTGTAGGCTCCTAATGTTAAACTGTTAAAATGTATACATAATGTTATCCAACTAGCCAAGAAAATGCAAAAGGGTAATTTGATTATATGTGGGGATTTCAATACGGTATTGAGCGGGGAGCTTGGCTCCTCCTCGGTGGCCCAAAGGTGGAGGTCAACTCTCGTGATCTATGTGCCATAAAGAGAGACTCTTTGATCCCTGGTGCTGCCTGAAGGCCACCGAGAGGGGACAACACATTCTATTCTTCAGTGCATAGCAGTTACTCCAGAATTGACTTTTTTCTGATACACATGTATACCCTTCAGAAAGTTCAAAGAGCCGACATACACAACATCACATGTTCGGACCACGCACCAGTTTCTATAGATGTTGTGGATACAAACAAAACTTCTCACAAACCACTGTGGCGCAAAAACACCTTCCTATTATCAAACCCCAAAATTAAGGATGAGGTAGCAGGAAAACTTAGAGAATATTTTCAAATCAATCATAATGGAGAATGCTCAGCTCTGACAACATAGTGTGTGCACATAAGGTGTTCGCTAGGAGCATCCTCATCAAAATAGCAGCTAGAGAAAGAAAAAAGAAAACTCAGCGACTATCACAACTCTATAAATCCATTGCAGACCTAGAGGCTCAACACAAACAACCCGGCTACAACCTCCACATAAATACTGGATAGCCTGATTTTCTTGCCACATAAATCGTGACAGGAACTCAGAGTGGACTACGATACTTACATTAAAAGACTGCAACTGTCCTTCTACTCACAAAATAACAGAGCAGGCAAATTACTAGCTTCCCAACTCAAAAAAAGGCAAGCACTCTCCAATCTCACACACATTAGACACCACCAATCCTACTCCACTGTCTTCAATCCTAAAGACATAGCCAATGTTTTCAGGGATTACTACAAATCACTCAACAACCTTAACAAAGACCCACTCACCTACCAACCAACAGAAGCAGAGATAAACTGCCAGGAGAATATAGTAGACCAGCACTGTATGACTGCACAGAGGAGACCCACAATGCATGCGGTGAAGTTAAAAGGTGTTTAATAACAAATAAGTGAAGACAACCAGTGCGCAACAAAATAGCATATACAATCAGGGGAAATACCGTATTGGTAAACAAAGCCAGGCCGAGGTCATACACAGGGGAAGCCAGCTGATGGGTGAGGATAGGAACACAGCGGAGCCGGGAGCGGATGGATGGACAGGCTGCGTGGCAGGGATCCGAGAGTTAACAGGAACCAATGTAAACAGGCAAAGGGAAGGACGGGTCCAGGATGGGGAACAGAAACAGAGTCCATATAGCAGGGTCAGATAACAGGCTCATGATCAAGGTAGAAGACTGATACCATGGTGAGGAGTGATTACACACGCCGGGGTATTATAAAGGCATGCTGATTGCATTCATGTCACACCTGAACGCAGGAAGGGCTGTATGCCCCATACTGCCAAGAACCCCCCGCTGGTGGACGCCAGTACTGCAGCCCAAATACCGGGCAGTATCACCAGCGGGGGGGACCTTTCCTGACATAAACAAGTTTTACAAGGAATCAGGCTTCCTACAATAGACGCCACGACTCTCCATACACTGAATGCCCCATTCACTGCTGGAGAGGTTGAGACCGTCATAAATTCATTCCCTATGCACAAGGCACCCGGGCGGACGGATTCTCTGCCGAATATTACAAGGCGTTTTCGCCTATTCTGACCCCCAAACTAGTAGACATTTTCAATACTGCAGCATCCAAAGGCTCCATTACAAAGGAAATGTTACAGTCAGTGATAGTTACCCTACCAAAACCAGGTAAAGATCCTTCTCTCCCCCCAAAACTTTAGACCAATCTCCCTATTAAACTCTGATCTGAAGATATTCTCAAAAGTGTTAGCTAACCACTTAACCTTCCTGTCGGTATGATTCTTTCTGGTTTTAGGTGCTGAAAGCGGTACCATTATTTGCAAGGAAATTTGGCGTTTTATACTGTAGGCCTGTAATTCTTAGGAATAACTCACTTAACCTGACCAAACAAGAGTCTAGTAGACATCCCGGGTATGAATTATTTAAAATAAAATTATAAGTTATAATATAATAAATAATTATAAATAATTATAACAAATAATAATATAATTATAATAAAAAAATATTCAATAATGTAATCAACTCAAAAATACTGAAATTTGCTCAGTTGCAGAATTGTCGCTGTCATTACTTTTTTTTTATGACGAATTTCTCCACAAATCGCTATCGCTCAATTCTGCAAGTGATTATAATTTATTATCGCTGTTTACTAGCTGCTCTAAAACCATTTTTGACATACTGTAAAGGGACACTTTTGGTTGCTATGAACAATCTACAGTTTGCAGGCAGAAAGAACAGTTTTTATTATATACAGTAAAATAACATGTAGGACACTGGGGAGACCACTAGGGACAAAGGGCGTGTGCATTTTTTACATACAGTACTGTAATCTATAAGATTACAGTATACTGTATGTATAGTTTTTGTTTACTTTTTTTAATTTGGCGCCGTTCTCCGTCCCCGTGCGTTGTAACGTCGCAGGGAACGGAGCTCGGCGGCACACAGACACTGTGTGAATCGAGCGAGGACGCCGCTCGCTCACACAGAGGGGATGCATCGCTAGATCCAGGGACAAGGTAGGTAAACCCTGCCTATGGATGCTGCGAGGCGAGCCCGAGTCTGACTCGGGGTTACCGATCGCAGCACAGAAATTTAACCCCGAGTCTGACTCGGGAATACCGCCAGGAGGGTTAATGGAGATCACTCCCTCTCTCATAGGACTAGATCAAGTGGGCTTTGTAAAGGGCAGATAAGCACCAGATGGGACCAGGAGAATGCTGAACCTTTTGAGATTCGCAGAGTTTTCACAGACACCTAGCACATTCCTGGCCCTGGATGAAGAAAAGGCCTTTGATAGGGTCCACTGGGGATACCTCTCTAGCACCCTGCACAAATTCGGAATATCTGGCCTGATACAGTAAGTGACCGCGATATTGTGTCAATCTCGCTCCTTTTCTCGGCGAGATTGACTACCTACAAGCCCCGTTGCGGGAACCAGCAAACTGCATCTCACCTGGATGGGGAGGATAGCTGCATACCAAATGCAAGTGCTGACTAAACTGTTATATCACTTTCATACATTGCCCATTCCTATCCCACAAAAATTCTTTACACAACTGGCAGTCAATTTAAAATTTAAAGAGATACATATAGGGCAGGGAAAAAAAATAACAGAATTACCATATCACACTTATACAAACCAAAACACCTAGGTGGGGTGGGTCTTCCTAATGCTCAAGCATACTATGTAGCTGCAATACTTGACCAAATGCAGTACTGGTTTTCTTGCCAAACAGATAACAGGTGGTCTAACATAGAAAGAGAGGTAACTCCGGGGAATAATCTACCCATGTTAGCACTAGCGGTTTGCCTACACCACAACCACCAAATCCCACTTTACCCGACCATAAAAAGCTACTGTCACAACTTGGTCATCCTTGACTAGACAGCAATTTACTGACACACCAACCAGCAAACTGAGGATTCCTTTAGCAACATACAAATACCTAATTCCTGGATTGTCGACTCAATCATGGAAAAAGCAAGTACACTTCTCCATGGCAGACTTAACAGAACAAAACATGATGGCTAGATACAAAAAGTTTCAAATAAAGCACTATTCCATGACTAACAAAAGGGGCCCCATAGAGATACCTCAAATACTCTAGAATTATCTGCTTAACAAAAACCCAAAGAAGCACAAGGAGATATCCTTATTTTAAAAATTCTTTATACCCCTGAATATACAATGTAAATTACCCAACATGATAAAATGGGAGAAAGAAATCCAGATAGAATTCTCCATACATCAATGGCACTCGGCCATAAAGTACAATAGTAAATAGTCGGCGTGTGTAGATCATTGGAAAATCGCACAGAAAATACTCCACCGATGGTGACATATCCCCTCTTTGCTGGCGTGAGTGTCAATCCACTGGCAGCCTCCTACATATATTCTGGGGTTGTACTGTGATAAGTAATTTTTGGGCGGAAGTCCCTCATCCAAGAAGTTACAGGTACACACACTAACCCCAGGCTTCACCCTCCTTAGAATTGGTATTACACACTTTCCCCCCTCTAGTAATCATAAATATATTATTCGCAGCACGCATTACGCTGGCTAAAAAAGAGCCCCCAAAAATAAAAAAAGGGATATCCAGGGTAAATGCACAATACACTATGGAAAGTAAACAATACACTATGGAAACAATGCTCACCTATAAAGAGAATAGAGCCCCAACATTTCATACACAATTCATACACATTTCATACACACTGGAAAAATGGAGTTTATCCAAATGGTCCTCCTCACATGTACACTGCTGTGGTAAATTCCTGCACCCTTTAACTCAGTCTGAGAGGAATGCCACAGTACTACCAGCTTGGGTGAAATGCATGCACCAGAGGAGAAGTACAAAGAGCAATGTTAATGTATAACTTACTATTCACCCTATTCCCAAAGACCCTCGCCAAGGTCCGAGGTGGGCTATCTACTAGTTTGTCTCTTAGTGAGCCTGATCACAGTGTGTACCCATTAGGGGTGACAGACCACACCTCCAGTTGATGTCTTATTCCACTGTTTCTTTAAGTAGCTTGAGAAAATGCATCATTGTATTTACAGTAACTTTGTCTTATATATCACTCTGTATGTGAACACCTATGTTAAAGATGGTTTGTATATCTCTTGTACACTGTGGAAAACTAATAAAAAATGTATGGTTAAAAAAATAAAAAAAATAAAGCTGAGGGTAAAGGTAATGGACTGGCCAAGCATGTCTCCAGACTTAAACCCTATTGAGCAAGGTCTCTAACATCCACCAGCTCCATGATGTCGTCTGGGATGAGTGGAAGAGGACTTCAGCGGCAACCTGTGAAGCTCTGGTGAACTCCATGCCCAAGAGCATTAAAGCAGCACTGGAAAATAATGGCGGCCACACAAAATATTATATATAGTACATAAACCATATTACCAAAAGTATTGGGACACCTGCCTTTACATGCACATGAAATTTAACCACTTGTCCACCGGGTCTATTTGGCACTTCTCTCCTTCATGTAAAAATCACATTTTTTTTGCTAGAAAAATAATCGGAACCCCCAAACATTATATATATATATATATATATATATATATTTTTTTTTTTTTTTTTTCACAATCAAAGTTTATTAACTCAAAAGTAGCATAGTACAACATACATGTACAGTGCAAATTGAAAAACAAAATTTCAGCAATAAAATAACAGAGGTAAAACATATGCAAAAGAATAAACATAACGTGGTCTTTTACTTTCCTCTATACAATTTTGAGATGTGAATTCTTCTAGACCTTAGTTAGAAAGGAATGAGGGAAGTGAGGGGGCATGGGTGGGGAGGGAAGAAGAAGAGAAGAAAAAAAAAAAAAGGGGGGGGGGAGGTGGGGAGACGGGCTGAGAGGAGGTTATAGGGTAATAGGATTATTCATATCCCTCATAGGGTGACAGGCAATTATTATGTTAAGAGTCTGATGATAAACAGTAGAATATTTAACAATGATCCATGGGTAAAACAATACACTAGACACCAGTTGAGCTAATCTAATGTTCTCTATTTACAATACAGGGGAGTGCCAGTATGTTAAGCCATTAGCAGATGATGATCAGTAGAAAATTTAAAAAGTATCCAAGGTTGCCAGATGTCGTTAAAGCGGGTGGAGTTTTCATTTCTTATGGCTATCAACTCATCCATTTTGTGGATATAATGCACCCTGTTTAACCACTCCTTGATTGACGGGCATTTAGTGGTCTTCCAGTGTAAGGGGATCAATGTTTTCGCTGCTGTAAGTAAATGTCTAGTCAGTGTCTTTTTATACCTGCTGATGGACAGTCGGTTGACATGCAGGAGACAGGCAGCAGCATCGAGTTGGAGGTCAGTGTCCGTGATCAGCTTAATGTGGTGTATTATTTGGGACCAAAAATTACGTATAAGGGGGCAGCTCCACCAGATATGTATGAAGGAACCTTCACCGGTTTTACATCGCCAGCATCTGTCTGAACTGTCAGGTGACCAGGACCTGATGTCCATGGGGGTAATATACCATTGGCTGAGGACCTTGTATGAGATTTCTTGGAATTTTGAGCTTAATGAACATGTATGAGCAAATACACAAGCTTTCTTCCATTGGTCATCAGTCAATGTGATACTTAGGCATTTTTCCCATTTGGTCTTGTGTCTAACTGCCCTTTGTGGTTGTTGGTTACAAAGCCAGGTGTATGCAAGTGATGTAGTTTTTAAGATGGGGGAGCCTGCTAGGCAGATTTGCTCTAGTTGGGTAAGAGTCTTGTAGTATGCCGACTTGAACCTGCCATTGACCAAAAAATCCTGTAGTTGTAGGTAAAACCAGAACTCGGGGAAGGACTCCCCAAACTCTGATTTCATCGATTGGAGGGGTTTGATCCTTTTGTTCGCTAGACAGTGAGTGGCCAGGAGTTTTCCCTTATTGGTCGGGTTTAGTTTAACATCTAATCCAGGTGGAAAGTCCGGATTATCCGTTATCGGGGTCAGTGGGCCTGGTATGTTAGCCAGGTGAGAGGCCAGAGCCGAACTATGCCAAACCGACAATGTCACTGCCACTAGGGGGTGAGTGAGTCTGTTTGTCCTTTTTGAGTCCATAGTCCAGGGATAATATGTTATCGATCTAGTATGGTGAGTCTTCTCTAAAGCTACCCAATCTTTGGTTGATTGGTGACAATGCCAATCTATAAGTCTGGTGATGTGGGCTGCTATAAAGTATTTTTTGAAGTCTGGGAGGCCTATTCCCCCCATGCATTTTGGTAGGGTGAGTTGGGAGAAACTAAGTCTTGGCTTCTTGCCAGCCCAAAGGAACTTCAATTGCGCTGTGCGAAGTTTGGCAAAGAAAGAAGAGGGGAGTTTAATCGGCAGGGTGTTAAAGTAATATAATAATTTTGGCAAAACTGTCATTTTGAGAATGGATGCTCTGCCAAACCACGTGAAGGTCTGTGAAGACCATCTGTGTAAGTCTTTGGTGATAGCTTGTAACAAGGGTGTGAAGTTTGCTTAGTAAAGGCCGTCAATTGTCGGAGTCAGTCTTATCCCAAGGTACTTGAGATGTTTTTGTTCCCATCTGAAACTATGATTGTTTTTCAATTGTTCAAATTCATTTGTGTCTAGGGTCAAGTTTATCGCTTCAGATTTGCTGCGGTTGATTTTGAAATTGGATATGAAACCAAAGGTGTCGAAGATTTTTAGTAAGTTGGGCTTTGAGATATGAGGCTTAGAGATAAAGAACAAGAGATCATCCGTGTAAGCGGCAATCTTGAACTCTCTTTTGTCTATGTGGAAGCCTCTGACATCGTGTGATAGGTTGATGGTCCTTATTAGTGGTTCCAAGGAAATAATGAATAGAAGGGGTGATAGGGGGCAGCCCTGTCTTGTACCATTGGTGATCTCCAGGGGTTCTGAGAGGATGTTGTTAATTTTGATTAGGGCCCGTGGGTTGGTGTAGAGAGCCTCTATCCAATTAAGCATATGGCTACCTAATCCTATATGTCGACACGTAGCCATCATGTATTCCCAGGAAACCCTGTCAAAGGCCTTCTCCGCGTCCGTGGATAGGAGAAGGCCCTTGAGTCCCAGCCGTCCGGCATGATGTATCAAGCTCAGAGCCTTCAAGACATTGTCCCTGGCTTCCCTACCCGGCATGAAACCGACTTGTTTAGGGCCAATTACTTTGGAGAGAAAAGGTTTCAGTCTGTTTGCAACTATCTTAGCCAGCAATTTAATGTCGATGTTTAGTAATGAAATGGGTCTAAAGTTTGCGCATTCGGAGTGATCTTTGTCTGGTTTTGGTATCACGGCAATGTGGGCCGTGAGGAGCGAGTTGGAGTTATGTTTATTGCAGGCTAAATAATTAAGGGCCTTGAGCAGTGGGGATGTAAGTAATTGAGGGAACGTTTTGTAGTATTGTGCCGTGAATCCGTCAGGGCCCGGGCTTTTACATGATTTAAGTGAGCTTACTGCTTCGAGCAGTTCTTCCTGTGTTACGGGGTTCTCTAGCAGGTTAGCGTCTTCCATTGAGAGAGAAGGGAGTTCACTCCTCCTCAAAAATTCCCCAATAGATTCCGCCATAGTGTGTGGAATATGAGCTGGCTTGTGTTGTGGTGGTAGGTTATATAGTCTAGAATAGAAGTCGTAAAATTGTTTTGCTATGCGGGTGTAGTCACACTCAAGTACACCCTGTCTGTTTTTGATGGCGTGTACAAGTCTTGCGGAAGAGGCCTCTTTTAGGGCTTTAGCCAAGTATTTACCACCTTTGTCGCCATGTTCATAGAATATACGTTTTTTTAAAAATAAGGATTTCTGGGCTTGCAAATTTAGTACTTGTGAAAGGGACGTCCTGCAGGTGGAAAGTTCTTTTCCCACCTGAGCAGAGAGAGTCTTTTTGTGCTGCAATTCCAGGTGTGCTATCTTATTTGACAGTGATGTTATCTCCTTGTCTCTCTCTTTTTTTTTTTATTGCGCCCCATCTGATCAGGTGTCCCCTCACCACAGCCTTATGGGCCTCCCAGTTGTTCAGTGGGTTTGTGTCTGAGTCTATGTTATTTACAAAATAAGTTTTGATGGAGTCAAAAATGTCGTCCTGTATAGTCTGGTCTGTCAATAGGGCAGGGTTGAGTTTCCAGTTAAAATTTGGTCTTGTGGGGAAGCCTGGTTTCAAAGTCAGCGATACGGGGGTGTGATCTGAGAGGGAGATGATGCCCATCTCAGATCTGGTCACTCTGGGTAAATCTCTCTGAGTAATGAAGATCATATCTAGTCTGGAGTATCGCTTGTGGGGAGCGGAATAGAAGGAATAGTCTCTTTCAGTGGGATGAACTAATCTCCATGAGTCTATCAGAGATAGTGACATGAGTAGCACCTTTATTCTCTTTAGGACTCTGTAGGAAACGTGTGTGTGTCCGGTGGATGAGTCCTGCAAAGGGGAAAGGGGAACATTAAAGTCCCCTCCCAGGAGGACGCACCCCTCGGCAAACCATTTCAGCGTGTCTATGATTTCTCTGCAGAAAGTGATGTGGTTCCTATTAGGGAAATACACATTGGCAAGTGTGATAGGGGATCCCTCCCATGTGCCTTTCAAGAAGATGAATCTCCCTTCCTGGTCAAGTAGGCTATGGTTAAGGACAAATGGAGCATTTTTGTTGATTAAGATTGACACACCTTTCGTTTTGGCTAAGTGGTTAGTGGCGTGATAAGCTACTGTGTATAGGTTGTCTGTCAGTTTCAGGATATTTTGGCCCTTGAAGTGTGTTTCCTGCAAGAAGACCAATAGTGGCTTAGTTTTCCTAATTTCCTTAAAGAATTTGGAACGTTTTTCAGGAATGTTCATTCCATTGATGTTATGAGAGATCAATGTGGGGGTTTTACCAAGAAACGAGTAAGCCATTTGGAACCTTGACTTAGAATCTCAAAAAAATAAATAAAGGAAGGGGGGGGAGTTGGGGAGGGTCTGTGGAGGGCCCACAAGAGTGTGGGGGAGGGGAGGGAAGTACGTGTGTTGGTGAAGGAAAACCAACACTGTTCGTGAGTCGTAGCCCTCTCTTTATACCTTGTATAAAGGGGTTCTATAACACTTCTCTAGTAGAGATGACCTATTAAAAAAGAAATGTCAGTGTGACTCTGGTGGGAGCACGGGAGGTGCCCTTGTAGACGGAAAAGGAGACTATACTACTTGTTAAGGTCCCGGGTCAGAGACGGGAAGTTGCATTTGATCAAATGTTAATCTTGGCCGAACCCCAAAGGGGTAGAGAGTATTTGTGAATCAGTATGTAGGATTAAAGATGCACCTACTTATGTGGTACAGACCACAGAGAACAGCAGATCATTGTGAACCAATGTTAACCTTTGTAAACCTATGTAAACCGAGGACTGTGTTTTATAGGAGAGAACCAACTCTACATGCAAATAATTCAAATACCGACTGGGCCGGAACATAATTGTAGCACAGAACAATCTTATTTAGTACTGCGTATCACCCAACATGCTGAAAGTGCAGGTCCCTGCATACAGTAAACTTGTCTGTTGTCTAAAACCTGTGTGAAGTCTCCCAACCTCAGACTTCAGATATATCTGCCGACCTAGGTTCTATATCCCGACCACAACTCTTTGTGTGTGTGGGTGTTTATTCGTATTGGAGGTGACCTGCCCTCCTTGCTTAAGGTTAGAGATGTAAGTAGGTTGACTTGGGATGCCATAAAACAACTTACAGTTTTTCTCGGTGGAGGCACCAGGAGAGTTGTAGAACATAGGCATGTAGGTGACACCTCCAACAACGCCAACTTAACCCTAGGAGGAGATGTGACAAGGAGGAGTAGAGAGAACAAAGAAAGGTAAAACAGGGTAACACAGTACAAATGGAAGGAGCATGCAATAGATCATTAAGGGGGGGTATAACCTTCCCTTGTGTCACCTGGTTCTTATTAAGCAATGTGGGAGTCTATGATTCATTATCTTGCAGCCGATATAAAACAAAACAAAACTTCTGCAGACATTTCAAGGTATAATGTGCTCACAGTTAAGAACGTGGAGGGTTGGCGCCCCCTGGTGTCCAAAGATTGCAAGACTTCGCAGTGTGTGCAACCGCTCCAAGCAAAATAAAAAAAATAAAAAAATAACGTAAAATAATATAAAATAGAATAGTTAGAGGTTATTGTCATCAGTTCGTAAGCCAATTCTTCTCCTTGGTGCCTCAAGTCTGCATGTTAGATGGCAAGGTAAGGGTTAACTAAGGATACAGCACTGTTCCGATTTGAAGACTAGGCCCCAAAACAGTGTCGGCGGGGAAGAAAAAAGAAAAAAATATATAGAAAAAAGAAAGAAAAAAAAGAAAAAAAAAAACAATGAGAGGAGATATGCGGTGTACAGTACCTTTGCGAAACTGTTTCTTACCGGGGAAGGACGAAGGTATAGCAGCCCTGGGGGTCCCTGGTATAGTATCTCACACCGCTGGGATGCTTTCCCCATGAGTGGCTGTGGTGGTACATAGTGCAACTTGCTGGGGAATAGGTGTGTCGGCACATATAGCGGTCATCTCTGCTGTGTAGAGTTGGGGTGAGTCTCTCCGAAACTTCAGCATAACTGGACTCTCATCTTGGGGCCCCTGGCAGCCGGAGACGCATGGTTGTTCTTGCGAGGGGTCTTCCGATGCTTGCCCGGAGTGTAGGGAGATTTGGACGGAGATGGATCCTGTGCTGGGGGATGGTGAGTGAAAGCTGGTGGGATCAAGAACTCCGCGTACCAATCCGGTAGCTCCACCGGAGCTATCTGTATGTTTTCACAGAACTGCTGCAGCTCACTCGGGACTCTGAGCATGAATTGTCTGCCATTGTAGGTGGCTTGTAAAGCGAACGGATATTTCCATCTGTAGGTTATACCTTTTTCAGACAGCACTTCCAGCAGCGGCTTCAGAGCTCTCCTGTTCTTGAGAGTAATGGGTGAGAGGTCCTGGAAGAGCTGTATATTCGCATCGTTGTAGGTAATCTGGCCGTTTTGCCTGGCTTTGTGTAGGATTTCTTCCTTCAAGGTAAAGTTCGGTAGCCGGCAAATTATATCTCTAGGCGGCATGTTGTCCGGGCTCTGGGGCGCAGCGCCCTGTGGGCCCTATCATACTCTATGGGTGATGCTTCAGGCCTGTCCAGGAGGTTGTTGAAAATGGAGGACAGCGCGGGTTGGACTTGGTCTTGGAGTATAGTTTCGGGGACCCCCCTTACCCTGATATTGTTGCGGCGCCCCCTGTTGTCCAAATCCTCTATTTGCCTATTGGCATCGATCAGTTGTTGAGAGTGTACCTCCACGATGTTGTCCAGCCTCGTAAGGGCCCTATCCCTTCTCTTTCCCGCTCTGTCCGTCACCGCCATTTGTTCTGAGAGCCGCAGTAGCTCGGTCTTAATGTCTGTTATGGCCATCGAGAAAGAATTCTTGATATCCGCTGCTATTTCCATCATCATGGCATAGTTTAGGGGGCAATCTGGTCTATTGCCATCCCCGTCTAGCTCCTCTGACGCTGCAAGTGAGGCCTCATCATCCTCCGTGTCCTCTCTTTCCTTGTGTCTTGGGACCGGCGCCATCTTCGTTTTCTGCTGTCCGCTCGTATAGCGGAATTTGTTTAGGTCTGTGGTTGTCGCTCTGCCTGCAGGTGTACCCATCGACCTCAGGTGCCAATTGGGGTGATTCTTCCGAATCTGGGTGCTCATAATCCTCTTAGAAACGGCCGTTTTCTAAGCTTTTTCTGACCCTGGGACCGGAGCTCCTCTAGTCTGCGTCCATCTACTCGGCTCGCCAAGCCACGCCCCCCTATATATATTTTTTAGCAGACACCCTAGGGAATAAATTGGTGGTCATTGCAACTTTTTATCCCAATTTGCGCAATATTTTTGGGGAAAAAAAAAAAACGTTTCATTAATTAAAAAATAACAAAACAGTAAAGTTAGCCTAATTTTTTTGTATAATGTGAAAGATGAAGTCATGCTGAGTAAATAGATACCCAACATGTTACGCTTTAAAAATGCGCACACTAATGGAATGGCGCCAAACTTCGGTACTTAAAAATCTCCATAGGTGACGCTTTAACATTTCTTACAGGTTACTATTTTCAAAGTTACAGAGGAGGTCTAGTGCTAGAATTGTTGCACATGCTCTCACATGACGATACCCCACGTGGGGTTTGAACGGCGTTTTCATATGTGGGCGGGACTTGCATGCATGTTCGCTTCTGTGCGTGAGATAACAGGGACAGGGGCGTTTTGATTTTTTTTTATTATTATTTTTCCTTATTTTTTTTTATTTTTACACTTTTTTTACATTTTTTTAATCACTTTTATTCCTATTACAAGGAATGTAAACATCCCTTGTAATAGGAATCAGCGTGACAGGTCCTCTTTATGGAGAGATGTGGGGTCAATAAGACCCCACATCTCTCCTCCAGTCTTACAAGCATGAAATCGGTGAAAAAGAAATCACCGATCACATGCCGACAGCCACGATTGCGGCTTTGTTTACTTCCGGGTACCGGGTGTGATGTCATAATGTCATAATGTCCGACTATCTGGTCACCAGTCATCTCTATGGTTTCCAGGGAGCGCCGACCGATTCGCTCTCCAGGCCCATGATGGCACGGGAGAGCCCGGAGAAGCACCGGATGGCGGCGGGAGGGGGATGTCCCCTCCCGCTGCCTATAAGAACGATCAAGCGGCAGAACCGCCACTTTGATCATTCTTATCGTGCACAGAATCGGCAGGTGAAGACGGTGATATCTGAATGATGCCTGTAGCTGCAGGCATCATTCAGATATCCCAGCACAAAGTGGAGGACGTCATATGACGTCCTCCCGTGGACAAGTGGTTAATGACATCCCCAGTCCGTAGGGTTCAATATTGAGTTGGCCCACCCAGCTTAAACTCTTCTGGGAAGGCTGTCCGCAAGGTTTAGGAGTGCGTCTATGGGAATGTTTGACCATTCTTCCAGAAGTGCATTTGTGAGGTCAGGCCCTGATGAGGGATCAGAAGGCCTGGCTCACAGTCTTCACTATAATTCAACCCAAAGGTGTTCTATTGGGTTTAGGTCAGGCCAGTCAAGTTCCTCCACCCAAAATTGCTCATCCATGTCTTTATGGACCGCGGGCTCCATTTTAAGAAAGGGAAACCAGGAAGAGCTCTTATATTAAAGCGGATGGTTCAGCAAAAAAAAAAATATTAAAAGCCAGCAGCAACAAATACTGCAGCTGCTGACTTTTAATATTAGGACACTTACCTGTCCTGGAGTCCAGCGGCGTCCGCAGCAGAGGACGAGCGATCGCTCGTCACCCTGCTGCTCCCCCCCCCTCCATCCACGGTGAGGGAACCAGGAAGTGAAGCGCTGCGGCTTCACTGCCCGGTTCCCTACGGCGCGAGTCGCGCTGCGCCCGCCGATTGGCTCCCGCTGTGTGCTGGGAGCCGAGAGTTCCCAGCACACAACGGGAAAAACCCGACTTTTGCCCCGAGACTGCGGGCCAGAAGTGGGTGAAGATACCTGTCTTTAGACAGGTATCTGCACCCCCCTCTCCCCTGAAAGGTGTCAAATGTGACGCAGGAGGGGGGGAGGGTTCCGATCAGCGGATCTTCACTTTAGGGTAGAGATCCGCTTTAACTGAGGGCTAATCATATGCGGTTTTGAGGTAGCGAGAGAAGTTGGGAATAGTATGGAAAATCAATCAATTAACATAAAAGATGAAATTAAAGTTAAAATTGATGGTAAGAACGTGGAGAAGTTTACCATTGGTAGGAAGGCATCGGAGTGTAGAACAACAATTGTATTCCACAAATACATCAATAAATAATAATTATATAAACAAAATTACATATCTTTAATAGTTTTAAAAAGGTTTAAATCTTTAAAACCTGGTTACCAATAGAGATATCAGAAATTAAACCGATAAAAAATTTAAAAAATATGAAAATTAAATTAAGAATTATTTAAAAAACAGTTGATATCCCAGTCAAATTTGAGGCCGAATTGAGTAAAAGATTTCATACAGAAAATCCAACGAGTTTCGAGTCTAGATATGGCTCAGACCATATTGGTACCACGGCAATGTTGATGGGAGATCACAGTATAGAGGGGGGCCACATCAGCCGTGGCAAGGATGAAGCCTTCCCTCCATTCAAAACCTTTTAATAAATTCAAAACCTCAGTAGTGTCACGTAAAAAGGCAGGAGTGGAAGAAACCAAGTGTTGTAAAAAAAATTATCTACATATTTACCGATCCTAGAAGTAACGGAATCGATTCCGCTAATAATAGGGCGGCCTGGTGGTTTAATCAAACTCTTGTGCAATTTCGGTAGATAGTAGATCACCGGTACGCGTGGTGTGATAGGTATGAGATGGGCATGCTCTTTTTAATTGAGTATCCCTTTCTGCAACCCCTGATCATCAAGGGTGGAGAGTAACTTCCTATACTTAACTGTGGGGTTGGAAGGTAAGATGGTATATGTTCATTGATCAGACAGTTGCCGGTTCATTTCCTCTACATACTGTGCTTTATCCAAGATGACGATGCCTCCCCCTTTGTCTGCTGGACGAATTACTATGTCTTTACATTGACAAATCATTTTGACATTAGTTTGAATCGGAAAGGATCCTCTGGGTTTGGAAATTTTTAAAGGAAAAAAGATCTTTAGTGACAAGTTCCTTAAATACCTGAATAGCAGGAGCTACAAATCCAGGGGGGTTGAATAATGATGCATTTATTAAATTGGTGTGTTGAATAGGGGCAATATTTACTGATGAATTGACATCAGGGTTGGCCCCAGATCGACGTATAGATGAGGGGGGGATCCTATGTATAATCTGGGTTCCATTGCCAATGGGGTTCAGGATGAAATGTTGCTTTATATTCATCTTACAAACAAATTTATTCAACATCAATAAAGGTTTTGAATTTATTGAGTTGGCGTGGCGGGGCGAACTTAAGACCTCAACTTAAAATATTCTGTTCGCCTACTGTTAAGGAGACTGAACTAAGATTAAAAATCCCTGTTAGATCCGTTGTTTTCTTATCTTTGGCCCTAGCTCATCTCCCCCCTCTGGTGCCTCTCTGTCGTCGTGATCTTTTTTGCTTTTGCTGCGTGTTAAGGGAAAAAAACGTGGTGGACTAATATCACATGGTGAATCTGCATAGTAGTCCACTTGTGATGGTTGGGCATTTGGATAATTGGGGTGCTGTGTAATGACATAGCTATCCTCATAAGTATCTGGTTGAAAGCTAGAAAGAGGAGCAAAGCGGATTTCAAGAGGAATACGCCCCGGAGTTTGATTCCTCGGATCTGCTCTATGATCCCCATAGCCTTGTATTATTGGTTTGAGATTCCAACGGTCCCGTGGGTAATTGCGAGAATCCTGGGGGACGCTAGCATTGTGATTCCAACGATCCCGTGAGTCACGCTGGGAATTACGAGGGTCATTGGCATAATTGGTAGAATTAGAAGGGTATGGTCTAAAGTGCCATGTGCCTCTGACATCACCCCTTTGTTCAGAAAAACTCAAAAGTGGCTGAGGTTCTCTAGGGATATAGTACCCATTATGGACATTATCCCGATAGGGGGGATCCCTTCCAGAAGGTCCTCCTTTGGAGCGAGTCCCAGTAGGCGGGGGATGAGAATAGGTTTTCTTTGATGGTTTAGAGGGTTTGGATGGAAAAGGGGCATTGCCAATAGGCTGATTCCTATTGTTTGCTGGGCCTTGTGATTGCAAACGGGAGGTGCAGGGTTAACATTTGAAGAAGTAGACATTAGTTGAGAAGGTGGAGCTGTATGACAGCTCTACTGCTCTCAGTATTCTCTAGGACTGTCTGCCATTTGAAGACGACTTTGAGTAGTCAGAGAGATCACAATTAAATTTTTTCTTTTTCTTATTTTTTTGATCTAATCCTTCTTTCTCAATTAATTCCCTCAGATGGTCTGATTTAGATAAATAAAGTTTTTGATCCTTAAATATATTGAGTTTGGCCCTCACTAAGCCAATTTCATCATTTAGGGATTGCAGTTTAGCCTGCTTTTTTTTCCACAAGAAACTGTAGAAACTTGACCCCTATATCATTAAAATAAAGATACCAACCCTCAGTTTCACCCTTCTGGGGGGCCACTTCCCACCTGAGACTGCGAGGTACCATTTTCTTCACAACATAATGTTATAAATATGCTATGTCCCAGTTAGTGTGTAATTCAGATATCAGAAGGGTTTTTTTTTTTTGTAATATATTTTTATTAAAGAATTCACACATCAGAGTAAATACATAACAAGACATGTAGACATTATTCGAGGACATTCATGGTAGAAGAATTGTATACGGAGAAGTCCTCATAAGAAAAAATTAAGGGGAGGGCATAGGCTTAGGGGTATATGGAGTAAAACTGAATAGTCCTTCCAAAATAAGAAGGGGGGGGGGGTGGGGGGGGGGGAAGTATGGGTAGAAATCTTCAGTCCCGTGAGGGATCTCGGTAAAGAAAGGACATTTTCTCAAAGTTCAGTCTCTCCGCGGGAGTAAAAGTGTGCAACAGAAAGGGATTCCAAAGGTGATAGAAGCGGCTTTTGTTCCGTTCGTGGGTCAAGTCCGTGTTAAGCCTGTCTTTGTATAAGAGTTGTAGGAGTTCCTTCTTGACTTGAGCAGTGGTTGGGCTGTCAGCAGATATCCACTTCTGGAGGATGGCTCTCCGGGCGAGCAATAGGCATATCAGGATCCAATTCCTGCGCGGGGGTGTGGTAGGGGAAGACCAGGGGAGCAGTAGGGGGTCCCAATAGCCGAAGATAAGTAGTAGCGGGTCCTTGGGTATGCGCAACAGGGTGACGTCAAATATGTATTGGATGACTTGGTCCCAGAATCTGGCTATGTGGGAGCAGGACCAGAACCTGTGAGCCAAGTTGGGTTTGGGTTGTTTACAGAGGGGGCATTCTGGGGAGGGAAGGGCTCGGCTGAAGGGGATGTGGGCCCGGTGGACAATTTTGATCTGCGTCTCTCTCCATGTCTCGTTAGGGATAAGTTTGTGGACGGTGGTGAGGCCTTGGAGGAGCTTCCCCACCAGCTCAGGGGTCGGGGAAGTCCTTCGACCAGTTGGCCGCTGACGTTGATGCCAGGGGGGGGTATTGTGCAGGAGGAGGGGGCGGTAAATGTCCGATACCTTGTACGAGGCCCGGGCGATAAGGGTGTCGGTGAGGGAGCTCTGGAACCTTTTTCTATCGTCCCGGCAAGTATTTTTCAGAAAACTGAGGCATTGGATATACTGGAACATGTGTGATGCAGGGAGAGAGAATTTGTCCGCCAGGGCTCTAAAGCCCATGGGGCGGCCTGAAAGGGGGTCACACAATGAATAAAAGATTTTGATACCCTTATCATGCCAGTCGAGGTAAGGCTGGTTATCTAGGCCAGGTTGGAAGCTAGGGTTACCCAGGATTGGAAGATATCGTGAGATAGAGGATGGGACATTGAGGGGCTTTCCTGACCTCTCTCCAGGCAATGACCGTGTCCCGGCGGGAGAAGGAGATATGGTGTTGGAGGGGAGGGGGGGCAGATTTCCAGCGACAATGGAGGAGGGCCGTAAGGGAGAAGGGGTGGACCATCGCCGATTCTAAGGGTAGTTTGAGCATCTGAGAGGACTGGGAAATCCAATCCAGGCCCCGTTCTCAATAGGCAAGCCAGGTTATATAGCCTGGTGTGGGAAGGGCAATGCCCCCCTCTCGCCTGGGAAGATGCAGTTTGGCAAATGCTATGCGCGCGCCCGCCTACCACGCCAGCAGAGAAACTTGGAAATGGCCGAATTTAGGGATTTGACGTCTTTATGGCGCAGAAGTAGTGGGACGGTTTGAAGTGGGTACAACAGGCGAGCGAAACTGACCATCTTGACCAGGTGGCATCTTCCCAGCAGTGAGAGAGGCAGGTCCATCCAGTTTCCCAGCTCTTGGGATATTTTGGTGAACAGGGGAGGGTAGTTGAGCTGGTACAGGGAGGAGGGTAATTTACCTATTTTTATTCCCAGGTAAGTGATATGAGACTTCGCAACAGTGAACAGCGAGCTCTGGGACGGGACAAGAGGGGGCAGATAGAGAACCTATGGGGAGTATTTTCGCTCTTATTATAGTTAATACGAAGCCCAGAGCATTGCCTGAATTCGTCAAAAGTGGACTTGATTGTGGACATGTCCAAGTGAGGGGCTGGATGTGAAAATAAGGACATCATCTGCAAATAGTGACGTGCTGCGAAGGTCGTGGTCTCCGACACGTATGCCATTAAGGGGGCGCGATCTGGTTGGTGCGGGACAGGTAGGGGTTCAAGCGCTATGTTGAAAAGGAGCGGGGAGAGCGGGCGCCTAGCCTTCGTGCCTTTGTGCAGCCTGAATTCCTCAGAGAGGAGGCCCGCAGCGACCACTCTCGCGGCAGGGCAGTGTACATGGCCTCTATGAGGTGCGTGAAGGGGCCCGAGAAGCCCATTTTGGACATGACCATGGGAGAGCCATTCGAAACTGACGTTATCGAAGGCCTTCTCCCGCGTCTAAAGTGATGAATGGCATGATCACCTCACCTGCCGGTTATTTTTTGCGTGTATCGAGAGCCAGCATCACCTTCCTGATGTTCATCGGTGGCCGTCCCTACCACTTTTACGAAGCCTGATTGTGCGGGGTGGATCAGGGAGGGTATAAATGGATGCCAACCTAGTGGCCGCTATTTGGATAGGATCAGAGATCTTGCGTCAAGGTTCTAAAAGTGAGATGGCGCTTATAAGAGCCAGGTTCTAGGGGGTCTTTGCCCTTTTTCTCCAAGAGTTTTACGATGGCCTGATTGCCCGTTGGTAGGTAGGTCCCACCCGACCATATATGCTGGTAGACGTCGTGGAGGGGGGGAGACACAGTCGAGCTAAAGGATTTATAAAATTCTCCAGTGAAGCCATCTGGGCCTGGAGCTTTGGAGGGGGCAAGTTGTTTGATGACGGATTGGACCTCCAGGACTGAGATAGGGGCATTGAGGGCTTCGAGTTGGGTGGGGGTCACCCGATCTAGGGATATACGTTGTAAGAAGTTGAGGGCCGTTGGCTTATCAATAGGGTCTGAGGCATACAGGGAGGAGTAGAATTGGCGCATGATATGATTGATGTCTTTCGGGGTGTTGTGTACGGATCCCAACGGATCTCTCAGAGACA
The DNA here is from genome assembly GCA_029574335.1 of Rana kukunoris. Lineage (NCBI taxonomy): Eukaryota > Metazoa > Chordata > Amphibia > Anura > Ranidae > Rana > Rana kukunoris. The sequence continues at coordinate 531,587,720 of CM056051.1, forward strand.
AGATATGTGTCGGGCGGTTGGGTCCTTTGCTTAATCTGGAAAGAAGTCTACCGGCCTTGTTGCCAAACTTGTGGAGGGAGGCGTCTAGATGTGCCTTTTGGGTACGCTCGAGGGTGGCCGCCAAATTATCAAAGGCCTGCTTAGCAGCAAACCACGCGCTACGGTTGCTGGGGGAGTCATCGGTATAGAGTGACCCGCTGGGCCTGATGCAGTGTTGCGCTGGCCAGTTTGTAGCGTCTAAGTGTGTGTTTTTTGAAGGTGGCGGCGTAGGCTATTATGCAGCCCCTGAGGAAAGCCTTGCCCGCTTCCCAGAAAAGATTGGGGTTGTCGGCGTGTAGCGCATCATCCGACGCGTATCCCGACCAGGCGTTTTCCAGATGTTGTTGGAAATCGGAGTTGTTGTGGAGATAGGAGGGAAACCGCCAGATTTTGGGGTTGGAGGCTAGGCCAGGATCTTCAAGAGTGGTCGAGACCGGGGCATGATCCGAGATTGCGATGTCGTGTATGTCAGCTTCCGAGATCAGTGGGAGGAGAGAGTCAGAGCAGAAAAGGTAGTCCAGTCTCGTGAAGACATTGTGAGGGTGGGAGTAGAACGAGAATTCCCTATCAGCTGGGTGTCGTAGTCGCCATATATCATGGATGAGTGTAGTGATTCTATAGTCGATGCCAGCAAGGTCTGGGTGGGAGGAGTCAATGGAGGACGGGAGTGTCTGGTAGAGGACCTGTCATCTGTCGGGTGCATAATGGAGTTGAAATCCCCACCTATCAGGTGCAGGCAATCTGGCTCTCGAAGTGCCCAAGAAGTGAGGTCGCTAAAAAAAGTACTTGTGGGGCTGTTGGGAGCATACACATTGGTGATGTTTACAACCCTGGGTCCCAGTTGGATACGGGCAGAGGCGAAACGCCCCTCAGAGTCCGAGTCTGAGGACAGTATCTTGCAGGGAAGGTTCTTGTGGACTAGGATTATTACCCCGGCTTTACGACCGCATGAGTCGGAGCCGAGGACTGTGCCCACCCAGAGTTTCCACAGCCGCGGGAAGTCGGGAGTGGACAGATGGGTTTCCTGAAGGAGGGCGATATCGGCCTTAAGCCTTTTAAGGTGACGCAGAACCTTCATTCTCTTATTAGGGGAACGGAGCCCTTTAACGTTCCAGGAGACTATTCTCATGTTGGGAAAACCATCAGAGGGGTGTGAGCCGGATGTGGAGGCAAAGTAGGTGGGAGCATGGGGTATGGCAGAAGTGGTATAAAAGGACAGCAAACGGAGTAGTGGTTGACTGGGAGAGAGAACGGAGGCTTTAACGGATCCCTACGTGCGGGGAGAGAGCAGGGAAGTAGGAAAGGGGAGATGGGGGAGGGACGATGGGGGGAAACATAGTGAACAACAATATTCGGGAACTTCACTTTTTTCCGCATGGAGCCACTGAATAGGCCAACTCCCAACCCAGGGCTCACTATGCAGCACTTCACCCGCAGTGACAGAAGGGGGGGCGTAGGCAGCAGGAGCAATGCGTGGGGGAGGCAAAAGCTAAACAGGTATCCCTGCGGAAGAACAGAGGGGCTCACACATGTCATATAAACGTATGCGAAAACCCAATATTAAACACAAGTACTAGCTAGAACAACTATTACCAATCGTGTAAAAAGAACATAAAACAATGTGAAAATAAAACAGCATTATAGAACAAAAAAAAAAACAATGGCATAACAGCATAATAGCATTGGGCCTACCGTGGCTCCCCGTGTGAGGGGGAGGCACAATGGAGGAGAATGACCCAGGAGTGGTCTTAGACGATCAAAGCGCAGCAGCGTTGCACCAGGACGGTGTGGCATCCAAAAAAAAAAAAAAAGAGAGAGAAGAAGAAAAAAAAGGGGGGTTCAAGAGGAGGAGGCTTGTTGTCGGTCGGATCCAGAAGCCTTGAATCTCTTAGGAGAGTCCTTGCGCGGGCTCCCGTGTTCCAGGGCCCGGTTGGAGGGTGCAGCTCTAGGAGACAGGTTGTGGTGGGGGCCTTGGCGGTGGGACCTCAGGAAAGCCTCAGCTTCGGAAGGGTCATGGAAGGAGAGCTGATCCCGTTAGGGGCTCTGAGTCTAAGCACGGCCGGGAAGGCCAGAGTGAACTTGATTTGCATTCGGTGGAGCTCCGCGCAGATCTGCTGGAAAGCCTTTCTCCTCTTGGAAACGTCCACGGAGTAGTCCGCGAAGACCAAGATGTTCATGCCATCTATCTGGAGGGTCCTGGACTGCCTGAACTTCTGCAGGATGAGGGATTTATCGGAATAGTTGAGGTACTTAGCGATCACAGGACGTGGTGATTTACGTTCAGAGTTGAAAAGGCCCATGCGGTGGGCGCGCTCAACCGTGCTGGGGCCGGGCAGGCCCAGGGCCTCGGGAATGCGTCTTGAGCAGAGATCTGAAAGTGCCTGGGGTTGCAGCGATTCGGGGACGCCAATAAAGCGCAGATTGCTCCTCCTGGATCTGTTCTCAAGGTCGTCCAGTTTGTCGAGTATATACTTGTTCGTCTTGTCTTGCGCATGTTCAAAGGATTGGGCCTGGTAAAGATCCTCTTCTATATGACCGATGCGATTCTCGGCCTCATTCAGCCTGGATGCATGCTCCCCTAGTTGAGCCTGGATCTTCTGTATCCCTGCATTGATAGCTTTTTCCACTGAAGTTGCTATCATGGGGGATAATAGAGCAGCCACGGCCTGGGCAATCAGCTCTATGTTGTGCATATCCCCCCGCTTGTGGGGGAGGTGGGGGGTTGTGGGGGCAGCCTGAGGGGTGGTTGGAGGGGCTAGTGTTGCACTCACCTCCATAGCAGGCGCCGTTTCTGCGATCGGATCCACGGCC